>CM060197.1:34009486-34725319 GCA_030549335.1 Pontederia crassipes
AGAGACCGCGCACATGAGGAAAAGGAAAAATGAGAGATATGAGAAAAATTATCTCTTGTTTGGTCTCAAACTCTTTTCATTTTTTCCAATTAGGCAGCCAGACATTTCATTATAAACTCATTAAAATAAAATTTGTACTCAAATTTATTCATCAATTAAGTGATTATCAAAATGAATAGGAAATTCTTTGTGCATCCCTAATTCGAGTTCTTGAGTTGTTTCATCACCTTGATGATGGCTCTAAACCATCTTAACTAATGACACATCTTTATTCTTGTGATGTTGAACCTTGAACTCCGTAATATGTATCGATCGTTCCTCATAAGTTAGATATTCTTTGAGCTTCAGTTCTTCATATCTTTACTTCCTGAGCATCGAGATGTGAAAGACATTATGACTTGCTCATAAGATAAAGATAATGCTAGTTTGCAGGCCCACTCGTTGACTAACTACAACACTTCAAAAAGTCCAACATATGTTAGGCTAACCTTTTCTCTTTTACCAAACCTTGTAACTTCTTTGGTTAACACTTGATCGCTAGAAGATATGTTCATGTTGCCCTTTAACTTTTGGCGTGCCTACCTTCATCATATTTTATATCAATTTTACTCTTCATGCGCATTCTTTTATCTGTTTTAGCTCATTGGTATCTAATAATTTATTTCACTTACCTCATTCCAACGTACTAGTTATTGATAGGATCTACGTATAAGGCCTCAAAGGAACCCATGTCAATGCTAGAATGATAGTTATTGTTATAGGAAAATTCAATTAGGTGATCATCTCAATTGCCCTATTAGTTAAAGGCACAAGCTCTCAACATGTCCTCGGATATGTGAATCATCCTCTAGCACTGACCATCTATCTAAGGAGGAATGTTGTGTTATAATCCAGTCTTGTTCCAAAAGTGATTTTCAGACTCCTCCATAACCTAACTACGAACCATGATCTACCATGATCCTTGTCTGACACAATGGTCCCATGATCTCATGTACATACAAATTCATTAGGCTTTGCACTGATTGTCTCTAAAAAGTATTGATAAGAACGGAATAATGAAAGATAAAGAAACAAATATTTCTAGAAAAGCTCTTGACTTTGAAAGCAAATAAAGACGAGGATGTGATAAGTGAAAAATATGAAGATTTGGAAGAAAAAAAATTAATTTTATATGGCATGAAATTTGACAAGTACATTGCATTTGCTATGAAAAAAATGAAAAATAGTTTTATTAAGAGGATGTCTTCATTAAATAAGAATTAAGTCACTTGCTTTGAGTGCAAAAAGTTTACAACTACAAGAATTAGTTTCCAAATCTAGTGAAAAAAGAAAAAAGAAAGACAAAGCTTAAAAAAAGAAGAGTTCTTCAAACCATTTGTAACAAGAATGAAAAAAATAAGCTTATCTTTATTTGATAATAAATTAAGATGAGGTAAATTCTAACTATGTGATGATGTTCCTTTAATGTGTGTAAAAAAATTAAGCAGCCATCATGAGATTTTAAGAATGATTTTCAAATTTTTAAAGAAGGTGAGTATAAGAAATCTATTATTGATCGTGATCGTTGCAAAATTTTAAATGATGAAAATTTTATACTTAAATTTTTAGTTAATGAATTGAAGGAAAAAATACTCTCTCAAAGCTTCATTTGGAAATTTTGAAATTGTTGATTTAAAAAGAGAAGTTATGGATTTAAAAATTTCTCTACAGGAGAAAAAAATGTTAGACTTAATGCCACTTAATAAAAACACCCTTTTAACAAAATATATTATTTTTATCTCTTTTGATATGAAAAAAATATAATAGAATTTTTTTATCAAAGCATCCAAGGGTGTTCATGGGTCGGATTGGACTTGAGGGTCTGGGGGCTGGATCTGATCCAACCCGATCCGGTTCGGGTCGGGTCGGGTTACCCGACCACCTAATTTTTTTTAAAATTTTTTCTTACTATTTTATATTTTATTTAATATAAAAAATATTATTTTAAAAGCATAAACTATGTTTTCTAATTATTTAATATTATTTCTGAACTTAAAATATTTTATTTCAATTTTTTTTTAATTTTTAAATCAAATATAAGCCTTAAGTTTAAATAAAAAAGAAAAAAAATAAAAAGTTGTGTCAATCGGGTCGGGTCGGGTCAACTCGGGTTGGATTTTTTCAACCCATGGTCGGGTCGAGTTTGGGTCGGGTCAGGTCCGGCCCGACCATCGAACCGTCCTGACTCGAATCGGTCAGGTCGGGTCATCGGGTTCACGAGTCCACCCGACTTGGTGAATACCCCTAAAAGCGTCATGTAGTCATTCTTGTGAATTTTATGTTACATACTCGAACCGGTCAGGTCGGGTCATCGGGTTCACGAGTCCACCCGACTTGGTGAATACCCCTAAAAGCGTCATGTAGTCATTCTTGTGAATTTTATGTTACATACTATTATTATGCTTATATGGGACATTACACCTATCAATACAAAATAAGGAAGATAAGAATGTTGGAATGAAAAAGATTTGGATCCTAAAAAACATTATTAATTAAGATAGACCTAAACAAATTTGGTTACCAAAAAAATAAAGCCAAATGAGAAGTTTAAAGCATTAATGAGCGGAGTATGATTTGTCGATTAATATTTGCCTACGATAGAAGTAATCGATATCATAGCTATCTCTAAAGATGATTAAATCCTAGGATCAACCTATAACAATTGTTAGATCATAGTGCACAAAGAGGGAGAGTGAGAGTCAATTGATGTTATAAAATATTAATTTCAAAGATAATTCGAACGCAATTTACAAAGTAAGAATGTAAATAAGGCAAGAGTGAAAACAAAATAATAGATGGGTTTGATAACAAGATTCAGCCACATCTTGTCCTAGGTTTTCACTTTAGCTTCTCAACCTTGATATTGTTAGAGATTTCTTTAGCGTCTTCTTTTGTTCAAATAAGAAAAGGAAGAAGGCAAGAACAACTAACAATATAATTAGATTACTTTCAAAGCTCTCTAGGCTCATTCACAAGACAATAAAGAGAGAAGAATAAAAAAATATGGCTCAAGGTGCTCCAAAAACTTCAAGTGCTCAAGAATGATAATTCATTTCTCAAATGAGTCCTTTGACTTCATTATCATTTTATAACCTTTTAGGATGTGTATCACTATTGTGGAGGTTTCCATTTTCTTCTAAGTTTGATGTCTTACCATTAACAACTTTTAAAAAATGATTCAGATGTATGAACCTTTTTTATGTTACGAACCTTCTAGTTATTATCCATTGTTGCTTTTAGAAAAGTTTGAATGCACATTTGGTGAACATTCAAACTTGCAATCTTTTCAAACTTCTCTTGGATATTTTGGAGCGGACATTCAAAACTTATAATTGAACAAAGTTTTTCTTCAACATGCTATTGGATAGATATTTTTTAATCTGAACTTTTCAGATGGATGTCCAAACTTGTGTTTCTCCATATTTGTTCTTAGGTTTTTGGTTTGGTCATTTGAATCGTCAAACTAGATGTTTGAATTTCTTGCAATCTAGAAGATTGATGTTTTTTACTTTTATCCTTCGATATTTATTTGGTTCACCCCTATCTTACAAATCATTAAAACAAATTTATTAGTAATATTGTCTTTGATTAGATTTGTTATCATCAAAGTTAAGCCTGATTGAAAGTGCTTGTGAAGCATCTAGATAACAACTTCACAATTCGTAATGATAAGGATCAAGCTTTACTATAACTCCACCAAATGTGCGCTTAGTCCAGTAGATATTATAGCAAATATAAGACTTCCCATTATTCACAAATATGATACTAGTGGTATGTCTTTCTTCTCTACTTCGTTTTTTAAGTATTGAGCAAAAGACAATTTTGTATGCATAGGAAGAGCAATATTCACTAGTTTAGCATCATTTTACATATTGAAGCATGGCATAATCTTCCAAACATAATATTGTTATGATAATGAGGTCTTCATATTATTCCTCTCGTTCTACACTTTCATTTTGCGAATTTAATTCAGAACACCAAAATGTTTCATATCAAAATCTAAGCTAATTGAGTTTTGAAGGTAGAAATTCTCTCCTTTCTATTTTTTAGATTAATCATATCATTGACATACAATAGCAAAATATAAAAGTTTCTCTTACCACAATCACACGCATAGGCACAATTATCATCTTCACATCTAACAAAACTCGAGTTTCTACAAAGAAATTAAATCATTTAAGCATATGCTTCAAGTTATATAAGGTTTCAATTCAACTTACAAACCAAATTTTATTTTTCTTTTCCAATACAACATTCACTTTGTGTATATAAATATCTTCTTTCATCTCACCATATAAGAAGGTAGTTTTCACATCCAATTATTCTAATTCCGAATCAAGAACAACAATAATAGAAAGCACAACTTTAGTGTTTGGATGGGGATTTGCAGCCAGAACTTGCTCAAATCCTCCCAAACACTTTCGAAAATTCCCATGGGTCCCACAGGAACTTCCGTTCTGCTCAACGAGTAAGTTCACGAAAACTATTCTTGCGAGCAGCAAGAACTTGAAAGTTGTCACGCAAAACCCCGAACTCGGCCTCGATGCTTGTACCCACGTGACATTCCCCTCTCTTACATTCTCTCGAGGCAAGTAGTCTTATCAATGCCAAAGTTTCACCAACGTCCGAATTTTTGCCAAACATCGTGCGAGAACATTTGTGTCACTTCATCAGAGTTCCGAGAATTAAATTTCCCAAGTTTCACAAGAGCCAAACACTGCCTTAATGACAATCAAACAGACAATGGAATAAAATATCTTATTAAAAATCAACACTAGAATTTTTAGCATATCTTTAACCACTAATTTGGTTTCAAATTATGTCAATATCTTTCTTTAAGTCCTATTTTATGTAAACCAACAACAACCAAATTCTTTTCATCATTTTATAAATAAACAAGATCTCGAGTATTATTATTGTATAATGATTGCATGTCCTCTTTCATATTGCAATGCCATTTTCTATCAAGTCCCTCAAGAAAAGTAGGTTTATGATTATTTACTAAAACAACATATGCACCCATATGATTAGATGTAGTATGAAAAAAGTATTATAATTATTTATATTATTCCTAATTGGCAAATGAATGTTCCTTTTGAAAATATCCGCAATAGGTGAAACATTAGTATCATGGCTTGTGCTCCTACTCAACTATGTCATCTTTATCAATGATCTTGTCGATCTATTTATAATCATTTTAGACAATCTGTTCAATTGAAATATTCCTATTTTCTTGTTCTTTTTATGTTTCATAAAAAGAATTTTCATTAAAAATACTTCTTAACTAACAACAAACTTATGGCAGTATGATTTCATAATTTGTATCATTTTATTCATGTACTCTTGTAGCATAGTAAAAAAAATTGCATCTTTTAGAGTTATTATCGAGCTTGAACTTTTGTTCTTTAGAAACCCAAGTATATGAATACAAACATATGAAGAAATGTATAATTAACAAGTTTACTGTTCCAAAAATCTTCAAGAGTTCTTGGATCAAGCAAAAATTATTTTGCTAGCTCCAATTTTATAGTGATTGGCATGTTTATAACATGTTCTATTAATCTCTATTCATCCTTTCTATAACATCATTCTATAAAGGTGTACTTGGGATTGTTAAATATCTTTTGATGTCATGTTCATTGCAAAAATAAATGTTGACTTTTCTCTAAAGCTAAACTCTCCTCCATGGTCAATAATAAGATATTTGATTTTCATCCAAATTTTTAAATACTATAAATTTTAACATCATCTATTTTTTAGCAAATCCATATACAATGACAATAATCATAAAGAAATGTGATAAAAATAAGGAAAGCCGCCCAAATAAATTTTAGATGTCTCATGTAGATCAAAATGAGTCAAATAAAAAATTCACTCTTATTGATGGATAAAAAATGTCAATCTATTTTATTTACCAAATAAATAACCATTAGAGAAGAAGTTGAAGAATGCAAAATCCCAAGTGAAGAAGTTGAAGAATGCAAAATCACATCCTCAAAATAATACGATAACAAGCTCACTCGAGCCTACGCCAAAAGAAGACAATCTTGAAAAGTTGTTGTAAGTAAGACAACATGTCAAATCTCTAGGCATGAATAAAATATTCTTCCTAAAAAAATGGACATGTATATATTGATGGGAAAGAACTATAAAAGAAAAAAAATCTTAAAAAAAAGGATTGGATCATTGGAGAATGAAAGGAGAGGAGAAGGCTCATATTACAATTTTGATGAGCTAGTCACTATAGGTTTCGGAGATAGTCTATCTCATTTATATGTATGAATTAGATACTTTGTTCCTCAATTTTAATGTCAACATTTACTTTATTTATTTGACTCTTATCATTTATACAATGTTCTAAGCATGCTCTTATTGTTGATTATTTCGAGAGAATGAAATATCCTCATTTCATATTCTTATTTATGTTATAAGCAAGTTTGAGAGAGGATAAATCTGTTAGAAAAAGGTCATTTCCTTTTTAATATCATTTTGAGATTATGTTACTTAGAACTACATTGCAATGCACACCACTTGAGATGTGTTGATGAATCTAATTGTTGAGTTTCATAAGAGAGTCTGTGAGGAGAAGCCTAAGAGAGATTATCCTCCCTATGTTTGATATGAGGTACAAGAGTAGTCAGATTAACTTTCTTAGTGACATTGTTGCAGTGAGGGTTGAGTAGCAAAGAGAGAGTGTGAATGCTAATGTACTAACATATGATGTAATGATTAAATCCAATGGATATGAATATAATGACATTATTCTCTAAATTATCTCTGTCTATTGATTCTTGTTTGCATTCATATCTCCATTATTCTAAAATGTCGTATAATAATCAAGTTGCAAAAAAAAATCTGTGTTTACAGAAAAAAGGATTAGTTCTCTCCTACACTTTTTTCAATGAGAATCATGGTTTAAATGTTAATTATATAGGTATGTGACTTGTAAACGTGTTTTTTGAATAAGAAATTTTGTGTTGGAATAATTGTGTTGGTTCTTACTCTAATTATGGTTTAAAAATTAATATGATTTATTGAATGCTTTATGTGTTGTAAATTACATGATATAAAGATATAAGCCTATGGAAGTGAGAAACTTAGCTTAGAACAAATGTTTAACCATGAGAAGAGTATGGAAACAAAATGGTGGCATCCTCTACAATTATCAAGACCTTAAAATATGGTAAATAAATAATACAAATTTTAATCACAAACAAAAATTAAAAACATAATGAACATGGTGTGAATTTTCGCCTTTAGAAAGATGAAATTTTATTTATGTTTTGGAACATGATGTAATATTGTTTAAAGTTATAAATAATTTCTCTTTTATTTGAAATGAAATTATGTGTTAGTGACTTTTAAATTATTGTGCATTCCATGGATATTTTATAGATTGCAAAATTATTTGTACATTTAGAGGTGCTAATTAACTAAATAGACAAAAGTATACATACCATTGTTTTAAAAAATGATTGTTGGATGTATGATGGTTTTAAAAAGTTAGACTTCCCTTAACTATTGATAGAACTTATGGTGTCCCTTTTTTTTTTTAAAAAAAAAAAAGACATTGTGTCCCCTATTTTTTTATTCATCATATTAAAAGTGTATGAATCATATTAAAAATTCTTAAATAGAAATAAATCAAACATCATTTATAATTTTTTTAAATCATTGATTAAAAGTATAGGAGACATGATGTCCCGCTTTTAAAAGAGGGTCACTCTCATTTTGTCATGTGGACTAGGTTTTTAACGTTTGAATTATAATGTTTGAATGATATTGAGTAGTTTATCATGTGGATTAGTTTTTTCAATATCAATAATTTAATAACAGCAATATATACATACATACATATATATATATACTTTATTGATTTTCATGTGCCAATTTTAATCTTCTTCAACAAAGTCATATCATTTCTAGTTGAAGAGTTTTCTTTACCTCTTTCCCACCGTCTATGTCATAGAGTTGTGATCTTTAAATGTGTGAAATGAATTTTTATGCATTAAGTGAGCGCCCTTAGGGGTGTTTGGTATGAGATAAGGGCTAAAGCAAGGTACTTGTTCTAAATTTTGCATCCAAACACCCCATGAACAATCTATTCTAGTCAAAGTTTCAAACAATTAAAATCACCTTGAAAACTACTAAAACCACTAAGTTTTGTTCTTAAAATAAGAACATAATTTTCTTGCCAATGGCAAGAACAAATATTTTGTTCACATTTTTATTATATGATATTAATAATCACACATAATTATATTTTATATTTATTAAGTTTTGTAGAAAATACACTATAAATAAATTATAATTAAAATTATATTTTAAATGCTAACAATGAGAAATATTAATTCGTGATTAATATATTATTTAATTAATATAAAATAATTATTATTTAATTATGTAATATTTGTTAGAAATCAAACAAACTAGACCAATTAATTCTAAAATAATTATTTCTTTAAATAAATAAAATTATTTTATTATTATTTTATTTAAAAACTATGTATTTTATTTCACTCAAGTATCAGTATTTTTATCATGAATATTTATTTTTTATTAATATTAAATAATTTCATAACATTACTTAATAATATATGTAATTTCATGTTCTTTTACTCTTCATGTATCCAATCTTTTGTTATAAGAACATTTTTCACTTTTGTTCTCTTGACAAGAACAAAAAAGAAATATTCCATCTAATTCCTATTAATTTTGTTATCATACTAGACATCCCCTTAATGGGCTATTGGCACGCATGAAGCAACCGCATGGTTGTGATTGCATACATCAGTGAATGTCATGCAATTCAGTAAACTGCATGCAAACCGTTATTTGACAATAGTGTATATGAAGTCGAAACTTCATACGAGAAGTGATAATGCTATCCGGCGAGCGCCGACAGGCTATCGTACTCTCGCCAGGATTTCGACGTCATGTGGTGGTATTTGGATTGTGGAACATTTGACTTCTTTCTGTATGTGATCGATGTACCAACAATGAGTTCGAAATAACTTAGAAAAGTCTTCAGCAATCCGTCATCCGCTGTGAGATATTATGATAGTATCTTCTATTTTATTATAATCAATTCCTTCAATTGGTATCTAAGTCTAAATGGCTTTTCTTACAATTTTTTGGGCTACATAATTTTTTTATGCCTTTGGTTATAGGACCATAATAGAATAACGAAATATTTTTTGTACAAAATTCAACCCGAATTATTGTACTCATTTTAACTATTTTCCCAAATTTCAAAGAAAAGAAGACGAATTGTTAAAAAAAAATGATGCGCCACATTGCGCGCACTGGTCAGTGGCCCGCTGCCGCACGAGACCCTAAGGTGTAAGGCACACGCAAACGCACCGATCGCGAGCCTCTGGCTCGTTGCTGCCACAGCGCAATGCATCATGCGCAAGCGCGAAGGGGTGCGGTGGCACCCTGCTGCACTACGTGTCATGCACGTGGGCCTGAGGCCTATTGCTCAATTTTGGGGCCACTTGGGGCCCAATTGAACAATATGTAGTTTTTTTTATTGAAATATAATTTCGAAAACATGGGAACATATATAAGAAAATGAGAAAATGCAGTTTTGAACTAAAAAATTTCTAAAACTTTTTCTGAAAAATGTGTGATATATGTGTAACATAAATGTATGCATTTTATATGTATTGTTATGTCATCATAAATATGTATGACAAATTATATTATGTATAATTTATGCATATGATTAATTAGAAAATTTATGAATAATTTTTTGCAAATTTTAGAATATTTAAATATGCATATTTGGCAGCTATGCATATATGTTTTTTTTATATTATTCCATGTTATTATGTGAAAATTATAATATTTATATAAATGAGCATTTCATGATTGCTAATTTTTTTGTATTTTTAAATGATTATGTGATGAATTGTTATGAAAATGAACATTTTGTTTGCAAAATTATCATGCAATGTAAATTAGAAAAATTATTAGGATAAATTTTCTGAAAATTGTATGACATATAATTTATGCATATTAATGTTGCACGTATTTGTTATTTACATGAAGTAACATGTTAACTGCCATACATTATATTTAATATGAATTTAGAGTAAATTCATCCATATATATTATTATATGATACTGTAAGTGTAGTATGTCACACTTAAAATAAAATTCCATGTGTTTTTTGGGATTTATGCACATAATTATGTGACATTTACTTAAAGTGTAATTAAATGTGACACTTATATAAATTGACATGACAATTGAAATATTCACATTATTAGTTGATTATGCGAATTTGACTATATAATAAGAATTTAATTTCTTTATGAAAGAGCATGTGCATATAAGAAATTATGTTACATATTAGGTATAATATGTGTTATGTGAATTTATAAATAGTTAATTCATATAGTTATGTTAAATTATGCACAAAATATTTTTTTGTCACATTTTCATGTGAAATATGCACACCATTTATGTTAAATTAAATTTCTTTAGGAAAATAAATATGTGCATATATAGATTTTTTTACATATGAAATTATTTGCATATTTTTATATGATGAAAATTTATGCAATATTTTTAATTAACAAGATGTGCATGATATTATGAATTATTTATTATGTACATAATTGGGACTTATGTGACATAAATGTAGAATTATTCATGTATAATAATCTTGTGATTATTTTGTATGTCTATTATCATGCCTATGTTAATTATGATAATGTGACAAATAACATTCATTTATATGTAAATGAATTGTATGATTATTTGTGTGCATACTCTATATTCATATATGTAATTTATGCTATGTTTATCTTGGGTGCATAAATATTTGTGATTATGAATGTGACATGTTTCATAAAACTTAGGATTACAAACATATTTGTCAAATGTGATTACATGCAAAAATTAATTCATTTTCCTTATGTAGTTTAACCATAGATAGCGACAAAAAATAAGTCTTTGCAATATTGCCAAATCAAAAGGAATATGTCTAATGTGACATATGGCAAAGATATCATCTCTATAGAGCACAATCACTATCATGATTGTCACGATCTTGATGTAACGAAATCATTAAGAAAATGATAACTCTTATATAAGTTTTATTCAACAGATATGTACTATAACTGTATGTGATGATAAACTTGATGACTGAGATAGAGAATTTTGTTAGAATGACCACATGATAGGTACTCATTTCTAATAAGTATAGTAACATTGAGCACATATTTGATGTTTAGTGAAAATATCAAATCTTTTAACATTTATTTGAAGGATGTGTGCCATCTTCAACTGTGACATTTGTTGTCCACATCAAAATAAGAGTATTGCATAAGTCTTAAGAAGAGATCAAAGTCCAATAAAAAATGTACAAATACTAAGAATGATTCATGCTACTCATGTCGACGAGAGAAGTGCAATGGCAAAGTTAATAAAAGCAAAATAATGTGCTACACATGTGGCAAATACGATATTTTTTTCACTTGTGATTGCATTGAGTAAAAAAATTGTTGTATCGTATGTTAGTTTTGTTTGATGATAACGTTGTTTTGTTGCTGAAACTCATCCTTTGTGAATTGTAATTTCTAATACAACTTATCATGTAATTAAAGAATGATGACTTATCTGGATGACTTAGCCATTGAAGCCTTAAAAGATTGTAACTTGCAAAATTTTCTTTTACAATAAATGAATCTTTTTATGTTCATTGTTCTATTGTACCACTATTTTAAAGTGAATATGTGTATAGTATCTACATTTGATATTTTGGACTAACATAGTTGTGTGTTCATGTTTATCATTAAATTTTGTATTTAATGAAGCTCCTTTATGATAATTTTTTAAATAATGATTTTCTATGTCTTAATTACTATAAGTTTTCGATTTGATTATTTATGTCATATGTGATGTAAATAAAAATGTCAAAATCCTTGGCTAGTGAATTTATGACATTTGTTAGCCAATATAAATATAGCCTAGCTAAAGAAATATATTTTCTCGTTAAAGTTATTTTGCCTACATTTGTGACAATGTCTAATTGACAAGGATATAAGAAAATTGTTTACAAACAAAAATTACAATAATTCATTTGTATTGAATGTCTAAGGTTCTATATGGTTTCTTTCATCACATTTTCGTATTATAAAATCATACATATGATTTATCTTATTGGTAACATGAATTATTTTATACAAACTCATGAGCTTAGATGGAGACTCAATTATGATTGCAAGATATGCCTTGCTGACTCAATTGACAGTGTGGAATGCTTGAGACTTATTCGAATAGTCTAGTGATGAAAATGATATTTAATTATGCGAGTAATTATATTAGCAATGCTAAGCGTTGCAGATACAATGAAACAATAATCTACTTGAATGTATGGCGAATAAATTTTTAATGTTAACTTTGGAATGTTGTTTTTGATGTCGCCTAAATCAGTAAGAGTTGCTTAAATAACAAGTAGAAATATGGCATTCATGTAAATATTTTCTTGACTGAACGAGATTAGGTAACATCTTCACTTTAAAAGTTGAATATTTAGAGTTGACAATATATGCGGATTGATTTGTGCTAATTTGTATGTTGTTCTGACACCTCAATCGCAGTGGGAGCAATTCAAAGTTAACTCATGATTAATGTTCATTTATTGAAACATATGAGTAGTATTTCAAGTTATGAATGTCGAATGACTATATGAAATAAACATGAGCCTAACATAAATGATGGAGGCTCTCTTGTGCTTAGATAAAGAAAATGGATTAATATTGCAAAGGGTTAGAGTTTGAAAAAGAAAATCAAGTCTCGAACTTGTTAAATCATCTGCATTGCCGAAAGGCAATAAAAAAAGGATTAAAAATAATTTGATGTGGATGATAAGAGATTTAAAAGTGACAAAAAGTAACAGCCATAAAAGGAGTGTTGATTATAGAGAAATTATTATAATTTTCTCTTGTTCATCAAAAGTTTATCTATTGTTTCACATATGTATTAGACGAAAATTACATAAAAGCTATTTGAATGCTTGAATGTAAAAGTATTGAGCGCAATATATAATTTGCAATGGACCAATTATGAATTCAATATTCATTTCAACAATGGTATAAGTACCATTATGTGTATATTAAATTACTATTGATAAAGATGTCATCATGACATTATATATGAAATAATATTATGTATAGTTAGAAGTAATAAGAGAGTTATTCTATTAATGAAGAATTTAATGTCTTTCTTTTCGAAATGAGGTGAAACAATTATTCGCACTAGGTGTGAAATATAAGAATTGTTCAAGTAAATTTATTGCTTTGTAACAAGAGTCGTCTGTCATAAAAACGAATTGAACATTCTACGAAAAATTGTAAATCCATCAGTAGCCTTATTACAAGAGATAATTTTAAATCTCATGATATTTTTAAGATTTTATAAGTAACAAAAGTAATGTCCTTTTGTAAGTATGGTATAATGAGACGTGCACAATAAGTTGAGTAGTCTGATGTTTGATTTTCTGTCATTGTCAAATGAGTGTTTACATATTTATACAGGACGCCTATTATGAGCATTGTTGACTCTTGTTTTGAATTTTGATGAAGATTGTTTTATATACTTATTTAATAAATAGACGCCTATTAAGATGACGATATTATCAAGCAAAAGTTTATATCAAATTATGTCTTCATGTTATAAATGATATTTGTTACAAAGTCTCACTGAATCAAAACTATATGAAGTCGTCAACTATGAAAATTGAATTTGTGTTATACTTAATGATAGTATGAAGCCCTCTGGTTAAGTATTGTATTGACAATGGTCAAGTATGTCATTTGTTGTAATAAGTATGTCACTATTGCTTGATGAAAGGATGGGCCATTGTAAGGAAAAATACATTGATGTCTATATGACTTGACAATGTGAAGAAGATAAGATTGATGAATATATATATATATATATATATTAAGGTGACGATATTATCAAGCAAAAGTTTATATCAAATTATGTCTTCATGTTATAAATGATATTTGTTACAAAGTCTCACTGAATCAAAACTATATGAAGTCGTCAACTATGAAAATTGAGTTTGTGTTATACTTAATGATAGTATGAAGCCCTCTGGTTAAGTATTGTATTGACAATGGTCAAGTATGTCATTTGTTGTAATAAGTATGTCACTATTGCTTGATGAAAGGATGGGCCATTGTAAGGAAAAATACATTGATGTCTATATGACTTGACAATGTGAAGAAGATAAGATTGATGAATATATATATATATATATATATATATATATATATATATATATATATAAGATACTTATGAAGTCACGTTCGATTAACACATTTACATGCGCAAGACTTATGTGATAATGTATTCTAAATCTTATGATGAATAAAAATATGTTACTTTTATTCTATAATTAGTTAATGATGATTTGATAATGCATGTGAAGTATGTCAATCAGGCATGAGATTATCAACCACACTGATAATCACATCTATAGAGAACAGATATGAAATGATTTAGATCCAAATAGATGACCTAAAATCGCCCGGATATGTTTGGGAGGATTACACGAGTTTATACATAACTCTATGTAGCCTGATAAGAGAAGTCAGTTGTGAGACCTTGTGGCACCAATTTTTGGGCGACTAGTGGGAGGACTCAAGTCAGACGTCATGGGTAGACGTCTGAACTTTAGTCTGTGCGGTGTTATAAATTTATGACATACGCTACTTTAGTGGGAGTCTCCATCACCAGTACTTTGTTATGTATCTTGTATGTTAAGTCGACCCTAAGACTTTACGAATATTAACTTATAATATTCGTCAGATTGTGAGTCTATAAGGACTTAACAAGTCCAGAGATTGGCCTTAAACCCTTGACTATATTTCAACATAATGGGTTATTGTTGTTACTTTAAAGAAGTACTCAAAGGCTAAAAGTGTATACGATCCATCGAGCCACGACTAGGAAAGGAAGACTTAGAATTGAGAAGTATGAGAGCGAGAGGAAGATTTACTAGTACTGTATAATATTTGTAATGCAATTGGTCAAATACGTAAGCATACAAATACGAAGAAATCGAAATCGTGCACGAGATGATGTATGTCATTTGGAGTATGCATGAAAGGTGTTTTTAGGGCAAAGCGAGTAACATGGAAGCTTGAGCAACAATGTGTTGGTAAATCATAGTATTGTCTTACATGATAGTTGAGTAGCTATATAATATTGAGAAAATATAGCATGAGCTCACACATTGATTGAGCGGTTATGTGGACATAACTTTTGGCACTCAAATTGATTGAGCAACTATATATCTCTTACAGGTCATAGTGTAGGCTCTCAAGTAATTGAGTGGTTATGCATTCCTAACAAGTCATAGTTCTCCCTTAGTTGTGGATCTACTCATGGGTCGCACAGTCCATTTACCACAATGAACATTTATTGAAATCAAAGATGAATAAGAGTCCATTACGTACGAGTGGGAGAATATTGGACACATAAGTGCCCTTAGTGGGCCATTGCCACGCACGAAGCAACCACATGGTTGTGGTTGCATGTATCAGTGCATGTCATGCAATTCAGTAAACTGCATGTATGCAGTTATTTGACAATAGTATATATGAAGTCGAAAGAGAAGTGATATTGTTGTTCGACGAGTGTCGACAGGCTGTCGTACTCTCACCTGGATTCTGACATTATCCGACAGTATTTGGATTGTGGAACATTTGACTTCTTTTCGTATGTGTTGATGTACCGACGATGAGTTCACAATAATGTAGAAAAGTCTTTGGCAATTCATCTTTCGTTGCAAGGTATTCCAATAATACATTCTATTTTATTATAACCAATTCCTTCAACAATATTAACCTTTGTGAATAAGTCACAAATAAATCTTTGATAGAACTAGACTTATGTTAATCTTTCCATATTTCTTGATAAATATTTTCAAGTAAATAGTTTTTTATTAACATATTATAAAGTGTCTATTTCCTAATGTGACAACAATTATTGCCTCCCTCAAGTTTAGTATTAATGACCTCTTTCAAATCATTTGCACAATATCTTGAACTTAATCTAGTAATACATTAACTAGAAAATATAGTTACCTTAAAGTAGTTCTTCAATCTCTAGTTGACGGTAAAGATCATTAACACTTTTTCTGAAATTATTTATAGTAAAGTAAACAAAAAATTCACTTATCGGTAGCAAAAAAACAAAAATAGTGAAAAATATTTTATAATTTTAAAAAGACCATAGAAAGAATCTAATAAAGCTCTAGTTTAATAAAACTATACAAAATAGTTTTTTGCTACTATCACGCAAAGTGGTCAAATAGAAATAAACTATTATCATCTCAACTAATATTCGTCGTCCTAGCTTGCGTACTTGATTTTGACAAGTGAGGTTCTTAATCAAAATTATGCATACACAAAATTTTGTATTGGATATCTTCTTAAGCAAGTACAAACTTCTTATCACTTACCCCATCCCCCATTGGTGACCTAGGTAAAATTACTCAATAAGCATATAAATTAGATAAAGATCTATTAACAATAATAACATAAACTATAAATGTTGCTGTTACGATATATAACATGTGATATCAACTTAGAGAACAAAATACTACTTAGCATCGTCATAAATATAAATTTTGTCGAAACTTATCCAAAAATATGATACATTCTTTTAATTTGAAAAAAAATGACATGATGTTATATAGTATGTTTACATATACTCGTGTTATTTTCACTCATAAATATGAATATTTATTTTTGTTTTGTTTGAATCGTATGATTGTTGATATTGTTCAGATAAGTTCTCATTTTTTTCATATATGGCATTTTTTGGTCTCCATTAACGTTGATAATCATTTAGAAGGTCATTCAATGTTTACATTTATGATTTTTAAAAAAGTTGCATCGTTTCGTCAGACAACTGTCAATTTCTGACAATCCTAACAGTCATAAAGTTGTGCGTGCATTTTGTGTTATGCCTGTGTCATTTTCTTAATATTTTAAAAAGTAATACAACTTTTATTTAAAGAAATGCTTGAACCTCTTATGATTAGGATGATGAATGTTTTATTAGTATATCTAAATGAATATGAAAAAAATAATTTGTTTGTTGATAAAAAGGTTTGTATATAAGTAGAAAATCTAAAATTCAACGGAGTCCCAAGCACTCCAAGTGGAGAGCATGCAACGAGAAAAGATATATGAATAATAATAATAATAATGATGATGATACATGTTATGCAAAAAATCTTTCATCGTCCTTTATTAATGCATTGATTCGTCCCCAACTCAAATTTCATACACTTCTTTTGCATATTTACTACTTTATGATAAAATTTCAATGCATGTACAAGATAGATATCATCAAATATATCATAAATGCGAGCGTTTCACGCATTCATTATCATCATTTAATATTACTTATTTTTTCATATTTCATAATTTATAATTTATTATGGATTTACATAAAATATAGCCAGTAGAAGATGATGTTGTTTCTGTCCCTAAAGGAATCTTTTTACATAAAATTGGAAATTGAAAAAGAAAAAAATACAGCACCTAATACAATATATGTACTTGTATACACTATAAATACCCCAATACCATATATACATCATATATATGACCGCTCGAAAGCTTCCAACTCGTAGTTCTTTTTATTCCTTCTCCTCCCCCCTCCTCTTTCACGCAGCAATCGCATAACAAAGGAACGAGCTTTCTCCCTCCTCCTCCCTCTCTCTCCCTCATTTCTCATTTCTTTCTCCTCTTCTAGTCTTCCTTCGTCTTCGTTGTCCATGACCAGAAGGTATGCAGCAATGATATCTCTCTCTCTCTCTCTCGGCTCTGTCACTATTTTTTTTTTTCAAATCTTATCGTTATTTTTTTTCCTCCGTCGTTTTACTTTTTTTCCTCCGTCGTTTTACTTGTTTTTTAATATATACATGTTGTTAGCATGTGCGGTGCCATGCGATATGAGTCATTTTTTTTTCTCTGTTCTATGCTACTCTTTTTGCCTGTCTTCGCTTTGCCGTGGTCGCTTCTCCTCTGCATGCGCTGCCGTGCAGCGTTGCCAGACTGGGCGTGGCCGTCGAATTCGATGGATCCGGCTGTGCGCGACCCATCGGAAAGGATCGTTATTTCTCGCTCTACACCGGGCGGGCGGGTGGCCGCCGAGCTCGAATGCTTGGGACGGCCGTCGTCGTTTTGTGTGTTTGGTGAAATACTCGGCAAGAACCGTTCTTTGCCCCTGCTGAGTCGAGGTGTCCACACCCGCGTTGCTGTTCGTTTTCACGCGTGCTTCACGCCCTGATTGAGGCGGTTGCCGGCTGTGGGCAATTTACTGTTTGCTGGTTAGTTTGCTGCGTGTATCATGTCCTCTTGATTGATTTGCTCGTGCCTGATGCTGCTCGTGTTGGGAGGCCTTCCGAACTCTTTCGTTTCGTCACTATCCTTGTGCTATACTTGTTGTCTGGCGGGTCGAGAGCTGCATTTTGTGCTGTCATAGCTGGTCATTGTGGACTTACTGATCCTTGTTCCACCTGGCATGTAATGTTTATGCAGCTCAGTATCGGGAGATTACAGGAGCCAATTTAGTCTGGAGTAAGGGTTACAGCGATTGCAAGAGAGAGGGAACGAGCATATGTGTCACTAATTCAATCGGTATTTTGATTGTTGGGAGCATATTTGTGCACGCATGGAACCCATCTGAAATGATGGTTCTTTTCAGAATCGCATCTGAACATTCTGATTCTTGTGCACGCATGGTACCCATTTTAGGTACTGCCATCTTGTATCGTCAGATTCGGTTCATGCCTAAAATTTTCGGTCTTCTAGTGTTGGTAGAGGTGAATTCTGACTGCAATATTTTCAAACTACCATTGGTCTTCTAGTGGCATTGATGAAAATTTTTTTGAGTGTGGATATTGATGGATTTTTAGTACATCTAACTTGTTTTCTATTAAATGTTATCAGAGTCAACGCAACATTTGATAAGTCACCAGCTAACTATTATTTAGGTTTGAAAGAGTAATAGAAACTAACCACATTTTTCTGACAATGCCTATGCCTGTGGACTAAGGTGCGGAAAGATGCCTGGTCGTGAAATTTATTCATCACTGTTTCCTGTCATGTCTGTTTTAAGGTGACAAACGCAGAGAAATAAGATGGTCATAGAATCACCTGACTCGAGCACATGAAAATAGATCCTTTAACAAGCAGATATAAACACCTTCATATTTAGCTGTTTGCTGACTCTCTTTATAATACATAATTGTTAGGTTGTGCTTTGTCAGAGAAAAAAAATTCCTTTGGGTGCAATCTATAGCTGGGAAATTGCCACCAAAATATTTCCATCTTTTAATGTAGCTTTTCATTTCTTTTTACTGCCACCTACATGCAAATTGAAAACCATTACATATATAAAGTTGGAATAGCTGCTGCCACTGATATCTCTTTGCAATATGGAATTATAGAAAATGTGTGTAGTGTTTGTTATACCGAGTACTACTGCTTCTGGTTCTGGAACCAAGTAATCTTTTTAACAGTTGCCTCATACTAATATGGTTCCAAAAAGTTAAATTCATATCCATTCTTACTAATTAGGAGTTTCTTTCGGATGGTTACTCTGAGATGAGATTACACAGCACCAAAATATGAGACATCTATCTTTTTTTCTCATTTTCTATAGGCCACATCCAAGCTGCGCATGTTTTCTAGGGGCGAGATTGATAACGTAAGACTTAGATGCAAGATCACTAGTGTATACTCGTCCAGTTTACATACTGCTAACATCTGACGGGACTCATCATTATCTTAACTTGATATTAAGGTCAATACTACATTTGCCTGATGAAAGTTTTGCTCATATATTGGCATTATAAGGAGATAGGCTTTCCTTCAAAAGAATAAAATAGAGTTCTTCTTATTGGAAAATGCAAAGTTACTACCTGAAGTGTTGTTGGACTGTTATATGATTGAGATATCTGAATCAACTATTACTAAAAGAAATTATTTATTTGAACTGTAGTTTGTTGCACTCCCTATGCTTGGCATTTGATATTTAATTTCCACTGAGACGAGTTTATTCTTATTAAGAGCTGAAGTTGAAGGTTGCAAAGAAGATCTGCCTTTTGAGCTAAATGTTTAAATCATATTTTCCTCATGTCTTATCAACTACATTCATATTAATATGCAGCTTCCTGATTCTGTTTTTTTTTTTTTTGCTCATTTAATTGCTTTAGTACAATATATTAATATGGTCTTAATGCTAACAAATAACAATGTTATTTTCTCCTATTTGTCATGTTAGGAACTAGAAAATGTGAAGTCCTTGCATCACTTTGCTAAATTCTGAGTGTATATGGCCATTTCCGTTCAGGTATATCTACTTATACCTTGAAATTCATGTCTATTCTCTTTAGTTCAAGTACATTTTATTCCGGTCATCGTACAAGAACCTTAAGGAACTATTTGTTTAAGCAGTTGTCTCAGAAAAAAAACTGCATGCTTCTTTGGAGTTATTCTTTACTAGATACTCGACATTTTGTTTTAATTGCTTAACCTTTTTTTTGGGTAAATTTAATTGCTTAACCTTGAATGCAATATTTGGACAGATGGACACTGTTGAACCAGAATGGGATGATGAACAAGTTGTTGAGAGATTCCCTGACAAACCAAGTTTGTCCAGTTCTAGCGGCATTTATGATGAACCAGTGACATTCCCCCGGATTGGAAATCAGTATCAAGCAGAAATTCCAGCACTGAGAACAAAAGTTGAACTAGCCGAGGAAAAGGAAAAACTGACTAATATTGAAAATTCACTTACAGTTCAGTATGATTTTGGTACAGGATTGTCTGTACCTATCATGTGGGCTTGTCAAGAAACTGCCGATGGCAAAGTTGATCAGACTGAACTCCACACATCCATCAGTGCTGTTGAAACTGGATCTGTGGGGTTGGCAAACAATAAAGAGAATCCAATCGATGCAGAAACTAGTATGATGCATGGACTTCTGGCTGAACCCACATTATCTCAGGGTTCTCGTATTGTAAAATCTACTTTTACAGTTGAATCTGACCTAATTGATAACAGCAAAGAATTTGAAGAATCAACAAGGCATGAACTGAGAATGTCAGATAATAAAGTGGATATGGTATTTTCTCCTGAGGAACATAAGAAAGGCACACATCATAAACCTTTTCCTGGTTCATCATCTATTTCGTGGAGTGATGATGAAGTACAATGTTTTCTACTTGGTCTTTACATTTTTGAGAAGAATCTTGTTGAAGTGAGAGATTTTATAAAATGCAAAAGCATGGGGGATATACTGGCATTCTACTATGGAAAATTCTACAGATCTGATGCCTTTCGAAAATGGTCAGAATGCAGGAAGATGAAATCCAGGAGGCGCATCCTTGGGCAACGTATTTTCACTGGATGGAGACAACAGGAACTGTTATCACGTGTTTTTGCTACGGTTTCAAATGATGTCCAAGATGCATTGTTAAAGGTATTTTCATTTTCTTCTCTTTCTTAAATATGTTGTTAACTATGTGATATTAAGATTTCTCTGTTTCATATTTTGCAAATTTTAGAACATTTTCATTCTTCCATTGATGTGCAGCGTTTCTAATGTTAAAGAATTGTTCCATGTTCCTCGACAATCATTCTGATCTGGTAGTCGCATGTTAATATGTTAGTTGTTTGAGATTTAATAAGCTAATACAGAAATCCTGGAGTAATCATGCTCCTCAGAACTTATGCTATTATGATTGACAATGACAAGAGTGATGATCTGTCATTCCAGCAAATGTGCATTAGTCAGTATATCATAAACCTAGATTACCTTCTGAAGTGCCACTCTGTTTACTTTTTTACCTCTGCTACTGTGAAAATGATTTAATTTCCTTTTTCATTAGTGATTTCAGTATCTGATATATAACCCTGATGCTTTAATTACACAAGTATTTAGTGTTTTCATGATGTTTTACAGGGTATGCTAGAACTATTAGATTTGTAATATCGTTATGAGTTAATTGATAGATACTGTAGGGGGACAATGGTTGTGAAGCATTATTCTCTTCTATTTAGTTGGAACATAGTTAAAAGGAGGGTAATCTGCTATTACGGTAGCGGTACTGTCATAGTTGTCATTGCAGCTTTAAACATTTGAGTGGAATCATACATAGAATTCATAGTATGTGCTTTCATTTGAATCATTTCTCATCAAACATCTTCATGCCTTTTTTTCCTTATTTTTGTGCACGAGGGATTTTTTGTTCTCATATTTTCATCTGGTTATTGAGTGGACGTCAATCCAGTGAAATACATGTTCTAGGATGTCGTGATTGGTATCTGATTGTGTTAGTACTCTGCCTTCACTCTATCAGCCTGCTTTCATTCTCAGCTGCCTTCTAAGTATTTCTTTATTTCTTTTCTTTTTTTTCTTATTCATGATCAATTTTATTGTAAAAGTATTAGGTTGAGGGATCTATATAGTTATGGCAGAATTCTTTAATATTTGATTAATTGACTTCTAGTCTTATGGCATTTATTTGCAAGAATTTTGAGGTGCATGTTTTTAGTAATCATGGTAAAGAACTGGTAGTGATTGAAATGTTAACTATGCATCATAGACCAACCATTTTAGCACTAATTCAACATATGCCTCCATTTAGAGCTTCCAAGAATGCTTGTGAAAAAGTAACTCTTTCTAGAATCCTATTTCATGGCCTTATTATCCTTTAATGCTGAAGCTAATTTTCCTGCTGAACTGTTTGTGAATGAAAACCTTTGGTTATATTTTTTTCTAATATGAAAAAGGATTTTTACCAAGAGTACCCATCCACTTTATAGAAATCGTGTCATGTTACATATACACGTTAGTATGTTACAAGCCAAATTTAATGCCTCAGCCACTCTCCCAGCAAGTCTTTTGGCTACTTCTATAATATTCTCCATATAAACCTTGTCCCCTCTGAAAATGTGTCCATTAGAAAAACTTGAACTCATTGATTTTGACCATCGCCTAAACATTAACGAGCTCCAAAATCTTGTTGGCAAACAAGAACCAACCCACCCACAACCATATCATTGCCACACCTCTTGGGCCACAATGCAGTCGAAGAAGAGGTGATTTATAATGTCATCTTGTGTCTCTTAGTAGAAGGCACAGGATGTACTTGCCTCTGGAACCTGTCTTTGCCGATAGCATCCTGTTGGTAGTCTCCAGCATCCAAAGAGCCAGAAAAAATTTTAATCCAATGTGGGATCCATAACTTCCATATATGTTGCAATCAATCCACAAGTTAAATATCATTCAGTCTGTTATCACTGTTTGATAATTTATACTGCATGGACATTGGACAGTTCAGTAGACCATATGCAAGAGTCATTGCAAGAAAAATTGGGAGATTCTCCCTCGAGCCTCCCCCCATTAGTAAGAGAATGTCTTCTAACCGTTTTTCTAGAAGTGTCGAGGCAAAGTTTGGAGACCAGACTCCACTAGATAATGGATACCCTGACCAATAACTGGCAACGTAGGGTTTCGCTCATGAGTGATCACATATAGTCTTGGGATGGGAACAACATAGACAGAGACTTGCTTGTAGCCCGGTGATCTACCAAAAACCTAGCTAGTACAAAGCCCCAACAAAGCTGCATAGAAGTTCATAATTTTCGCATCAGTGACACACTTCCCTCCAAAAGTATTTTTCATGATAATGGATGTCAAGTGGACGATGTTTTCATAACTTTTTATGAGATGAATCAAAATACTAATTGATTCACCACATCATGTGAAGTTGAGATTTTTCTTGTTGACTATTCATCATCTTTCCTCTTCCTTCCATTTGTTCACTTTGCTCTTTGGGGCTTAGTCAAAGCCCTAATATCATCTCTTTATTATTTCCTGTTCATGATACATGTATCTTCTAGTGAGATTCTATATTATAAGTGTCTCCTATTCTTGACAATTTTTGCTCTTTTGGCAGGAAACAAAAATATTTAATGAGGGTAAAATTTCTTTTGAGAAATATATCGCCACTTTAAAGGTAAAAGCTGGTGTGAAAGCTTTGGTAGATGCTGTTGCAATTGGTAAAGGAAAGCAAGATCTCACTGGTGTTGTCTTGGATCCAAATAAACTTCACCAAGTGATCCCAACTCGTCCTGAAGTACTCATCGGCAAAGCATGGTCCTCCCTGTCATATGATGATATCATTAAGTTTCTAACAGGTAATTTCAGATTGAGCAAGGCAAAGTCAAATGATCTCTTCTGGGAAGCTGTATGGCCTCGGTTGCTTGGAAGAGGGTGGCACTCGGAACAACCAAAAGATCTTTCCGTTAGTTCCAAATATTCCTTAGTATTTCTTATTCCTGGAGTAAAGAAATTTTCAAGGAAAAAACTTGTTAAAGGCAATCATTATTTTGATTCTGTTACTGATGTCCTGAGCAAAGTAGCTTCTGACCCAACACTTCTCGAGTTAGAAGCTGAGGGATCTAAAGGAGGTAGCCCCAACAAGGATGAAAAAGTCTGGCCCATAGAGCAAAACGGCCTACCAAATCACCAGCATCAATGTTATCTGCAACCAAGCGTACCAAATTGTAATTCAGAACTGATGAAATTTACTGTCATTGACACTAGTTTGGTTCCAGGAGAAGGTCCTTCAAAGATCAGAGAGCTGAGAAGTTTACCACCTGAATTTACTAATGCTTATATGTCACTGCAAAACATAGGAGAAAGGGCAAGTGGTAACTCGGAACAGGATTTAAATGATAATTATTTGCAAGGGGGAGACTCTGCAACAAGACCATCTGATGACACCACACTGAAACAAGGAAACATGTACACAACAGGCATGAATCCACTTTCTCTCTTGTCTGATGCAGTTGCTATTGTTTCAGATGCGTCCTCGGAAATAAATGGGCATATGCGCAATGATCACTTCTCTGGTCAGGTAGATGCAAATCCCCAAGGGAAAGATGTGCATTGTCATTTAACAAATGGACAAAATTATTCAGCCCCCATAACAAAAAGGAAGAGGTTGGCTGCATGCAAATATGAAGGAACTCGTCATCGTGCTTACCCTTTTTCAAGGAGCCGTCAACAGTCTGAAGTGGGAAGTCATGATTCAGTTGCAATGGCAAATAATGATACAGTTGCTGACGGAAATGTTTCATTAGGCAATATGCACCCAAACTATTCAATCAATCGAAGCTTAGATGAAAAAGCCACATTTATTTCTACTGAAGAGTGTCATATTGGACCTTCTACAACAGAGACAACTTTTCACTATGAAAAACCTCAGTCACACACTTTAATTGACCTAAATTTCCTACCACATGGTTCTCTTGGAAGTAGTGAGAGTTTACCTGTCATGCCTGAATATGGAGGCAAACACTTGAGGTCTAAGGTTTCTGGCAAACAGCATGATGCAAATCCAGAGGAAGCTGCAATGCTGACAAAAGGAAAAATTGGTCAAGATGCAATGGAAATTTCTTCTGGGTTAACTAGGGACCAACAGATTTCTGAAAACTCTAGGAGGCAGAGCACTAGGAACAGGCCTCCAACTACAAGGGCTTTAGAAGCTCTTGCATGTGGGTTTATTGGATCAAAACGAAGACGGAAAAACAATATGGAGAATATACCATCCCAGTGGTTACGTAAGGCTGTTGAAACTCCACCCACTATTCGTCAAACTAATGCTGATACATCTAGTGCTAGCTTTGAACTTTCAAATTCCATGGCTGTTGAAAATCCACAAGATGCAACTGCGTTGAAGGGGTCTCTGACTTTAAGTGATTAGTGAGGTGCTAAGTATGCGTTAGTTTGAAGGAGTCGATAAAGATATGCATAATTGTTTTTTCTGAAGATGCGTATCAGGACTGCAGTGGTGGCTTCTTCATGTGTTTTTCCAAGCCTGGGTGTCTTATTTTTTTAATGTGGCTAAGTGATACTTCAAGTATTTCAAGATGATTATGATGAAATTCTTATGCCACAAGGTATCAATGTTGACTGTCATCCTTCGGCCATCAAGCCTCTTTCTCAGTCAGATATTCATTATCTCATCTGTCAACTTTGAAGAATTACTGTCTCCATTACTATATTTATCATGAGACCGACAAATAAAGGACTTGAAGCAGCAACCTGCTTTGCCTATAATAGGGAACTGTGAAACTTTAAATTGTAGTTTTGATTCAATTATATACAAGTTTCTTAGGATAAATGTCCAACTTACTGAGGTATGCAATAATGCAGCACTGCAGGGGGTATCGAAATTTAGTTTTTACAGTAGTGATTCATCAGGGAGAAATAATTTCTTTTTTTCCTTGTGGATCATATTCAAGGATTCAAAATAACTCATTCATAGAGAATTGTGGTACAATTTTATAAATTTTCTTATGCATACAGACAGACAAGTCTTGTTATTTTCCTTATTGCAATTCAATACCATTGTCATTTGAGTCATTTTGAAAGGGTGAGCATCAGCTTGCCAGAGACAATATTTTGCATCTTCATCAATTCTCTTTATTGTGGTCGCCTTGCAAGTGAAACTGCAAGCTTATCAGCCTTTGATGATTTTAACATGCTGAATATGTTATAGACTTCTTGATCTTTAATTTTAGTACGAGGATTAATTTGGAAGGAAGATTGCATTTACCTCAGCGTGTAGGTTACTTGCCAGTCCAGCATTTTTGGCTCCCAAACATGTGAACTTTCTTGATCAAAGTTCTTAATAAATAAAAGGCGAACTCCATTTTCAGGAGGGCAAGAATTCATCAATGGGGTTGACTCAGTCGAGGGACCAAGATGTAGAATTATCAATTTAATCATGAAACGGGGGAGTGAAATAGAACTGAACTGTTTTTTTTCCTTCTAAAGGGTCTATAATTGATAACTCATCATATTGGATTGACCAGTGTCTTAAAGAAAACTTGATCAGGTTTTAATAAGACGTCTGTCACACTATTTGCAAGCAACTTTCTCAGAGCGTTTACAAATTACAGCAAGCCATCAGCTATGAGAAGACTCATCCACGAGGAATTATAAAAAGAAAAAAAAATGGTTAATTTCATAAACCTCCGTTAAATTATAGTAATTTTTCGCGTCTAACTCGTCCGTATGACATCAACTTAGGTCCTTAAATTTTAGACTTCCACTTAGGCCCCTTCATTCACTTTTCTATTATTTTTTATTTTTTCTATTTATGAAAAGACTAAAATATCCTCTCATGACTTTTAGTTTTTTTATCTATATGAATGAAGCACAAAAAGCAAAACATTTATTTCAAATCACATGAGGGTAATTAGTTTTTTTAATAAATAGAAAAAAAATAAAAAATAATATAAAAGTTAACAAAATCTAATGAAAGGATATAAGTGGAAATCACGATAAAATTTAGAAACGTCATATGATAAAATTAAACGTGAAAAATTATTATATTTCAAAAAAGGTTTATTGAATTAACCCAAGAAAAAAAACAAAGTAATATAACTTTCTAATATGTAATTCAAAGAGGTTGAGATGTATTAATGGATCGGTTTAATTGATAGCAAAGTTGAGTTTCAAATACTTGGCCAACACTAATAATGGTGAGTTCAATATTTAGAGTCATTATCTTGATCAGAAAATTTATTATTATTATTATTATTATTATTATTATTATTATTATTATTATTATTATTTAAAATTAGTCGAGGGTTAATATTCTATCACATCAATTGACTTGGTGCTCTAAAGTTTAAAATGGTGAGAGGTAAGGACACAAGATTATGACCATGGAATGTAATTGTAAAAGACAGACATCATCAGTAATTTAATTGTCCCCAGTTTGCCTAAAAACTCGTGTAACTCATGCTTCTTAATGATATTATAAACAAGTTGTAATTATATGGATAATGCTAGTTTATAGCAACTTCATAACCCTTTTGGTTTAACATCACATCACTTAAAACTTAGGAATATCCAAAAATTCAAAGATTTCCACAAAAATATAAAGAAATTTTTATATGAATTAACAGGAGATATTTCACTGACCAACATTTCAGTCACCAATCATCGCTCATATAAATTATTTTCACCCTATTTTTTATTTCTACTTTTTTTATATTTTGTTTAGTTTTCTCACTTTGGAATTGTTCTCCTTTCTATCTCTCGTCATATGCAATCAGGGACTCAATCAAATGACTCGGAAGTTTACAGAAAAAAAAAAACAATATTCAATTGATTGAGTGATAAAAATTTTTATTAATAATATTTTAAATCATAACTCAGTTGTAACTCTATATTCTTCTAATTTTATTCAGGTTAAAGGGACGACGAAGCTATCCGTCCCTCGTGGAGGTCATCTTTGAATGTCAATGCTGCATTTTATACACATTTTATTTTTATTTTGAAAATCCTAAAACTCAAATTCAAATGTCATTTTTATATAAATGTACAGTTATTCATGATTTAATAAATGTTAAAAACTCGTTTTATCTTACAACTCAATTGTACAATTTGTCGGTTTTCATGTTGAATTAATAAAATAAAATAAAAAACAAAATAATATTTCAAAATAAAATGGAAAAAGGGGAAGCGCTCTCCCAAAGGAGTTATCATCACTAATGGCTACAAGAAGGCTTGAAAAAAAAAAATTTGCACTCCCTCTTCTCCTATTGCCTGTGGGGTCTCAAAAACGATATCCACTCTCATGATAAGCGGACAATCATCCCTACGATTTGAAAAAAGGCGACCGTGGAATATAATGATTATGCTCAAATTCACTTTCCTGAGGCATTTCCCCTAGTGGCCCTCTTTGGATCCGGTGGGTGCTCTCGACACTCGGCTGGATTAAATTGAGCTCGAATGGGTCTCTCATCGCTGGTGAGAGGTCGGGGGTTGCGGGCTATGTGCTTCGCTCGGCGGGAAGTGGAGTCGATCATATAACTGGAAACATGGGTCTTTTTGCAAGCGTTAAGGCAGCATTCCCCTTGACGTATTCGAAACCTGATCTGTGAAATTCATTCAATGGCGTGCTCTCCACAGCAACATTTTTTGAAAAAGAATCCCTCCCTCTGAGGCTCTTTCAATTTTTGTATCTAGACATTTATGCCTCGATTAATAGATAACGCATTTTCTGTTCAAAAGAAAAATCATCACTCAGCATATGGTGGTGGACGATGCTGCCGTCCCTCTCAATCTCATAGCTGAGGAAGTGAGGGAAAGAGAAAGATTTCAAGGTAGGCAATTCGAGAGATGAGTTGGACTCAATAATTAACATCCACCATTCCACCTTTCTCCTTCAAAGACGTCCCTTTGCACCACTAAAATCCATGCATCTTGGACTTGGTCTATCGACCAGCAAATCAAATATCATATTAGTCAAATTCACTGTTTTAAAAAAACGAACCATACCGACCTATTCATTCGGTCCGATAGTACACCGATTGCTATAAAAAAAATCAAATTGAATGGCGTTGAATCGATCCAATTTGGTTTTCTATTTTAGATTAAAAATATAAATTTGGAATGATAAAATCATATAAAAAATAAGGAAATAAAAAATTGGGAAAGAGAAAAAAGAAAGATAAGAATGCATAAATGAGGTGAGAAATTTGAAGAGAAGAAGAGTGAAAATTTTAAGGGAGACAAAAGGGAAGTGAGAGAAAAAGTAAAAAATGAAAAGAATTAAATGGAAAAAAGTATTTGATATAAAGATATGAAAGGAAAGTTATTAACATAAGAATAATTAAAAATTTTAAAATATATTAATAGAAAAAATAAAAGATACAAATATTATTTAATTAAAAGAATAAAGGTAATTTTTTAATTAAGTTTTCTTGAGACCTATTCCATTACGTAGATTGTTCAAATTTTTTTCTAGTATTCGCATTATAATAATAAATTTAAAATAAAATTATATGGTTCAGCTTTAAGGAGCTCTAAATTGACATATTTTTTTAATAATGTGAATACTCTCATATTATTTTAATATAATGAATCCATCCAAACATATAAACATTGGAACAGATTTGGGACGAATTTATTAAAAATATTTATTTAAATATTATTTATAAAATAATAAAATATTTGAATAAATGTTGAATATTAAAAACAATATTTTTTAAGGTATTTTACATACTTTTTAAAAATGACAGCCCCTATATTATGCTAATAAAAATATACAAAAATGAATTGTCTGGCATGCAATGTTCCAAATGTTCTTGAAGCTTTCATGGGTGGATTTGGACATTTATTGAGAAATAAAGGGAAAAAGTGCTTAGTCTCCTAAACATGCAATTTGTAGGAGATTAGTACTTAATGAAAGGAACGTTTCAGGCGATGAATGATTAGTCAATAAAAGTGGAAGCTTAAATTATACGTATACGTGCATTCTAATAATTGAAGTAATAATTAAAAATATCAAAAGGAATTAAATTATATCACGAAGAAATTAATATTTATCATGATGTCATTGATTAATTTACAATTTCACCGCACAAGTTATTTACAAAACTTTTCCCGAATTTCTTAGCAACTAAAATAAATTTAAACATTTTTCAAGCATTCTCGCTTAAATCCAAATCTCAAAATTAATTTATTTATATGTATTTATACGTTTACCTCTTTTCCGTATTTGATTTATATATTAAATTAAAAAAATTTTAGTAGCATAGATATCGGTACTTAAACAATTATAGAAAGTCTATTTAATATTGTATTTTAAAATTTTATTATTATGTTAATTTATTTCAATATAGTTTAGATAATGACTAATCCAGTACTTATCATAACTTAATACATGAGGAAAATACTAGTAAAGTCGCACGGTTTTGTATTTAATTATTATAAGATGGAAAAAATTAGAAGAGCTGATAAATTGGGAGGCCTCAAATTTTAGTTCTCGTCTTAATTGTTTTTGCGCTCCTTTTATTTTTTTTTTCGACTGACACAATATTCAGAATGGTCAAATAAATATTCAAATCCACTATATTCAACTAATTTGTGTCGCTTAAAGTTTTTTTGATTGATACAATATTTACAATGATCAGATAAATATTCAATTTCACTATATTCGACTAATTTGTGTCCCTCAAGGTCGCATATCTGATTATGACATAAGAATTTCAACGAGAATATTCTGCATATCGCATATTTTAAATTCGATATCTCCTTTCATTTTCAGTTTAGTTTTGTGTGCATGGACATGCTCCTTTAAAAGATGATATTTATAATTTTTTTATGCATAATACATTATAGCTTTGTTTCTAAACCAAAAAAATTGAAATATTTCAAAAGTTTATAATAATAAAAAACAAATAAAGAAAGGAACAAAAGGGAAAAGGACTGCCATTATTGGCCTGCCACATTAATTGTGATACCTGCAATTAGCTATTAATTAACTACTGCAACATAACATAATGACATCAAATATTAAATATGCGCCATCATTATTGTGGCAGAAACAGTACAATCAACTTTTCAGTGATCAGTTCTTGATTCCTTCATGAGAAGGGTGAATTGTTATCCCTGAAAATGAAGTATCCACTCTAAACTTACCACATCACTCTTTTTTATATATACTTATTATGTATTAAACTAGATATAAATTAATTTTTAAATATATATAATTAATTAGTTCAAAAAAAATTCACTTTCCTTGTCTTTTTATTTTCTTTACAATAATTTATTACAACTTTTCTTTTTAGATTTTTTATATGTTTAAATCTATTCATAGCTTTTCATATTAATTAAATTTATATGTATATCTCACATCCCATATTATTAATAAAAAAAAGAATTACTAAAATCTTGGAGAGAGAAAGGGTGCAAAAAGAAAACAAAAGAGTGATGAGGACATTAATTGTTAAACAAAAGTTGGGTGGGAATTGAAATGGAAGAAGCCACCCATAAGAGATAAGAGAAGAAGGATAAAATATATAGTTTGAAGTGGCATTAAATAATGAATGAGTGATCATAAAAGTACCCAAAATCTATCAACAAGGTTTGTCAACAATTTGAACAATTATATCTGCACATGCATTTTAAGAAAAAAGAGTGATTCAACTTTTGAATCAAACCTAATAGTGGAAACAATTTAGATGATGTAAAATTTTTTATTTCAGAATATTCAAGAAACTCAATATCTTACAAAGTTGACAACTGTGTAGGATCAATCATCAAGTTTAAGACCATTCCTCAGAAATATATGAAAACTTGTCCCATGCAGAACGTGCATGCTATTTCATTTTGACTCTTCAATTTGATCAAATTTATTGATCATCATAATAATTTTATTGGCCACATGTGTTGCGGCGGATCATCATAATTATTTTATTTTTATTTTACAGGGCCAAGCATCAAATTGAACATGGATGCACATATTATATTCTCCTTGCTACCAATAAGAAAAAGAAGAGGAATTATATTCTCATTGCCTCTAGGGTTCCAAAGCAATAAGATTTTTTTTTTTGTCTCTATGGATGTGTCCTCCTACACATTTGGGAATATTAATTTCTTTTGTTTTCTTTTCTTCCAAGGGTCATGGTGTTGCAATATTGTAAAAAATTACTAATTATGATTATATAAATTATTTTCATGCTTCAAATATTTTTAAACATAAAAAAATTTCATCATGCTAATTCTTGAACGGGTCAAGTAGACTTACGAAGCAATCATTTCCCTAGGGATGTCGTGTGCATCTGGTCGGTATCAGTAAATCAATGGCGGTGTTGATCAAATATGAGCCATTCATTAAACATTTCTAGAATAAAATATGGGTTCTATGTAGATACATTTTACCCTACTTACATATATATAGTGCACGAACCTTTAATGTTTTAATTGTTATTTTAGAATTTGCGATTGAGAAAAAAAGGAATAAGGAACTAATTAATATTTGCATCATGCAGTGTTTAATTAATGCACTTGACTATTTGCCAGCATGTATATTCCTGGTCATGAAATGTCACATTAACTATGCATGCCGTTTAGTTAGCAAGAACCAGCTTTTTGCAGTTGGAAAAGACCCTTTTTATTTCAGTTATGACCTAACTAATTAAAAAGAAAATTAGGAAAAAACCATTTTTATTTCAGCTTTTTGCACCTATTCAGCTGAAGATAAGCCATGGGATAAACAATTTTTAAGAATGATGTTTTTCCTTTAAATAATAACCAATATTAAATTATCCAAGAAAAAAAAGAAAAGTAAACTTTAAGTAATTTTATATGCTCCAAATATCATATAAAAGTAAGATTGGGATATCTTTTGCATATTAAATTACCATTTGTGTTATGCAAATGAAAATACTCTCATTGCCAACAACACAATGAAACCATTCCCACTCTAATTATCACAAATGAAGTTTCCACTAAAAAAATATTTTACATACATGAGAAAGAAATTTAATTTAAAATAATGCTCATGAAAGAAGAGAATGCTTACCAGTTTATAACTCAATCCATAGATATGTCAAACTATTAGCACTCGACTAAGCTCCTCAATGTTCAAGATTGTTAGCACTTGATAATTCAATGTTCAGACGAGAGCTAGATTCTTTTTCTTTATTTAGGAGAATCAAAGTGAAAATTTTGATAATCGAACATGTGATTACTAACTTCAACGATCTCCGGACACAACCCGCTTCCCAATCATCTCAAATAACACAAAATAAATGAGCACATAGAGTATTATTGATAATTAGAGAGTAAATGGAAGGCCCCAACCAAACACCAAAATAATGAAGTGGTGGCGCCAGAGATGAACAGTTTGCCTCACTGGCAGCACTCGGCAGCGACCTCCAGCAGCAGGCTGCAGAGCTCCTTCGGCTTGGACATCATCACCATGTGGTCCGCGCCCTCGATCTCCTTCACCTCCGTCCCGGGGCTCTGCGCCACCACCCACCGCTGGTACTCCTCCGACATCGCCTTGTCCTCCTTGCACACCACGTACACCCGCCGCACCGCCCCGTACCTTCCCGCTGTCACCGCCATGTCCTTGGCGTCGCGCAGGAAAAAGCTCGCAGGCCTCACCAGCATGATCGCCAGGGCCAAGTCCTGCCATGCAACACACAGACGTACGTACGTCGTCTCGCATCAGGTCGCCCGGCGACAAGCTTTCATGAACGATTCGATTACCTCAGGAGGGCTGAGCTGATACAGTTTGCTGGCGATGTACTCCATGCCCATGTCCAAGGTGAACTCTTGTGTTCCCGGATTGATCTGAACTTTCGAATCCATGTAGTTTTCTAACGGGTGGTACCTCAAGTACTGAAGTGTTTGTGATCAGAGGCAAATATTTTTGAACGTTTTATGCAATTTTTTTCTCTTTTTGTGCGTACCTCATCTGCTAATCGGGCGATGTTGCAGGTGGGGCTTGGCATGGCGCCGGTGGAGAAGACGGCGGCGAGTATCTTCTCCGGGAACGTCTCCATGGCGAGGGCGAGGGAGGCGCCGCCGTAGCTGTGGCCGACCAGGATCGCCCTCTCGTGCGGCTGGACCGAGGCCACGACGTCCAGCAGCGGCTTGGAGTAGTCCAGCAAAGAGGCCACCTCGTCGAGCCGCAGGGGGTGGACGCCGCTGGCGGCGAGGTCGACGGCGGTGACGCTGTGGCCGGCGGCCCTGAGCAGCGGGACGAGCTTGTACCAGCACCATGCGCCGTGGCAGAGCCCGTGCACGAGGACGAAGCAGAGCCGCCGCTGGAGATGGTTCTGATCCGGTTCTCCTCCTGCCATGATCGATCTGTATCTCTCGCTCGCTAGGAGTGTGATACCTTTCTGGATGCCCGCGGTAGAACACTACCTGCATTTCCGGGTGCGTCCAGGTGTCGGCCTTTCTCTTTTCTCCGGTCAAAGGCGTTGGCTTCGTTTTGGTGGAATCCGTTGAATTATATAATTTTATTTCTTTATTGTTCTGTAATATAATTGTTCACTTTTTTCCCATTGTCAACCAAGCATTTGGTCATTGTTCAGCCCCCTAATCTTTATTGTGTCATCAAATCGGACTAATTTAATGTTGCTCCAAATGGTACATCTAATTATGATATGCATAGAGTCCTAACAAAATGCTTTATATATATATATATATAATTTGAGACTTTTCTGCATCATCTAGTGTCAGAAAAACATTGTCAATTATCTGGTATTAAAAATTTTGCACACTGATCACGAATTAATCTACTGTTAATCACGAGTTAATCTACTGTCGAGTCCTGACAATATATCTAATTATGACCGGTGAAACTTTTTACAATTGGAAAGACCATTTTTATTTCAGTTATGACCTAACTAATTAAAAAGAAAATTAGGCTGCACCATTATATATATATATAAATATATAATTTGAGACTTTCCTGCATCATCTAGTGTCAGAAAAACATTGTTAATTATCCGGTGTTAAAAATTTTGTGCACTGATCACGAGTTAATCTAATGTCGAGTCCTGACAATATATCTAATTATGATCGATGAAACTTTTTGCAATTGGAAAGACCCTTTTTATTTCAGTTATGACCTAACTAATTAAAAAGAAAATTAGGCTGCACCATTATATAGATAGATATATATATTTATTGATTTATTTATAATTTGAGACTTTCCTGCATCATCTAGTGTCAGAAAAACATTGTCTATTATCCGGTGTTAAAAATTTTGCGCACTGATCACGAGTTAATCTACTGTCCAATCCTGACAATATATCTAATTATGACCGGTGAAACTTTTTGCAATTGGAAAGACCCTTTTTATTTCAGTTATGACCTAACTAATTAAAAAGAAAATTAGGCTGCACCATTATTTTATATGCTCTAGATATCGTATAAAAGTAAGATTGAAATATCTTTTCCAAATTAAATTACCATTTTTGCTATACAAATGAAAATATTCTCATTGCCAATAACACAATGAAACCATTCTAATTATCACAAATGAAGTTTCCACTAAAAAAATATTTTACATATATGAGAAAGAAATTTAATTTAAAATATTGTAGCACTCAACTCAATTGATGGAGGAATGATATATTTAAAAATTACACTCTATCTATTAGCTCCCGTCACTCTAATTAATTCTTTTTCCATCGAGTCCCACCGATGTTTAAGTAATAACACCCGATTAATTCAATATTCGAATGAGAACGATACGAATAAATCCTGATCAAACTGATGATTTTCTTTTAAAAACAAATAAAATGATAATAGAGTCCCGGACTATTAGCACCAGGGATACAACCCATGTGCTAACGGTCTCAAATAACACAAAATAAATGAGCATAGAGAATGTTGTTATTGATAATTGGAGAGAAAATGGAAGGCCCCAACCAAACACCAAAATAATGAAGTGGTGGCGCCACCGAGCCAGAGATGAACAATTTGCCTCACTGGCAGCACTCGGCCGCGACCTCCAGCAACAGGCTGCAGAGCTCCTTCGGCTTGGACATCATCACCATGTGGTCCGCGCCCTCGATCTCCTTCACCTCCGTCCCGGGGCTCTGCGCCGCCACCCACCGCTGGTACTCCTCCGACATCGTCTTGTCCTCCTTGCACACCACGTACACCCGCCGCACCGCCCCGTACCTCCCCGCCGTCAACGCCATGTCCTTGGCGTCGCGCAGAAAAAGGCTCCCAGGCCTCACCAGCATGCTCGCCAGGGCCAGGTCCTGCCATGCAACGCACAGACGTACGTACGTCGTCTCGCATCAGGTCGCCCGGCGACAAGCTTTCATGAACGATTCGATTACCTCAGGAGGGCTGAGCTGATACAGTTTGCTGGCGATGTACTCCATGCCCATGTCCAAGGTGAACTCTTGTGTTTCCGGATTGATCTGAACTTTTGAATCCATGTAGTTTTCTAACGAGTGGTACCTCAAGTTCTGAAGCGATTGGGATCAGAGGCAAATATTTTCGAACGTCTTATGCATTTTTTTGTGTTATTAAATTAAGGATATGTGCGTACCTCATCTGCTATTCGAGTGATGTTGCAGGTGGGGCTCGGCATGGCGCTGGTGGAGAAGACGGCGGCGAGTATCTTCTCCGGGAACGTCTCCATGGCCAGGGCGAGGGAGGCGCCGCCGTAGCTGTGGCCGACCAGGACCGCACTCTCGTGCGGCTGGACCGAGGCCACGACGTCCAGCAGCGGCTTGGAGTATTCCAGGAAAGAGGCCACCTCGTCGAGCCGCAGAGGGTTGACGCCGCTGGCGGCGAGGTCGACGGCGGTGACGCTGTGGCCGGCGGCCCTGAGCAGCGGGACGAGCTTGTACCAGCACCATGCGCCGTGGCAGAGCCCGTGCACGAGGACGAAGCGGAGCCGCCGCTGGCGATGGTTCTGATCCGATTCTCCTCCTGCCATGATCGATCTGTATCTCTCCCTCGCTAGGAGTGTGACACCTTTTTGAATGCCAGCGGTAGAACGCTACCTGCATTTCCGGGTGCGTCCTGGAGTCAGCCTTTCTCTTTTCTCCGGTCAATCAAACACGTTGGGGCGTCACCAACAATCACCAACAAGAGTTGGATTATCGAATTAGTTAGAGTTGACAGCCGAACGTTTTTTAATTTATGAACAGTGTGCTCTTTAACATCACATGATATCGTTCCTAAATATCTGAGAGCTGACTACCTCAAAAAAAAAAGGCCTTGAGCTTCGTTTTAATAGAATCCGTTGAATTATATAATTTTAACTTTTTATTGTTCTCTAATACAATTGTCCTTTTTTTTTCTTCCATTGTCAACCAAGCATTTGGTCATTGTTCAGCCCCACTAATATTTATTTGTGTCATCAAATCGGACTAATTTAATGTTGCTCCAAATGGTACATCTAGAATTAGATATGCATAGACTCCTACTAAAGTTTCTTTATATATACAATTTGAGACTTTTCCGCACCATGTAGTCTCAGAAAAAACCTTGCCAATTTTCCGATTCGAATGACCTTAAGGGACCGTTTTCGATTTAATTAATATAGATTGTCATTATTTAAATTATTAATAATATTACATTTTATTTGGTGAGTATTGATAATATAAATAAACAAAGAAAATAAATAGAAAAGTGAATATATAAAAAAAGATGAGATAAAATTAAGAGTTATTTGTAATTTCAAATAATAGAAAAGATGAATTAAATTTTATTTATTTATTAATAAAATATTTAAAATAAAATTAATTGAATGAATATTTTCATCAAAATGTATTCCTACCAACTGATAATCTGGTAAGACATCTACATCATCGCTATTTAAATTATTAGTAAAATGGTAATCAAAATTATCAGAATAATTAAAATTACCGATAATCAATCACGATCAAACGAGATAGTGTGGTGGGCTCTGAGAATTTTAAGTAAAATAATCAATAATTTATTTAAATTATCTCATACCAAATAGCCTCTAAAAATTTTGGACACTAGTCACAAGTTAAAGTATCAACCTACTATGGAGTCCGATAAACTTTTACATTCACAAAATATAAATTTGAAACTTTGCTTTTATTGCCCATTTATTTTTAAAAAAGTAAAGAAACAAAGTCAAAAATAGGCAAAAACAAAATCATGAGAATGGAGACATGAAAATGAAACATCACAAAATCACGAAGAAACCAAAACTAATGGAGCACCTAATCATGTCGGGTACATGGTTTGTACTCCAAAGATAATTAAAAGATGGAATAATATCTCATCAAATATTTTATAATTATTAATTCCGTAGTTTTTTTTACCTAAGACTAAATTGCTTAATATTTTATTGCAAATGTCACTTACAAATATTTCAGGCGATCGATTCCAAATTAAGAACAAATTCTATATTGTATTTCATGATATGAAAAATATATATATATGTAATTACATATGTAATGCTGAAAAACGTACATATATAATCATGGTTCCTCATGACATTTCCTTGCAAAAATTAAGGACATCGTGCTTCAAGCATTTGGAATATATAGTTAACTTCAAATCATGTACCATCTTCATTTGGATCCAATACGACGTATATTTTATTATAGATTTGTTAGGCAAAAATGTAAGTGCATGGGATGTGCATAGTAGTATGTTATAATTGCTAGTAAATTTAACTAGAGTTCAAAACATGTCGAATGCACAAGAATATTTTCATTAGAAGTTTTATCTGTCATATAGTCAGACGTGTGATTCAGAACGATTAAAAAGAACTCCAAATATTATGGTGGCAGTCGGAAAAAAATTAATTCGAGAGTGGTTATTATTGGGCATGGTGCAAATAAGATCATGCTGGTAGTCCTTCCTATGAATCAATCACAGTACAAAGGTGGCTACTTCACATATGGTGCTTTTGACCTCCTCTTATTCATGATCGGTCTCCCCTAATGAACCACAACTTAATTCTATGAGAAGTGCATGGTTCAAGGAGTAACTTGATGCAAGCTAAATGTAAGGAACCAAATTAATCTCCGGGAATATGGAGCAGTGACTTAGGCACCAAGAACAGGAACACTAAATTTTGGCTCAATATTGCACGTGATTATAGTGGCTTTCAGGTGTGCACTCACGTGTAAGACCATCACAGGTCTTTTTTTCTGGCATGAAGTGGGTGAGCATGCGAGACTATAACTTGTTAAGAACAAGAATTATAATTCACAGTCGTTTTAATAACTCTTGAGCCAAGACTATTACTTACATAGTTGCTCAATCTTTGTGTACGTACTCATTATGCTCTCCATATGCCTTTTTTTTTATCCAAAAACCTTTTGTGCTTGACTCAACGGTAATTTATTTCGTACGTGAAAGTATTTATCCTACATAAGGATAAGATAGTTTTTTTTTCTAGGGTTGCAAGGAAAAGATAATTGTCCAATAATTGTACACGAAATTCCAATATGTCTCGGAATAGATCTTCCTTAAACACTCATGCTTTTCCATCATATATTAGCTACTTTCTTACAAAGAGTTTGATAAGCCGATCACTTTTGATCTTTAAGTATGTTGTTCTAGTAGTAAACCTTAACCCACTATCTTGAAGCATAAATCAAAGAGTCTAAGCAATTCATTCGTCATGTTTCAATATCATCATAAAATTATGATGGATATCGATGGGATTAAAGTTGGCATGCAATAATACTAGTGAGCGCACTAGTCGATCAGGTAATAAAATGAAAAGTAGAATATCGGAGTCATGTGAACTAATTTAAATTGTCTTCTAATCTCATTAGTTATTTGAGAAATGGAAATTTTGTTGCGGAAAAGAAATTATGACTTGGACAAATCGGGTGACCGATCAATTTTGGGACATTCGGAACCCTCGATCAAGAGTTCGACATTTTTTGTTCAAGTAAGATCAGACATCCGTTTGACTTTTTGAACATCTAAATCTCACAAGGTCTTTGAATGATCGAATGACACTATTAAGACTAGATGTCTGCTCGATCTTTTGGACATTCGAAATCTCTTAATATTCAGACATTTCCTAAAGTGAAGAGTTCTTTCAACTAATGAATGATGAAAAAATATGATGATGAAAATGTTATATTGAAAGAACTATATCTTCATAATGACAATGAACATGAAACAATAATGAACTTATGGTTTCTTTCAAATGAAAGATGGACTCTCGAAATGATAAAATGATTTTCTTTCTAAGTGAAAGATGAACCATATAATTTGTTTGAGTGATCTTAGACGTGACCCTATGGCCAAAGATCGATTACTATATTACTTTCCTTTCACAACTATGTCCAAAGATGAATTCAAAAGTCTTACGATCATATGATATGAATTATATTGTCATTGTTCCATTACATGTTGATCATTATCAACTTGAAAGGTAATGTTTCGGAGTAAATTACATCAAATACCCTCCCATTTGTAATAAGAATGTCCTCCATCTTTTGAATCATTGCATCAATACCCTTTTCACCACCGATCGTCCGTTCTCACGTCGCATAACTAACGTGGAGACATTCTCTCTCCTCCATGCAGGCATTCGTCCGATGTGGCATCGCTACGCAAATTACTCTCCACATCATCAAATTATTAAAAAATAAAATAAATATGAAATAATAAAAATTAAGAATATAATAATAATAATAAAGAAGGGGGTGGTCACCCCCTCCTCTCTCTTCGATCACCGACAGTGGCCGATAGAGGGGGTTGGTCGCCAGAGCGCCAGCGGCCGGAGGGAGAAGAGGAGGGGCAGCCTGCCCCACCCCTCTCCGGCGCCGAAGAAGAGAGAGGGAAGGGGGAAGGGGCCCCTCCCTGCGCCCCTCTTCCCCCATCTGCGCTCCGGCGACGGAGAGTAAAGGAGGAAGGGGTGGGGCCCCCTTCCCCCATCTCCTCTCTAGCAACGGAGAGGAGAGGGGGAAGGGGAGTCTTCCCAGCATTCATTGACGAGGCGGTAAGGGGGCCGTCTGCGACCTCCGGCGAGGTCGTAGAGGTGGGGGGCGACCCCCCTCCCCCTTCCCTACGCTCGCCAGTGCGGGGGAGGCGGGGGGCGCCACCCCCCGACCCCCCCCCCCCAACCCCCCTCCCCCTGCGCTCGCCAGCGCGGCGCAGGGAAAGGGGAGGGGGGTCGTCGCCCCCTGCCCCCCCCCCCACTTTACGTGTTCGCTGGGGTCGCAAAGCGAGGGGCAACCCCCCCTGCCCCCCCCCCCCACACTTTACGTGTTCGCTGGAGGTCGCAAAGCGAGGGGCAACCCCTCCCTCCCCCTTCTATTCCCTGCGCTCGTCGGCACGGGGGAGGTGGGGGCAACCCCCGACCCCCCCCCCCCCCCCCCCCCCCCCCGATCACCGGCGGTGGCCGGTAGAAGGGGTTGGTCGCCTGAGCGCCAGCGGCCAGAGGGAGAAGAGGAGGGGCACCCCACCCCACCCCTCTCCTCTCTGGCACCGAAGAAGAGAGAGGGAAGGGGGCGAGGCCCCCTCCCCGCACGTTCAGAGGAGGGGGCGCCCCGCCCCCCTTTCCCCCATCTACGCTCCGACGATGGAGAGTAAAGGAGGAAGGGGTGGGGCCCCCTTCCCCCATCTCCTCTCTAGCAACGGAGAGGAGAGGGGGAAGGGGAGGCTTCCCAGCGCTCATCGACGAGGCGCAAGGAAGGGGGGCGTCTGCGACCTCCAGCGAGGTCGCAAAGCGGGGCGCGACCCCCCCTTCCCCGCGCTCGTCGGTGCGGTGGAGGTGGGGGGCAACCCCCCTCCCCCTTCCCTGCGCTCGCCGGTGCGGGAGGTGGGGGGTGACCCCCTTCCTCTGCGCCAAGGGGGAGGGGGTCGCCCCCCACCCACTTTACGTGTTCATCGGAGGTTGCAAAGCGAAGGGCGACCCCTCCCCCTTTGGCGCGAGGGATGTGGAGGGCGATCGAAGCAATCCCCTTGTGACGTGTCCATGTTATTTTTATTTTTTATAATGTTAGCGTTAGGAAAGTGTCCAAAGTTGAAGGTATTTGACGAAATTTATCCTTTATTCATGCTATTGCTTAAAGTATTTTTCTTATAAATTATTTGTTATGTTATCACTTTTAACCTTGTAGAATTTCCTCCCCTCTATTAATCTTCACAGATACTCAATGTCCCGTGTGGCTGGCTGGTTGATGTATGTGTGCAGCGACATGGTCAAATTTTGAAGCATTACGGCTCTGATGGCACGTTTGAGATTGTTTATTATAAGAAAGTAAAAGGCACTTCCTGAGTCACGAAGGAAACAATAATTAAAAGGAGGGTAGGAATAATATATAAGCTTCCTTCACATGAGACAAAATTATAGTTCAATAAATGTGGTGAAATAGAAATTTAGGCCCATAAGAAGGGTTGTGAAAAGAGTCAAAATATTGTCATAGAGCTGATCTCAATGAAGGGTTGACAAACAATTTTATGTTTTGTCTTTTTTTTCAAGTATGCTAAAAAAAAACAGACAACTCTAAAGACCGAGAATCATGGATAATGCTCATATGCAAAGCTTACAACTTGACTAAATGAAAAAGAAAAAGATAACATGACATGTTGTACAATAGTTTTAAGAAATGTTACTTTGTTAAAGATAGGGAAATGAAAAATATATTATTGATTCTCCCAAGTTAAAGTCAACATTATCCTCGGTGTTAATTTAATAAGATGAGAGAATGATGCAGCTCGGATGGTGGGAGGTGGGCGAAGAGGAATGTGTGTCGATGCATAAAAAAATGAGAGATTGAATGCAAGTAATGGCTCAAACATGAAGTTTAGATGTGACAATTGTATATATAAATATAACTCCTATTTAAAAATGGCGAGAATCCAAAAACTCAAATGAATTATAAAGATATGTGGTATCTAACCCCAGATAGCTATCTAACCCGAGCCAAAAAAAAGTTTAAGATCAGTTTTACAATTTATATTTCCCATCACACATATCAAAATTACTAAGTGTACAATTATCAATATAGTACTTAAAGATAGATGCACCTCGGTCTGAATAGCGGTGCCAACATATCGAAAAAATAGTGCCGACGACTTAACTCAGACGATACATTGAGTGCATGTGTAATTTCATCTTATTTTATCATTGACTATTTGTTGCCCCTGATAGAGAGGACTTTATAGATGCTTAGGGGTGTTCACCGGATCGACATGAACCCGAAGACCCAACCCGACTCGACCACGACCCAAAGGATGGTCAGGTCGGGTACGAGTTGAAAAATCTCAACCCGAATCGACCCGATCCGATGACCCAATTTTTTATATATTTTTTTAAATTTTTTACTTTTTTATTTAAACTTAACCTTATATTTGATTTAAAATTTAAAAAATATTAAAATAAATTATTTTAAGTATGGGAATAACATTTAGATATTTAGGAAACTTAATTTATGCTATACAATAAATATTAAAAATATTTGTATATTAAATAAATATAAAATAGTGAAAAAAATTAGTGACCAAATAACCCGACCCGAGGTCGGGTTGAGTCAAATTTGTCCCTCAAAGAAGCGTCAACCCAACCCGACCAACTTTGATCGAGTTAGGTCGGGTCAAACCCGATCCGTCAACACCCTGCCCTATAGATGCTTCTTGCGAAAGCATCACCATTCATTTTTTTTAGAAAAAAAAATAGACATACATTTTTTTTGTTCAATATCCCTGTTATAATACCATTATATTATATTATATTATATTATATTAAATGAAAGCTCCACAAGCAAATGTAGATGTGCTTATCCTCTTTTTTTTCAAATTACATCTCTCGAAATGATTGAGACATGGCAAAGAAAAGTTGAATCTTTGACTTAATTAAAAACTAAGTTATATCTCAACAAAATATCAAATTTAAAGGTGATTTATGAAAAAAGAAATGCTATACGGATTCGTAACCTTTTTTTAGTATTAATTTTGTACCGGGAAAATTATTTACAATAGTGTCCAAAAAAAAGCTGGGTCAAGCTGGGTCCAAATCACTAGCCACCGTGTCCAGAGGTTTGAACTCTAAAAAACGTGACAGAAAAAAAAACAATTTTTTTTTTATATTTCCATTTTAAATTGGTCTGGTCGTTTGAATTAACCTCAAATTACTGGTGAACAAGTCAACACCAATTCCCAACTTTCTGAATTTTATTATTCTTTTTTCTGCTTACAATTTCATTGTGTTAAAAGCGTTGACGTAGAATTGCCACACGAACAATGTTTGTTGGGACCTAATAATCTACTGGGCAAAAAAAGACTGAAAAGCCAAATAAAATATGCCAATATAATCAAGATGAAGAGTTGCAAAACATACTCTAATGCAATGACATGCATCGATTTTTCGCTGAATTAAATAAGCAAAATCATAAAGCAATCAAGGAGTTCAATGATGAAGAAGGAACATAATCCAGGACTCGAGTCAAATTAGAGTCAAGTGCCTGGATCATTTGATGTAGTAGAAACTACTTATGTACAGCAATTTCATTTGACAGCTATGGATGGTTATGTTGTCCAGTACATTGCATGAATCGTGCTTTAATTTGTAAGGTCTGATCTATAGTGTTAAATATCACTGGAGATTAAACTGTCAAAAAAAGTAAAAGCAAAGGCAACACAAATGACCAATGAATATGTATTCACCTTCTGCAAAGAATGAGGACCATTCCATTACTCAGTCTCTGCTTTCAGCTGCAAACTACTTGTCGCCGTTTGGACACCCTCTCCAAGTTCTCAGAAACCATTGCAGTAAGGTTAGGATCCTCAAACTTGATGTCCGAACTGATCCTGGAAAGGGTCGGGAAATAAGTGATTGTGTCCATAAATTAAGTACGGAGCTCTTACCTGAAAGCTCTTGTCATTCAGACCATCAATTAGACAATTCATGCAGTTGACATTCGATGAACAAGTATGATTTTCAAAATTATTGCAGTATACCAAACTGTAATTTCGTAAGAAATTCTGCTCTCAAGAAAAATTACTTAAGGAATTCTTTAGAAAGAAGAAATTAAAGAAAGAAAATAGAATGCTGTTGTACTTGGGGTCAAGGGCTATCTGTTGAATTTCTCTTATGGCAGAACTAGCAGCATATAACGACATCTTTCCGACCTGCATAAAGTTCAAATATGACCAATTATAAGATTTTGGACAAAGAACTGAACCAGCATTCAGTAACGCCATGAAAATTTGTCATTCAACCTCTAGCATGTTAAGTTTGGCCTCATGGTCATTTGGAAGACAACGGATCTCATCAGCCATGTGAGCAGACATGCCTAAACTCTCTGGGGATAGAAATTCTAGAACCAACTGAACTGATGACTGAAACATCAAGAAGCAGAAGATTAATTTACACTACAGAGAAACAAAACTTAAAAGCAGAAATGGTGGATATTTATGCCAGAGCCAAAAGACAATACTCACAAAGAACTAAATAAATCTCAAAGACGCACAATATGGTTTTTTTTAAAACAAACAATATGGTTCTACTTAAGAGTATCCCAAGGCTGCTGCACTCGCTCGTCATTTTACACTAAATTAAGATTCTATGACAAGATAAAACTCATTTAGACATTGTCTCCCTTTCCTTTCTTTTTCCCTTTTAGATCAACAAGCACATGATTCATGTGGTGTTCCAGATGTCATTTACTATTATTCACCCAATATGGTTGTTTCGTACTGCTATTTGGATGTCGGAGTGACCCAATTTCGTACTGCTTGATTCTTATGATAAGCAATGCAATATGAATTATAAGAAGATTTAGCTTAGCAAGAGGATTTTGACTAGGTCATATAAAGCTATAATGAGCATCAGAGCTCATATTTGTTATCGTCTTTGTGGAATATGTAATGCGGAGACATTGCAGTTCTTTGAAATGTGTGATAGCTCAAGGTATTGTGAATGGATGTGATTTCACAGGAGGATCTTTGGAGGACCTTCAGAATGGAGGTGCTCAATAGGACATTCAAGTATACACCATGCAGTGTTGAAGGACGTCACGGTTGGCTTTTGTTTGGGTCACTTGAGTTCAGCAACATGCATGTACTTTTAGGGAAAAGCTAGGAAACTACATGCAAGGCTGCAAGCCTTGTGGTCAATCCCTAAAAAAAGTCCTTTCTTAGCAAAGACAAATGGCTTTTAACAAGGATTCACCTGATCTTGGAAACATCCGCAACTATGGAAGTGCAACTCTGCAGTGCTTTAACCAGAAGCAAAGACAAATGGCTTTTAACGAGGATTCACCTTATCTCGGAAACATCCACAAGTGTGAAAGTGCAACTCTGCAGTGCTTTAACCAGAGCGGAGCTTGCATGGAATAATGGATCATCGTGGTGTCATCTTAGAATCGCTTCCACAGTTTTTTTTTAATTTTTTTGAGGGGAAAAGGGATGGCCACCAAAGTTTGTGGTTGCCATCCATGTATGTATATAACTATCAAATGGTTGAAATGTACAAATGGTTCCACGGATGTATACCAAATGAGTTGACAAACCAAGTCATGTCGAATTTGGTCATCTAATTGGAACCTTAGTTTAATTAACTCATGTTGGATTTGGATCACATGCCCAAAATCCAAGTACTCACCAGTCTGCTGCAATTATCTCAACATATATTTTTGGTCATCTGATTTTTTTTTCTTCTGAGGGGTTTTTGGTCATCTGATTGGATGCAAAGGCCTTCACCATGTTCCTTTATTTTGAAAATTTAATATGATAACTTCTCTAAAAAAAACAATATGATAACTAATTGCATCAATTTAACCAAATATATACAACAACAACAACAAAGCCTTATCCCACTAGGTGAGGTCGGCTACATGGATCATACGACGCCATTCCGCTCTATTAGTAACCAAACCTTTCGGTATATTATTCACCAATAGATCTTGCTCTATTAGTTCGCCAAGTGTCCGCCTTGGCCTCCCTCTCCCTCTTTTAATCAGACTCCAGATTATTTGATCTACTCTTCTTACTGGCGCATCTAATGGTCTTCTCTGAACATGACCAAACCATCTCAAACGATTCTCTACCATTTTCTCACTAATAGGAGCCACTCCGACTCGTTCACGTATATGGTCATTCATAATCTTATCTAATCTTGTATGACCACACATCCATCTCAACATCCTCATTTCGGCTACCCCCACTTTACGTTCATGTTGTCCCTTCATAGCCCAACATTCACTACCATAAAACACTGCTGGCCTTATAGCAGTACGATAGAATTTTCCTTTAACTTTATTGGGTATCTTTCTATCACAAAGAACTCTAGTGGCTTTCCTCCACTTACACCAACCAGCTTGAATTCTATGATTAACATCGTCATCAATCTCACCATCTTGTCTTACAATTGATCCTAAATATTTAAACTTTGTCACTTGAGGAATTATATCCTCCCCTAACCTAACTTTCAAATCGTCTCTAAGTTGTTTATTTGTGAAATTGTTATGCATATATTCTGTTTTATTCCTACTTAAACGAAAACCCTTTGACTCCAACGTATTTCTCCATATTTCCAATTTTGTATTAATCTCTTCTCTTGAATCCGCTAAAAGTACTATATCATCCGCAAATAGCATGCACTTAGGTACCTCCTCTGTGATACTCTCGGTTATAGCATCGATAACTAAGTTAAATAGATACGGGCTTAAAGCTGATCCTTGATGTAGGCCAATTCCTATAGGAAATTCATTTGTCTCACCTCCGGGTGTCCTAACCCTAGTCAATGCCCCATCGTACATATCTTGTATTACCTTAATGTAGGCAACATTCACCCTCTTCTTTTGCAAGGCTTTCCAAAGTACATCCCTTGGTACCCGATCATACGCCTTCTCTAAGTCAATGAAAGCCATATGTAAGTCTCTTCTCCTACTTCGATACTTCTCCATCATCCCCCTTAGTAAATAAATCGCCTCTGTAGTGGATCTTCCTGGCATGAACCCAAATTGTCTCTCAAAAATACTAGTCTCCATTCTCAATCTATGCTCAATCACTTTTTCCCATAATTTCATAGTGTGACTCATAAGTTTAATCCCTCTATAATTTGCACAATTCTGAATATCCCCTTTATTTTTGTAAATAGGAACTAATGTACTTAATCTCCAATCATCAGGCATCTTTTTCGACCGTAAAATCTCATTAAATAGTTTACATAACCACAACACACATTTTTCTCCTAAACATTTCCAAACTTCAATCGGTATACCATCCGGTCCAACGGCTTTACCATTCTCCATTTTCTTAAGAGCTTCGCTAACCTCCGAGACTCTAATTCTACGATAAAATGACCTATTAAGCTCACATTCGCTAACTGTCAAGTCCTTCAAATCACAACGCGAACCTTCACATCCATCATTAAATAGCTTATAGAAATACTCTTCCCATCTGTTCTTAATATCTCCTTCAGTAACTAAAACCTTGCCAACTTCATTTTTTATGCATCTTACTTGATCCAAATCTCTCGACTCCTCTTTGTTCCTTGCAATCTTGTAAATCCTTTGTTCACCCGCCTTTGTCCCTAACTCCTTATAAAACCCCTCGTATGCTTTAGCACGAGCATCACTAACCGCCTTCTTAGCCTCCTTTTTCGCCAAACGATACTTTTCCCAATTGTCAGAACTATTGTCCAAGTGTATCGCCTTGAAACAATTCTTCTTATTACGCACCTTTTCTTGGACCTCCTCATTCCACCACCAAGTCTCCTTATCTCGTGGTCCAAAACCTTTTGATTCTCCTAAAATGGCTTTAGCAACCATTTCAACCTTTTTTGCCACATTCTTCCACATGATACTAGCATCTCCTTCTAACTCCCACACACTTTCCTCTAATAACTTACTTCTAAAAGTCTCTCGCTTCTCCCCCTTTAACTGCCACCACTTGATCTTTCGATCAAAAACTGTTCGGGATTTTGGTTTTATACATTTTATTTGCATATCAAGAACTAACAATCTATGTTGTGTAGTCACCCCATGCCCAGGAATTACTTTGCAATTAGTGCAACGTCTTTTATCAGTATTTCTTATCAAGAAAAAATCGATTTGAGACCTATGAGTTCCACTTTTGTATGTGATTAAATGTTCCTCTCTCTTCCTAAAACAAGTGTTGATAATCTTAAGGTCGTATGCTAAAGAAAAATCAATAATAGTTTGTCCTTCCTCATTCAACTCCCCAAAACCAAAACCACCATGAACCCTTGCATGTGGTCCTGCCTCTTTACCAACATGTCCATTAAGGTCTCCCCCAATATAAACTTTCTCGGTTGTTGGTATACTTTCAATCAAACCCTCCATATCTGCCCAAAACTTCTCCTTGAGATGTGATTCTGCTCCTACTTGGGGTGCATATGCACTAATAATGTTCATAGTCTCCTTTCCAACAATTACTTTCACGGATATGATTCGATCCTCAATCCTTTTAACTTCCACAACATTCTTCCTCCATTCTGCATCCGCGATAATACCAACACCATTCCTTCCATTTACCTTACCTGTGTACCAAAGTTTGGAACCATTTAACCTAATCTCTTTACTTCCCTCTCATACCCATCTAGTTTCTTGCAAGCATAAGATACTAATCTTACGCTGGTCCATTACTTGTGCCACCTCGAGACGCTTCTCATTCAACGTCCCAATGTTCCAAGAACCTAATCTGACCTTAGTCTCATGAACTAGCTTCTTTAACCGCCTCCGTCCATTAGAGTGCGGTAGCCCTTGCTCATTTAACACTGCATTCAGGCGAGGATGCAGCGGCTCTTGCTCTCTTATCACTGTACCCGAGCTGTACAGCGCGTTACTTACGGGTAACGACCTAGCATTAACACAATATATTCGTTGATCCATGTTCATAAGATTCGACATGATTTTATGTTGGCTGTCGGGGCCTAACACAACCCTCCTCCTTCTTTAACCAAATATATAATATATTAAATTAAAACTTATGAAACTTGGATAAACTTAATATTACTTATAATTTGTTGATTGACTTGTTAAATTCTTTTTAAATATACAAATTTAAATTTTAATAAACTCAGTAATAAAAAATGGAGTACCAATTAACCAAGTAATGAAGTTCACTTAAATCATAAAAGACAAATTGCATTTCCGGTTGATGCTGACTTTGAAATAGTACCAATTAACCAAGCATGCTAAGGCAGTAGTTTAGATATTTTATTTTGAGGGGACAAGGGAGTGTAGTAGCAGGTCACACAAGCATTCCTGATGACTTTCAGTTCAAATTCCAATTTTAGAACAAATAGCAGTTTACTCATTTCAAGGAACTTGACGACTTACAACAACAACAACAACAAAGCCTTATCCCATTAGGTGGGGTCGGCTACATGGATCATACGACGCCATTCCGTTAGTAATTATATTCGTGGATCCATGTTCATGAGATTCGACAAGGTTTTACGGCTGTCGGGGCCTAACACAACCCTCCTCCTTTATCCGGGCTTGGGACCGACTATAAAACATAGGCGGAGTTCTCTTACTGAAGATATGATAACAAAAAATGAAAAAAATATTATCATGTTATAAAATGTAGGAACTTGACGACTTGAGTACAAAAAAATGCCTATGAAAAATGTAGCTTCCTGGCAACTGGTATAGTAGATTTCTTGACCGTTCCACAAAAAGAAAAAAAAATAAATGCTTATAAATGTATAGTTCATGTTACAACCATGGCTCACCTTAACATTCTTTACTTGAAAAGGACACCCAGCTGGAATAAAGACAGCATCACCTAGACGTTGTTCAAAAGTCCATGGCTCTATTTCTGTTACATCAACAATAGCCAATCTAAATGAATCTTTGTAGAAGAACACTTTTTTTTGGGAGAAGAACCAAGAGGATGATGGCTAACTAGTTTTTGAGCAATCATTTCCCCTTCAGATAATGAAGATTATTAACTCAATAAAACAACTAGGAATGAACCTTTTTCTTTTCTGAGAGGGGAATGAAGATTATTGATACCATCTTCGTTGTACAATCTACTTATAAAACAAAACTAAAGAGGGAAGGTAACAAGTTGTTTGAATCATAATGGGTTGCAACTAGATCTTACTCACCAAATTTTTCCTTCAGTATATCTTTTTGGTCTTTAGTTAAACAGGTATCTTGACCATAAAGAGGATGCAATGGCTGTCAATTGAAGGACAAAGAATAATAGAAGCATTCATAATTCTTATTCAAGATAGTATAAACCACAATCATCAATAAAGAAATATAGATGATAAAAAAATTAGGGGATACCACATTGGATGATGGCCTAGCAGGTGTCACATCCTGCCGATGCGTTATTAGAAATTCATTGAGTTCTTTAACATCCTGGCGGCGGAAAACATCCCAAATAGCAGCATCGGTGGCTTTTTCTGAAGAACAATGACCATGTTTGTCTCTTTGGGAAGAAAAAGGTTCATTTGTTGAAAGTGCTCCTATTTCAGAACCAGCGTCTGGTTGACACTCCATAGCTGAATCTACAAAGGTTGATCCCAACATAAATTCATTTTCTTTCTGACCTTTAGATGCCAAATCAGATTATTTTACTTGTTCATCTAAATGAACACGAGGATCTACTAGATAAGAATCCTCAAGTGACTGTTTAACCTCAAATTCCTTACCATTTGTCTCACTTTTCTCAAATCCATGCCTCTTTAGAGATTGATTTACATCAACTTGGTGTACTAACAGGTAAACCTAAAGGAAAGAAGAATTACATAATGTATATTAGAGACAAAAAAAGAATTATACAATGACAAAAGATGTTGTAAAAGCTCTATTTTTTATTTGAATGTCCTGGATATGATGTATACTCCATCAACTCAAAGAAGGAATCAAGAGCAACACTAATCAATGACGTGAATAAACACCACTAACAGTTCATCCCTATGACAAAGGAAGATGAAAACGTCATAGATAACATACCATGTCAGTCATATTAATTTGAAGGCTGGTTACAGAGTCACTTTTGCTAAGTTTTTTTTGTGTACCGTAAGTGATCATAAGTTTAGGCCCTACTTCACCCTGCAATGTATCATGGGGCAACTTAGCAACCAGATTCAGTATACCCCACTTGGAATGAATAAACTCTATCAATGGAAAATTGACAAGCAATTCAGGTTGCTGGCATAGTATGAACTCCTCCAGAGCACCCGGAGGTGGCCAGTCTTTTAGTCTCAATATCTCAGGTGTCCCATCTTCACGCTTACGTCCCTGTGAATATCCTTCGATGAATTGACCAAGTTTGATGTTAACCTATCATTACAGAAAACTTGACTAAGAAATGATATCATAGATTAAGTAATTTGGGAACTTCATAACTAGATCCTATCGCAGTTTGACACATGAAACAAGATAAAATTTTTGTAGAGCTCAACATGATTGTCATATAATATATATTTACAAGGCCATTGCATTTGCAAATAAATCTCATAAAGTGAAACACAAATGAGCTGACAAACAACTTTAACACTGAGAATTCAAGCTATGTGCTATGTGAATGTCGTAGATATCTTCATGACCTGTGGTATGATAGAAGTTGAAAATATAAGCGACTAGATGACTGCAAAAACATGAAAGGCATTTTTAATAGTAAAAGTGTAAGAATCTTCAACACAATCGCTACCATATAACGTATCCGTTCGAGAGTACAAATCTAATAATAAAATAGTTCATACGGAGTTGATCAAATTTCAATTACAGAGTTGATATTAAAGACAAAAAATAAAGTTGATATTATAACATCAAAGGTTAGTTACTATAACTATATAACAAAATCCACAAACATAATGAATGATCAACATATGAAAATGACAGAGAGCGATAGGAGGAAAAAGGATGATGAGTGCGAACAACAGCAGGAGAGACTGTCTGACAAGCTCCACTACCGATCATCAGCAGGGGTCTTTCCCCGCTGACGACCACCACATCACATTGACAGGAAAATTCCTTCTGCCAGAACCAATAAAGGACAGGGAGGTGGACGAAGAAGAATAGCCTACAGTGCAAATAAGGTGGAATCAGAACCATCACCATATCAGCGAATCAAGAAGGGTGTGTGGATTCGATGATGTCTTGAATGTGGTGGAATGGGAAATGTCCATACTAGGTTCTCCACTGCTCCGCAAAGAGTCTACAGGTTGCCGCCTAAGAATAAGGAATATTGTGCATCCCAATCTGCTCAATGTAATTAATGTGGTGTCCCAAAGGTAGTCGTAGTCCCATGGTCCATGGCATTGCAACTGAATATGGATCACCTGCAAAACTGGGTCATGGTTATCTTCTCTGTCCAACACCCAACATGGAAATGATCCAAGCAATGAAGAAACAAATTGATGCAAACAGCGTGTTATTTTTCTCCAAACTTTCAGATTCATCCTTTTTCATGTATGGACACCAAAGCCTCCCAGGTGACCCAATGAAACTGCATAACAGAGCAACAATCTGTTGGAAATGGTGGTCATCGTCGGACCATGGGAAGAGAATTGAAGAGAAGAAACTGCCAGTAGTTATGATCAAAGGAAAATCATTACATCTGTGGTACAGGGAGATCGTCACTGAAGTTGTCTCTCCCTCTTCCATATTAACAAAGGTAGACTTTCCAACGTATAATTTGGCAACATACACAAAGAAGAACAAAGCTGATAAACAAACCAGATGTCCCTATCCCCAAGATGATGACCTTGCAATCAGCCCATTAAAACACCCAACTCGACGCAGACCCAATACAAGAACCAGAACCCCTTAGTTGTCCACGTAGTGGGCTGAATTAAATCAAAGTTGTCATCGGCCCACATGTGAGGAGTGTTAAGAATATAAAATTATTGATTTTGTTCTTCCTAACGGCTTAAGTTGTCATCAGCCCACACGTGAGGAGTGTTAAGACACATAGTCTGCCCTGGAACCTCTGGCGAGAGTGTGTTCCCAAGATTAGATGCCATTGTGGTAGATAAGATGGCTATGGTGGTCAATTGCTGGATGAACCCTAATGGTTCCATACTTCCAATGGCGATGAAATATGGCTTCCAGCATTCACAACACAATTATCATACCAGAGGATCATTGACTTCATCGTTCTTCCAAGGCAGTTAGAAAAATGTGTTCTGTAGCTACTAGGGAATGATTTGATAACTGATTGCACTATCATCTGGAAGATAAATATACCTCTGAAAATTAAACTTTTAATTTGGTTGCTTCAGCGTGGAAGGCTCCCCACTAACTCTGACAGATTGCATTGGTGGTCATTTGGGGATGTTTCATGTTGCTTGTGTGGTAATGCCCCCAGAGATATCAATCACTTCTTATTGAGTGTATGGTGGCTGATCGTGCTTGGACAACATTAAGATGCCAATTGAAAGATAGATCATCAGTTGTCAGTTTTTGAACTTCGTTTCGCTATGGTGGCAGGCAGCAGGATATTAGGGCATATGTCTCTCAGCGAAAGTGTATGTTCTCATTGTCTATCCTATGGCCATTTGGATTCAAAGAAATGTGGTTATCTTCAGCATAGAGAGATGTTGTATGGATCATAATGCTTTGCACCCCTTAATTCTGACAAATATTTGAGTTGGAGAGTAACTCTAATCTAGCTTGTATATAGGAAGTATGATGGAATCAAATTAAGTCATGCTTCTAGAAAGCTAAAAGTGAAACTAAAACCTTCTACCAGACGAAAAAGAAGTTAGGAGCAATCCGACAATGAGTTTCTACACAACTCAAACTGAAAATAATCATGTCTAAATACAGGTAACAAGTTATTTCACTCCATCCAAACTATGAATATATGTGCATAACTTGTCAGAAGGAACAAGCAAACCATTACAACCTTAGTAAAAATGGGCACTAAGTTCAAATAAACAACAGGAGTTTTGAGGCAAGATAAACAAAATATAATAGAACACAATTGTTCAATATACTCAGAATAAAGCATGCATGTTAGCTCCCTCAAAGACAACAAAAGGGTCGACGAAGAGGATGGTCGGATCCAGAAGTGTACCTCTGAATGGGTAAAAGAATCCACAGCTTTCACCATTGTGTTGTCATCCATTCTCTCGTCTACAATCTCTTGAATGCCTTTGCAAATGCTAGATGGGTCCAAACTCGAGGTCAAGTACCATTTGAACAAACTCTGTATGATGATGGGTTCACCTTTAACCCAGTGCTTGTGAAAGTGATAGATGCCTTGATGTTTTATATCCAATGACGAAGGTACATATAAAAAATTATCAGTGCTACCATCCCTGTTAGAACACTGGAGAAGATTTAGTTTGTTTAATCCATCTGATTCAGAAGTTGTACTCTCAGTACAAGAGGCACCCCCATCTGAACTCGTCATGTCACGAACTATACATCCATTAACCATCTCCTCTGCGCATTTAACCAGTTTTGCAACCCAATTTATTTTGAATATCCGCCTCAAAACCAACTTTGAGGTGCCACAGCCACCAGCCTCTAAAGGTGCACAAGGGATGCTACCATCAATGCCAGCTTTCCAAACAGGAAAAAGATGACTAAAATTAATTGCAATTTCACCACTAGCATTTCTTTCAGATGATTCTAGCAAAGGCGCTGTGGAAGGAGGATTGTTGTAATTTTCAGAAGCAAAACCCTCTATAGATTCTCTTCTAACAGCAATAGAAGATCCCCGTCGGATATCCCGACAGCAAGTAAGGCACAAATCATATGAACATCTTGTGCAGTGCCTATGAAAATCAAGAATCGGTATTTTACAGAAGTCACTGCACCACATTGAAAGTGACATCAGCTAATACACACAAGGAAAAAGACTATGAATTGATAAAGAAAGTCAGTCAGAAAGTAAGGATTGACTCTACCAGCACATCTGCTCATCCGGATCTATCTTTGCCCTTGGAATATCTACTTTAGGCCCTGATTGAAGGCACATTACCATAGTTTAAAAAAGCAATAAGGGAAAATAACATTAAAAATTGCGCATGTCAAAAGGGATCACACAATAACAAGGGTACCGTATGCTCTTGTTTCCAAGCCTATTTCGAAGCATTCCTCATCGTAAATCTGCTTGAGCATAGGAAGCGTAAATTGCAGAACTGTATGCAGATATCTCAATTTATCAAATGCAGATATCTCCTGTGCCTTAGCCTGAAAGAAAATCATTTTCCACCAGAAAAATAATAATTTACAACTTTAATAGTAAAAATTGCATCTGCACACTGCACTAGGAAAAATCCACACGAAGAACTCTACCTTGATCAGATTGCCATCACGTAAACATGCTTTACATGTACAAATGCCTCGACATGCCGGGCAAACCCTGCGCAAATCTTCCAGTGTAACATCTGCATACCTGAAGGCAAAGTTCATATTCAAACTTCACAGATTTAATATACCACCGAAAAGAAGATCCAAAGCCATCACATGAACAGGATTGAGCAAAGGAAATGATACCATCTTGATACGCAGCTTAGGCAGTATCCTCTTTGGTCACAGGCGACACACCATACCACATTTCCTCTGTCGCTCCTTCGACACTGATGGCAAGTTAGCCCATCAGATTCCCCGGAGGACCCAGAGCTTCTTCCAGAGTAATCCTACGAAATAAAAATCACAATATGATTAACTTATGGGCCAAACCTTGAATGTGGTAAATTAAGGTGCAACAAGAATTGCCTACTCACTCCAGGAGTACTCCCACTAAAGTTCCTCGTCCCCTTTCCAGATGAAGGAGTACTGTAGACAGACCTGGGTTGGCTCCCTTCGCCACCAAGGCCGTCTCCCTGTACCTCCTCCAAAGATCTCCCAGGATCACCGGAGGAACGCCTACCAGTTGCAGTCTCGGGCGAGTACATTGTATGATGACCTTTGCCCACCTTCTCCTTGTACTTGCTCAAGGGCGCGGTGGATGCCACGAACTCTCCCCTGCCCGCATTGAACGGGGACAGCGACCGCCGCGACGCCTCGGGGTCGACACCCCTGCTGCCCGAATACGCATCCCCCTCGAGCGACCTCCTCCGCTGGGCCTTCCGCTCGTTCGCCCTCTGCGCCGAGTTCGCGGCCCGCCGTTTCGCCTGTATGTAGTGCTTTTCGCAGACGGTCTTGTCCGGCATCGACATCGCGGTGCAGCGCCACTGCTTGCCATCCGACCTCTTGCATCTCAAATCGTCCGACGCCCCCGCATAGTCATGGTGGCCCATATCTCCCAATTCGCAGCCTCACCTGCAACTGCCATCACACCAATCATTACAAAATAAACACTCAAATCAAGCAAAACGTAAAACCACCTACTAAGAAAATATTCAACCTTTTTTGCAATCGAAACAAATCAGGCGCCCGAATCGAGCGAATCGGTGGATGAATCGCAAAAGAACGGCGAATTTAGAGGAGCGATCAAGCGAACCGATCGGAAAGGATCAACTCCGGAAATCGGAAGCCGGAAAAGGAAGAAATCGAGTAGGGGCTTCCGTCCCCGTACTCCTCGGCGCCCCCGCAGGCGGTAGCCGGACGCTCGCAGTCGCGCTTGGAATGGGGAGAGGAGGAGGACAGGAAACGAGTAGGGGGATGGGGACATGAGGGGGGCGGGAGGGGGTTTTGTGTAAAAGTGACACGAGGGGAGCAGTCGGAGGGACCCGCAGAGGAATTTGTAAAGAGTCGGGGTGCCAAAACGCGAATAGCAGTCCAAAAGTTTCTTTTGTTGGTCTCCTGCTGCTGCTGCCGTTGGCCGCTGCCTGTCGCTGCTGTTGCGCCTCCCATGAGGAGGATGAGACCAGAGCGTCATTTTACTTTAACGCCCCTGGGTGTTTGTGTTTCTTTTTTCGTAACGTTACTGTAGGGCACGAAAGGGCATTTTGGGAATTAGAGGTCTACGCAATAGGACTCTTTTCGGTTACTACAAGAGGATGACAAATTTATCTTACAATAATTTTAAAAGATTATTAAATGAAATATAAAGTATAACAATAAATACTTTTTAGCAGTATTTTTTATAATGCTTAATAGATTAATAGATAGATATTAAAAATATATAGAGAATTTAAATCAACTTGAGATTTAAATTTAATGTCTGTGCTACTCCATTTAAGTGGTAGAATCATTTTAATTGTCATTTTTTGATGGGTTAATTAATTAGACAACTTTTTTATTTATTGTTCATCATAAATTGAATGGTGAGGGGTTCGGAGGATTGAGAATTCTAAGATCATGAGATTCTACATTATGAATAAAAAATATTTTTTAAAAAAATAGTATTATTATATTAATAATAATAATAATAACTATTTAATATTTTACACTCAATCTCAATATTATACTTAATTTGTAACTTTCATGGGTTAACAATATATAAAGTTAGAAATTAGAACAAACCAATTATAATAATTAACAATGATAAATCAATATTCTCATCTGAATTATAACAATTTAAATGATTTTTTTTGCTTTCTAAATATTTTTTTCACATAAATCTATTAATTACATGAGATCATTCGTAAAAAAAAGAGAGAAATTTAACCTAATTTCTTGCCAATTTTTATTCTTAATATTTTATTTTTAATAAAAAAATCAATTTAAAAAATATAAAATTAAATAATAAAATCATATGATTAGTACGACAGAAGAAAATTACCTCATTTCTTACCAATTTTTTATTTTAATATTCGATTTTCTCTTTTTTAAAAAATTATAATCATCTACTGATCTTATGATCTAGTGATCGATCCACTAATCTTACATTTGATAATTTCAAAGTGAGATCGAGATCTCTAGTCTACTCTTAGATCGTAGGCGATCTTAACAACCATGGGCGTAGGATGGTGCCACCCCTTGAAAAAGGTAGCATAATTATTTTTTTCATTTCTTAAGTATGGAAGGTTATAAGGAAAACAGCATAGTAATCAAATATCAATTTTGAAACTTGAAGAAAAAGAGAGAAAAATTGTTTTGCAATTGAGTATATTTTCGTGGTGGAGATTATTTCTTTAACGGTATAATCTATCATTAAATTTTATTAATATAAAAGTTAAAATGTAAGTTCTAATAGAAACAAATTATGTTGGTATTAATTAAATTATAAATATTAAGGTGTTGTTTTTCATATCAAAATAGGCTTAAACTTTTAGAAAAAAACTAATTAGTTAACATATGTAATTTAATATAATACTAAATTTTTGAACATGAAAGGAGGTGATATTCGATCAAGTATGTATAAACAGATAAATCTAAAGAAGAAGAAATGCTTTTGCCAACCAAAATCTAGTTGATCTGCATAATATTTCATTTATTATTAATGAATATAATTTCAAATTGCGAAGGAAATTTAACATGTCTAAAATAGAAAATTTCTTACTCTTGAATAGAACAATAAAAAAGAAGTATTTATTTATGAATTGCATGTTTGTACTACCTTTTAAGAAATAGCATCATTAGACTTCATCCATTATCATTAGATTTATGATGAATAAAACTTTCTTTGATCAACTATTCATCGTAAATCGAATGATAATGAGTAAGCGGCTGATAGTACTACCCTTTAAAAGAGGTAGGCATGATTATTTTTTCCTTTATTTATTTTTGCATTTCTATAAACAAGTAAAAACATAACAAAGAGGAATAATGACAACTAGGCCTTTCACTAGCAAGGGAACATAATGGTAAACATATTCCTTCCATTCAGTGTGTGATGAGTTGCCCCAATGACGAGAATAATTTAACATAGAGGGATTACACAAATTTTAAATGGCATCAATGTCATTTGTTAAATAATTAACTAGTGTATATGCCTAGTAAGCATGGAAAGTAAATATTACTTGTAAATTTTAATAATTGCCATACAACTTAGTAGCATTCACAATCTGGTCATCCAATTTTATTTTATAATTTTACCATCATCAAACATTAAAAACATTTCAATCAAATCGCATATCACACCCTCCCTTATGAATGAATCTCTTACATGAATATCTATGTGACACAATGTTAACATTTTCTCTCTACCCACTTCAAAATTTAAAATTTTAAAAATATTACTCAGTATTTTCTCTCTCCTATACTCAAATTTAACTTTGTATTTACATTGTCATTCATTTTTTTTCAAAAGTTTGGATCATGATAATTAACCTTTTCAAATATTGTAGTTATGATCATCATAAAAAAATAAAAAATAATAATAATAAGAGTAAATAAGTAATACATAAATTATCATAAGAGACATTCAAATTTTTATTCGTTTAATAAAATAAAAAAATAATAATATCATGTCAATATTTTTTATCTTCACTTAAATTTCAAAATAAGACCCCCTCTATTGTGAGAGGGCAGCTTGGTTACTCTTTTTAATGTTTATTTATTATTATTTTAAAATTTAACTAGGGAAAAAATATTGTGATAACATTTTAAAAATACACTTTTAATTTTTATTTTACTTTTAATTATATTTTATCATTTTCAATTTATAAATTTATTTGTCAATGATGACTCGCCAAGGTAATAGCACCCATTTGACGTTCCAAAGATGTGCAAATCTGATTATTTGCAATCGAGTTCAATAAACAATGAAAATAATTCTGATTCATCAATCACTTAGCATATATTTTTATATCTAGGTGTGTCAAGCAACCACATCATAAAATAATATGGCATAACAATCAAACATTGCGTGGTCAATTAAAGTGTCTTTGTTATAAGCATAACATAATGAATCATAATTATCATCAAGATGAAAATCATGTTTATCATCCAACAATTATCCAATTATAATATATTTGAAAAAGGATCCAAAGGCCCAACAACACTACTCTGTCAGACCATTTGTGATCATAATAGGCTCCCCGTCATTTAGGTTATTTTTCATAATTTTGATTACTTGCATGATCTAATTTTTTAGATAGAAGCTACCGACTTGTATTTTTTTGTCCTCATTATCATTATTTTGGAGGTGTGAAATGATTGGATTAAAAAAACATGAAAATGGAATGAGAATAATTCATATGAATAAGTTATAGTAGAACTCGGGCCGAGCTAGCATCATACTTGGACCAGGTTGTCATTAAAAATTAATTATGGATCAAATTCTGTCCGAAAATAAAATATGAATAGAACCCAATCCGAGTTTGACCAAACTTAGTCTAAGTTCGAAATAGTCAGCCAAACTGATGGATGACTGCGATTTTTCAAGTGACTTTCACTTGAATTAGAGCTTCGAAATTAACAATGTTTTAAAACCTGGCCCGGCCCGGCCGGTCGGACCGGTGTCCAGCCAATAAAATGAGTCATGGGCCAGCTCAAACACGAACTGCCCCATTGACCCGTGTTAGACCGGTCAAAACCCGAGTTTGACCGCTTGACTCGTCGAGTTCTTGTGACCCGGCCATTTTTTTTTTAAGTTTATATGTTGGTCAGTTCTTGCTTCATTCCCGACTCCAATAGGGTGCGGTCGCTCCACTCCCGAGTCCCGACTCCAGCACGACGACACACCATCGAGATCCGCCGAAGATCGTCGAGATCTGACGAGATCCGCCGAAGACCGTCGAGATCCGCCGAAGGCCGTCGAGATCCGACGAGATCTACCGAGATCCGCCGAGATCCGTCGAGATCCATCGAAGACCGCCGAAATCCGCCGAGATCCGCCGAAGATTGCCGAGATTCGTCGAGATCTGCCGAAGACCATCGAGATTTGACGAAATCCGCCGAAGACTGCCAAGATCTAACGACCACGAAGTCACGGACCTGGAAGCAGATCCGACGATCGCAGATTTGACGGCCACAGAGTCACTGATCTAGTAGTATGGGCTTTGGTGACCGATGATTTTCTGGTGAATGCTGCCTTCAATCCGACGACCGCTGCTTGCGATCTGATGACCTGGCAGGCAGGGCGCGGCCATGCTCGGCCAAGGCACGCCCCAACAAGCTAAGTCGCCCTTTGGCCTGCAAGGGGCCGCTCAGGCGAGCCGAGCACGGCCATGGCACGCCCATGACTGCCCGAGGGGTGCCCAGGCCAGCCAGGCACGATCATGATCGGCTATTATTAATTGTGTTAGATTTGAATTATTAATTGTGTTGAGTTGTGATTATAAAAAAATATTATTAGTGAATAATAATGATATACATGTTGATTATATATATTTATTATTTATATTGATTTATTATAATCCGGTCCGACCCAACCCGTTGATCTATCCGGGTCGAAGGCCGGGTCGGGTCTTACAACATTGGAAATTAACTCAAAACTCTACAAGGTTGTCACCTCTATAAATATGGATGTACCACAAACTCAAGGAGCATGCAATGTCTGAGTTGAAGCCCTAAGCCCAAATATAGTGACAAATTAATTTCTACTATGTGCCACCGCAAATCAATTGAGAATTGAAGTTTTCAAAGTTTTGAGTAGTCGTTTGAAGTATAGTCTTAGGCAAGGCTTGTTCCAAAGAAGTCCACCATCTTATGGGAGTTTGATTTATAATTTATAATTTTTATTTTATATTTTTCTCTTCAAATTTTATGTTAATTCTTCTTATTACCAATGAGTTTAATCGTTATAAGAAGACTACGTTGAACTTTGATTTTCTCCTAATATATTTTGACGTTTAGACTTCTCAAAACATGATTATAATGTGTGTTTAATTCTTTATTTGAGTTGAATAGTTTCTTGGTTGAGTTTATATAATTCTTATGATAATCGCAAGAGAGAGTTAATCGATTTATACTAATTCTTTTGTGCGAAGAACCCAGTCAAGTTACTTCGTTATTTTTCATGGATTGAAATATAGTGCTGTCCCGACTGAGTCCATAAAATCTAGTATGAGTTCTATTTATTTGCTAGTAAATTATTTTAATTGCTAATAATTGTATCATCAAATGGAGGTTTACAACTTAAAGCATCTTGGACAAAGTAGGTTCAAGTTGATGAGTTTTTTATGTATTTAGTTTTACTTCTATTTAATATATTTAGGTTCTCAAGTTTTTTAGTCATTTATTTTAAGCAACGTTTCATATTAATGCATCTTAGTTGAGAATATATTAAAGTGGATTAAGTTTTCAATGTGCTTTGTTCGTATTCTTAACTAGGGTAGTTAGGTCCTCAAATTTTTTAGTCTTATACCTTTTATTCATTCTTTTCTACATGAAGTTTATATTTCATTAAATAATAATTACAAGATAATGATAAGGATACAATAAGCTCAAACTCTCTCACACATTAATTAAGGACATCATTATTGTGATCGATGTGGATCTAAAATAAAATCTTGATATTTTCTCAGTTAATAAACTAAGTTAGAAGATAAGAATCTATAGTAGTTCTCGTGGGTTTGATATTTCATTCACTCTTTATTAATTGATATGATTTAATATACTGTAGGATCGATGTAGTATATTTGCATTTAATTTGCACGCATCAACTGTAGGATCGTAGGGCACCAAGAGGGGGTGAATTAGTGTATAATATTTTTTAATTTTGCGATTTCAATCTTTTTCTTTTAGAATGTTTTTTGTGAAAATGCTAAATGCAATGCAGCTAATAAGATAGGTAGCAAAAATGAGATAGAGAGCAAACATAAGATTTGTTGACGAGGTTCGGCCCAACTCCTTGGCCTACGTCTCCGTTCTAACTCCTCGATCTCGAGAAAATTCACTATCGTCCTCCTTTTTAAAAGGGAGAAGGAAACTCTTTTACACATACACTACCTTCTTATTCGCTCAAGAGGAAAGGTGATCCTCTTTTCACACAGGAGTTTTTAGGAATACAATTTAGCAGATCTTTAAATCTCTCTTTTTCACAAATGATCGCCAGAGGGATTATAGAGTAGAGAGTGGTGAAAAAAATGGATCTAGGACTTTTCAAGGGAAATGATGAAAATAATCTTCCTTCGGTTGCTTGATTGCTTGTGCTCTATTCCCCTTGCTTTCTCTTGCGTTCTGAACTTCTTTTATATCCTGCTTAATGAGATCTTTCATATTTGGAAGGTAATCAAAAAAATTGATATGAAATATGGTTGTTATTGCATCAGATCGCGACAAGTCGGTCGACCGGTTAGAGATTTTTCACTGCATTTGACCTCACTATTTATTTTGGTCATTTAATCGATTCGACTCTTCCTCATTTCCACCTATTTCAACCTTCTGTTCATTCCGGACGTCCATTCGATCGACCGGTCACTTGGCTGGTCGTTGATTTGTTCAACGTCTATGTGTTCTGTTTATTTTGGTCTTGCATTCGGTCGACCGGTCTCATAACTTCAATATCTTTCACGCCTCTATTTTCTTTGATCGTTCATCTGGTCAACCGATCCTTCGACCAGTCTTATGACTTCAATAGCTTTTCAGGTTCTATTGTGTTCGGTCGTTCGTCCGGTCGACCGGTCCTTTAACCGATTTTTGCTTTTATCATCGTTTCTTCGTCGATTCTTTTCCTATTAAATTTATTCATATATAGGTCACTTGACAAACTCATTAGTAACATTTGCCAGCCAATTGTGTTTGTTATCATCAAAACATGGGAATAATACGTTATTCAGCATTAGCTACAACATAAATGCCTTATTATCATCCATCCATATCAGGCTCATCGAGAGCACACATTTTTGCGCTACGGTATGCTCATAGAGAATTTTCCAAGAGTGAACTACGCTCGAAGAATGAAAAGAAAAAAAAAAGAAAGAAGGAGATCAAACAATTGAACAAACCAAAAATGAAGAAATTGAAAAGAATCAGAAAGACTTGTAGTTCCTGAAGAAGCAAACATGCACTATCTTTGGTCGTGGGAGGTCTTTGCAATATAACCTTTCTCACACACGCTTTGAACAAAATAAACGAAGAGTGGCAGTTGTTCTCTAAACCTAGCTCTGACAAAATTATTATGGGCATGTATATAGGCTGCTAAGTCCAACATTTTTTTATCATTCCTTTTTCATTGGTTATTATTATTATTATTATTATTATTATTATTATTATTATTATTATTATTATTATTATTATTGAAATTCAAGCTTACAAATAGTTGGATGAATGGGGTTTACATATGCTATGGCAAATAATTATAATTTTGAGCACTTTAAATGTACACGCTACTATATAGAAGCTAATTGTGCAGCTGATTACCTTGTTAATCATGGTCAGCTTGCTCCTTTTGATTCTCTTTAGCATGCGACTCTATTTATGAAGGTCCTCACAATTATGTATTTTAACGTCTCAAGTTCTTTTATCAATAGATAACTTTCTTTCCTAAAAAAAGAAAGATAACATTATTCTTATAGGGTGTCCAAGAACTAAATTAGACTTTCATACAATTCAAATATTTTAACAATCAATCAAAATAATATAAATATAAATCAATTTCAATGACACAATTTATTGATCGAGTTCTATCCTAAAATTGGATAAAGTGGTTAGTTATTGTACATCAATGGAGTGGTTTAAAGAATATATAATTTAACAATAGAATTGTTTATCAAAATATTTAAAACTTTTGCTACCCCTTTTTTTGTGAAAGGGGCGCTTAAGTCTGGAGAATTATGCTGAGTATATTAAGATGGAGTTAACATTAGTCGAGGTCAGGTGTGTAGTAAAGGAAAAAGGCACGAGGGGTATGTTATTGTGTAACCTAATAGATAGCAAGACAAGATACTTGGCTAATCAATATATGCAAAAGGCATCGAGGCAAAGGATAAATTGTATTGCAACTTCCCAATTGTGGTGTAAGTATTGGAATGTCTAAAATTTGCGTGGATTTTTCATTTGGTTGGCGGCATGGTCTTCAAGTAGTTTAATCGCAACTAAAGCATCAGTTTCAAGAAGGATTTGTCGAAAAAATAAGGTGGTTGGCTAAATGGAGATCGTCTTTGATTGCTCAAAGCTTGGCATGTAATGCTCAGGTTTCTAGCCGAGGTTTTTGGCAAATCTTGCTATCCAATTGTCGATCGTCATGAGAAGGAGACCTCCTGCTCCAACCTTATGAGTGTGGACTAGATGATCCTCGATGTTGAGTACTAAAAGAGTACTGCCACCACAAGTTGACAAGAGCCTGGAAAGGGGAGAGCGTGTTGGTTACAGTATCTAAAGACATGTACAATCCCTTAAAATTACATGAGCTAACTCAAGTGGTCAGTAGAATCCTAGGACAAAGATACTCGTGTTTCACCAAGATCATATGAGCCAACTTTTAGTTTAAAAGACCATGGCCCAAGGGGGAAGAGTTCTCCTAGATGTAGGGATGGCAAAATCCCCGAGCATCGCGGGGCCTCATAAAGAATATTCGATCGGAGTTCGTTCATTGTGGGAAAATTTTTCGGGGGGGGGGGGGGGGGTGTGTGTCGCAAAAGTGGCCCGATGAATCACTTTGGGAATCAAGGCAGGGATACATGCTCATAGTCCATGAGGCCTCAATCCCCTATTTTTTAAAAAATATATATATGTGATTCTTAATGTTGTATAATAAGTTGAATTATTTTTTAATTAGTTATATTTGAAGGACTTAATATTTATTAATTATTTTATAAATAAGTATTGCAAACTTTAGGGTCTTCACGAGGAATTGAGGAATCCGGGATCCACTGGATCAGAGGCAGAGATAAAAGTAACCCCGCCCCAAGGACTGCAGTCGGAGTCGGTGGTAAACCACCCTAAATAAGAATGAGTGCCATCCCTAGATAGATGCTCTGATTAAGAGATTAATTAATAGACAATCATAGTAGCCAACTTCTAGTGTAGTAGAAGAGTTTTTTGAACATGTGGATGCAACCAAGAAATCATGAAGAGTGTGTAGTAAATTGATCCTCTAGTCTTGAAGAGCATAAAGGATAAAGGTCTATGATGACAATGCCCCATCGCTGCCTTAACTTGTAGGTGATTAAATTGCCATGAGAAGCCATCCAAAGAAAGCATAGAATCCTTTGAGGGCATTGGAAGTCCATATTAATCTCTACAAATGATCATCTTGGATATTTGGAGTGCTTGAAAGGAGTGTGTAGGCTGTTTTGACACTAAAGTTTCCATCCTCAATGGCATTCAAGTAACTTTATCTGAGCCACGCGAGGAGTGCGAGGGATAGATGGATACGATCATGTTGAGTAGTGTAATGGGGAGGATTGTGGATAGTCTATCAAAGTCTTAGCATCCCTGCAAAGAGACAAATGTATAGGCAAGGTGTTGCATGCAAAATACAACATATAATTAATAATGCATTTAATCACTTTGTGGTTTATTTTCATATACCATGCATCATTTTCTAAGTTTATTTGTTTAAATTTTATAAAAATGAAAATATAACAAAATTCTATGTTTTATTGCAAAAATATCAAGAGAAAAGAATCATGAAACCATTAAAGAAAATGATACTCAAATCGAAGTTAAAACAGAGCTAAAAATCGTAAATTAGTAAAAGCTCTCAAGACTAAAAATTGAATATAACGAGTCGTGATGAATCTGTAACGGCCGTAATAGTAGCGGCATTACATGCATGTAATGACCCGTTAAATATCCAATTTTGTGCAGAAAACTTGCCCGAGTCACGGATTATGACCAGAATGTTACGGGCTGTTAAAATTTAACTCTTACTCCGACTTAGACATCGTGGAAGACATGAAAATCAGTGTTACGGACTGTGAAAATTCATATTTAGGCCATTAAGAAGTTAGATTTCGAGATTTCTTGAACTTTTCTTGGATATTTTAATTTCATATCGACTCCAAACTTTATCACAAGTCTTATGATCATTAGGAAACTTATTTACTCAAATTTGAAGAAATTTTGGATGATTTTAAAATCCAATCAAAATCTATTTCGAATTTTCTTTTTTTAACATGAAAAGACTCCTAATCAAATCAAAACTCTACGAGAATCCTTGGGATACCTAGAGGCTATAAATACAGGCCCTAGGAGACAAAACGTGATGCTTGAAATCTGGGAGTCATGCTACATTTTTCAGGACGAATTTCAAGCTCAAAAAAAAAAAAAATCGGAGAAGACTGCAGAACAACTCATCAAAAGTAGAAATTCGATCTTCTAATCATTGTTTGGATGCTATTTACCATACTTTTTATGCATAAATAATTCTGTAATAAAGATTATTAATCTTTTTGAGAAAACTGCATGAACTCAATTGTTGGATTTGAATAAATATAGTTATTTCATTTCTTTTTATTATGATTATTATGCTTAATGCTTTTTACTAAGATTATTATATTATGAGATAAGACTACAAACTAGGTGTGGGGATGTTAGTTTTAGGATTTAATAATTCTTAGCAAATCAATTTTTAATAGTAACTCATCGTTTATGCTAAATTTTGTGCAATCTATTAGTTTTTACCCAGTGTTGTATGACTATTAGTTTAGAATATATAACTTAATGCATCTTAATATCTTTCTTAATTAAATATTAACTCAGTATTTGTGATTCTAGTTTTTGTGAGAGTTAAACTAGTTTGATTTACTCAGCGAAGAAGTCAATAATTTAAGTAATTATAATCCGTCTTAAGAACTAAATCTATTTATCATTGTTATCATTCAATCATCATAGTTGTTCATACTATCTTTAATCATCCATCATCATTATTTTATTTTTCGTTATTTAATTTTCTGCACATTTATTTGTTATTTTTATATCACAAGGACATTTTCTTCTCTTAGCGAATTATTGAGGTAAATTAGATTTAACTAGTTCTTCGTATGTTCTCGATACTTTACTCTCTACTTTATTATTTGATACGAATAGTACACTTGCTAGCAAATATATTTTTTTATAAACTTACTGCATCACAGGGTAAAAATCACTTGTGTACATGCATCTATTGTATTGTAAGATTGGAATCTAATAATGAGTCCATGGCATAGATTTCCCATCTCCAATACGATGGAAGGATCTGATAATTTTTGTCATACTTCACACGTTGCACACCAAAGAGTTGAGGATTGGTTTCGTTCAATGAAGCATGGTGAGTTGGTAGTGGCACTCTTATATTTGTGGTGGTGTACTTGTGCCCAGACTATTGTGGTTGTGTTAGGAATCATCAATGCAAGAAACAAGAATCCATGATTTTGTGGTTGCAACGGTGGCGATGCTTGCTTAGTTTCTCAATTTTGTCTAAGATTCCAACATGTAATTTTGTAGATTGCATATTGTATACTAGTAGAGAGGTTGCTAGTGAGTTGACTAGTGTTAGCAATCTAATGAAGGAATGAGTTTTGGTTGACTTGGACTGGCACGATCAGACTTTATCAACAATTTGACAGTATACTCCCTTGGTGATTTTGCCATGATGTAAAGGAACTCTTAAGACATTTTCTAAGGTTGTCTCTGATATTGAATCCACCAATGAGTTGAATTTTATCTTTACCATGTCGCGAGGCATTGATTGAGAAGAAGATGTTACATTTGGAGGCATTAAGTTGCATGTTAGAGGCAAAACAAAATAGTGAGATGGCATCCAGGGTGATCTACATAGATGACGTTGTGGCCTCAGCGAAAATTAAGAGATCATATGCGAACATAATATGGTGAGGTTTGGCCCGAATTGACCAATCTTGATTCCAGTCCACTTCTTATCCCCGAGGACATTCTTATGATGTGTCCAAGTCGCTCAATGTAGATGGTTGAGATGTAGGAAGGTAAGGGACAACCTTGTCTTACACCATAGCCCATGATGAAGGTAGATGTTGATTCCTCACTTTGATAGTATTGAGATACAACATGTTCGCATATGAGACAACATGTCTAGGATGCCTATAGAGATAAAGGTGTCATAAATAAAATTCCACTCAACGCTATCAAAGGCCTTGGGCGAGATCTAATTTCATGGTGATAAATGATCATTGGTGGGATCTCCTTTTCAAAAATCATGGTTGTTGTTAACAAACAACAATTTATATTATATATTATTATTTGTTGTTGTCGACATAATTGTTATATTATTATTCATAGCCAACTACGTATGCTAACTACTAGCCAACACAAAAAATTTTCTAAGTTGGTTATGACATGCCATTATAATGTTGGAGCAAAGTTTTTATGCCCTATATAATTATGTTTTGATGATATAAATCTCTAAAGATTAAAGTTAAATTTAAAATACCGAAAAAGTTTAAATAGAAATGAGTTACTTCATGCATTAAACTTTCGATTAATATTTGTTTATATTCTCACGAGATTTACATTAATGGATGAATATAAAAATTATAGATAATTCTCTTATTTTTGTAGAGAATCAAGAATCACCTCATTTAAAAAATCACATAAAAAGTTATGTTTAAGTAAAATTTGAAACGTTAAATTTGAAATTTATTTTATGTGCTAAACTTGCACTTAATATTTGAGTATTCTATCGTGAGATCTAGATCAAGAAAGTGATATAAAAATTATAGATAATATTGTTAGTTTTTTCATAGAATCAAATATCATATCATTTGGATACTGGTATGGAAAGTTATGTATAAAAGAGTAAACGTCTAAAATATTTTATTTGAAATGAATAATTTTGTGTACTAAATTTTGAATCATGACCTTCTCATTAGATTTTCAATGAATGATGAATATCAAAATTGTAGAAAATTCTGTTAGCTTTCCATAGAATAAAAAATACATCATTTGGATAACCGTGCAAAATATTATGCTTAAAATAGTGCAGGATGCTCGACGGTTGGAATATCGGTCGATCGGTCAGGCAGACCTGTCAGTGTAGAAAATGCTCAGTTTGAGCAGTAGAATGTCGAGACCATGTCGGTCGATGCACTGATCGATCGATCAATCAGTCAACACAAAAATGCAAAAAACACATCAACGATCGGATTTTTCAAATGGTCATGTGTATCGATCGACCGGTGCAGAACGATCAATCGGTCAGCGCGCAGAATGCACTATAACGATCATATTTTGACTTCAAAATTAGAAAATAAGTCCCAACGACTAAATGGAGTTAAGAAGACTATAAAAAAAATAGACCCAAAGGAGTAGGAATCATCAAGACTTTCATGAAAAAGTGAAAAGAACATTTGAGAAGTCCATTTGAATTTCAAAGTTGCAAATATTTTATTTCTTTTACCGCCGACATAGTTGTGTCGAAAAAATAATAAATCCATTTTTTATATCTATTCAGTGGTAAATATAAAAAGACATATTGGCTCAAATAGTAATAAATGAAGATTGTTAAAAGAATGAAATATAAATAGCGTAATCTCGTAATATTCTTAAGAATTAACATGACTACTAATTGTATTACAATCGTAATTAATTTATATAATATATAATAATATTAGAATTTGATGATTTCTGAGAAAAGCTTCTGAAATAGATTTTTTTTTCTATTTCTAGTAACTATTTTGTTTCGAAAATCATTATTATTAGAAAAAGGTTGAGAGGATAAATAATTAAGAAAATAATTATATAAAAAAAATTTAGAGTGACATTTTATACAATAAAGACCTGATCCCTAAACCCGCTCTCCCAGCAAAACCCTACACAGTGCAGCGTCACTTTTGCCCAAGGAACGCAACGATGCGGCCGCTGGACGAGAAGGAGACGACGGTGGTGTTCGAGAAGCTCTTCAAGTTCACCGGACCCAACCTCCGTCACATCGTCGACCGGCCCGCGCCGGACGGTCCCGCCGGCGACCCCCCGGGCGGCCACTGCTTCCGCCTCCACAAGAACCGCGTCTACTACGCCCCCGAGCACCTCGTCCGCCGCGCCACCAACATCTCCCGCGACCGCCTCGCCTCCGTCGGCTCATGCGTCGGCAAGTTCACCAAGTCCGGCGCTTTTCGCCTCACTATCCAGTCCCTGGACCTCCTCGCTGCTCACGCTCGCCGCAAGGTGTGGCTCAAGCCCACAGCGGAGATGTCCTTCCTCTACGGAAACCCCGTCCTCAAGTCCGGCCTTGCCAGGATCACCGAGGGGGTGGCGGCAGGCGACGGCGTCGTCGTCTATTCTATGTCCGATCTCCCCCTCGGTTTTGGAGTCGCCGCGAGGTCCACACAGGACTGCCGCAAGGCCGATGCCAACGCCATAGTAGTCAACCGCCAGGCTGATACTGGCGAGTACCTCCGTGACGAGAACGAACTCTGAACAGTTCCGAGCCAAAGGTGTGACCTTTTCCCTTTTTTGTGTTCAATTTACTTAGGTCAATTAGACTGCTTCAAAATACTAAATTATCTTTTCCAAGCACTAATTACGAGTTTTTCGTGCATTTGTTTTCCTCAACTTTTCAAGAATAACGTAGTGGCTTGTTCTATGGAAAAACGAGATACCTAATTCAACAAAATTGATCACAATTATATGGAATTATCAAAAATGCCAAACTGGATTCATAGAATTTAATCTTCTCTTGCGTTATGTCACTTGACTTTGATGAAGAGTATACTTGCTTGGAATGTTTATAGATTCATTAACGCAATAATGGTATAAAAATTAGCAAACAAGGAAAACATTTCTTTTAAGGATGAACAAGGAAAACATTATTAGGTCAAAGCAACTGAACAAAATAAGCAAAAAAGAGGTAGTGATGTTTGCTGTATATGCGGTGGTGGCAATGTTTTCTTGATGGAAAAATAATGACTACCAGTTTATGTATTCATCCTATTTTTATTGAGTGTATGAAGCTACATTACATCTGAAAAAAAATGAAGCTACATTACAAATGCAGGAAACTACAAAGACATTTTGGAAACATAAAAAAGACTTCCCTCACTCACGGGTCCTAAACCATGAAAACAAGCAATGTATTCTACAAACAGCTCATCGTGTAGTCTCCTGGATCCATAAACCTGGATATTCAATTGTATGTCTTCCATATCCGAAAGATTCCTAAAAATCTGTGACAAATCCCACATCAACATATGCATTCTGCCTTGGCTTGTACATGTCTAGCAATCATGCATCCAGAAAAGTGGTGCACCTATATGTCTTCATGACCACACAAAATACACAGCATTTGGACCTTACCTCCATCTTATTCTTTATATGGATGGGATTGCTAGTAAGGATTCTTTGTTTCCATGAAAACCATTTTAAAATTTGAATTTGCACCTGTCAAATCAATCTGCAGTCATTGCTCATGGCACCATCCTCTAACCGATCTCCCAACATCTATGAGTAATCAACCTACTGAACTGTAAACTAGCAAGACTAGAAAATCAACATGATATTGAGAACTATATGGGAAAAAAGTCATGAGCTTTTCCTTAAGAACCATGAACTCCTGAATACATTGATCAGAGAGAGCTAATTCGAAAGCAATTGTGGAATGCATCGTGAAGGCATTTTTTTGTTTTGATGTAATTGAAAAGGGTTCTTACTTTCTTGTACTTCAGGGAATTTCTGTAATATATATTTTCTTGTTAAATTTACTGGTAATATGAAGATTAGTTCTTGCATGAGGTAGTCTTTATAACTTGTGTTTGACTCTTCATATGCATAAGGTTATGTAATATGATTGCTTGGTTGTCAAGAATAAATCTTTCCTTCTCTGTTGTAGTCATCTCCTTGCTGTAGCAGCTTCTTCTTTCCCCCTGTCATCTTCTCTTCCCTGTCTTGACCCTTCTCCTTAGAATGCTTCGTGATACTATTGCTATTTTCTCTTTTTCTGTCTGCACTTCAGTTCTGCCCTTTATTTGATGAAGCCACCAGTTTTGGCTGCATCACGATATCTGTAGATTTGCAATTACCAATGAATGCCTTGCTAGATTTATAGTCTGTAAAAAGCTGCATATGGTTCTTCTCTGCATCACCCAATGCATAGACTGGCTTTTTCTCTTTCTACAAAAATGTACTAGGATTCTCTTTTGAAATACATATCAGTTTAGTGAATCAATTAACTTTGTACAGGGGAATCAGAATAGATAAATTGGATTCTACATTTCCAGGCCAAGGATCTTTAACCTATTGAGTTATGCAACACCATGCCTGCAAACTCTTCTTTTTGTTTCCAGACAGTCTTATCCTTTTTAGTAAAAAGATCCAGTGTCCAGCCTTTTTCTGTTGCTTGTGAGGCTTAATATCTTTTTTTAGGGGAAAAAGGATGATTAACCAGAATGTACATCATCCAAAACCTTTATTGATTACCAGATAGCAGTTCAAAGATTACAATAGTTGTATCATAAGTACTTCATAGAGAACACCATTCGATTTACAGAAAAAAGGCATGTGAGGTTTAATATCTGATAGGAAACTCTTTCTATAAAAATTATGCGAGAGGAATTTTCGATAAAAAAAATGTGAGAAATTACTGCATGGATATTTAGTTGTGCACCTTTACCTAAAACCTATGTTGAGATATTATGTTTGTTTAAGATGTCCTGATTTATTATGTTTGAAGCGTCCAACCTTTTCCTAAAAAATAAAGCGTCCCTTCTTTCTCATGTTAAAAGTTACTTCCTAACTTCTCTTGACCAACTCTATTCTCTTTTAGCTCATGTTTGCCACTACTTTATTTGTTATTATTGATGAGTTCTAAAAGTATATTTGTATGCCAAGTTTCTTTCAACCTATTAAACCAAAGAATATAGTTTCACTGAAGGTTTGAATAATATTACAACATCGGTGAAACACATGGTTTGTGTGAATATTTGGTGAAGTTTTGAAAAGAAAAAAAAGACGGATGATACTGTTTTGTTTCGATTGCTTGTGTTTTGTCCCTCTTGATCCATCTGAAAGACTGAAACAGTTTCTTGTTTAATTAAAATTTTGCCTTGATGTTGATGATCTTGTCAACGCTGATGTACATGTCATTGCTGTAGGTGACTTCATCAAGAGACCTGCCTCAGTTTTCTTGGGATGTAGCGAAGATACCATTTGTTTTATCAAAATCTACAACAAGCGTAAAAGGTGTAGTTTCAAATTTGTGCTTTCTTTGTTCCGAGCTTAATGTAATTTCTTGTACAACAACCACATAATTTTGAATTTGTCATTGGATACAAAGAAACAAGTGATTGGATGCAAGAAACAAGTGCTGTTTCCTGAGATTATAGAATGCATGGGCAGTAATTAACTGCGAGTTTTCAAAATTTGAGAAGAAAGTGTCTTAATTTATATAGGTAGGAAAAAACACTCTTCACTATAATTAATAAATTTCTCTCTCCCTCTCTGTTCTGAACATTGTTATCAAAGAACCGGACCGGTCGATCGGATCGGTTCGATCGTTAACTGGGTGGTGATAATACGGCCGATCGGCTCGATCGTTAACTGGGTGATAATACGAAGCCGATCGTTAATTGGGTGATAATACGGTCTGTTCTAATGGCTAAAACCGGAGTGACCTCGGATCGGATTGAACCGGATAAAATTGGATTAAATCGCATTTTGATTCAGGCCGGCTCAGAAACAATCTGCATGGTTTTTTTGACCCAGCGAAGAGGAGTCTTTGGGCCTCTTGGCGGTGGAAGCCGTGGTGTAAGGTGTGGACTGAAGAGAGGAAACTAGGGTGGATTGGGCTCGTGATGGCTGAGTATTAAGTGTGGATGAATAGTTAATGCTTTTAAAAGTAGATAATCAGTTATATATACATTTTAATATCATTATATTTTTATATTTATTTTAGTTTATAATTCTATTATAAAAATTAATACATAAAAAATATATATTATATAATTTTAAGTATGATGATTTCATCAGATTTAGGTTGATTTTTATTTAATTTCAAACATAGAACATCTAAATTTTAATGTGGATATTTTGTATTATTCTATTTTGTATTACTTAAATTTCAAGCAGGGTAAATGGATTGTATTAAATCATAATATTTTATTATTAACCGATCCGAACGATTCGATGGGTCCGACCGATTCGATAGAGACTTTTTCGATTCGTCGTCCGGTTCGATTTTAACAACGCTGGTTCTAGACAACGTAAATTTCACAATCACACACACTGTCTCTCAGTACTTGGGGTAAAGTTATTTTGCAGTAACATACATACCTAATTTTGGATAGCCGGTAGACACATTCATTCTTTTGTGCCCTCTTTGCTGAGATGGGAAATATGTGATTTTAAATATGAAATCCACGTGGACGCTACTTTTTGCTCAAACTGCAATCCACTAAATAGACGTCAACCTCAGATGAAAGCGAAGTAATAGCAAAGGAATAGTTATCTTTCGAAGATACATAGACAACGTTGAGATCAGCATTTCAGCAGCTTGTGATAGCGAACAGCTCCTTGTCATGGTGAACAGCTCCGCACATGGCCGAAGCTGTTCTGCCCATGTGAAATTCACGTGAGAGAGACGACGGCCTCTTTGATTCTTCCATCACATATTAAAATCTTGACCGAATAGATCCCCCTCACGCATGCTGCGAGCTCGTATATAGTTGTCATAAATTGCATATTGCAACGCTTTTAGCAAAATTCTTCATCCATCTCTCTCTCTCACTCTCTCTCTCTCTCAGATGATGGGAAAACTTTGCACATTCTGCTTCCATTTTGGCGAAGGAATATGATCCAAACTCATGCGACTTTATTCTCCTTGTTACGCAAAATCATAAGTTTAATTTAGCTCATCATCATTAATGAACCACTCCACAAAAATGAAATTGTTCACTGAAGCTGGTGACATCCATTTGATTTGTAGCTTACCATATACGTGGTTAAGCTGCCTAATTAATTAATTACTTTTTGCCGACAAAAGTTTTCCTAATGGCATGATCTCGTTAACTTTCCTGTGGTTCCTTTGGTAGGTATGAACACACAGTGTGCAGAAAGTTACGAGTATTATATGGGATTAATGTAGATACTGGCATCTCTTTTATCTTCCCCATATGATGGGCATACTATGTTGTTTAATCGACCACTTCTCTTTTTGTAGTACAAGTCTAAAAGTTGAAAGTTACATGTAAGGAGAAACAGGAGTTTTTTTTTTTTTTTGAAAAGATGATGTTATCTATTAATTAGGATACCATATAGTCCGAGTACAAAATATCGTGAATGCCCGGAGGTGGCAGGTCCACCCAAAAATGATCGGAGTTAGCCGATCGGCCATATGCGGCCAGAAAGTCGGCGGCGCGATTAGCCTGCCGATATACATGTGTAATTTGCAAAAATACAAAAGAGTCCAGGAGGGCACGGATGTTAGCAATCAGGTGCATGATACGCCATGGTGGCTGGGTAGGGGACCTCAAGGGCATAGAAACATTCGTAGGGCGCAGAATGGTGATCAGGTTGGAGGAGTCACATTCCACGATCAGGTGGGAGATGCCGCGATCCACACAGCGAAGGAGACCAGAGCGGAGACTCTAGGCTTCAGCCTCCAGAACCGATGGAAAGCAACGTTTCAGGGCACCTGCACACACAAAGGAAGAGTGAGAGAGTTTTGAGGAAAGGAAAGATCTGAGAGGAAGAAAGGCTCTCAAAAGTCTAGTAGGATATCTGATGTCTGCAGGAAGTAATTTAAAATTTGGATATGGTTTGTGAATTGTGATTTAATCGTTGCATAATCTAGATTTAGAACAAGTAGTCAAAATATATAATTATGTGATATAATCACGACATGCGTGTGGACTAACACATAAGTTTCTCAACAATTAATAGAAAACACACCACAAGAAAATGCGAAATTTTCGACGGCATAGTTTCAACGTTCAAAAATCTTTCACAGTTTAAGAAGGATATATTTCATGATAGATATAAAATCCCTCCCAACTAGCAACGACTATCAAAAATTATTTACTGACTGTTGTTCTTCTTGGGCACTTGCGACGGGACAAAGTGCATCCAAAATTTTGACGATTACGATCCCGAGGTCATCCATAAGATTTTAAATTTATAATAACATAAATTATATTAATATATAATAAAATAATATTTTAATATTAAAGTTTTTAATGGCCGAAGACATCGAAAGTTTTGATGGCATCAGCCATCGAAATTTAAATATATAATAAAATATATTATATCATTATATGATAAGACAACAACATTAGTATTAATATTTTAATACTAAATTTTTTGAGGGTTAGAAGTTTCATCGATCCGATCGTCAAGTTTAAATTTATAATAAAATATATCATATAATTATATAATAAAATCTTCTCCCATCTTTCGGTTGATCTTTTCATTCGTGACCCACTCGCCATCTCCCTCTTCCTCTTCGGCGCACCTTTTCTCTCTCCTCCACGTTGTGCTCCGACCGACGTTCTCCTGCTCTGGCGACTCTTGTGACTAGCTTCTCAATGCATTTCATTTTCTTTGGTAGGAGCTTGGCGTGTAGTGTTATCCTGCGCGCACTCTTGCTTCATCGACGTCTTCGACCGGTAGTTCCGACGTGCTTGTGTCTTCTCCAGAAAGTCCCCTCTTCCACCTCCCCTGGCATGTATGACGTTGTCACCCCTTCTTCTTTTCAATGGTGGAAGACACAACAACGGTCGGATCCATCTCCTACCATGACCATTGCCTCCATCCATTCTTGATGGCGGTGCCACCATCCTGTGATGGGGGCCCCCTATTGGCTGGACCAACCCTTCCAACACGGGGCAGATCCGACCCCTACTAGGGTGGCGCTGCCCTTGTTGGAGGGCAAGGGGCAGACAAATGATTTTTTATTTTATAACTTTAATTTAATTTTTAGAATAATTTTGAAATAATTATTTTTGGCAAGTAATATTTTTTTCTAATTTTTTGCAAAAACAAATTCAAAAAAATGCAAAACTTTCTGACAGGCTCGGGGCACCCTATCATTTGAATAGGGTCGTCGAAAGTTTTGAAGGGAAGGCATCCTTCGGAACTTTCAATGGATGCTACATGTCGAAAGTTTTGAGGGTGTGACGACCTTTGAAAGTTCCGGGGCGGGGCCGGCCGATGGCGAGGGCGTGCATAAGAGGAGATCTCGCGTCAACGGGCGAGACCGCGCGTCGGCGTGCGGGATCTCACATCGGGGGTGAAATCGAACGTCGGCTGGAGAGATCGCGCGTCGGGGGGCATCGCCGTGCGGATCGGGGGCGGGGCTGGTCGACGGCAAGGGCGTGCAGAAGATGCGGCAAGGAGGAGAGATAAGACGAAAGGGCAAAAGGGTTAGGATCGGTCGTGCGTGCGTATGGTTAATGGGGGAAAAATCCATGCGCATCTGAGCCATTGATCTTGAATCGGACGGGCATAATCACACGAACGATATCAGCCTTTGATGATGAATTGAATGCGCATGATCTTGGGAGTAGGGTGCTCCCCCCAATTAAATCCTTAATTAAATTTGATGCTTTCATAAGTTGGTTTGATGTTTGATCAACCAGATAATCTTGGTGCTTCGGATTTGAGGGGGATAATTTTTGTCAAAGATCTTCAATCTTCTAATTTTAGCTTATATCTAATACTAAGTAAGCATATGTCTCTTTCGTGACACTTTTGATCACTTTGAAGAAATTGAATTAGCTTGTAACAAGAATGGTTTGTAACACCCAAAATTTTGATCTGACCACGTGATCTAGTATGTCAATAAGGGTGACACATCAACAAAAAAATATAAAATAAAATATTACAATAATTAAATATTGAAATACGAGAGCTAAAATGATAAATAAAATAAAATTACATCACATAGTCCAATACGACATGGTTAGACATATAAAAGTTCATGTCATAATACATCACATACATAGGTCTCACATATAAATCTATGACATAAAAGATTAGACATAATCCTGCGATAACCATGTACACAAGTCACCTGATTATCAATTGTCGCACGCACATCAATCATCACATCAATCATGTCGCACAAAATAATGAAATACTTGTGAGAATCAACACAGAGGAGGAAACCCTTCTTTAGCATAAAACTAAGCATGAAATCAATATAGGTCATGAAAATGGTCCATAGGCCTAAGCATGAATGAAAGACATAATAACATACCGCATAATTCATAAGGATCATCATAAAAAAACAATGGCATGTAGGGTGGGTTCATTTCTTATTCATCTTTATTATTTGTCATCTTTCTCATGAAGATGTATCATTGCTCCAATTTAATTCATAAAGACAGAGTCTTTCCATTTCTTTTAGTCATTCTTTAGATCTTTCATTTAATTGGAAGAGCTCTCTAGTTTTAGGGTATACCATGCAAACATATAGGTGTGCAACTACCAAGATCATGTATGGATAGTGGGGGATCGATGTCATAGTGGTGCCCCATAAAAGGGGGAGGACGCACACAAGACTGATAACATCCTATAAGAAAGTGAAGTGCCTAACACAAGGTTGATAACCTCCATAACGGGGAGTGCCTCACAAACTTATAACTTCTCATTTAGGTAGGTAATGGTAATCATCTATTTCCACTTTTATCTTTATAAGTTTATCAACATATCTTTTGACCTCATGGATTAATCAAGACTTTAGAGAGCAAGGTCAACTTCGTATTAATACGAGGGATCATATAGTGTAGGGGATCATGTGAATAGATTTAAATCAAGACATAAAAATTAATTAAAGTCATATTAGTCCTCTTTCCAACTATCGGTTACTTGTTGGGTCGAGCGGTCATATGTTCTAAGGTGATGTATTGATCGCCAGCTAGATCAAACGGTCACTCCTTCTGGGATTATTCAGCGGTCATTCACTAAATCAGGTGGTCGTCTGATATCCCTTGGACAAAAAAAATATGAATTCTCTGCTTAGAGTTTCGGACGTCTGAAACCTATATCGATCGTTTGGTCCATCTAGAGCACACCATTCATAGTTCAGTTCATGGTCATCGGTCATCCGATGCGAGTTCACGATCAATCGTTCAATAATGTTCTGAAACCTTTATCGATCGTCTGGTCCATCTAGGGCATGTCATTCACAGTTCAGTTCATGATCACTAGTTGTTTGATACGATTTTCACGATCGACCATTCAACAATGTTTGAGTCTTGATATTTAAGATCGATCGTCCGATCTAAAAGTCATTAACTTCTATCAACTGATCTGAAGATCGATCGTCCATTTTATTTGACATACTACATATTATTGCAATATCCCTATATTTTCAATCAGTTTTCACACAAAACTTATATTTAAATACGAGGAAACTTATTTCTAACATTATACAAGGTTCATAGGTCGATTTTAACATAGTCTTGTCCAATTTTCATCATATACATTGGTAACTAGCATCTCATTCTAATAAATCATATACAACTTCAAAATAAGAATTCTAAACATCTTAAACCTAATTTTATCTATCAATCTAGAATCACATCATTGTAAAAAATATGCTTAAACTTGCCTATTAATCAAATAAACATGGATCTACGTCATCAAATAATCATTGCATACAAATCACTTCAAAGGCGTCCAAAATATTTATATTAATTACTAATAAGAGCATAATCATATAAATAGAACAATGATACATGATTTTTATCCACTTTAAGGGATCTTAACTTAGTCCCTAAATCATGCAAATTTATTTGGAAAACAATCCCATGACCTTGATCTCAAAATCACACTTTTTTTTATTATTTTATTCAAGGTTCCACGCTCTAGTTGTTTCTCCTTTGTCCTCATGCGTCCCTCAAGCCTTAGCACCTACTGGATTTCCAAAATCCTCTGGCCGAGTCAAAACAGTGGAGAAAAGACATAAAAGTGGAGAAAAGAAATGAGAGAAATGAAGAAAAGAGAGGGATAATGGCTTTAAAAGGCATAATCCCTAGGAACTCGAACCCCAAAAGTCATGGGGAAAAGAGTTACACGAATCCTCAACAGGTAAAGCATCATAATGGACCAATGGTGGAGAAACGTCGCGGACCAATCTTCTCCATCTTTTGCTCATTGTGCTTTCAGACGTTCACTCTATGGAGCAGATGTCCAGTGATCGACGTAGTAGAATTTAAATATTTTCAAAATTATCATGTGTTACAATGTTAATTAAGCATAGATCCATAAGAAATGCTTTTAACTTTCTAGTAAGGAGTAAAAGATCAAAGTCTTGACTTTATCAACCAAATTTAAAAGTTTTAAATATTTTAAAAAATTATGGTGTTACAATGTTAATTGCGCATAGATTCATAAGAAATGCTTTTAACATTCTAGTAAAGAGTAAAAGCTCAAAGTCTCTCGACTTTATCAATCAACATCTTGTAGTCATGTAATCCATGATTGAAGACCCTTCGAATAGTCTTTGGATCAAATAGATCCTATTTCCTCAGATAGTTTCTTTAATCACGACCTTGAAGGTGACATTATGAGCCAAAGTTAACTTAATTATGACACCTAGAGTTTGCCAATCTAATGTGCACAATATCTGACTTATTGGTTGACAGTAGTTGGTATAGTTTTTTCCGATACAAATTTTTTCCAATATACACCTTCTAAAAGTAAAGTTTATTCCCGTCTAACTTTTTGTTGAATTTTTTCATATGTTTTTTGGATGCTCGCCTAAATTATTGTTACTTAAAATTTGGTTAGAATTTGTATCTTGTAAAATTGGAGTCTAACTTGTAATCTATAAAGATGGATGGAATTTTGTTTTCCTATCTTGTAAATTAGAATTTTTTTTCTTTTTAGTGTCTCCATATATATGTGATTTGGAATTTCTCAATTAGGAGTCTAGAATTTGAGACACTATAAACAAGGGATAGATGTAACTTCAATTGTGATATCTGTTTGTAATTCTCGTATGTATTTCCCATTTGTACCTCATATGAGCTAGCCCATTTTAGTCTTGAAAATTCATTTTCACCTTCCTTACATGGGGTCGGGACACTACAAGAAAAAGAGTATTTTGCAACAAAAATGTTCTCATGAAATTTCTCGCTATTAACGAGCAAATACCAAGGAAATCCTTAAGCATTTTAGCGATGACATTAGTAAGTAATATATAGATAACTCTCTAAATTTGGATAAAACTTCATTATTATCCGATCATGTTATCCGATTAAAGGAAAATTTGGTAATCTCCATGCCCTCTTTTGTATTTGTGATGTTATCTCTCACTTGATACTTGAAACAATTAACTTGTGTGATATATGTCACTACAAAAAAAAATTCAAATTGTGACTAACTATACCATTAAATCCATTGGTAATCATTATTTCTGACGGTGGTATACCGTTTAAAAAGTCCTTGTCAAAAAATAATTTTCGACAAGTAAAATAATCTTTGGAAGTTATGATAGATGTAGTGCCCTTCAAAAGTTTCGACATCCACACGACGACACCCCCCGTGACCCTCGATCTCACCCTCGATGCCCCCAAAGCTTGATCTCACCTGCCGACGCTTGATCACTAGCTGATCACTATAGTCTTTTACCCCATTTTAGATGCATTTCACCCCTATCGAATCCCTAAATTGCCCAACTTTTAGCCAATTATGTTTGAAATGTGATTGTGATAACTAGTTGATATTCTTCATTTTATACCTAATTCCATGTGCATAGAGGTTCTGAAATGCTAAAATCCATAAATATTTCAATTCTATGCCAAGTTATTATTTTTAAGACAAGTTATCACTCTTATATGTCAAGTTATCATTATTTTGAGTGAACTAATTTTCAATGATTTTCTTGCCCTAAATCCCTTACTATCATGAATAAATTATATTTGGATGGTCATATCTCAACTTGTGCAAAATTATCAATCCATTTGAACAAGTTATCATTTTTCCAATGACAAGTTATCGTTAAAGGGCAAAACTGTCATTTCAACATGCAAAACTATCAAATTTGCACAAAGACATTAAGCAATCATTATATTATTGTCCTAACTCATTGCTGTTCAAATTTGATCACATTTGGATAACCACAACCAAAGTTATGATAAGTTATCATTTTTAAGACATTAAGTTATCGTTTTTGGCACCCAAGTTATCATTCCTATGAAATCTCATTCATATTTGATTTCTGACTTCACTCACTTGCCACCCTAATCTATTTAATGCCTTCAATGCTCTGAACTACCCATATTTGGACATTTTTTAAGATTTATTCAAAGTTATCATTCCGGGTATTGATAAGTTATCATTTTCAATCTTGGTTTGCAACTCTGCACAACATTAAATCCTACTTGATGTTTGAGCTGATCCTAGTGGCTCTTCTTATCCTTATTTGTTCATTTCCTGTTTGAGGATTTTGATGCTTGGTGTTCTACCTCTTCTAGCAGGGAAAATAAAGTGTATAAAAGTGGAAAAAGGTGTGGGGATCACTCCAAAAAGTTGTTGATTTCTACAGTTGGAATGTCAGGACTGGACACTTGGCACAATAAGAGATTATGAAACATTTAGATGCTGATCTAAGGGTGATTAAAGATCAGATATAAACTGAGAACCCTAGGGAAGAAGGGGGGAGGTCGTCCATTGCAACCAGAAAGGGTTTTGGAGCAAGGGTTTTGGAGCAAAGAAAGGAATTGAAGTTTGCTGCTGGGATTTCTGTCAACAACTTCTAACTCAGGATGATTTACCCATGTTCTTCACTCCATTTTGTAGCAAACTTTGTAATTATGAGGAGCTAAACTCTATGTCTCCTAGGATAGGATAGTAGTCTAGATTAATTGTAAATGGATTAGGGACAAATCTGATTTCCTGCATTGAATCAAGTTCTGAATTAATTTCTAATTTCTGAAATCTGTATTGATATGAATATGTTCTTGCCATTGTAAGATCTTATTTGTGTTTACAACTGAGGAGTTATCATTTGATCTAATCTTTGTTAAAAAATGAATCAAGAATCAATGCCAAGTCTAGATACAAACCCAATTAGAATTCTGATTTCTTACTTTCTGAAATCTGATTTCTCTAAAATTTGAATTCTGAATGCCTTCCTGATTTCTGAATTCTTAGAACCGGTTTTGACATTGTGGAGCCCAAATTGTTTTGACAACTGAGAGGTTATCTTATGGTTCCATTCTAGTTCAGAAATGATCAAGATGCAACATTCCTAAGGTTCTAATTGTAATTGTTGCTGATTTTCTAATTTCTGAATTTTTGAACTTGTGATTTCTGATTCCTGAACTATTTGAATCTGAATGTCATTTGGGAACTTGATTAATTGACAACTGAAAGGTTACCATATGTCATAATCTTGTTCAGGAATGAATTAAGAAACTTTGACATCTCTATGGTTCAATTTGTAATCACCATTTGTTTTCCCTGATTTAAATGAGTTGTTGAATTCTGTTTTCCTAAATTCAGGAAATCTAATTGTCCATTGTTAAGCCCTACTTTAATCCACCATTGAGAGATGGTTTTAAGGCCTTCCTTGAGATTCAGAGATGGGCCAAGGAGCAATGACAATTTCATATTTTCCAACCTGTGATTATATGTCTTTCAATTCCAATTAATTAGTGTGAAGTGTGGACCTCATTTTTAATTGCAGCTGAGAGGTTGAATCAAGGTCCTCCTGTAGTTTAGAGATAAACCAAGGAACCCTAGCACTATTATTGGATAAGTTTCATTCCTGCCAAGCTAATTGAAGTGATTTCATTATTTTGTGACATTACCTTGAAGTTATCATTTCAGATTTTATTGAAATTGCCAAAAAAATCAGCAAGTGTCTTGAATTCAACCTAATGATAACTTAGTTTTCAGTGAGGATCCTTTTCTAATTCAACTTGACTAATAATCATATGACAATATGTTGTTTAGTTCTGGTCTAATTAAGCTGTGAAAACAGCCATATTGAAAGTTGAATTAGATTAGACTAAAAAGTGATAACTTGTCAATTTCCATCCATAATTGAATTAGATGAACCCCAACTCCTAGGAGGACCTTCCTCATTGATAGATAAACCCTTTTAGACTCTATATTAACATTTATAATTCAGTTTAATTAACTTTTCAGCAATCTACAACAAGTAAATCTGTTTTCACTTCCTTTAAAAATCTATTTTGGCCACTTTAAATATGATTAGTCTAAATTGTTTTTAGATAGTTTAGGACTTTAAATCACTGTGGATACGACATTTAGGGTTACTACAATTGACATGTGCACTGCAGTAGAGAGTGAGTTAGGGAGTTGAAATAAAAATTGAAAAAATTGACTTTTGACCCAAAAATCAGCAAGTTATCATTCAACCTCTCAATATCACTATCAAACGCTCAACCTCCTCGCCGTCGCTGCCTCCTCGCCCACTCGCTGCTATTTGCCGCTACTGCTGCCTCCCCCACTCACTGCTACTGTTGCCTCGCCCACTCACTGCCACCGTCGCCTCGCCTCGCCCACTCGCGGTCATTCGTCGCTACCGCCGCCCCGCCCCACTCGCTGCCGCCCGAGAACTATAGCCGCTGCCCGATAACCCCGCCAGACAACAACCCTCACCTGACTTCGCAGGTCAAATCCTGGATGTAATCTCGTGAAGACCAAGTCGGGATGGATGTAATCGAGATTAGTAAATTTTTAATCCAAATTAGTGATAACGTTAATTTGTAATTCAAATTAGATGACAATTAAATTGGGGATCCAAGTAGTTATAATTAAGTTTTTGAAAAAAAATTACTTCTACAATTTTGATCACAACACTAAATTTGGTTGAGCCAATTTGACGATCTCATCTAAATCATTTCTGATGTATTATCTATTGATTTTGTTGAATAAGACAATCGGAGTATCTGAAACATATTAAAGGTGGAGTGAGTGGCTTTAGCAAGTGTAGATGCATTCGCCATTTTCATACTACAAAAGAATACAATACATACCATTTTGCATGAAATCCAAAATGCATTACATCCAACACATTAGATCCAAAGTACATTACATCGACAAATTAGATCTTGAATCAATTACATCCACAAATTGCATTATCCACAAACATCCTAGTGATGTTGAGGCGTCCAACGGACACTTGAGGGGGGCTTGAGGCTGCCGAGGACGTTGAGGCTTCTCGGACATCGAAGCAGACTTCATTACAACAATAGCGAAGCAACCTTATATCATATGACAATAATCATCCTAAATAAATAAATAAAATTACAAATGAATAAAACATGGATTAACAATTAATAATGAGTGGACGATCGTGTGAGGGTCGCGGCGTGCGAGCATGTGAAGGGTCGTGCGCGGCGGTGGTGCGCGGTCGGCGGTTGTGCGAGGTTGACGGGGGTACGTTAGGGATCGGTGCGCGGCAGGGGTCGTCGCGGATCTCGATGGGGTCTCGAAGGTCGATGATGGAGCTCGATGGGGTCGCAAAGTTCGGCGAACGACCTCGTCCAGTCAATCGTTGCAGACCGGCGATGAACGACCTCATGCAGTCAACAAGAAAAAAAAGCCAGTGACCTCCATTTTGTTCATACAAGAAAAAGAAACTTTTCAGATACATTGCATGATATTAATCAAACAATTATAGATTTGAGATCATATGGAGAAAAATCTCAGAATTGTATATGTGAACTTTTTGATCAAGAACAATGGCGTGGGGTGTCGTTGACGGCAGCTCGCAAGCTCGGTGGCGTGCGGGGCGGGTGATATGGTCAGCGGCTGGGTGGGCGGGTTTGGCAGCGGCGGTGCATGAACTCGGTGGGGCGGGCGAGCTCGGCGATGGCGGTGCGTGAGATCAGCGGCAGCGGAGCTCGGCGTGCGCGAAGAGGTCGCGAGGGACGAGATCTAGCTTGGACAGGGGGAGGCGGCAGCAACCTGCGAAGGCAGACTCGGTGGCAATCTGTGAAGGCGGACTTGGCGGTGAACTGCGAAGCGGGCTCAGCGGCAACCTAAGAAGGTGGACTCGGCGGCGATTTGCGAAGGCGGCGGGGACCTGCAAAGGCGGACTAGGTGTCAATCTACAAAGGCGGTCTCGGCGGGGATCTACGAAGGCGACCCCGATGGCGACCAACAAAGGCGGACTCGGTGGTGATCTATGAAGGCGGCGGCGGCGACCTGAAGGCCATTAGCGCACGAATCAGCAGGAAAGAAGAAGGCTTATAGTGTAAAAAAATACAAGGCGAAGGCGGAGGCGACCTGCGAAGGCGGAGGTGACTTGCAAGTGGTTCTCGGGTTCCAACGGCGGCGTGCGAGAATGCGAGCTCGGCAAAGGACCGCCAGACAGAAGAGGCGATGGCGTGGGGTCGAAGGATTAGGGTCGCGAGGCAGCAGCGGCGATGAGGTCAAGGCAAAAGCGCAATGACGACATTTGGAGAGGTGAGGCAAATCACCGGGTGAGGAGGAGAGAGAAGATTGAGAGGAAAAGTGATGAAATTTGAGTGTGTGCGATAGGGTTGAGGAAAAAATAAAAATAAATGCGGATATCTAAGCCGTGATTATGAATCGGAGAGCTGAGATATGCGCGTGAATCTATCCAAGAGTAGATATAATGATTAATCCATTTTGCATTAATCATCATAAAAAATTACACAACGAAGATTGCATGCCATGAAAAAAGGAGGAGAGGCCGGAGGAATAACGGAAAGGATATAAATTCATCTTTCTTCATTTGTACATATGTTCGTATGTATATGCCATTCCTACACGGCACTGTAAACGGACACCAGGAAAAGAGAGTAAAAAAAAGTTTGAACTTTCCGGGAGAACAAAATCTCTGTCTAAACTTTGGTGCTGTCCTTGAAACATTGGTGCAGCCTTAATTGTGGCGAGACCCCACATCCATGCACGCAAGCAATGCATCTGTGTATATTCCCTTTGATCACTTGCAATTGCGCAGCCCCTTTGATCAACTGCAAATGCCGCTATAAATATGCCCCCTCGCCAGCCCTTCCATTGCAGCATTCCAGTGAGCAGCTCCACCTGAGCACTTCAACTAGCCCTGGCCTGTAGAGTTCTAAATTAAGTACGCAGCACAGTTAGCTCTACCAGCTGCAGTGACAACCAGAAGGAAGGTAGAAAGAAAAGTAGAAGGCACCAAGAGATGTCTGGGGTTTGGGTGTTCAAGAATGGGGTGGTGAGGCTGGTGGAGAACCCCGGGAACGAGCAGTCGTCGACGGTGCGGCGGAAGGTGCTGCTGCACACGCCGACGAACGAGGTGATCACGTCGTACGCGTCGCTGGAGCGGAAGCTGCTGGGGCTCGGGTGGGAGCGGTACTACGAGGACCCGGACCTGTTCCAGTTCCACAAGCGCTCCTCCATCGACCTCATCTCCCTCCCCCGGGACTTCGCCCACTTCAAGTCCATGCACATGTTCGACATCGTCGTCAAGAACCGCGAATCCTTCCGGGTCATCGACAAATGAAGCATCAGCAATCTCAAGCTTGCATGCACTCTCTATCCTCTCTATCCATGTTATAACTAAGCCTATATATATATATATACACTTGATCAAGCTTCTAGGTGTTTGCAGTCTGTACTGGTGAGAGATGTGTTCCTGGTAGGCCTCTAGAGCGTGCTGCTACTTCCTCCCCTTGTTTTTCTGTTAATTTTGGTGAATCTTTGGTGATGTTTTGATTGTAATGGAAATATTTGTGTATGCGATCTTGGATTAATGCTCTGTGATTCCTCGATCATATGTCATGTAATTCTTCTACATCTCTAATATTCATAGTTAACTTATTCCTTGCTTGGTGTTGGCGATGTAACAGTAGAAGGAAGGAATGCATGGGGACGAGTTGTAGGAGTGTGTGCAATTATGATCCAATAAATTATATAAGAATCTTATTAAGCCGAGACTGAGGACGACGTTGCCATCACGCACACAGTCTTTTGCTGCTTTGGTTGATGATGTTAAGGTTATGGGTCATGTGAACAGCCAGTGACGAGGAGAGAGAGAGAGAGCGAGAGAGGGGAAGGTTAGGCAAGTGGGAGATGGCAGCGAATGGGGCGTGAGAGGACGAGGAAGGTGGCCGGGGATGTGACGGGAGATATGGGTGGAGGGCAAGAGGGAGAATAGTTCACGTGAAGTTATCCCCCTCATGGAGGAAGGAGGAGCTTTGAGAGCTTTTGGTGGGGAGCGACACGTGTGGTGTAGCAAATAGTTGAGGGCATCAAAATCTCTTTCTCTGTCCTCTCTCTCTCTTTCTTTCTTTCTTTCACACACGCACTCTCCCTCCCTCCCCTGAGAACACCGGGCCAATTGCTCACGCTACTTGAGAAGTGCGTCCATTTTTTAAGAACAAATCACAGACGAGATGCATTGCCGGGATAAAATTGCAGAGGAAAATGCACAAATTCCATCCGTCCAAAGAGAAACTGAATCTTAGACTGTGTTTAGACTAGAACTTTTAGTTTATGTTAGTTCCAGAGAACTTTAGATTTAGTGTTTGGATAAAAAATGTAATCATAGAATTTAAAAAAAAAGATTTGATAAATAAATTTTATTAGGTATTTGAATAAAAAGTAATAATTTATTATTTTATGAGGTATAAAATTATATTAAATTAAAATAATATTTATTTATTTACTTAAAATAATAATTTCTGAAAATAATTATATCAATATTGTAATTTATAAAAATATAAAAAATATATTAATATTATACTTTATCATTTATGAAAAATAATAATATAATAATTTAACGTGTATATACATATATATACACACGTTAAAATCAGCTTATACTAATTCAATGACTTCATCCATCGTCAGGCTTATATGATCAGTATGACGTTGTGTTCTTTATATCCGAAGAGTTCAACTGCTGCCTCAAACTTGTGGCCAAGGACATTTGTTCTGATTCTTTACGACATTCTCCTTTATTAATGTATATATATGACACTTGAGATATTTAACTTGATATAACTTTTTTTTAATTACATGCAGTTAGAAAAAAAATGTATAGTACTCGGAATCTATATTACAGTATACACGTACATTAATTATGAATGTTGTTATGTTTTTTTTAAAGATACCCTTTTTGGTAGGTTGAAAAATTTTAAATTATTAGTAGGACATCTAGTTTAACATAGCATCATAATTCAAACCCCGACAAAGCTCTTAAGATAGATCAAACTTCTCAACATCACACAAGTGAAACGGAGTGTTGAGATTATCAATATAATAGAAAATATTAATCTTTCTATTGGTTTAGGCTTTTTGGATAGTTGGTAGCACACTTAATTACATAATATAATGATATAATAGGGGTCCTTCCTTGAAAACTCTTTAGCGCCCGTCCGATGAGGATCCTATGGCATTTTTTCTACCAATTTTTTGCCTGTTTTCGTCGAGAACAGGTGGGGAACAGCCGGCAATGAATTTTTTTTCTACCTAGAAATCTCCCCCTCCCCTTTCGTCCCTGCTGCGCCGCACGAACCGTCATCGTCCTCGTCGCATGCAACCCTCGTCGTCCCGCTGCCCCCACGCGTCCGTCGTCGTCCCTGCCGCACCGCGCCAACCGTCGTCATCCTCGCTGCGTGCGACCCTCGTCGTCCCGCCGCCCCTGTCAAGCGAAATCTTCCCCACCACGCCATGCAAATCATCGTCGTCCTCGATGCGCGACCCTCGTCATCCCCGACGCGCGACCCTCGTCATTCAGCGCGACCCTCGTCGTTCCCCTGCCGCGTGACCCTCGTCTTCGCAGCGAAGTGACCCTTGTCGTCGTTGTCTTCACAGCGAATTCTGAGCTCTTCGGTACGACATTGTTGAAGCCCGCCACCGCTTGCTGCCATCATGAGGTCGCCGTGAAGTCGTCGCCGCCGCTGCCGAACATGAACCACAAAAAAAAATCCGCATAAAAAAATGAAAAAAAAAGAGCGTTACGCCCCTAAACCACACAAAAAAAAAATTGCGCCCGTTGGACCCATTATATCCATAATATAATATGTATTCTTGCTTTACATAAATATATAGATAAACTTGAGTACTTTCAAGAATTGGTTAATAGTTTAACATAATAGATTAATATGAAATTCAATATCCAAGATACATGACTAGTCTTGATCGGCATCTTGTTTCTTGTTCCATGGGAAGCTATAAACATATTTGCTATGTTGTACATACATCGGACGGAAATGACTTAGTCAAACTTGTTTCAAACGTATGAACATACGTTATTAATCTAATTTGATTAGGACAATATTAATGATAATTAAGATTCATGTTCCTGCGAAAAGCTTATACTATTACAAGTTATCAAAATCAGTTATTTATATAGACGACAGAAGAAAGCAAAAATGATATGTAAGCCGCTATTTGTCACGCAAGAAATATGTGTCACCTTCGTAATTCCAAAAAGGGATCGATCATTTTCATTAACACCTTTGTTAGCCTTGAATGCTATCTCAATTAAAAATAAACCCCAAGACACTCCGAAATAAAAGACGTCCTCATACTATAGGGGTATCGTTGCTCGGTCAGCGAGTCTACGGAGGACAAGAGGAATCTTCTTGCCGGAGGTGTATGGGGCGGAGTCCTTGGGTGAAAATTTTATGAAATATTCTATATGTGTTTCGAAAGTAATTCATTTTTCTTATCACAAAATAGGTGTCCTATTTTTTAGACATTAATTCAAAGTCTCAATTGATATGAAATTTTTATCATGTCCAATGCCTATATAAATTTCTTAAGGGTTTGAATAAAAAATAATCTGCCTTGTAATTCTCTTTTATTTTTCTATCAAATAAAATTATGCTTTGCCTTAAATTTTTCTAATTTTCTTGCGATATATAATTTCTCTCGTGCAAAAATTATAACAATATTAATAACTCTAATAGGGAATAATTTTCATTTGGTAATATATATATATATATATTTCATCAGCAAGCATGATTAATTACATATATGATTAATTACATAATTCCAATAATCTATATAGAAGGCATGACAAAATCGAGAATCTATACGAGGCACCTTTTTCTTCCGGCCAAAAAAGTTTACATGCACAATACAGAGTCTGGATTAGTGCTACGTCTATTTTAGTTTGATTTGACTGGTGCAATAAAATACTTACTTTCTCAGAAGCTTCACTGTTAGTTCTTTCCAATTTAACCCTTTCGGCATGTGGAATTCATCATCCATTATTGGAATTCATCATCTCTGATGTGTCATATTCTAATAATGGATGATGAATTCCACATCTTGATCAAGAGCCCACATTTTGTTCTCACTCTCGTATTATTCGACGACCTGTTTAAAGATAATATTTTTATTCAAACATTTACATAAATGTATACGTATTCTACCTTTATATATATTATTCCAAGCCTCTCTCTATCTCTCATACTTTTATCTATTATTCCAAGTTACTCTTTCTTATACATTATGAATTATGAATCAATTAATGATAATTCTCAAGTTCTTCTGCAGTTCTACGTATGTCCAATTCCGGAAGTGCCGTGTAGCATCTTAAAACTCTCAATTCGTGGAGGGCAAATATTATTCCTTCCCTTCAGAAGGATGTTTCATGTGCCTACAACTCCTCAAGTTTCTAGTAAAAATTTGATGGACTGACAACAAGGAAGCCATGTAAAACAAACAGTAATTAAAAAGAATATGCACTTACAAGAAAGAAATATGGATAGAATCATAAGTGCAATATGAAATATATACGAGTAAAAAGAAAAGAATACAATAGTATAATGCCTTGATGGAAATTAAACAAACTTATTTATTAGATAGAGAGCACTTGTTTTCCTTTTTATAGCCAACCAAATTTGATAGGATCATATATTTATTAGAAATCATTAATGTTACATGTATAATTATTATTTATAACATATAATATTTTCATTTGATCTAAATCCGTTAATAGTATTAACTTAATTCTTTTACTATTTTTTTAGTATTTATCCTTGAATAGTAAAGCACGATAGGGAAAAAAATAAAAGAAAAGTAAACCTTGGTTGGGTGGAGGGGATCTTCCACGACTTTATTCTTTTAACTTTTTTGCCATATTTTTCACTAGACTTTTCAAAAGGTAAAATGGCAATAGAAAAAAAATTAATCCGGCGATAGGAGCGAAATTTCCTTACCCATAAATTTCACAAGTCTCTTTCATGCCCATTAATTCCACGAAAGCAGGAGAAGCATGCAACATTTTTTTTGTGTTTGAGAAAGAAACAAGACGAGCACGTCCAATTCGGTCGTCATATATATGACACACAAGCATGGGACTACTTTAATCTATCGTTTTATACATGCACGCCTTCTCTCTTCCAATTCAAAGTGTAACAACCGATACACCCAAAAGATAAAGGAAAAAAAAAGAAGAATCGGGGATAAATGTTATCAGATTAACGATATCAGATTAATCACGAGAAGAGTCTTATACGAGGGAAACAAATCAAGCATTAAATCTGTTTCTTCCCTCAACCTCACGACCTCACGACCTCTCTCTCCCCTCTTCCAAGGTTGCTGATCTATGCGTGACCAGAGAAGGGAGAAATAATTCTTCCTGACTTCTCAATTGCAACTGGCGCTGATCTGCCGGGGAGGAAAGGGCGCAGGGAGTTCGAAGAGAGGATAGGAGACACGGGTGATAATTAATCGTGAATCGAGGTGGGTGATTCGAAATCACCTTGCATGACCTCTGAATTATCCCAATTCATGTCCTAATCGTTATGAAAAGAAAAGAATAAATAGGGTTCAAGTTATCATTTTTTTTAATTGTTTGATTTCTTGAATTCTTTGATTGGTTGATTGTTTGCATGCATAGTTCTTTCTGTTTGTGCTATTTCTGTATTATTGATTGCTAGGATCTAGGATTTAGAGTAAGGCGAAAGTACGTAGGGGATCCGTATGTTCTTTGATTATTATTTTTATTATTAGAATTACTACTGCTAGATTGAAAAAAGGGCCGTGAGGATTTAAAAAAAAAAGGGATTAGGTGCTTGGCATGCACAGAAATAAAAAGGGACTTTCTGTGACAGTAGAAAGAGGAAGAGAGAGGGAGTAAAAAGAAGGCCACAAAATAATCCTTGATTTTCCACCCATTAGTCTCCCCTTATTTTGATATGAACATTATTGATTGCCTTATGATTACAACATGAACTCTTTGACTTGATTTACCTCATACTGATCATATCACTTTCATCATATGATACAAAGAAGGACAAGATATTAAAAGTGATTAATAAGTTTAGATGAAAGATTAACGATGGGTTACCAGTCCAAGCCAAGTGCATCAAGATAAGGGTCGCTCCCTTAGTCATGGTTTGATCACCCAATGACCGCACAAGGTCGTATCATTTGCTGGGCATACCCCAAGAATTAAAAGCACCTAAAGTTATCCTGATTTCTAACTAATAACCAAGATCAAGAAGCATGATCAAGTCAAGTCAAGTCATCGTTATGATTTACAAGCATGCCATGATATCAAGTTACTAAGCATCATCTGATTCTCATGATTTATGATATCTTCCTATTCATCTCTTATTATGATATACGATGCTGTCATGTTATTCTTTTCACGCTCAAGTTAAGCATGATTATTTATCTCTGATTATTCTATTCATGTCATGCACTGTATATTATGTGGTTCCCCACTAGGCTGTAAAGCTTACGGGAGGATCTCTTCCTCTGTGTCTAATTTCCACAAGACCAGGTCAGTGACATGGTGGAGTAGACGTGTAGTGATGAAGCTCTAACGATAGGACAACACATGAACCATAGGGCTTTTAGAGTGTTTAATAGTTTTTATTTACCTTTCGCATTTTAAATTCATGATGTAGAACTTATTCTATTTCCTAGCATATAGCCACTTTTAGACTTCCGCATATTTAAGTTATCTTTTTCTTTATTCTTTTTTTTCGCTAACGTGTCTCTGTTCTTGACTGAGATATGGTCAATATTATGGTCAAAGTCATAGCATGCCGTAGCGCCTTCAAGTTAGCCTTTGCCACGTGGCGGAGGTCGATTTGAGGCGTTATATTTATGGTATCAGAGCCTAAAGTTAGGACTCTCTTGACGTCCTAGTGTATAGAATAGTATAGTATGGTAAAAGGTTCATGTGCTATCGCCGAGCAGTCGTCACACCCTCCACCGAAAAGCAATGTAAGTTAAGTTTATTATTTAAGATAAGTTATGTGTTATTGATGCATGATTTTATTTTATTATTAGAGGATAAGCATGTCACAACGATCGGAACGGATTCAAGAGCAGATGGTCAGAGCGGACCGGAATCTTTATGAGGCATCGGAAGGCCCACTCCCTGAGATAGGGGCTCAGCCGGGTCGCGGACGTGGCCGTGGCTGAGGTTGTACGCCAGGCCACGGAAGAGGTAGAGGCCGCACAGCTAGAACGCCATTTGAAGAGCATGTGGATGAGTTTGCCCCACTTGAGGACAATCAGGCTGGAGACAGTCCACCGGCGTCGAGATGTCGTAATCAGAGGACACGCCATGAAGCAGTGGAAAACACAATTCGGGCTTTCCTGAAGCTGCATCCGCCTCATTATGATCGGAAGGCGGACTTTTTCAAAGCTGAATAATGGATTGAGAGCATGGATCAAATTTTTAAGCTGATGAGATCTACTGATGAACGCAAGGTCATGTATGCCACACACATGCTTACTAGTACTGCGATGGGCTGGTGGAAGACTACAAGGGCCACCAGGTTCAGAGGGTTGGAAGAAGAGGACATAGCATGGGATGAATTTAAGAAGGCCTTCATGGCCCGCTACACTCCTGAACATGACCGCATCAACAAATAAGAGGAGTTCCTGCAATTGCAGCAGGGAACTATGTCTGTGGCTGATTACCACACCCAGTTCATCCAACTGAAGCAGTACTGTCCGATGCCATTTGAAGGGCGTATTAGAGCTAATAGATTCATCAATGAACTACAGCAAGCACTGAAGTCCTATCTAGGGACTGTGAGGATCTGGAGAAGGCTATGAGGTTGGCCACGTGCATGGAGAATGATCAAACTGAACGTAAGGCCAAAGCAATAGAGCAGCCCAGGCCTCGGACGGATGATCAACGACCATTTAGGAGGAACGACCGCCGTGATTGCCGTTTTAGGTCATACCAACAGAGGGAAGCTCCAAGACAGGCTCAAGCTCAGCCACGCCCTGCGCCACTGCAAACACAACCACTGAGACAACTGTCACCACCACCGCGCCAGCCAGCGGTACCACAGAAGCCCTTATGCCCTCACTGTGGTCGTCATCACGATGGAGAGTGCCGCAGACTGAGCGGTGCATGCATTCAGTGTGGACAGTTCGGACATTTCATCCGAAATTGCCCACAAGTTGCCAAAGAAGGTCGAGACAATCGGGCAACAGGAGGTGCAAATCCCGTTGTGCAAGGTCGTGTGCACAACATGGAAGCTGATGCAGCTCAAAATGACAATGATGTCATTAGAGGTACTCTCCCAATCGCCAACTTGTCTGCTACTATTTTATTTGATTCTAGGGCTACACACTCATTTATTTCGAAGTCATGTGCCCAAACTCTTAGTTTACCGTTAAAGCAGATGCCCTCTCCATGCTGTCAGGTACATTCCGAATGTACCTGTCAATGTAGACAAGAAAATTTTTTCTGCAAACCTCATAGTCATTCCCATGGTGGATTACGACGTCATTTTGGGGATGGACTGGCTTTCGTATCACGATGCATCCTTGCAATGCAAACAAAAGAAGATCATTATAGGGACGCAAGGCAAGCCTAAGACAGTGATCAGAGGCACTCCATCAACAAAGAACAAGGTCATTGTCTCAGCGATCAAGGCACATAAGTTGTTGCAGAAAGGATGTCATGAGTACTTAGCTAGTGTGGTCACGACGGATGCACCTGACATTAAGCTCCAACATATAGATGTGGTGCGAGAGTTTCCAGATGTGTTTCCTGAGGACACATTCGGACTACCACCAAAATGGGAAATCGATTTTAAGATAGAGCTCCTACTAGGGACATCACCCATCTCTAAGGCACCCTACCGCATGACACCTGCCGAAATGCAAGAACTGAAGAAGCAGATACAGGAGATTCTAGATAAAGGATTTATCAGACCGAGCGTCTCATCTTGGGGCGCACCGGTCTTATTTGTTAAAAAGAAGGATGACTCCATGCGGCTTTGCATTGACTATATGATGCTAAATAAAGTGACAGTAAAGAATAAGTACCCCTTACTCCGGATAGATGACCTTTTTTATCAGCTGTCAAAAGCATTGGTGTTCTCCAAGATCGACCTGCGTAGTGGCTACCACCAGTTGAGAGTGGCTGAAGAGGACATACCGAAAATTGCCTTTCGGTCAAGATATAGCCACTACGAGTTCCTGATCATGCCATTTGGACCGACGAACGCTCCTGATGCGTTCATGGACTTAATGAACAGGGTCTTTCGACCCTATCTAAATCAGTTTGTCATTGTGTTCGTGGATGATATTCTGATATATTCTTCCATTCCAGAGCAACATCGAGAGCACCTCAGGATAGTATTGGAGACCCTGAGGCAACACAAGCTTTATGGCAAGTTGTCAAAGTGTGAATTCTGGTTGAATGAGATTATGTTCTTGGAACACATAGTCTCCAAGAAGGGCATTGCAGTAGACCCCGCAAAAGTGGAGGCGATGACGAATTGGACAAGACCAAAGAATGCTTCTGAGATTCGCAGCTTCCTTGGTTTAGCGGGTTATTATAGGAGATTTATCAGGGGCTTTTCCAAGATTGTTGCACCTTTCACGAATCTCACAAATAATGCGGAAAAGTTTATCTGGACAAACAAGTGTGAGCAGAGTTTTCAGACTCTAAAGGATCGTCTGACTTCGGCGCCAATTCTCACCATACCGACAGGCAGTGGAACTTTCGTGGTCTACAATGATGCATGTGAGACATGATTGGGTTGTGTCCTGATGCAACATGACAAGGTAGTGGCCTATGCTTCATAGCAGCTAAAGAAGCATGAGGTGAATTACCCCACACATGACTTGAAATTGGCGGCAGTGGTCTTTGCCTTGAAGATCTGGAGACATTACTTGTATGAAGAGACGTTCGAGATCTTCACTGATGACAAGAGTCTCAAGTACATCTTCGATCAAAAGGATCTTAACACGAGGCAACGACGATGGCTTGAGCTCCTCAAAAATTATGAATTTGCTATCAATTATCATTCGGATAAAGCAAATTCAGTCACCGATGCATTAAGCAGGAAGTGGGAGGGCTCGCTAGCTTATATGAGACTACGTGAGTACGAGATGTCGGAAGAAATTGAGCAATGGTGTCCCAAGCTGGGCACAAATGGAGCTTTATGGATGATGCATCAGACGAAGTCCAACTTAATTGACAGGATCATAGCAGTTCAGAAAGTAGATCCTGAATATCAGAAGGATTTGAAGAGGTGCCGGAATGAACCAGCAGATTTTTAGATTTCTGCAGATGGAGGGATTAAATATCGGGACAGGTTGTGGATTCCCATTAATGCAGATGTTCGACGAGAGGTACTGGATGAGTGCCACAAGTCGGAGTTCGCTATCCACCCCGGTAGCACCAAGATGTATAAGGATGTACAACGCAGCTACTAGTGGCCGAACATGGAAAGAGAGATAGCGGAATATGTTTTACGATGCCTAGTGTGCCAACAAGTCAAGATTGAGCATCAGCGACCATATGGAAAGTTGAAGCCTTTGGAAATCCCACAATAGAAGTGGGATAAGATCACTATGGACTTTGTATCCAACTTGTCTAGGATTAAGAAAGGTCATGATGCTATATGGGTGGTCGTGGATCGTTTCACGAAGGCGGCACACTTTATTCCAATCTGATGGAAACAATCCGTGGAGAGTCTGCTAGATTTGTATGTGAGAGAAGTAATCAGACTCCATGGTATCCCAGAGTCCATAGTGTCTGATCGAGATCCCAGATTCATTGCCAGATTCTGGAGGAGCATGCATGAAGTCTTTGGTACAAGGCTTAATTTTAGTACCATATTTCACCCTCAAATGGATGGACATTCTGAGAGGACCATCCAGACACTAGAGGATATGTTAAGGGCCTGTGCACTAGATTGGCAAGGTAGTTGGGATGATCATATTCATCTAATTGAATTTGCTTATAAAAATAGCTATCATTCTAGTATTGGTATGACACCCTTTGAGGCCCTGTATGGACGACCTTGCCATTCACTTGCCCACTGGAGCGAAGCAGGCGATGAGAAGATTATGAGTAAGGAAGAAGTGAAAGAAGCAGTGGAATATGCTGAAAAGATAGAATTGATTAAGCAAAGGACGAAGACTGCTCAAGGAAGGCAAAAGAGTTATGCTGACAAAGGCAGACGAGAGCAGATCTTCCAAGCTGGTGATCAAGTTCTTCTAAAAGTATCTCCTATGAAAAGAGTCATTGGGTTCAGCAAGCGAGGAAAGCTCAGTCCTCGCTATGTAGGCCCCTTCGAGATACTCGAGCTGGTAGGCGATGCAGCATGCAGACTGGCTCTATCCTCATCTTATGGGAGAGTGCATAACGTGTTTCATGTGTCCATGTTCAAAAAGTACAAGCACGATGCTGCAAATGTTCTAAAGATAGAGGAGCGAGATATAACTGTAGACTTGACCTTCGCTGAGTATCCAACACATATAGTGGATCACAAAGTGCAACGTCAAAAGAACAAGGATGTCCCTATGGTCAGAGTAGCTTGGCGTTACCATAACGGAGACGATGCAACATGGGAACTCGAGTAAAAAATGCGCCAAAAATTTCTTTACCTTTTCGGTAAGCCCTCTACTTGATGCAAAATTCGAGGACGAATTTTCTTTTAAGGGGGTAAGAATGTAACAACTGACACACCCAAAAGATAAAGAAAAAAAAAGAAGAATCGGTCAACAAAATTAAGAGATAAAAGTCGAATAGGAGTGGGGATAAATGTTATCAGATTAACGATATCAGATTAATCACGAGAAGAGTCTTATACGAGGGAAACAAATCAAGCATTAAATCTGTTTCTTCCCTCAACCTCACGACCTCACGACCTCTCTCTCCCCTCTTCCAAGGTTGCTGATCTATGCGTGACCAGAGAAGGGAGAAATAATTCTTCCTGACTTCTCAATTGCAACTGGCGCTGATCTGTCGAGGAGGAAAGGGCGCAGGGAGTTCGAAGAGAGGATAGGAGACACGGGTGATAATTAATCGTGAATCGAGGTGGGTGAATCGAAATCACCTTGCATGACTTCTGAATTATCCCAATTCATGCCCTAATCATTATGAAAAGAAAAGAATATAAATAGGGTTCAAGTTATCATTTTTTTTAATTGTTTGATTTCTTGAATTCTTTGATTGGTTGTGCTATTTCTGTATTATTGATTGCTAGGATCTAAGATTTAGAGTAGGACGAAAATACATAGGGGGATTCGTATGTTCTTTTATTATTATTTTTATTATTAGAATTAATACTGCTAGATTGAAAAAAGGGTCGTGAGGATTTAAAAAAAAAGGGATTAGGTGTTTGGCACGCACAGAAATAAAAAGGGACTTTCTGTGACAGTAGAAAGAGGAAGAGAGATGGAGTAAAAAGAAGGCCACAAAACAATCCTTGATTTTCCACCCATTAGTCTCCCCTTATTTTGATATGAACATTATTGATTGTCTGATGATTACAACATGAACTCTTTGACTTGATTTACCTCATACCGATCATATCACTTTCATCGTATGATACAAAGAAGGACAAGATACTAAAAGTGATTAATAAGTTCAGATGAAAGATTAACGATGAGTTGCCAGTCCAAGTCAAATGCATCAAGATAAGGGTCACTCCCTTGGTCATGGTTTGATCACCCAATGACTGCACAAGGTCGATCATTTGCTGGGCATACCTCAAGAATTAAAGGCACATAAAGTTACCCTGATTTCTAATTAATAACCAAGATCAAGAAGCATGATCAAGTCAAGTCAAGTCATCGTTATGATTTACAAGCATGCCATGATATCAAGTTACTAAGCATCATCTGATTCTCATGATTTATGATATCTTTCTATTCATCTCTTATTATGATATACGATGCTGTCATGTTATTCTTTTTACGCTCAAGTTAAGCATGATTATTTATCTTTGATTATTCTATTCATGTCATGCACTGTATATTATGTGGTTCCCCACTAGGCTGTAAAGCTTATGAGAGGACCTCCTCCCCTGTGTCTGATTTCCATAGGACCAGGTCAATGACATGATGGAGTAGACGTGTGGTGATGAAGCTCTGGCGATAGGACAACACATGAACCATAGGGCTTTTAGAGTGTTTAGTAGTTTTTATTTACCTTCCGCATTTTAGATTCATGATGTAGAACTTATTCTATTTCTTAGCAATGATATAGTCACTTTTAGACTTCCGCATATTTAAGTTATCTTTTTCTTTATTTTTTCTTCCTCTGACGTGTCTCGGTTCTTGACTGAGATATGGTCAATATTATGGTCAAAGTCATAGCATGTCGTAGCGCCTTCAGGTTGGTCTTCGCCACGTGGCGGGGGTCGATTTGGGGGCGTTACACAAAGAGTACTTCATGGACCTTGATGTGGTTGCTTCTTGTTTACTATCCTTTTTTTTTCTTGTTTCTAAATAAGATGAACAAAAGGAGAATTGAAAGCTAATTAATGCTTGATTATATATGCAAGTCTAAGTCAATGCCATGTTGCAAGATGTGTTTTTTTTGTCCCCCTTCAATTTGCGTAGCGTTGATGATTATATACACTGTCCACATGTTGAAGATTGACCCATCGTCGAATTCAACTAATTTGATAAAATCGTCTTCCGCCGTGTGCCTAACAATCACACAAGTGAAGTTCCTAAAAAAAATTTTTGCAACTCAAAGAGTAGATGGAGCCACACCCACTCCACTCCAACTCTTGTTGATAAATATGTGATTCATTCTTGCAAATTAAAGGAACCTTAAAAAATATATGGCATTGGAAAAATGTTATCGCCATGCATAATATCACTAGTCAAATAAAGAGGAAGGCTAAGTTCTTTTCACAATCTTTTCTAAAAAAGATGTCATTAATGGCATACATACAGTCGTAACCAATATTTTCATAACCGGACCGGTGATCGAATCGGACGACTAACTGGGTCGTGATTGGACCGGTTCAATCGGGTTCGACCGGGTTGAATCGAATTTTATTAAAATATTATAATAATATTAAGAATATATACATAACAAATATTATATTATGTATAAAAAATTCGTAATATACTAAAATTAAAATACTAACATAATATATATTAAAATATTATTATTGATAAGATAATTACTTCCAATTTTTTAATACTTAATATTCATTGATTATTATTAAATTTTTATTTATCGTTAAATGATAATAATATATTACTTCTTTTTACCATAAATCACTTTTATGTTTCATTTTTATTTAACTTTCTTTTTTCCATTTCTTTCTTTCTCTCTTCATTAATTTTACTTTTCTTTTTTTCCTCTATCCATTAATTCTCTGTGCTTTATCATTTAATGCTATTAATGATATATTAATTTATTATTGCCCTAAACCACTCTCTTCATTAATCTTCTGATCATTATTATTTTATTTTCATTCCTTCCTCTCTTCATTTATTTTATTTTCCTTATTTTACCTTTCTTCCTCTCTCTCATTAATTCTCCAGCTAAATCCATTTTTTCTGCATCCAATTTATTCCTATTTCCATCTTTTTGTTTCCATTTTAGTGGTTTTTAATTTATTTTGACATTTTTTAAATTGAATCGAGTTTTTTTCAGTTTGTCGGTTCACCGGTTCTTCAATCAAATTTTGTCTGGCCAATCCATCATTCCGATTTTTACTTGGAATCGGACCGGACCAGCCACCGGTTCACGATTGAACTGGTCGAACCGGTCAGTCCGGTTTTAATAACACATATCCACACAGACCGGACCAGCCACCGGTTCGCGATTGAACCGGTCGAACTGGCCGGTCCGGTCCGATTTTAATAACACATATCCACACAGCATGGTAGAGGTCATTGTTTGAATTTTTTTTTCCACTCTACACTTAATACTTTCAAAAGTATGGACATTGCAAAAAGGAACAAGATAACTTTAAGCGATGGATTCTTTTTAGGTTTGTAACTTATCTGTTTGGTTGAGGGTCAAATAAAGTTAAGGGAGAAAAAGAGAAAGAAGGGTAACAAAGTTATCCTGTTTTGATGAATTTATAGCTGAGAGAAATAATTTTTTTTCCATTCATCCTCTCATGACATCTTAATTTTCTTGCAAATCTAGATTGGAATAAAAAAAAGTAAAATCTATAATCAGCACATTTTTTCTTTAACCTTATGAAATAAAATGTAAATATAAATAAAAAATAAATTTCTAAATAGTTTTTTATTTAATATTCATTTCGATTTCTTTCAATTAATTATGTCATTCAAAGAATGTCAGTTATTCATCTTCATTCTCCATCATTTCATTCCATTTTTTTTCATGTTCTTCTTTTCCTTCTCCTCCCCTTAATAAATTTTGAATCAAACATACTATGAAGAAATGCATAAAGTATCATGATGAGTATTCATACATGATTACATATCTGGATGTTTTTATTATATGAGCAAATTAATCGCTTAACATCTTAAATATGAGCCATATATAGTTCTCCATGCTTATCTTAAAAGTACTTTGCAACATTGCATGGATGTGTAGCTCGTCATTGTAGGTCAATAACCAAACTATTAATCATCCATGCATGCATGCATGCATGCAAGGGTATACAAAATAGCATATTAATTATGAGTCATATATACTTTTCCATGCTTATCTTAAAGTATATTGCAATAATTGAATGTGCTTATTATGAGTTAACATTCCTGGACACAGTTGATAGAACTAAAGGAATAAGTATCCACTCTTTATAAATAATGGACTGAATAATTTTTTTTTAACATGTAGATAAGTAAAACATTGTGCTCAGAACATTCTTCCTTTTACCAGAACTAGGAGCATATATAAAAAGTTCCTTTATACAAAGATGCTCAAGACACTTGGAGATTCCATCCCATATATAATTATCCTTCCTGATCATTCTTTGTTAATAATGCGATCTTTAATTAATGCGCACTCGGATTCTACGCGGATGATTAAGAAAGAATTATTAATTTCTCACACTTCATGGCCACAACATTTCACATTTGCTTCCTTCTCTTTATTCATATTCTTTGGAATGTTTTGGTCTCCTGATGAGGACTTGCTTCCTCTTTTCAACAGTTCCATTCTCTTTCAAGGTTTGGATAAACCTTTTTTGTGTTTTCTAATTAAGTGTGGACTTGGAATAAAGTATATCTCATTAGCTTGCCTTTGATAGTAATTAATACTTCCACCCATAACAAGATAGATTAATTAAGTGAGAACAATATGAAGTGCTTCTTGAAAGGTTCATTAATAAATTAATCCTCTATGCTAATCTAACATTAGGATTGAAGGTAACATACAAAGATTATTCCCCAATCTAATAAAGGAAAAAATAATTTGAGAAATTCTACCATACCATTCATGTGATATGATTTTTATAAACTATATACATAGATATTGATTGCACCACACACTATTTTTTTTATCTTCCCCCAAATTACCCAAAGGTTACAAGAACTACAATGATATGGGCCAAATTGGGCTCTGTCGATCTAAAACCCAATCACACTACAGCCCATAAATTATCGACTAGAAAGTAATTTATATGGATCGCCTCAACGTTGAATAATTATGTCTTTCTTGTTTATTCATGTTGAATAATTATGTCTTTCTTGTTTATTCATTCGTTATTATTATTATTATTATTATTATTATTATTATTATTATTATTATTATTATTATTATTATTATTATTATTATTATTATTATTATTATTATTATTATTATTATTATTATTATTATTATTATTATTATTAGAAACAACCTAAACATCCTGTTAAATTTTTTCTACTTACTTCACTATCCTTTTTTCCCTTGTTAGTACCATAGATAGATTAAGATTGTTTTAAAAGGAAATTATTATAATTCTTATAAAATAAAATTTCGCGTAGATTAGCGTTAAATATATGTCTCTAATTCAATTTGGCTCTTGTTTTCAAATCGCCACTCCTGAAGTGTAATTGCTATTAATACATCATGATGAGGATATACAACTTTGCACAAATAAGATTTTTTTTTTATTCGAAACTTCAAATATTTGACCTTATTAAACGCATGAGTTACTTGCTTAATTAGGCTTTAATTAATTGTTTAACAGGCTAATATAGGATTTTATTTTGAGAGTAATATCTCCCAACTAATTTAATTTATCCTCTAATTTAATTTAATTTTGCGAGTGACATCTAATTTATCCTCTTTTTTTGTTTTAAAGATGGTAGGGATCCGATCATTTAGTATTTATAAATAATATATTATATTTCCTGAGTCATTGTTTTTTTTATTATTCATATAATTGTTTTATGTGATTTAATAGCCTTGTAATAAAATGGATTCACATTAAATGTTATTTTGTCATTGGAATGCAAATATTATTGTTTTAAAAAAAAAGGGTTCCAAAAAAATTGACCCTCTAGAACTCTTTCTATATTTCAAAATATTTTTTTTGCTGATATTTTAAATTTTAAAATTGATCCGAAAAAAATAGTTAGATATTGTTCTATTTCACTCGAATCAAATTAACTCACCTTAAAAATTAAAATTAGGAGGCTTTCAAATTAGAGGAGATGACAAACTTATCCGCCTAATAAAATTTTTTATGATAAAAAAATCATAAAAAATTATAAAAAAATCATCCATTATTTTTTATGATAATTTTAAAATTAAAAAATCACTCTAAAATTATTTTAAAAAATAAAAATCACCCTCTAGCGGGTCGATATTTTCGGGCTCTTACTTTTATATAATTATATTTTAAAAATTATATATTAAATTAACATAAAAAATATTTAATTTTATATTAGATATAAAATTACTACAAGAAAATGGAGAATTTCCTATGGGTACGCATCTTTCACATTGTTTGAAAAATTTTAAGACCGGTCAAAATTTCTTTCTAAAATATGGACGGTCAGAGGAGCCTTCGAATTTCAATAGTACCGAAAGTAGATAACCGTCGGTAGCTTACCAATGGGTTCCTCCTTCGATAGTACCGACGGCAGAGCATTCATCAATACTACAACATCTCATAATAATATGTACAAAATTGTCGTTTTAATGTTCCGACGGGTAATGCCTTCGATACAACCGACGGTTTTCCATTGGTGATAGCGACGATGATCCCCTGTCGAAACGTCAATTCATAACATATCCACCCACCTGTGCTATTTTACACGTTGCAACGAGCCTTTTACCCTTGCAACTACCGACGGATACCTAGCCGTCGGTAGTAGCGAAGGCCACGCCCCATCGGAAGGTCAATGTAATATATATATATATATATATATATATATATATATGTGTATGTATGTATGTGTGTGTGTGGCTTGTGTTGTTTTGCACGTTCCGATGGGTGTAACTTTTCTAGTACGTTGGATTTCTTGCCGTCGGTAGTAGCGAAGGTGGGTCTCTGTTGGAATGTCAATTTAAAATAAATTCGCCCACCTGTGCTACTTTACGTGTTGCGACGGAGTAGTGCCTTAGAAGCTATCGACAGATGTCTAGCCATTGGTAATAGCGAAAGGCGACGCCCAAAACATCCACTTGTGCTTCTTAACACGTTGCGACGGGGGTAGCATCTTCGCAGCTACCGACGGATGTTTGGCCGTCGGTAGTAGCAAAGATTATGCCCCGTCGGAACGTCATTGTAAAACATATTCATCCACCTAAATGCTATTTGACACGTTGCAACGAGGTAGTGCCTTCGCAGCTACCGATGGACGTTTAGCCGTCGGTAGTAGCGAAGGCGAAGCCTCGTCGAAACATCAAAACATCCACCTGTGCTACTTGTCACGTTGTGACGGGGTAGCGCCTTCGCTGCTACCGACAAATGTTTGGTCATCGGTAGTAGCGAAGGCTATGCCTCATCAGAACGTCATTGCAAAGTGCTATTTCACACGTTGCGATGGGCTAGTGGCTTCACAGCTACCAATGGAGGTTTGTCCATCGGTAGTCGCGAAGGGCTTGACCCATCAAAACATCAATTTATAATATAATATTATATATACCATATCGGTGTACCTACTTTATTTTTATTAATGAACTTTTCGATGGTTTACGCTTTTCGGACGGTTGCACTTTTGTCGGTAGTACTGAAAGTAGTACCCCGTCAGAACGTTAATTATATTACAAAGTACAAATTTTCTAATATATTGCTGCACAATGCCATTATCTCTTATAATAAACTGTCCGACGAATATTACCCGTCGGTGTACCAATAATATATATATATATCCCAGTGGCAATTTTTTATTTTTTTCTCACTCTCTCGAACTCACCCGATCAGTCTCCCCCCCCCCCCCCCCCCCCCCTTGGCGCTGTGCTGCGCCGCCCTTTTGCACAGAGCAGATCGCACCTCGCCGCCCTCTGCACAGGCAGGCTCGAAACGAGCTAGTAGTGCACAAAGGAGCTAAATTAAAAAAGTTAAATTTTTAATAATGTTTACTTACATGGCTTTCTTAGAACAAGCTAGTACCTTCTTTCTGGGATAGCAGTTGCACTAGTTGGTCATAAGTCCTAGGTAGAGTATATTACTAATATTTTAAATTGAGAAAAATGTATATGTAGAGCATTTGATGTAGAACGGATGTAGAACACTCATTTTATTTATTATATTAATAAAATAAATATATATTAATTTAAAGTATATGTTAAATAGTAAATATGATTAAGACTCCTAATTTTATAAATGGTTACTCATTAACCTCTTTTAAATTTACCAAATTAAAGTTCGATAATGTGATAGAAAAGTATGAGTTTTTATAAGAGAGTATTATATCTATAATAAAGAATGGATAATTTATGAATTAATTATATAAATAAAAATGATCATCACGGACCCTTATGGTTTTTTCGGTGGGGCCTAATTTTAGTTGGTGATTTTTAATTTATCAAAAATCACCCAACATCACATTCAGACTCCTAATTTTTGATTTTTTCGGATCAGTAGATTTTTTTGGGTTAGGACGGGTTTTTCTTACAACCCTACATACCACAAGATGCATCCTTTTATTTTTTTTTTATATAAACTTATTTGGGAAAACAGTCGATTGAGGTTTTCAAGTTAAAAAAAGAAAACGACAGAAAAGGCTAAAAAGAAGAATATAAAGTTCCTAGAGAAATAAAAAATTCCCAAAAGAAAACAAAATAAAGTAATAATACAACATAGAGAGAAAAAGAAAAATATGATTTCAAAATTTCAAGGAAAATGATCGTTTTTTTCATATAACACAATTTTAATTGAAAAAAGGAGTATGTTTAAAGACTGTATTTAACGGCGAGAACTTGGCCAGAACGGCCAAGTTCCTCCAAACAACCCGTGACTAGAATTTTAAACTTTCTGGTCACGTGCTATTAGTTCTCGCCGGTCCGGCGAGAACCTTTATTTTGATTTTTTCTTTCAATTCTTTATATTCTTACTAAGTAAAAAATTATTAATTACTACTTAATAATATTATTATTTATTAAACTATTTTATATTATTTTAAAAAATATTCAATTATAATATTTTTATTTATTGATATATTATCATTCAACTTATAAAATAAATTATTTAACTTCATATAGATATTTTTTCATAAATTATAATATTAATAACATATAACTATAATAAAATATAACATTATTATTTTCATAGATTATATATTATAATATAAATATAAATATTTTCTTAAATTATTATTTTAACTAAATAAAAATATAATATTTTAATTTACTATAATTTTATATCTCATAAAATAATAAATTATACTCTTAATTCTTACTTTTTATTCAAACACCTACTAAAACTTATTTATTAAATTAACTTTTTAAATTTTCATCATTATATTTTTTATTCAAACACAAAATCTAAACTTTTCTATCAAATCGATTAATTCTCGAAAATTTGGAACTAAAAATTCCTTATAGAAACACAACCAAAAGAATTTAAGGAATTGGAGCAATAAAAAATACATATGCATGAGCAATATCAACGTTCATTTTTATATCCACCGAGAGAGAGCTCCCCTTCTTCTTTCTGTCAAATATGTGGATTCTCTCTCTTGATGAAATAACCAATGTTTTAAAAACTGGTTCGAGCGGCCAGTTAAATTTAAACTGGTCCGATCGTGAATCGACCATAAAAATGATCCGATTTAATAGTAAAATGATAAAAAATCGGGTTGACTAAAAAAAGTCGAAAAAAATGGGTTGAACTTGATTTACGGTTCAACTTGATTTTCAAAAATTTTTAAAAATATTAAAATATGGAAAGATTTTATTAGGGGATTCAATGTTTAAATGATTTTATATTAAAATTGGAAAGTTATGCAAGTGATACAAAAAAAATTCAATTTCAAATAAAAAAAATGAAAGAAAAGGTTTTGAATCCTTCATTAGAGGAGATGAATCAAAATGGAAACAAATTATTAATTAAATAAAATAAAAGAGAAATATATGGAAAGATAATAAAATCTGGTAATAATATATTAGTAATAAATTTAGATTATTATATTAAGTAATAATAAAAAGAAAATTGCTAAAATAGGAATAGATTATTAATCAAATCAAATAAAAAGAAAATTGCTAAAATAGAAAATAAAATCCGATAATAATATGACAGTAATGAATTTGAATTGACATTAAATTTAGATTATTATATCAGTAGTAATAAAAATAAAACTATTATTTAAATTAGCATCCGACAAAAATAATAATTATTTTATTAGATTAATTATTTTTACAATAATTTATATATAAATTACTCACAAATAATTATAAATAATATTATTATATAAAAATTCGATTAAACCAATTGACTTCCAATCCAATTGAATTGATCCAACTTCATCTCGGTTTTCTATTTAAATCATTGGAAATAACAAACGACCAATATTGAATATTCTCCATTTGCCACTACTCTTTCTCTCTCTACATCCAATCTGCAATAGCAAGTCGTCCATCCCATAGCTCTCTCCAAATTCCCTATCCTGTCTCATCTCCTTCCGCTCTTAGATTTTCCATGCCCATTGCCCTCTCTGGCTGTGTTCTCCGATCTATTGCGAATCACATCAACCGGAAGTTTGATGGTACTGGTGGCGCCGGCCGGATGAGAACGGAATTGCGAAGGGAGGAGACATCGGCCGGAAGACTTCACTTCCTTCGTCGCGTACAACAGAGGACGAGGGGCTGACAACAATGGCGAAGGATTCAGGAGCCCATATGTCGAAAGAGTCGCCACTGTCACGGGGTGAGAAGAACAGAGAATGAAGCAAAGCAATTCTCACTATCGTCTGTCTACTCACTTCACTCCCCCACCGTTGGATGAAAGGCCAACGGGAGATCAGGTGAGGAGCGCGGTTCATAGGCGGGACGCGCGGTTCAGATCGGTTTAAAATCCGGTTCAGATCGTAAGCGGCGGTTCAAATCCGCTTATGCAAGCAAAACACGATTGACCTCCTGCTGCTGCCGAGGACGCGATCGAACTCTTTGCCGCCTGCGATGAGGGCATGCTCGACGTCCTGCTGCTCCATGGAGTGACCTCGCCAGGATCTTGCCCTTAGCCTGGACATTCGCCGCGGATCACGTGCCTGCTCGACCTTGTGATGGTCGCCGCTGCATTTCGACATTTATGTTCTGCCCTAGACGTCGAATCACCTCCGCAAACTTCCGTGTAATTTTTTTTCTGCGCTTACTCGTCGTGTTTTAGTTTTCATGATTCTTAACTATTCAAAGTCTTATTTTGTCACGATTCACCTCCACAGAGGTTGCTGGCGTCCTTTTGGGGCTGAAAAATGAGTGCTGAGGAAACGGGTTCCGAAAACTGATCGCGCACGGTTGGAGGAGACGTTCACAGAGGTAGACTTTTTGTGCTGTTCAATTTATGTGATGGTTATGCTTGCACCTTTGTTTCCAAGACTCTTTTTGTTCAATGTATATGATGTTTTTTTGAAGACTTTGTCTCACGGGAAAAACTTATTATCAATGATCTTATTATACCATCCATAATCTGTAGTTTCTTCCGTGATCATCCATAAACCTGGCATTATTGAGTTACTAAATGCTCCCCTTTCTACATTTTGTCAGTCTATATGCATTGAACACTTGCAGAAACAGTTTGCAGAAAATAAATATAACGTTGATGTTTTGTGTTGCTGTTTCATTAGTTAGTATTCAACAAAGCAACTAAGTTCAAGCTCTCAAATTGCTTCTTTATTGTGTTATGCTTTCATGCAACTAAGTTCAAACTCTCGATTTGTGTTATGCTCTGAAATCACATTCTTGTATGCTCTCATTGTGCAGCTTAGCTGTTGTTATGAAGTTTGTATTAGGCAATCAAAAATATAAAATCAATGTTGTTATGATATTTATCTAACTACAGTTTATGTATACTTGTTAGCATTAAGGTTTTTTCATCAATATGGAGATGGAGGCAGAGATTACCACTGAAGTTGGCAATATGAAAGAAGGGATAACTGAAATGTTGAATGTTGAAGATACCGAGGAAGAATGCAATGCTGAAATTCATAATGATTTTGTGAAATCTTATGAGGTACGGAAACCTTTTGTTGGCATGACATTTGACACGGACGATGAAGCATACGAGTATTATAATATGTATGCCAAATTAGTGGGCTTTTCTATCAGAAAACAAACTTCTCATAAGTCCAGGATTACAGGAAATGTTATTAACAGAATTTTTGTTTGTTCCAAAGAAGGGCATAAGAAATTGAAGCATGGCACTGAAAAGGTGCTTAAACAAAGGCGAGAAGTTAGGAATGATTGCCTTGCCCATTTATACGTCGGTCTAAGAAAGGATGGAAAGTGGGAGGTAAGAAAATTTTTTGAAAAACATAGTCATCCTTTAACAAGTCCGTCAAAAGTAAAGTTTTTGCGCTCACAAAAGGAATTTATGACAAATTCCACAGAAGCTATTGTTAACTTGCACGAATTAGACATGGGTCCATCAAGGATAGTTAGAACACTTAATATGTCTGGTGAATCACTCATAACAACACAAAGAAGGAAAGGCAACTTTAATACTGAGTGTATAAATGTCATATCTGCTTTTCAAAACAAGGCAAGTGTTGGTCCAGGTTTCTTTGATGGATGGGAGTTTGATGGAGATGGTACTGATTTGAATTTCTTTTGGGCATATGGCAGGTCAAGAGATAGTTATTTAAGATTTGGTGATGTTGTTGTATTTGATACGACATATCAAGAAAAAAATTTGAGAATGTCGTTTGCTCATTTCACTGGAATTAATCATCACGGGAGGCCATGCTTATTTGGATGTGCTTTGCTTGCGGATGAGACAGAAGAGACCATCACATGGTTGTTTGAGAAATGGTCTGAATGCATGGGTGGAAAGCATCCGTTTTGCATTATTACAAATCAAGATGTTGCGGTAGGTAAATCTATACATAAGGTATTTCCGCATACTAAGCATATCTTTTGCACTTGGCATATTGTTAGGAATGCAATGACTCATCTACAAGATTTATATGCAAAAGACACATTTAAAGAAGACTACGATAAGTGGCTTTATGGATCATCGAATGTAGATGAATTTGAAGAAGGTTGGCTTTCTTTGAAACAAAAGTTTGATATCCCAGATGGACATTGGCTAGATGTCATGTACAACAAGCGCAAACAATGGATTTCCTTATATTTTCAAGATGTATTTACTGCAGGTATGTGTACCACACAACGGGTGGGAAGTATTAATGCTTTTTTTGATGGATTTGTTAATGCGAACACATCACTTTCCAATTTTGTACAACAATTTGATAAGGCTGTCCGGACTCACCGAAGAGTTGAAGAAAAAGAGGATTTTCAAACTATGAACTCCTCGCCATCGTACATTCTCAAAAATCCACTAGAGATCCATGCAGGAAGTGTTTACACACAAGCAGTATTTTGTAAGTTTCAAGAAGAACATACACAATCCTTCAACTTATATGCCCACAAGATTTACAAGGATGATGTCAAATCAGTCTACTCGGTATATCCTGTGCAAACGCTTGATGAAGGCAAGAACATCGTGGACTTTAGTCACCATGAAGAAATTCTTATAAAGTGTTCTTGCAAAAAATTTGAACAAGAAGGATTATTTTGTTGTCATATTTTAACTGTGCTCCATAAGAAAGGAGTGGGGTTCATACCTGAGAGATATGTACTCCGTCGTTGGACAATAAATGCGAGATATGCAAATGCACATATAGTTTATGATAATTCATCCTCTTGTAATGATTTTATAACTCCCATTCAAAAATTATCTTGGCAAAGTAATTTATGGAAAATAGAAGAAATGGGTTTGATTTCAGCTAAACACTTACGCTTTGGGGCTTCACTTATAGATGAAGTTTTAAAAAAGATGAGGGCCTTTCATGTTGCAAATGTAGTCATGGATGCAAGTGAAGCAAGCACAAGTGAGATTCATGCAAGCGAAAATCCTTCAAGACAATCAACATGTAGAAAGGCGTAATGAGAGCTTGTCCATTGTTGAATGAGTTGTGGAAAGTGCGGAAAGCAAGGATGCGATAGAAGAAAATGTCCATTGTTGATGGTAAACCATATGCTTTATTTGTGCACACTTGCTTTAAAAAATTTATGGGTTACAGATCATGCTATGCATTTTGGTTTATTGGTGTTCACTGGCTCTCATTGTTAACTTCACTTTGGTTGCAGGATGGACAACACAAGGACTTACGAGAGCTTCGTAATCGTCGGGGCATTGTGGAGAAGACAACTTAAGCTTTGTTTTCTTTTTTTGTCCAATATGTAGTTTGAGCCCCTAAGAACAATGTGATAACTTAAGCTTTATTTTGTTTTTGTCCGATCTGTAGTTTGATCCCCTATGCAAGAACAAACCAAGTGCAAGTGAATGTCAAACCAAGTGCTTTGTGTAAACTGCTATGTAGTTTGATTATTTTTTCACATACATGTTACGTTAATTATTGTTGAATTTTCCAAAATCAGACAAGAGACGAAATGGTGAAGTTCACAATAGAAGAGTTCCGTAGGATTCCGAACATGTCTGTCATTCAATTGAATATATTGTATCAGGTATGTTTATGGAGATGATCGACTTGCAGAGCACTCTCAAAGACTAATCTAATATTTGGAAACTAATCTAATATTTCTCTTGTATTTCAGGGAAGTCCAAGATTAGAGATGGATGTGTGGTCATACAAGATTAGATAAGATTAGAGAATCGTTTGAGATGGTTTGGTCATGTTCAGAGAAGACCATTAGATGCGCCAGTAAGAAGAGTAGATCAAATAATCTGGAGTCCGATTAAAAGAGGGAGAGGGAGGCCAAGGCGGACACTTGGCGAACTAATAGAGCAAGATCTATTGGTGAATAATATACCGAAAGGTTTGGTTACTAATAGAGCGGAATGGCGTCGTATGATCCATGTAGCCGACCCCACCTAGTGGGATAAGGCTTTGTTGTTGTTGTTGTTGTATTTCAGGGAAGTCCACTCTCACAGACTCTTGTTTCGGCTGCTGGAATCATTGTCCGGGAAGTTGCTGATGATGTTAGAATGACTGATACCCGCCAAGATGAGGCTGAACGAGGTATCATGATCAAATCCATTGGTGTTGCTTTTGGTTGTTGTTGATTGTGTTGAGGGTGTCTTTGTTCTGACTGACTGACTAAGGTTGTTGTATCAATTGAGCTTTCATTCTGTTTACAACATCCGTGTCTGTGTTCAGACTGAAACTGACTGTGTTGTTAGAGTATAAAATCTTGTCAGCATAGTTACTATGTTGTTTCTCATTTTTGGATCTCTCACTCCAATCACAGTGATGATTGTTCTTAGCTTACCTCAAGTCGTACGTCATATATCATAAACATTACAAACTTTTTGAGAGATTTAAAATTAACAATGTATCATAAACATTACAAATGCATCAAAGCAGTGCTGCATGTATCATAAAACTGAGAGTCTACAACATTCGTGATTTGATAATGTCGTCATATAAAATGATATGGGTCATATAAACATTACCCATGTAGCAACAAGAATAATAGTTACAAAAGAAATTGACAACATAATTTCATTTCGTTTCTATTAGTTCTAACTTAATTTCTATTAATCCTAACTTCATCTTCATCTTCAACTACATTTGCAGCTTCCATCCTATAATTTTTTCGCAATAAACCATTTATTACTTGCGTAGATCTTGGCTCAAAAGCTAGATCCATCCATTTGAAGTACTGTCATGTTGCTACAAGATAAGAATAAATTACCATAAAGTAATACATAAAGTTTAATTCAAAACTAAATTTGATTCAAATTTCCAAACTCACTCCATAAGATGAACAACCATAAAATCTTTCACGTCCAAGATGTTTTTATTACCACTTCTCTTTGACAATGACACTTAGGCAAAGTCATCGCATATCACACAAGAACCGTAAACATATGACAAAAGACAAAAAATTATGTATACATATGTTAATGTAGAATTTAAAAATTTTCTCATCTAAATCTGTTGATGTGATCTTATAATACAAATTTCAAAATCTTAAACATAATCCAACATTTGATCATTTCATGGCATTCACTGGTTATAAGGGATTCAATCATATGATCAAAGAGAAGTCACACTATGTTTCTTTAACAACAACAACAACAACAAAGCCTTATCCCACTAGGTGGGGTCGGCTACATGGATCATACGACGCCATTTCGCTCTATTAGTAACCAAACCTTTCGGTATATTATTCACCAATAGATCTTGCTCTATTAGTTCGCCAAGTGTCCGCCTTGGCCTCCCTCTCCCTCTTTTAATCGGACTCCAGATTATTTGATCTACTCTTCTTATTGGCGCATCTAATGGTCTTCTCTGAACATGACCAAACCATCTCAAACGATTCTCTACCATTTTCTCACTAATAGGAGCCACTCCGACTCGTTCACGTATATGGTCATTCCTAATCTTATCTAATCTTGTATGACCACACATCCATCTCAACATCCTCATTTCGGCTACCCCCACTTTACGTTCATGTTGTCCCTTCATAGCCCAACATTCACTATCATATAACACTGCCGGTCTTATAGCAGTACGATAGAATTTTTCTTTAACTTTATTGGATACTTTTCTATCACAAAGAACTCCAGTGGCTTTCCTCCACTTGCATCAACCAGCTTGAATTCTATGATTAACATCGTTATCTATCTCACCATCTTGTCTTACAATTGATCCTAAATATTTAAACTGTCACTTGAGGAATTATATCCTCCCCTAGCCTAACTTCCAAATCGTCTCTAAGTTGTTTATTTGTGAAATTGCTATGTATATATTCTGTTTTATTCCTACTTAAACGAAAACCTTTGACTCCAACGTATTTCTTCATATTTTCAATTTTGTATTAATCTCTTCTCTTGAATCCGCTAAAAGTACTATACTATGTTTCTTTAACAAAAGAAGGTTTAGAGGTGAGGTCGGACAAAGCAGCAGCAGCGCCAACGTGGGGCTGTGAGGTAGACTGACCTTTGTGCAATAGAAATAAGAACCTAAAAAAATAAAATTTCCGAACTTGAAGCAAAGAGATTGAAGGTTACCTTAGTGTGGTCGGAGAGCGAGACAACGACATCTACCAGGGATGTCGGATTCAATGTCAGCGGTGAGGTCGACCTTTGTGCAAGAAAAAAAATTCGTTTCAAGAAGAAAAAAATGACCTTTGTGCAGAGAGATCAGTTACCTTTATAGGGGAGATGGTGGTAGCACCGTCGGTCGGTAACAAAAGACAAATGAAAAAAAGAAAAAAAATTAAGTTTCATGTCAACATAACAAGCCGGTGAGGGGAGGGGAGTGAGCATGGATGGAGTGATAACATTTAGGGTTTTTACTCTCCTTTTTGTTCAGCTTAAGCTGAACTGGATTTTAAACAATGTTGCTTACTATCTGAAGCGTAAGCCTCTGAACTGTGTTCTCATCGGATCTCCCGTTGGCCTTTCATCCGATGGTGGGGTGAGTGAGTAGGAGCCCCATTAAATCCTCTGCATTATTGGTGGTGTAGTAATAGCAAAGTTTGTGGGAGATACCATGCAAATTTACTTTCAGGGACGAATTAATTTCTAGCTTTCTCTCTCCATACCTTGACAATTTCATTTAACTTTTCTTTCAAATGACACAAGCTATTCATTGATTATATGAGGACCCAACGTGAGGTGATCATGGGTTGGTAACTACCCCCTTAGTCCCTTACTTTTCAAGACAATTTAAATTCATATGACCCGCCCAAAACGAACAATATCTAAATGGACTAAGGGGTGTTACATTTTATTGATAAAATGTGTCTTCTCAAAAAAATTGATAAAATGTGTTATACATAGGGAAACAATAACCTGTTAACCTTTCTTTCACCCTTCAAACCAGATTTAAGAGAAAAATTACCAATGAGAACCTTAGACCCATATTTCATCTTGTCATATGGACAAGTACATATGCAGCATTTTGTTTTAAAAAATGTTCATATGCAGCTTTTTGTATCCAGTGTGCTGACAATCTCATGAGGACTACAGGAAGGTCGATAGCTCAGGTTACTGCTTGGACTTTGAGGCTGAGGACTAGAAAACTGAGGTAATGAGGCCTACTATATGTGTTTCTTATAGGAAATGGGGCCAAATTTTCTTGATTATAGTCTTTTTACATTCTCTGTTTCCTGTAATTTATGAAATTAGTTTGCATAAAATTATTGTAAATTCTCAAGGTAACTTTTCCATACTATGGAAAAAGTTAAAAATAGATTATAGCCATGCCTAGCATATCTTTATACTCCTCATTTAATTGAATCTTGATCTAGAGAGTATTCACCAAGGTTCATGATTCAATAGGAATACTTATTTGAAACTGCACGAACCTTGGTTATTTTACTACATTGGCAAAGCTGCTGAAGTCGTCCAACTCAATTTATTTGCAATTTTAATTCGAGTTTCTATTATGGAGGATCAGAGATACAGCTTATTGTGTTGCATGCAGTTTACTTATATGAACTCTAATGCTAAACTCCTTTAGGGGTAACCCTAGCACTAACTAAATAATAATTAATTAAGTTATCCACTAAAATAAATTATTCCCATTCATCAAAACCGAGTTCTCAAACAAAATTTTAAGGGATTTCAATGTGGTTTTTCATATAACAAAGCAAACTAAAGGGCAACTGACTAAAGATAGGTAAAGACCAAAGACTACATGCTGAAGACCCATAAGCCTGATCATCCTTCACCAATACTGCACCTGTCAACAAGTTTATTACCTTTACAAATCTTATAAGGGAGATGTAGATGATAAATGTTATCTTCAGTTTCAGCTCTACTAGGCGAAAATGATGTTAAAAAAGTTTTATGTTTCTATCAAAGATTCAAAGTACTATTATTTTCATGAGATTGAACTTGTCCAAATTTATTGAGTTGTTGTTGCTCCAGTATATTTTTAGAGGGACTGCAATAAATGTCCTGGAGGAAATAGTGATTAGTTACCTATAAGATGTGTGGCATTATATTACGTTCCTAGTTTTAAAGGAAGTATTCTCTCTGCCAAATTAATCAATACATGCATTTTCACTCCAAAATTAACTGGTGCTCATTATGAATATTTGTAGCATCTATTGATTTATGTTATTTGAGATCTAGTTCTCACTAGTGCATTAGTTATGTTAAAACATCTCATTGCCAAGTTGCTTTGTGATGCTTTTTTTAACTGTGCTTTCTGATGCTGTTTAGCTTATATTCTCTTGCTGGCTTCATGCTTTCCCTGGAGTAAACTTAGATTACATTATGTAACGGCTAATTTTTATCATTCTTTTTGCATAGATTTCACAAATTTAAATTATGAATGCAAACAAATTCTTATTCTAGTTGTTTGTATATCGTCTTGCATATATGCATGCAGTTAAAAAAATGTCTAGAATACAACAAATAATTTACTACAATTGGTGTTACTACTACTTCACCACAACAACAACAACAACAATAACAACAAGGCCTTATCCCACTAGGTGGGGTCGGCTACATGGATCATACGACGCTTCGTTGATCCATGTTCATGCGATTCGACAGGATTTTACGCTGGCTGTCGGGGCCTAACACAACCCTCCTCCTTTATCCGGGCTTGGGACCGGCTATAAAACATAGGCGGAGTTGTTACTACTACTTCACCAATTGTAGTAAATTATTTGTTGTATTCTAGACAATTGGTGTTACTACTATTTCAACTCCGCCTATATTTTATAGCCGGTCCCAAGCCCGGATAAAGGAGGAGGGTTGTGTTAGGCCCCGACAGCCAGCATAAAATCCTGTCGAATCTTATGAACATGGATCAACGAATATACTAATAGAGCGGAATGGCGTCGTATGATCCATGTAGCCGACCCCACCTAGTGGGATAAGGTTTTGTTGTTGTTGTTGTTGTTGGTGTTACTACTACTTCATTCTATGGCACTGAATAAATATCTTTGAATATATCCTGCAGGTTCAGGTTTCCGTTGTTTAACTTGATAAAGATAAAAGATTATCAACATCATTAATTCACTCTAAATTGATTGAATTTTGAGTTTCTGATCTCTCAACTGCTTCATTTTGAGTATGGAATTTTTCTTATCCCTGTATAAATTGGCTGAGCAATGAAACATGTTGACCAGCTATTGATGATAGGAATCAAGTCGCTAGTCAAATCTGAGCCACACAAGGTGCAGCATGTACTTTGTAACCTGAACTTTTGTTGCAGTCTTAGTTGAAGTTGACAGATAATATCTTGTAAAAATGTGTGATGTTAATGTTGTTTTTTTTTTGTCTTGAATGTCATACTCATTTATAATTTTAGAGCCATTGGAATTTGTCAAATAACAATTTCTTTTGGTAAAATAGTTATTCGTAGCTTCATTTCTTAAATTGAAAAAATTAAAGATGACTTTGCAGTTGCTGAAAAGCTCCATGATGCAACAGATATGAAGAGAATGTGCAGATTATAGGAATATATCTGACTTTCAACTGACCTTTTCTTCTTCCCCTTCAGTTGGCTTATGAATGATTGCATTTTCTATCAAAATTGTTTATTGTTGGTCACATGGTATGCAGGCATAACAAAATGGGCAACTAAGTCCGATTTTTAAAGCCACTCTGAAGCTTTATGACATGGGAGCCATCTTGGACAGTGTTCTTCGAAGATAACTTAGGAAATTGCATATGAAAAAAAGGGTATTTTAATTAAGAAAGACAAGCGTAGTGAATTAGAACCTTTCAACTCTGTTGTTGAGGAGCACAATCCAACTAATGTAGAGTAATATAATTTTTTACAGATTTGGATTGTATGTTTAACCATATGCTAAAGGTTTATTAATCCCTATCTTGTTTACTGGGACATGAGTTTAAAAGGAAACAAACCTCGATCTTCCAACATTATATGTATTACCTGCAACATTTTTTGGGTAAATGTAGAATGGAAGGATTTAGGTGGAATTTCCGAAGCAGGACCTGAACACACACACAATCGAGATATTGCACTATATGTTTAGCTCATAGTTTAAGACCACATGTCCTTAGCTCATATATTTAGCTATTCTTTTTTAGTTTAAGATCATGTGTCAGCTCATATGTTTGGCTCATTTTTAGTTTAAGACCATGAAGTCATTCCCACCACAAAGAGAATATAAAAACATCCCATGATACATGCAAACTCCCACGGGGAGGAATAATTTATTTTTTTAAAGCCTTTGTAAAATATTAGCCGCCAATTAGATGAGAAAAATAGATTATTAGCCAATACTGAATTCAATGCATGTAAAAGTCAAATGATTATGTGGACAGTCAATACCCAAAAAGAATGATAGTTATACAGAAGGAAGGAGAATCACTATTTTTTAGTTGTTTATTGCATGTGATCTCATTCTTATACGTAGGAAATCTCTTGTTTTCACTGCAATCACTGTACGTAAGGGCCGCGTCTAAATTGGATTATTTTTCACCCAGACATTACATCATGGACTATTATACAAATAATAATCTTTTGGAGGCTTACTTTTGTCCTGATTGATCCGCAAAGATCAAACCCCCAAATGCCTCCTGATGCATGCATGCTTGGATTTCCTACTGGGCAGAGATTATTCAGTGATTTTTATTATCTGAAAGAAAGCAGAAAACATAGTCTGAATACAAGAGGTGCAAAGAGTGCTGATAGGTATGTGGCGTCTCCTGATAATTTTTATTCTTAACTCTTTTTTGTCATAAACACTAGAAATTTCAACCTCTCACATATCATGCAAGCTCTGCGGTAGTTGTGTGTCTCCTGATAATTCCTTTCTGTTTTGCTAAGAACTTTGGGATTGCACTCTTAAATTCTGATAATAGTATACTGCTTGTAGGGCATAATATGATCCTATCAACTTGAATCTGCTGAAGCTTCTCTCTTTGATTCATTTTCAAAAGCATGACATATGGTCATAGATTCAGTGTCTGAGATGAATAAGATCGAACTCCAAAGAATAAAAAAGTAGAGAAATCCTGAGTGGTAACTCATTTTATCTCAGTCACCATGTGGTTGCAACCTTTCCAGCATTAGTTAAAGATGAACCAGCTCAGCATTTCTCTTTAATCATCAATTTCTCTTGGAATCTCGATGCCTTAAATTTGAACTTCCTGCTTGGTTTCTTGGTTCACGAGTCTGCAATCATTAACAAGGCATCCTACAATTTGTAATTCTTTTTCTTGACTGGAGAATTGAAACATCATTGAAAGACTGAAGGCCAAAAAGCTGCTGATTAAGACAATTCATCTGAAACACCTGACATTTCACAAGAAGATGACTCATTTCTTTTTTTGAGTTGTTGTGATTAGATTCCTGAGGTATGTCATCATATTGAGCTCAACCTTGGTTGCTAAAACAGATTAGGAGAAAGTTCATGAGTTCACCCTTAAGAACCTAATGAGTTCATGAGTTTTTTTTACCCCTAAGCAAATTTGGCCGGCCGAGTTAACATCATGCGACGTTGGTTCAGCATTGAAGATACCGGTTCGCACGATTTTATCCATCTTCTTAGGTCCTGGATCATGCGGCTGAGAAGAAGGCGTAGCATCATGTTACCACTATAGTGTGTAGCATATTGGAAAAGGACCACAAAATCTTTTGTTAATGTAAACACATGCCTTTGCATGTGACAAGCATATAATGATAAATTGAGATATTAGCACAGTAAGCCCCTAACACATATCCTTCTTTATTTTTGCATGTTCCAAAATAACTAACAATTAAATTTAAAATATGTTATTAGTAAAAAGCTACATGTAACAAATGGAAAAACTTTTTCGGCCCCGTTTAGTATGCAATTAAACATCCAAATACCTCTAAAAAATAATAACAGTTGTTTTGGTCAATACCTCTGAAATCTTAAAACCATCCTCTTTGTGCTTTCTGCTATAAGCTAATTTTATTCTGATTGCATACTTTTCTAAATTTGAATCTGCATCTAAATGGCACGGGGATATGAATTGAAAAAATTGACAATATGTCAATGTTCAATTAATATATTTGGCCTTAATGTTCTCATATTTGAATTAGTCATGACAAATAACATATTGTAAGGGTTACTAATATATATTACGTGCATCTTTAAATTTCTTACATAGAATGTTCGTTTGAGCTAATTTTCCATTTTATTTTGTAGTAATAATTAGATGTGAAAGTAGTTCGGATCAGATTTCGATCTAAAAAACTTATTCGTTATGAATTAGTTTATTAATAAAGAAACCACTCTAAAATCATTTGTAAAAAAGAAAAATCACTCTCCTCCTATTTTAATAAAATTGTATTTTTAAAAATTTACAATAAATTAAAATTAATATATTTAATTTTATAACTAATTACCATTAGAACTATTAAATTAAAGTTTAATAATATGATAGGAACATATTAAACTATACAAAATATACTATTTTACCAATAATAAAAAATAATTACTTATAAAATAATTGTATAAATAAAAAATTGGTTCTACGACTCCTAAGATTTTTTCGGATGGAGTTCTAATTTAAGTGGATCGATTTTGCTCTATTAAAATACTTGTCTTAAATCATATTCGATTCTCTTACTTTTATTTTTTTTTCTATTCAATTTTTTCGGAGTGGATAATTTTTATGAGTCGCTCAAAATTTTCTTACATCCCTAGTAATATTAGACAAAAAGAGATTTTCCAATTATCCTTTTCTTTTTAAAAATTCTTCTACTCCTTTTGAGAACTATAAATTAATAAAATCAAGTTCTTTTTTTTTAAAAAAAAAATCGGTTTTGAATTGCTTCCTTCGTTAGGATGGCTGTATGGGTCAACCAAGTATTTGTGAGGTGCATTTGCAGGGAGTGTAGGAAAAAAATCTTCTCCCATGAAAAATCAGAATCCGAAAATTTAATTAATTTTTTACAAATCGTTTTCAATGAAAAGATGAAAATAACTGTTGATTTTTTTTTTGGTGCTCAAGCAATCATGCAATCCGAACTATGCAATAAAATAAAATATATTTTTCATTGTATCTTTTAAATAAAGTTAAACCTATTTGCTTTTATGATCAATGATTGGCAAAATTAATACATCCATTTAAGAGGCCGAACTACTCGTATGGCAAGAACATATTTTATATATATATATATATATATATATATAATTGCTAATTGAATTCTATGTATCTTAAATATGAATTCTGACTAATTCGACTTGGAAATCTGTGGAACCTCTTGATGATCCATTCAAACTTTGATCTTTCCTGAAGACATATGCTTTTAGGAGGACAATAATTAATTAAATCCTATTAGAAAGTAAAAATGATAGTGGACGAATTAAAGAAAAGAAAATAAAAGAAAATTATCAAAGTCAGTAGTCTTTGATAAAGAAAAAATCAAAAGTCCGGTCAACACATTGCTTTGTGTAGTTGTAGGAAGGAAAAAGGTTCCTTAAACCTTCTACATAATGGCTTGGAAATTACATTAAAAAAAACATTTTTTTATGTCGAAAACAGGTGACGGTGTTCGGAACTATTAGTGCTCGACTAATTCGATGTTCGAGCAGGAGGAAAAATGATATACTATGATAGAATCGATCACAAGACACAACTCTATTAGAATGTTTATCATTTTTTTATTATGTAATTATGCATCATTAATTCATTAAGACTTAAAATTTGTGATGTAATTAAGATCTCTTCTTCATAAATTTTGTTCTAGTTACCATTCATTGGTCAAATTTACAGATTGCGTTTAACATGAATCTAACCAAGTCAACTTAAGATTTTGTGACAGGAAAGTGCACGTGCAGCATCGTGAGTTCATAAATCCGTTTAATTATATGAGAATAAACAAAATGATGTATATGTTCGTATAGGACAGCGATAACAAGCTGTTAAATTAATAGAGAAAATAACGTCCTTTTTTCGATAAATAATATAAGTGATGATAATTTAATTGTGCTAAAAGATAATTTAATTTAATTACCCTTTTTCCATCCTTACCTAACTTGATGAAATTAAAAAAAAAGAAATTGAAATCCGATTTCGAAATTAATCTCGATCAAGTCGACTAGTCGAGGATCAAATCGTTCGGATTGACGAAAATTAAACAAAAAGTTATAGGTGTTAATTATAATTAATTTAAAATCATTATTCATTATTTACTATTAATAAAATCATTTTACCCATCATATATTGAAAAATAATAAAATAATATATGAGTAATATATACTTTAATATATTTATATAGTATAATATAATATTAATAATCAGAATGTCAGATTTGTTTTTTTTAACCGAGCCAATCCAATGGGAATATGTTGAGGTTTTGATAATCTAGTCCGAGTTGGATAAAAAATTATCAGCAATATAGATACCTTATTATTATGTACAAATAATTTTTTCAGATGACACTATTTACTAAAATATTTTTAAAATTAAATTTTATTTATTCTAGATAAATAATTTTAATATATATATTATATTTATATTAATGAAAACAATGGTAATAACTATACGTACTATTCAAAATAATAATGGTAATAATTTTATTACTTTTATATAATTTTCTTATATCATTTCATATTTTATTTTTTCTAATAATAAAAGGGACATAAATGAAAAAAATCAAATCAAATCGGCACTTGGATAGAAACTCTCCTCTTGTTACTTTATAAATAATACACATTGTTAGATAATTCAAATTATCTATAAATTTAAATAAAATAATATGATGGGTCCAAATAAATTAACTTTAAATTATTAATGATATAAAAAAATTCTCGTAAATAAACATCCCTTTTGATTTACGAGAGATATTATTGATTTTGGGTGCACCTACTTCCATATCGATTTTCCAAATGCATCTAACAAAAATAAGAATATTATTATCATACACGCAAGTGTTGGTCCATCCAAGCATTGCTATCACCTTTTCAAAGGAGCCAAAACTTTGGCATCATTAGATTAATAAATTAAATTGAACTCTCAAGAAGCCATTATTGTACATACGTGCTTGAATAATATTTGTTTTAGCTAACCCATGCATTTTTTAAGCAAAAAAGGTTCCTTTAAAAAAATACACTTGATTTATGATGAATAATAAAATAATAATAATCATGTTTCTTTGGCCAATGTTTAAATATAACTCCATCTAACTAAGATGTCATGTCCCATGCATCATTGCTTTTCCTATATTTTTTTCCCTAGAATATTCTAATCAAACCAAAGCCACCTTTTTTGTTCACTAGAAATTACTCATTAATGGAAGTTATAAATATGTCTAGAAAAAAAATATTACAAAGAAAAAAAAATTACATCTCTACGAGCTTCTAATCTATATTCATTTATACTTCGAAAGAAATATTTTGACTACTAATTTAGTCTTAATTAATAATTAAAAAAATTATAAGACCCTCCGGGACGTTCATGCATATTGATTGATTAGACCCCTGTATTATTATAACTATACGTACATCTTTTTTTATTATAAGACACGATTAATTATGAAATATTTCTTTTTCTTCGCTAACAATTAAGTCTTCAAGTATTCCAAGGAGTTCAAAAATTAATTGCAATATAGGATTATTATTTATTTGGAAATTAATTGGAAACCTCCAAATAAGTTTTTGCTTGCTTCTCAACTCTCAAGCAAAGCAACTATCTACTTTATATCCATTGCAAGTCAATTTTTATTTCGTAATGTACGGAAACAAAACTTTTTATTAAAATCGTCAATCTTAATCTTAAATGTATGGACTTTCATAATTTTTTTAATCTTAAATGTATCATGTATCATCTTTTTTTTTATCTGTTGCAATTAATAAGTTGAAAATGAGACGTCCAATTTTCAACCCTGAACCCAAATAAAGAAAATTTAAAAGAAGAGATTTTTTTGTTTTTTCATTTTCCGAAATTTTTTTATGGGATGAAAAAATTTCTTATAATGGAAATATTAAGCATTAATTTTAAATAAAATTATGCCGACAAAAAAACTTTAGATTAGCGGTGTATTAGGACTTGCGTATATAGTCAAAACTCAATCTAATGTATGCTTTCTTTTTATTGGACACTTGTCATTTTCAATTTTGTAAAGTGAATATATATATGAGATTAATATATTTTTAGTTCGAATCGAGGATGTTGAACTTATCTCCACAATATGTGAACTGAAACCCACAATCGGCCATCTTTCGAAAAAAGTGTTCTGCTTCTTGCCGCTCGTCGGAAATCGCCGGTGGCCAAGAAATACATGGTATCAATTTATGCCGGATTGCTCCACATGTAGTTCCTCGAATTGCATTTTCTAAACAGAACAAGAGTCAGCTCGAATTGATCCTGTAATAGATCCGCTATAGAACGAATATGTTTATTTTTCAAGTGATTCATATCGTCAAAGTGTACCCATTCTAAAATCATATTCATATCATTTTTTATCTAATGATTTAAATCGCTTGTATTTTGAGTCGTCGGATTAAAATAATGTCAATCATGAATCGAAGTTAAGATTGTACGGTGCAATTACTGATTGCACCCTTTTATATATATATATATATATATATATATATATATAAAATATTTTACCGAAAGATATTATTATAGTAGAAGTCTTTCACATTTCAAACACCGCCTAGCAAAAAAAAAAAAAAAAGATGTATACAAAATTTTAATTAAGTTTTTGCATGTCAACATTTAAAATTTTCAGTGACCGCATCGCTGACAAATGTAACTAATTTATAATTTTTTTATACCATTTGGCGACCAAGTGCGAATGTGATGACGATTTTTGAATATATATATATATATATAATACTCTTTTAGTTGTTTTATTGTTGTTACGAAATTAATGGAATACTTGGTAATTGTTTTATGTGCTTTCTTACCTCATAACACAGTTGTACATTTATTAATATTAGAAAGATAATATAAATTTCTTAGAAAAATATATTTGAGATAGAAAATATTAGAAATTTACGCAAAAAACATAATTGACTCTTTTTTCTAAATCATAGCAAATGCCCCCCAAAAAAAGAAATTAAATTAAATTAAAAATACTTGCAAAACTAATATATGAATGAAGCTTAAAACTAATATCAAATTAAAATAAGTATTTTTATAAATATGATTAATTGAAACTACAATTATTAACTCCCATATATCATAATCTGATAATCATATGGATTTTCCACCGTCAAGGCCCGTCAAATAATCTAAATTTATTTAGATAACCTAAAATTTATCTTTCATTTTCCATCCTTCTGTCACTACCAATCCAATATTTATAGTAATAATAATAATAATTTAATAGATATTAAAAACATTTTGTAGTCGCTGTCCATCCACTAAAATAAATAAATAATACAAATAAACAACAATTAAAAATCTTAGAAAAAAAAAAACTCCGAGTCCAAGTCAAAATTAGTTCTCCCCTCTGCACCACTCGAAGTCGTTTTGGCTGCTGCCTCCGCGCATGAGGAAAGAAAAAAACGTATAAACCACCCGACACCGTCCTCGTCTTAGCCTTTATTGACACTTCCTCTCCCCTCCCCTCGCACGGCCTTCTCTCTCTCTCCTCTCCTCTCTCTCTTTTCTCCTGTGACTTCCTTCCTTCCCTCTCTCTCTCTCTCTTTGCCGTTCCAGAATTCTATCAATCGATCTCTTCCTGTGTGTGTGGTGATAGCTTGCCATGTCAGGAGGAGAGGAATCGCCAGCAGGAGTCTTGCAACAAAAGGTTTGGGTGCTCAAGGCCTCCATCCACTGCGAAGGATGCAAGAAGAAGATTAAGAAAATACTCAGCAAAGTTCCTGGTATATATCTCTCTCTCTCTCTCTCTCTCTCTCTCTCTCTCCTCTCTCGTCTCCGGTTGAAGAATTCTTCTCCTCTTCTTCTCCTCCTCTTCTTTGTTTCTTTTCTTTATTTCCTTGGCGTGCACATGAACCAGTTCTTGATTATTTATCTTGGCTCTGATTTCTTGGTGCAGGGGTCTCCGTTGTGGAGATAGACGCACCGCGGAAGACGATCAAGGTGACGGGCATCGTGGAGGGCGACGCGCTCGTCAATCGGCTCGCCAAGTACAACAAGCACGCCGAGCTCGTGAACTCAAATGCCGACACGGCCGCCGACCGCCCGAAGGAGGAGACTGCATCCAAGGAGATCAAGAAAGCCGCTCCCGAGGAGAAGGCCGCTGCTGCGGCGGCCGCACCGGCGACCGCAGACAAGAACGCGGACGCCGGCGGCGTTCCGGCGGCGGAGCCGGCGAAAGTCAATGCCAAGGCGGAGAAGAAGAGCGACAAGAAGGCCGCCGCGCCGCCCGAGGGCGCAGGCGCGGCTACCGCGTCCGCCAAGGGCGAAGCCAAGACGGAGGAAAAGAAGGCCCCCAAGGACGACGCGGGCGCCGCCGCAAGGTCGCGGGACCTCGGCGACATGTACCCGTACCCCATGCACCAGCCGCAGCCGAACTACGGCGTGAGCTACAACGCGGCGCAGCCGAACTACGGCGTGAGCTACAACGTGGCGCAGCCGAGCGCCAGCCAGGCCTACTACGCGCCGGCGATGCCCACGGCCGCGCAGGCCTACCCTTACTACGCGCCGGCCCCGGCGCCGCAGGGCTACGCCTACTACCCGTACCCGCAGTACCCGCAGCCGCAGTACGCTTCTCCCCCGCCGGAGTTCTACTACTACGGTTCGGCCGCCGACGGCGGCTCGTCGTCCCAGCACAACCCGGTGCATAACTACGATACCTTGTTCAGCGAGGAAAACCCAAACGGATGCTCCATCATGTGAGACATGGCATGAAGGTAGAGTGGTGTCTTGTATATATATGCATCATCTCTCTGAGGTCTTCGATAGAGGCAGAGTTTTACAGAACCTGATGCTGAAAAGAGAGGAATATTTTTGAGCTTATACTACATGTATCAGAAAATTTTCTCAGGAATCCTATGGAACATTGTTAACATTAATTTTGATATAAATTCCAGAACACAGTTCAGATTACTGAAAGGGCCTTTCCATTGTGTGTTCAGAATTATTCAGCTGCAGGCATGTACATGTTTCTTTGTTCTGATATCAACCAGTCTAATTGTTACTCCATGTCATTGGATTACGATATTATTTTCTTATCATCCTTCTTGGTTGCTTCTTGGTCTCTCTTTCTCTCTTGATTATGAAGTTTTTGGAGGAATAAGCATTATGTAAATGTTTAACACCAGATAAGGCATGGGAGAGGGGGGATGATGTGAGGTCAATTGTCATGTGAGGTAGCAGTCTGAACAAGAATGAGTGGCAGCTTGTGAACGTGAACATGGAATTGTGGGGTTCCCAGCTGCTTATTAAATGCCCTGTGTCTGCATATTCCCTGAATCAGCGTCAGTGGAGGCTGACTCAAATTGCTTAAACAAGGGGTGTTGGTATCTGTTAGCTGCTTTCCCTTTGCTACCTAACATGGTGCTTCATTATGGCAGGAGGAGGTAGCTGAGCCAGTCATGGCTGGTGGCCATCTGTGGTAACTCACTATTTTGACCAGCATATGATGTGGGGGAGTTAGGTGATCTCGGAATGGGGACCAAATTATCTAGTGTGCTTTTCAGTGATAAATCAACTTGGTGAATAAGGACTAAGAACAAGGATTTGCTAATACTGGGTCGCAGAATCCACTCTGGTTTGCTGTTTTATCTTTGAATTGGCCTTATATCTAGAACCATTAACATTTAACTAATGTTCTTCCAGAGTGTACAACAATTCTATTCAAACAGACCACATCAAATGAGGTGAAGAATACTGTTTCCACCAAGCCAAAAGTACATGCAAACAGTTGCATGACTGTATCAATAATCCAATTCCATGTGCCACCATTAATTGAACTAAAACTGTTGGATAGCTGGGATTGTGAGATTAATTTGTTTTAATGGAAATGAACGAACGGTGGGAGTAATTCGCTTTAGTTGATAGAGAAGAATAAATGCAACTAGTAATCTGACATCAAGATTTGTTGGCATTACTGATCACTTTTGGCAGATGGAACCCAATAAATGTGCTGAACAGGGGGGAGGAACTTTCGATGTCTCAATCCGAGGTCTGGCTCTTCTTCCTCCCCTAGTTAATGGTGGTTCGTTGTGAAATGGCTTGTCCATGGAAAGAAAAAAAGAAGAAAGAAGAAGGAGAAGAAAAAACAGGGGAGCTGACATGGAAACATGCAAGCATCGAGTGAGACAGATATGTCTCCACCTTAATTTTGAATGTGCATGCATGCAGAAAAGTCTTCAACAAAGAACAGAGAGGGGAGTTTGTTAGGCTTCAGGAATATTGGTTTATTAGTACACCTATGGCACTGTTTGACACGTAAAAAAGTAGAGTATTTAGTAGCGGATAACGTTTTGTTAGAGTAAAAACGCTACTACAAACGTTTGGTAAAAGTTTTTTCTCAGTAGCGTTTAGAGGTTTGAACACAAAACGATATAAGCTACTCCTACTAGCTTATAAAGTATAGAGATAGCGTTTTCATATTTTCTTCCTATTATACCCTCATTTTTAAAGTAAAAAATTATTTACTTATTAAACATCATATATTATTTTTATTTTATATATCACATCTTTAATTTTACTTACAACCCAAATAAGTTTTTTATTTTGAATTAATCAATATTTTATATTAAATAAGATTTTTAAAAGTATTAATATTCAAAATAATTATTTTAAATTAAATTATATGAATAAGATGTATATAAAAATGATCACAAGTTATATGTTATGTATATTTTCGTCATCTTATACTATACGCTAATTTAACAATTATGTTTACCAAACATATTTTATTGAATTTATAAACAAATCGCTATCCGCTATCCTCTAATAACAAATCGCTATACTCTAGTTAAATCGCTATCCTCTAGTCGAACCGTTATTCTCTAATCAAACCGCTAGTTTTGCCAAACAGAGCCATAGTCTGAATTCTGGCTCCGAGCATTAATATTTCGTTCAACTATCATAAATATAATAAAAAACTAGCAGTGGTTGCACAAATCATGCCAAGTTATTCTATAGATGAATTTTGAATTTTGGAGTCATCAAATATCTCAAATTCATTCTCATTTCTATTGGCAATTGTTAACAATTCGACTAGAGTATAGCGACATGATTAGAGAATAATAGATATCGATTTGTTCGTACATTCAATAAAAACTTATTAGTAAGATATTATATACAATGACAAAAATAGACATATTATTTGACATCGTTGTTATACACACATTTTCATAATAATCAGTTTACAATATTTTATTATGAATAGTAATATTTCTAAAACTATTATTTTAATATAAGAATATTAACTGATTCAAAATAAAAATCTAATTTGGATTGTAAGTAAAATAAAAGACGTGATATATTAAAATAAAATAATATACGATGGTTAATAATTAAATTTTTATTTAAAAAGAATGATGATACATAATAATAAAATATGAAATTACTACTTCTAGTAAGAGTAACTTATAACGTTTTGTATTCAAACTTCTAAATATTATGTCAAAAAATATTTATCAAACGTTTATAAAAATATTTCGATTCAATCATAATGCTATCCACTACTCAAAACTCAACTCTTTTTTGTGCGTGCCAAACAATACCTTAAAGCGAAAAAAATATAAATTAATGCAACATAATTTGGTGCACACAAAATATATACATGTGCATCGTACATTAAAAGGAAAAAAAAACTTGGAGCCTATATTTTAGAAATTGAAAACCTCAAATGAGTTGTGGGTTTCGTGCTCTTTATGTGTGTATGCAATTTCTTTTTATATGCGCCTTGATATTTTACTAAAATAAAATGTTGTGTTTGACCATATAATAACTACCATCAAATAGCTTGTTGACCCGATCAAACTCTTTACCCAATTAAACACAAATTATGTTGGATAATAAAATCAATCAAAATAGTCATGCAATGGATGAATTTGTGAAGTTAATTAATAAGTTTGATCTTGATGTATGGCCCCACAAAACTGCTCATGGATGGACCTTCACTTTCATAATTTAGAATATGTAGAGGTCTTTGTGGAGGTCGGTTTCATCGGGTTAATTAATAAAAAATCGAATCGATCGGGTTGGATCGAATCATTTCGAGTTGAATTTTTTCAATTCTTACTTACTCGACTCATGGGCGGGTTGAATTTGATCTGACCATTGATCCGATCCAATCGATTCGGATCGAATCGGATTATCGAGTTCATAGGTCAATCCGACCCGATGAATATCCCTGACCTTTGTAGAGGTTCGTATTGGAGATTCGTTATAAATAAGAGCCAATACATCACACCAACGTATTCAGACAAATACGTCGTGAGCTTTCCGAATACGTACCATATGCAATTATGTCCAAATCATTGATCTGCACATTCTTTTCACCCTTCTTCTTATTATTATTATTATAAGCGGACGAAAATTAATTTTGAGGGGGGTCCAAATTTTGGGACCATTTAGGGCCACCCATTTTTGCTAATTTTTATTTTTTTATTAATTATAGAGAACATTTCTTTTAGCTTTCAAGGAAATTAGAGAAAATTTTGAAAATAAGGAAGTAAAGCGACACATCTCCATCGTTCATTAATTAAGGACTTCCGAATTCGGCGAATTATATTGCTTTTATCGTTTTTAATTTATTGCTATTATTCTTGTGACCCTCCTTCAAATTTTGTGCATCCTTGGAATCTTTGACTCAAACCGCACAAAAGAGGGGCATACAACAACATTAGCGTTCATACAAGTTAAATTACCATTAGCCATCCATAGGATAAATGTAAGATAAATATATTAAACAAATCAAGTAAGAATTCAAAGTTCAAGCATGCACGTAAGACCAAGCTCGTGTTCACGCTAACAACCAACAAGAAGAAACATGAGATTAGTATTTTCCTTAAGTAAGATTTGGCCAATCAATTATTTTTTTATTCACGTATACTTGAATTCAAAACGTTGCTTATGTGCATAATTGTGACAGAGAATCAGATAAGTTGTTTGCTTACCCACCTCTCTCTCAATCTATAATTCCAATTCAATATTATTCTCTCTCGATTTTGAATTCAAGAGAATTGAATCAAAGAATCGTAAATTCTTTACACGTTGTTCACAAGTCGAACGAAATTCATATTGTATTCTAGTCAGATTTTGACTAAAATTCAGATTCAAGATAACTTTTCCGTCAAAGAAACACTTGAATATTCTAAAAATAAGTCTAATTAAAAATTGCACAAGTGTTTTGAGGAATCGTAAGCTTATAATATATTATCGTAAAAAAAAAAAGCAAATTAGAAACAAGGAACAGGACGGAGGAGGAAGGGTCATTTGATTTAACTGCTAAAAAAATATCAGTTGAAAATAATTTTAAAAAATAAAGAATTAAGCATTTAGATAAAACTATCAAAATTAATAACAACTAATTATTTAAGACCATACCTTCCACTTTCTTTTAAAGTAAATTTCATTTCTTATTAAACACATTGTGCAGTTATCAAACATAAGATATTTCATAAGTCATTATTTGGCTGACAATGCTAAAACCAACGTTTCAAATAGTTTTTAACCTTTGAAACGTTATTTTATTTATTTAATTGCACACATAATCAAGTAGAATCTATTTATCAAGTAAAATCTATTTAATTGCACACATAATCAAGTAAAATCTAACATTTAACTTGGAACGTTTAGAGGTTCTTCCAATTTTATCCTTATTAAAATGTATTATTTATTTTTTAATTTATCTTATTATTTTTTAATTTTTTTAATTTATCACCATTCAACATTATTCCTTTTATATTCATATTTAATTAATTACAAAATATTTATTTATTAACAAGGATAAAAATTTAATTTAATAACTAATATTTTTAAATCATATATGAACTATCTAAAATATATTATAAATATATTTTAATAAAAAAATTTACTTGTGAAACTTTATTTTTATTTCATTGGAATATTATTTATTTATAAAATTTTAATAAAATTTATATAGCAATTGAATTGAATAATTTATTATATATTCAATTATGTCATTTTTATATTCATCCGCTAATTCCCCGACTATCCGCTATTTAACCGCTATCCGCTCGTCCTGCTAATAATGCAAGACAGAGCCTAATAATGCAAGATAAATTATGGGAAATTGAAAACAAAGAAATAAGTTAAAATAAACAAAATAGATAGATAAATAGCATAATCTTTTTTCTTTATAACCACTCGGAGAGCACCCATATCCAGTACTACTAGCAAGTAGCATATATCTTTAATTTCATATGAATAATAATATTTATTACCAAATTCGAGAGTGGACGATATGATAAAAAGAATTATGCAAAGTAGCTAATGAGTTAAATGCTAAATAGATACTTAAAGGTTAAAATACAACTGATATATGGCTTAATTTTAGAGCATAAAACTTTTTTTTGAGAAGGTTTAGAGCATAAAACATCTAGGTAAAAGGGGAAGAAGATAATATTTGACGTTAAACTAGATAAATAACAGAAAACAGTGATAACTTGTCCAGAAAATTACAAAAAGCTAGGATGAGTGGCATTCATGAGTTTAGATTCAAAGGGAGACACCACAAGAAATAAATTTGAAGTATCAAGATAACATTCACTCATAAAAAAGACATCCTGGATACTAATAAACCAGAAGCAGCAAAATTATTGTTGGCGGATCTCAGCTTTCTTCTTCTGCCAAAGCCTGTCCAGTGCACTGTCAGCATCACCCTACAATACCATAATTACATCATACAAGAGATCAGAAAAATACATATTACCATGTGGCAATGTCCAATTATAGCATAGTTTCAATCCTAAAACCTACTCAGGCTTGACCTTTTGTTTTTAGGAAGCTCAAGCTTTCAATTTCTCAGGTAACAACCAAAAGAAAACAGGGCAATCTAGTTTCGGCAACAATGTCCTCTCTAGATGAGATGCCCAGTTAGGTATATCACTGATTATATCATGATATCATTGTCTCAAAGATAAACTATTCCATCAAACACATAAAAGGCATAAAAATAGGGGGAAAATTATTCTAACAAATACATGTATCAGGAAGTTCTAAATGTTTTATAGATCAAATGGCCCTTGGTAGTCGCACAAACAAAAGAAAAACAAAATAATAATAAAATGATAAATCAAGAAATCGAATTAAAACTGAAGTTAATGGATATAACCAAAATGATTGAGACAGTATTGTAACAACCACGTAAATATCAGTGAACCGTACAGCTAAGAGAAACTCCAGAGGCAACTACATATATGATTATGGATGTAATGGTGGATAGAAAAAAAATTATCTGAAACTAAACAAATGTGAAGCCGAACATATTGCATTAGGAGCGTTGATGACTAGAGTTACATAATAGTGAGTCATTACTGAGACAGATCAAGGTAAAAATAAACCAATTCAATAAGATTATAGGATTCAACATAAACTTAGTTTCAAAAGTGGTTAACTGGCTCATTTGATAAGTACAAAACTTTCAATCTTTATATGCTAGAAATCCAGCATTGAACAAGGATTTAACAACTAGAATAGTAATTCCTCCTATAGAAGCTAAATGAATCACAATTTATAGTAGTAAAAAAAAATACCTGAGCACGGATGAAACCAGAGAGGGCAAAAGTGGTGAACTGGCCGGTGTAAACGCCATTCTCATCCAAATGCCCAATGTTGATCTGGACCGAAGCATGGTCCTTTGCAGCGATAAGCCTGTTGGTGGCAGAGCTGCACAAGTAGATGCTCAATCTAAGACCTGACAAAATAAATGACAAATAAGTGTAATGCTTCCGTAATTTAAAAAACTCATGCATACCATTTCCTAGGAATGTAAAGATCAATCATCTCTCCCGTCTCGTTCTGCATCTTGTCAGTTGAATGAGCCCAACGAAGAACAACAAGTCTCTGGTAGCGCTAACTGGCAATGTAAACCAATTTTCTCTTAGTCAATAAAACCAGGAAAGACAAATAAAAGGAGGAGGGGGGGACGCCCCACTCGTCATCGCCGGCGCGCACGAGGGGGGCGTCGCCCCCCTTGCGATATAGGCTGCGAGGTCGAGGGGGGCGTCCTCGCCGGAGAGATGGGGGTGGGGGCGTTGCCCAGCGAGGTCCTCGGGGCGGCGACGCCCTCCTCGACCTCGCCGGCGTGCACGAGGGGGGCTTTGCCCCCCTTGCGACATCGCCGGCGAGGTCGAGGGGGGGCATCGACGATGCATCAAGTTAAAAATCAAGCAAAGAACAGACGGAGGTTAACCTGCGAGACAGCGAGAGGGCGGCGAAGAGAGAGACGAGGTTGCGGACGAGGAGCGAAAACCCTCCTTTTATACGGGAAGATCTGATAACCCTAGTGGGCTTTGGGCCGCGGCCCGTCTCCGCCAGAGCTATAGATTCCTTCCCCAACGTTAACCCAAATTATTATCTTAGTCCAAAGATCAATTAAGGTTGAAAGGTATGATTTCTGCAACAGAATTGTAGTGTGTAATTAAGAGAATCAAAATTAGTGCTTCAGTTGTTCCGCAAGTAAATCTAGTTAATTAGAATTCACCTAGGATATTTAAATATTATTACAAGTAAAAAAAATTATAAAATACGCAAAATTAAACTAAAACATAACTTGTCAATGCAGAGACAAGTCTAAGTATGACTTGCAACATAATATGATACGACTTGCATTCACTTATTATAGAAAGTAGTTAGAAAGATAATGGACTAACAGGATGTGAGAAGTTACTACATACAATGTCCAAATAATCTCAAAATTAATTAATATTTCTTTTATTTTTCATAACTGGTAACTAATTATTCAAGCTACAAATGATGATGGATCTTTGCTTTATCTTTAATCTTTTAAACATTTATTTATGAAATCTTAATTGAATTTGGTACATTAATCTACCTGGACTAATTTGTTACAATCGTTATCTTCCATATATATAGTTCCCTAATCCCATAATTAAGCCTCAATCACGATTTGCAAGCTTATAAGGATGTTATTGGTCGCTAGTGCGATGGTGGAGAATTTAGCGACGTGAGCTGCCGTCTATGCTTATCTTTCTTACACCTCTAAAGCGAAAAATACAATTTTTTATATAAATAAAAAATAGTAGCACATTTGAAAATATTCCTTTTTAACTTTTTTGACATGGGAAATCTATAATTAATTATATTTTGAAGACAATTAATCTATGAAATAATAAATAGAAGGTAACTTTTTAAGTGTAAAAGGACAAAACTGATGTTAATTGTCAACAAGATTATTAAAAATATTATTGATTGATTATGAGAAAAAGTAATTGAGATATTATAGATTGTCCCGAGCAAAGAACCCATAGATTGAATCCAAAAGATAAGAACATATTTAATTATTATCAAATAATTATGAATTATATTAGAAATGAATGTTAGTAGTGACCGTTACGGATCACGAAATGTCGCGGAATGCGACGTTAGCATATGGCCAACATGACACGACTCTGGACGTTACGGAAGTAACTCGATATGTCAGCGGACGTAACGCGCGGAATAAATGGGGACAAACGATGGTGCAACCATCGCGCTATAAAAAGCTCATACGAGTGGAAATGGCAACTTGTCGGAAGTCCCCAAATCATTCTTTGTTACTGTATTAGTACCAGAGCTGAGAGGTGACTTCCTCGTCCACGTCGCCAGCCGATCAACGGAAGCACGCATTTGTGAGAAACTGGAGTCCGTCCCACCAGAGTTGTGTACCTCCGAACGGAGCACTTCCGGCGATGCTGCAGCGTCCGCGTGCGCTGGCACACTGGGAGATGATGGCGAAGAATTCCAAACGCTAGGGCGTGAGGCGACTCCCGACGACCTCCATTCGTTGCTTGTCTCGATTCGTTAATCACTTCTGAGGCCCCCGCACCGTGAAATCCCCTATGAGACGCATCCCTTATGTGCATCTTCTATATCGGGATCTCAGACGCATGATTACGGCAGGTCGCAGACCCTCTTCAGGCTTGCGTCCAGGCTCACCGACCTCGTGCGGGAGATCACCGGCGAACTCAATAGAGGTCCGAAATCAGACGCAGCAACCGACGGAACGAACAGGACGCCAACTCAACCATCGTTCGGAACAGCCCCCTCCATTACTTCTAGGAGATCATGTGGTACCTCCAGTCCCCACAGCAGCACTGACGCCGGCCGGAGTGATCCAACAGTCACGGTGACCCTTCGAGAGCTTTTGTAACGGTTGCTGCAAGAGGTGCATTTTTTTATTTCTTTTTGGCTGTTGGGGAAGAGAAACAGTAAAGGTACGTTTTCTCCACTATTTATTTATTAGTTTTACTGTTTATTGGATTAAGGTACATTTTTTTAATCAAATATTATTACACGGTTGCACGTATCTTCCTACCATCATGGCTGACGTTGACATTGATTAAAATAGTTTAAGGTGATGAATTTAAATTGAACCCATAATTCATATTAGGAAAACATCACCTACTTTAAATGATAAATTCATTTAAATCCTTTTGAAGAAATTTTTGTCATGTCTATAGAGGAGCTAAATTAAGGTTAATTTTTGTTGTGAATGATAATTAGAAATTAAATCATCACATTAATATAGTTTTAATTTTTTTTTCTTAAACGTAGGCCCATATGCTTCACACAGTCAAACCCACACATGTCACTTTTGGTTATTAGGAAACGTAAGTTTTTTGTTAACATGCTGGCCCATTTAATAGAATACATCCATATGTTGCTTTCATTTTTATGTACATACGAATTTTGATTTGAAACTACTATGTATTCGAAATATTCTTTTTGGTCGTATTATTATTCTGAGAATAAGTTCAGCATTTATATTTTAAATTTTAACTTGACTATTGTTATTTTGGGATTCATTAATATTATATTTTCGAATTAATTATCTTCATGGTAATTTCAAGATAATTATGTCCTGAAGTTATTATAATCATTTTCATTATTAGCTTTGTTTTTCTAATTGCTATATGTATCGATTGCTATGTGCATTTATTTTTTAATTGCTTATGTTTTCTGTTTGTGATATGCTATATATAAGTTAAATTAGGGTTTAACTGTACACAATATTTTAAGTATATATTACTTAGAAAATATGTGCAAATTACAAAACTCATTTAATCTTAGTTTTTGGAGCTAGGCATATAAGAGTGTCTGTGTGATACTAAAAAATAATGTGGAGCTAGAAAATTAGGTATGACCTATTAAGTGACAATAAAAATGACGTCAATGATTTCCTCGAGTTCGAGCTTTCAGAAGGTGCCACCGAATAGTAGGCCATTGAAAGTAAAAGGAAAGTGGGAGTGGAATGACAAAATAATCTTATTAGGATAAAGAAACCTATAAAATAATGTATGATCTATTAGAATTATCAAGGAATGTACAATTTGAAACAAGAATGTACAACTTCTTCTCAACAATATGATATTTGTAAGATGAATGAATTTGATAATATAGATCATATACATGGGATTGTCAACAATGGTTAAGTACTTAACCATATAAGTATAGTCATACTGAAAATATTTTGAGAGAGAATCTTGAATAGTTTATTTTGATCACTATTATGTGATAAGGCTGCCACAACTTGATGACTTAATGAAATTGTTAAGTCGGTCATAGAAATGCCAGCTCATTAGCCATGGAATTTGATTTGGCTAAAATTAAATGGACTGTCTTCAAAGCTGAAAAAGTTCAGCTTTGAAATATTTGGCCATAGCGATACACATTAAAAACATATTGACCTTATTGAAAAGCAATTAACAATGGGCAATAAGGAACATGCCATTCTTGTGAGATATTTGGCCATATAAAGGCAAATTATCACGAGGTGAAAAGTTTAATTTGGTATATGATACTGGAATAAATGGAGCTCCAAAAGGTCCAAGTTTGCTATAGTCGTCAAAAGTATTGTGACGACGAAATTATAAAGGTCAAAAGAATAATATGTCGACTTTAATGAAATGAAAAAATAAAACGGAGGATATATGGGGAATAACATTAATCTGAGCACTGATAGTGTTAAAATTCATAGGCAGAATGTGAGTGACAACCGGTAAGTTGTACACTCTGTGATAAGCCGGAATTCCATCTCTAGACTTATTTTTTGGAAAAAAATTATTTGAAGTCGATTTCTATTTTAGATGTGTGTCTATCGGAAAGAACAAAAAGATTGGTTATGAAAAGTTTATTTCAAAATATGATCTATTTTGTCTTTCCGTGATATGAATAGTTAATGAATGTGTCTTCTAAATATTATGTGTATTGTTGTTATTTTTGTTAAGAGATTACACACTACAAAAAATATAATTTGACAAATTATGAGAATGAATCTGACGCTTAACATATTGGGTGCAAGAATATTGCACTGGAATGTTATTTGACTTATGCAACATACAAGTGCAAGAGCATTGCATTAGAATGTTGTTTGATTGTCAAAATAATGGTTAAGTGTTCATACGGACATTTATATTTCAATGAGTGTGGTTACACATAAGAATACGGAATAGTTCATAACATTCATTAATGAATTCTCCTTTTTATCAAATTTAAGATCACTTGGAAAGAAAAGCTAATTTTTTACGGACAAGAGATGTAAGATGGAATAGGAGAAGAAATTGGGAAAATCAATTCGAAAAGTACGGACAAATAGAGAAGAAAATATCTCTAGGGAATGGGTGATTATTGCATTTAATATGTAGGAATACTACTATCATTTCCTATGTGCCACAGCAAAATAACGTGGTGGAAAGAAATTTTTATGAATGTAATAATGTGTATGTTATCCCACTCATGGCTCTCAAAAGGAATTTAATTTTTTGAGAGAGAGTTACATACAAAGAATTCCCATAAAGTCCACAAATTCAATGTCATACAAACTGGTATGGCAGGAAGCTCGAGATGAGCCATCTTCGAAGAGGAGATGTAAAATTGCATGTGTTGATCTAAGTCAGATTTGAGATAAACTATACTTTAGGATGGTAACATGCAAGTTTATTGTTTGTGTCCAAAGGATGTTTATGCTTCCACAAATAAATTTGTCTAAGCAAGAGTCGTAATGCAACCTTTCAGAAAAATAAAAGGTGCAGGAATAATAAAAGGGTGATAATCCTTTGTGATATTAAAGTTGACTCTCGAAGAGACATATGGACAAAGGTCCAATAGTGGAAGAGAAGTTAAAAAAAATCTTTGGAGGAAGTGGAGGAACCCATATACTGTCCACAAGTATAATCGACAACAAGAGGGCCTCCCGAATGAAACTCGCACATATGGAATCTGTATGGGTGCGAGATGTTCGTATTACACCGCGATATTTATAAGAGGATTGTACAGATCCTATCACATAAGTGATGACTTCTAGGAGTTTAGAATCATGACTGGCCAACATAAAAAGAAGGGACTCAATTTGTCGACGGCGAATGGGCGCTATGTGACTTGCTGGAAGCGGACAAAGTACATAAGGTGCAAATGGGTATTCGAAAAATGTACCTAATTGTTGGTACTATTGAATCGCACAAAAAATTTGTTGTCAATGATTATACTAGTTAGCCGGAATTGATTTTTAGATAACATATTCTTTAGAAGCTAAGTATGCATCGAGAATGATGATCTTAGCGATGATTCACATGTATGAATTTGAAGTTATTCCACTAGGATTAACTCACTCAATGAAGAATTGAGGAAATAAATATGTGATTGCTTGATTATTTCATACGAAAGATTTTTTTGAAGAATAAGGTATACAAAAAAAATCATAATATGACTTAAGAAATTATAACGTCATTAAAATGCTAATGACGGACATCCAATTTTAACTTTGTTATGAGTAAATTGGGTTGTTATATGTGCATCATAATAGTGGGAGCAAATTCGTGATAATGTTAGTTCATGAACATGGCATTTTGATCAATGGAAAATGATGTCATAGGCTCAACAAGATAAATGAAATGTTGAGTAAAGAATTTAGAAAAATGAACATATGCAAAATAAGTTATGTTCTTGAAATTCAAATGACTCGGAATAAGAACTCAAGAACATTGAGTTGGAGTCACTAACAATATTTTAAAAAATATTGTTGAGATTTGAAATACAGGATATTATTTCAGTATACACATCACTTGTGATTGGAAAAGACTTAATGAAAAGTCAGTGTCCTTAGAAAGGATGGAAAAGGTATAAAATAAAATCCAATGCACAAGATATGGAAGCTTGATGTATGCAATATTATGTACATAATCTTCTTTGACTTATTTAGTAAGCCTGATCGATAAATTTTTAAGATAATCCTGGAAAGGTGAAATTAAGAAGCCCTATGAGGATTATAAAAAATTTAAAGGCAAAAGTACAATTGAAATTGACATACACAAGTTAATACACTTGAGACTGTAAACTTTTTTGGATGTGAATTTTGATAAGAACATTGTGAACTAAAAAAATCACCTATTAATGTTGGGTGGTGCACTTGTTTCTTAGGACTGCAAGAAACATGAATGTGCATTTGAACACACACAAGAAGTGGAATACATAAAAATAATCATCCAATCAGTGTTGATCTAACATGCTTTGTTATGTAACTGATGTTATCATGGTCAATGGACTAAATACATTGTGATGATCAAGAAGTTATAAACTTTATGCGCAGTGGAATGAACAGTTATAAAGAAAAGCATATTGAGATCGAGAAATACTATATTTTGATATAGTGGAAAGAAAAGATGTGACATTGATCTATTTGTCTACAAGTGATTTGTTTATTGATTCTCTTGCATATGTCTTGCATAGAGAGTTTAATTGAAATATTCATTAAATATTTTGGTTTAATGAGATTAAAAAATATTTGAATCGGAAGAAAGTTTTATGAATAATGAACTTCATAGTTGATATTAAACATTTGTTTAATTAGACTTGAAGATTATTGAGTCAAGTTGAGGTCTCATGAATAGTGAACTTCGGAATAACATCTTTGATAAACACTACACGAAGAGTGTGAGTGTTGGATATTATAACATTACACGAATAGTGGGAGTGTTGGATATCGTGATCGCAACGGTTAAGTGGGAGATGTTAGCAGTGACCGTTACATATCACGAAATGTCACAGAATGCGACGTTGGCATATGGCCAACATGACATGACGTTGGATGTTACGGAAGTAACCCGATATGTCAGTGGGCGTAATGCGCAGAATAAATGGGGACGAACGATGGTGTTGTCATCGTGCTATAAAAAGCTCATACGAGTGGAAATGGCAACTTGTCAGAAGTCCCCAAATCATTCTCGTTGTTTTTCTTTGTTACTACAATGAAGATAGCATAAACAAATAATATTTATTAGTCATTTTACATTATTAGATGTTAATAATTATTTAATAATGATAATATGGGACCTTATATTCGGGTGAGACCTCAAGCAATTTCTTGATTGACCTCACCCTTGAGGTGCAATGCTACTGAATCCCAAGAACGACACAACGATGAAACTCCCTTTTGCAATTGATCTCTTCACGATGCACAAAAATTTCTTTTTCTTTCTCCGATGACTTCATGCTCCGAAGAATCTACAAATTGAGAAACTTGAGCAAATTCTGGCAAGCTTGCCAGAATTTCTTGAACCACCGTTGTCCCGGGTTCAATTACACTATCAATAGAGAAGTCAATACCACACCACGACAATCCAAACTAATGATCCTTAGTGTTTGGATGATAGAACTAAAGTACCAATTAGTTTCAAGAACTTGGTGATTTGACACTAAAGTTATCCCATTAGTGTTTGGTTGAAAATTTTGATGAAGGAGAACTATTGGTTGATTGGATGTTTAAGTTCATGTGGCCATTTTGATGATAGCCAAGAACTTGTGGTAACTTCCACCCGCAATTCCTTCAGCACTGAACTCGTCAAGGCCCTCGACATCGCCCATTGTGACTAGGAACACGTCAACCACAAACCTGGAGACGCCCCCGAAGTCATTGCTCCCCCTGTCGGACACATCATCTTGAGCTGCTCGAGGCTATCGACCTTACCCATGATAGCGAAATCAATGAGGTGGAGGAGCTTCGAGGGTACGCCGAGCATGGAGGGCTTGGCGTGTGGCCTCGGCAGGAGATGAGTACGATTCGAAGTTGGTGGAGGACGTGGAGAGGTAGATCCGCTTGTCGAATCTGCGCATGTTGGAGGTCGGCGAGGTGCCCGCCGCGGAGTCGACATTAGTGATGGAGGAGGCAGCGAGGGAGTGGGTCGGGTCAAGTCATCGTTTAGGGAGTCCGGGGGCGGCAGCATGGTGCACCGCGTGTGGGGTTGGGGCGGACGGATTGCACAGACTGGTCGAGTTCACGAAAGGACACTAGCTCAAAGAGGTCATCCTCGTCTGCCACGACGGAGTTGGCAAGCGTGGTGGTGCTGGTGAAGGCGACGAGGGGGTCCTCTGCAGCTTCTATTGTCGTCAAGTGCTAGAGCGGTGGCGCCAGAGCCGAAGGGCGGATCGTTCGGTGGATCGAGTGGATCGTCTTTCATCTGTTGGCGATGCACCTTGGACAGAGCGGAAAGTGGGCATGGGATCCAAGATAAGTTCGGGTCATGAGCGAAACTTCCCAAGTTCTTGCATTTCGTGAGCAATGCGACAAAAATCGGACCTTACCGGTTAGTTCATGGTTGATCCGGTCCAGTTAGAGTGCAAAATTGGTTTTGACATTGAACCGAAGAAAATCAGTTCAATCCTAATTTTGAAACAAAAAACAAAAAAATGACAAAAATAGCAAAGTTAAAAAAAAGTAAAAAAAGAAGGTATAAAATCAAATATGAATGGAAATAAAAAAGGTAAGAATTTAAAATTGCCTAATATTAAAATAGAAAATTATCAAAGGGCATAAATAAAAGAAATAAAAAGGAAAGTGTTAAAGAAAAAATAAGATAACATTTATTAATATAGCATCTATAATCATTAAATAATAAATACAAAATTAATAATAATTTATTTATATTTATATGTTAATCATTATTATTATTATTATTAAAATAACTTTTAATAAATAAAAATTATGTTATATTAATTTTTAATATTTTTAATAGGTTATTAGTGCAATATTCACATATTATATCATATAACTTGTATTATATCTTTATAATTATTATAAATAATATTATTTTAATAAAATTTAGTTTAATCCGATCAAACCTGATTGGATTGGTCCAATCGTGATCCGTTAAGAAATTCGGTCTAGTTCTAAAAATATTGTTCTTGAGAACTTTCTTTTGCTGAACTCGACGTAATTTGGTACGTTGAGCGAAAGATTAGTTCCAATGGGCCCATGCAATTTTTTTCTAAATATTTTGAATAGAGAAATCATAAGAAATTGGGCCAACCAATTATTTATTTTTTTGGGTAGCCAATCCTTGATTTTTGAAAAATGGTGTCGATGATTCAACTCGCGTTATGCTAATAGTTATATGCACTGTCTACAATCGAGCACAACTAATCCAGTAAGATCACTTCGTGTCACGTGATGCTCCAAACATAAATATTCTGCATTCATAGACTCAAACTCGAAAAGTTGCTTAAACGTGTACGGACCCGAACTCAGCGTTGCTTAAGCAAAGAGGAGCTGCAACGATACTTTGGAGCTTTTCGCGTCACATAACATATGAAGTTTCTAATAAAAAGATTATGCATTCGCAAAAATTCGAATTCAAAATCTTATTTAAGCACCTTACTTGAACGAGGGGATTGTAGCTCGAAGTTGTTTGCTTATCCCTCTCTTAATTACAATCCAAGCTTATTCCCTCTCGATTTTGAATTCAAGAGAAAAAAAACAAAGAATCATTTGTAGGATCACAAGACACCAAGAGGGGGGGGGGTCAATTGGTGTTTAAATCGAAAATACCGATTTTACGAAAATCATCGCGGAAGCTTAAAATCGTTACGTTAATATTTAAACCAACATAATAGCAATCAAATCACATACATAATAGAGTAAGAAGGAGAGAGAGAAAGATAAACCCGAGATGCACGGTGGTTTGTTGACGAGGTTCAACCACACTTTGACCTACGTCCCCTCTCCGACTTCTCAAACTCGAGACCATCGAAAATTCACTAGCTTTCTCTTTTCTTGTAGGGAGAGAATAATCCTTTTTACACCACAACGCTTTCTTCTTTGTTCAAGAGGTAAGGCACACCTCTTCTTACAAGGAGCTCTATAAAACTATCTAAACAAGAATTCCCTCCAATGCTCTCTTCTTACAAATAATATTCTCACTAAGAAACTAGAAGAGGGAATGAATGATTTGCAACTTTGGCTCAAGAAAAATACTTTGGATTTGAAGGGAGCTCTAGAATGATTTACCTTGCTTAGTTGATATTCCTTCAACCTTTTGGATCTCTTTTATAGACTTCTCTTGAAAATTTGGTCGTTGTAAAATAATTCAAAAAGATTGTGCTGTCAGCTCTATAACGGTCGACCGTTTTAGATAACTGTCGACCATTTTGAATAGTAACTAGCCATTGCACTTGTCTTTTCTGCGCAGTTATCTGTTGATGGTAGTCCGTAGAAGGATTTTAGCCGTTGTTGTTGCCTTTGCTCCCATAACGGTCGACCGTTAATATTTCGGTCGTCCATTTTAGAAATGTCTTTATTCTTTATGATTAGCGGTCATTCCGACAGCACCTTTGATCGTCCGTTTTAAACCGTTCATCCTTTTTTACCAATAACGGTCGACCGTTAATGTATCAGTCGACCGTTAATGTATCGGTCGACCGTTTTGTCATTGACAGCCTGATAGACTTGCACTCGTTTATACATAACTTTTTACACGGTTATCCAAATGAGATGATATTTAATTCTATGGAAAGATAACAAAATGCTCTACAAATTTTGTATTCATCATTAATTCAAAATCCAATGAGATCATAGTCAAATATTCAATCAAAGTTCAGTGTATAAAGTTATCAATTTCAATTTAAACTTTATAGACCTTACTCATTTATACATAACTTTTCATACAAGTATCCAAATGAGTTCATTTTTTATTCTATGGAAATATAACAGAATTCTCTACAATTTTATGTTCATCATTCATCCAAAATCTAATAAGATCATAGTCCAATATTAATTCAAAGTTTAGTACACAAGGTTGTCCATTTCAAATGAAACATTTTATATATTTACTCTTTTATACATAACTTTTCATACCAATATCCAAATGAGATGATATTTAATTCTATTAAAATCTAACGCTTTTATTTACAATTTTCATGCTCACCTCTTATCCCAAATCAGTTGATAAGGTAATCAAATATTTAATGAAAGTTCAGCACATAAAATTATCAACTTCGAAGAGAACTTGTCGATCTTCACTATTTTTTGCATAACTTTTGATACGGTTGTCCAAATGAGATGATTCTTAATTCTATGAAAATATAAGAGGATTATATATAATTTTTATATTAATCTCTTTATCCAAATCCCATGATGGAATACTCAAATATTAAGTACAAGTTTAGTACATAAAAATATCAAATGTAATTTGAACTTTTCAAGCTTCATTTAAACATAACGTTTTATGTGGTTGTCCCAATGAGGTGATTCTTAATTTTCTACAAAGATAAGAAAGTTATCTATAACTTTTATATTCACCTCTTAATATAAATCTCATGTAAACATGGACAAATATTAATTGAAAGTTTAGTGCATGAAGTCACTCATTTCTATTTAAATTTTTTTGACATTTTAAATATAACTCTTAAACTTTTGAGGTTTGTATCATTGAAATATAATTATATAGGGATTAACAACTTTGCTCCAATATCATTAATTCTTTACGGTTGTGTTTGGATGGACATTTGCGTCCAGAACTTGTCCAAATCCCCTCAAACACCAGCCAAAGCTTCCGTGGGACCCATGAATTGTGTTTGGATGGGGATTTGCAGCGGCCAAAACTTGCTCATATCCCCCCAGCCCCCAAACACCAAACAAAGTTTTCGTGGGATCCATAGAAACTTTGGTCTTGGTCAAACCGATATATTCGCCAAAGTTCATGTGAAAAAGTTCCGGCCATTCGCGAGAACTTGAGAAATCCAACACAATCATCCGAATTTCCTCGATGCCCAAGCTGTCTCTTTCCCCCTGCTCTCACACTTCGTCCCTCTTTTTCTCTCTCCCTTGCTTCTATCACATTTCTTCGAAGTTCCAATGCACTCAACTAAACACATGCGAGAACTATTCAGAACTAACACATTTATGCTCTTATCCAAATTTTGCTCAAACACTAAAGAGAACTTTCGTGTTACATCGGAGAACTTCATATTGTAATCTAATTAAAAGTGCATTTTGTAATCTAGTCAGAATTTGACTAAAAATCAGATTCAAGATTTAAGATAACTTGTAAGCGAATGAAAATTCAACATGACCAAATTTGGTGGCCTTAAATCGTTTTTTTATAGATATTTTTAATGAAAAATATAGTAAGATTTGATGTTACAAAGAAACACTTGAATGCTCTAAAAAATAAGTCTAATTAAAAATTGAACAAGTGTTTTGAGGAATCGTAAGCTTATAATATATTATCGTAAAAAAAAGCAAATTAGAAACAAGGAACAAGAATTTCTAATAGACGAAGGAGGAACGGCACATTTGATTTAGGTGCTAAAAAACAATTTATTAATTGAAATTTATTTTAAAAATAAAGAATTAAGCATTTAGATAAAACTACTGAAATAATAACTAATTGTGGTGAATAATATACCGAAAGGTTTGGTTACTAATAGAGCGGAATGGCGTCGTATGATCCATGTAGCCGACCCCACCTAGTGGGATAAGGCTTTGTTGTTGTTGTTGTTAAGACCATATTAACCAACTTACTTTTTTAAAAGAATAAGCAACCCTCCTCCCACTTTCTTTTACACTATATTTGAATGAAAACTAATTAAGAGGAGGGAAGAGAACTTTTACACCACAATTTGAGGTGAAATAAAATAGCACAAGGAGAAAAATGGAGGGGAAAAATATAAATTTCCTTTCTTTAAAATTTTATTCAAACAAGAGAAAATATTTTTTCCTAGATATTTCATATTAGCCAAATTATGGGATTTTTAAAACAAAGAACTAAGTTAAAAAAACATAATGGACATATAAATAGCATAATCTTTTTTCTTTATAACCACTCGGGGAGTCACCATATCCAGGACTAGTAGCAAATAGCATACATCTTTAATATACATATGGATAATAATGTTTATTACCAAATTCGAGAGTCGACAAAATGATAAAAAGAATTATGCACAAAAATGTAATATATTTCTTGATGGCCACTTTCCAGGTTCATAATTATGCTTTCTGTACTACAAAATTTGATTTTTTTTATGTTTGTCAGACTTTAAGGACATCATGGATTTACACATCATAATGCACATCCATCATGTGTCTTAGCAATTTCAACAAAGATATATTCCTCGTCTTAGTTGTACCTACATACTTTTAGATATTAAATAGTAACACAAATTAGTTCGATTGTATTAGCATTGCCACATTATTCTCACAAGAAAAAGTTGATACAAACATCAATAATCATCACAAATCCCCAAGACTTCTGCATGCTGCCGCGAAGTAGCTAATGAGTTAAATGCTAAATAGATACTATCTTTTTATGTACTTCAAGGTTCAAATCTGATATCTGGCTTCATTTTAGAGCATAAGACATCTAGGTGAAAGGGGGAAAAATACCATATTTGAAGTTAAACTAGATAAATAACAGAAAATAGTGATAACTTGTTCAGAAGATTACAAAAAGCTAGGATGAGTGGCATTCATGAGTTTAGATTCAAAGGGAGACACCACAAGAAATAAAATTCAAGTATCAAGATAACATTCACTCATAAAAAAGACATCCTGGATACTAATAAACCAGTAGCAGCAAAACTATTGTTGGCGGATCTCAGCTTTCTTCTTCTGCCAAAGCCTGTCCAGTGCACTGTCAGCATCACCCTGCAATACGACAATTACATCATACAAGAGATCAGGAAAATGCATATTACCATGTGGCAATGTCCAATTATAGCATAGTTTCAATCCTAAAATCTACTCAGGCTTCATCTTTTCTTTTTAGGAAGGAAGCTCAAGCTTTCAAATTCTCAGGTTACGGCCAAAAGAAAACAGGGCAATCTAATTTCGGCAACAAGGTGCTCTCTAGATGAGATGCCCAGTTAAGTATATCACTGATTATATCATGAGATCATTGTCTCAAAGATAAACTATTCCATCAAACACATAAAAGGCATAAAAATAGGGGGAAAATTATAACAAATGCATGTATCAGGAAGTTCTAAATGTTTTATAGATCAAATGGCCCTTGGTAGTCGCACAAACAAAAGAAAAACAAACTAATAAGAAAATGATAAATCGAGAAATCAAACTAAACTGAAGTTAATGGATATAACCAAAATGATTGAGGCAGTATTATAACAATCACGTAAATATCAGAGAACCGCTACAGCTAGGAGAAACTTCAAACCGAGGCAAGACTACATATATGATGATGGATATAATGGTGGATAGAAAAAAATTTATCTGAAACTAAACAAATGTGAGGCCGAACATATTGAAGTAGGAGCGTTGATGACTAGAGTTACATAATAGAGAGTCATTACTGAGACAGATCAAGGTAAAAATAAACCAATTCAATGAGATTATAGGATTCAACATAAACTTAATTTCAAAAGTGTTAACTGGCTCATCTGAGACGTACAAAACTTTCAATCTTTAAATGCTAGAAATCCAGCATTGAACAAGGTAACAACTAGAATAGTAATTCCTCCTATATAAGCTAAATGGATCACAATTTACAGTAGCCAAAAAAAACCTGAGCACGGATGAAACCAGAGAGGGCAAAAGTGGTGAACTGGCCGGTGTAAACGCCATTCTCATCCAAATGCCCAATGTTGATCTGGACCGAAGCATGGTCCTTTGCAGTGATAAGCCTGTTGGTGGCAGAGCTGCACAAGTAGATGTTCAATCTAAGACCTGACAAAATAAATGATAAATAAATGTAATGCTTCCGTAATTTAAAAAAACTCATGCATACCATTTCCTAGGAATGTAAAGATCAATCATCTCGCCCGTCTCGTTCTGCATCTTGTCAGTTGAATGAGCGCAACGAAGAACAACAAGACTCTGGTAGCGCTAACTGGCAATGCAAACCAAATTGATTTCAGTCAATAAAACCAGAAAAGACAAACCAAAAAAACAGAATTTGTTCAATAGATCATGAAAGATGACAATTTAACCAAAAAAAAACTTGAGAAACCAATCAGTTCAAGGATGAAAAAAAAAAGCATAGAACAAAACTTATATTTTTCAACTATGAACTTTTTCGCGTTGGACGACTGAACCATCCGTCAATGTGCGAAGTTCAGATAAGTGTGCTTAAAATAATTAAAAAAAAATGTTGGCCGGCGGAGGGGAGTGGCCGGCGAGATGGGGGCGGGGGCGTTGCCTCCAGCGAGGTGGCAGGGGGAGCAACGCCCCCCTCAATCTCGCCGGCGTGCACAAGGGGGAGCGTCGCCGGGTGTCGCCCCCCTTGCGACATCGCCGGCGAGCCCCCCTCGACCTCGCCGGCGCGTGAAGTATAAAACAATCGATCAAAGAACAGATTAATCAAGAGATAGGGTTCACGAACCTGCGAGAGGGAGAAGACAGAGGAGGGCGAAGGTAGGAGCGAAAACCCTCCATTTATACCGAGGCACGTGGGCTTTGGGCTTTGGGTTTCAAGAATCATATTATACTAAAATAATATTTTTTCCTAATAATTTTGAATAGAGAAATAATAAGTAATACAATATAATATATAAATAATAATAAATCATTAGTAATAATAACCGAAAATATCATTTATTATATATTAAAAATTAAGGCTGATTCAAAATCATAATCACAAATATATTATCATTTATATTTATTATATGATACTAGTAATGCAATATCAATTAATTATATTACAATTTACTAGTGAATTTTTAGTTAAACTATTTTTAATTCTTCTCACGTAATTATTTTTTGCAGCTAATTTTTTCTATAAATAAAATTCTTACATTTTGTACAATGTTTCATCTAATTATTCTTGCATTTGTAATTATTTTTTACTGCTAATTTAAGCCTAGATTTCTTTTTTTAAAAAAAAAATTAGAGATGACTTATTTTATTTTCAAAAAAAATTCTCTTATGCTTAAAAAATTTAATGCTACCCAAAATTAAAATCATTAATAGATTATTATTATTAGAGGTAACTTTCTTATTATTCAATTTTCTTTTCTTTTTTTTCTTTCATTTTTCGAAACTCTCATGAGTTTAGGTTTCATTTCATCAATTTTTTGTTTCCTTTTATCTTTCATAATTCTATTGAGAGTTTTCAATTTATATCATTGACTTCCTTTTAAAATAATTAAAAAAAATGAGCTGAACTAGAATGGCCGACTCAACTCGATTTTATTAGTTTTTTCTATTTTATACTATTTTTTTGTTAAAATTGATTTTATATACAAATTCAAATTGGACCGACAATTCGTTCGCGATTGAATCAATCATGCCAGGCCGATTCTAAAAACGTTAGTTTCAATCACGACCAACCGATTTCCACTTTTACTTTTATTATGTGTGGATGTCTTTTAATTTTATTTTGATTCTACGAGGGTCGATTTTTCATTTTGATTTATTTTAATTTATGTTAATTTTTTTGTCCCTTAGTTTTGTTAAATCTACTTCATTTCATATAAGGTAGAAACTTTTTTCCACGGTGTATAAAAATCACAATTTTTTTCCTTTTTTTGCTTTATTATTATTATGTTGGTAGAGAATCGAGCTCCATGAAAACATAATATTAAAAAATTAGAAATTGTGTAACTACGAATACAGACATCACAAAAGTACATTTCTTGTAACATTTAACCATAGAAAAATGACCACGTGTAAGATTTAGATGTCACAAAATGATCAAATTTAGATGTCATGAGAAAGTCAATTTTTGTAACACTTCAACATAAGGAAATATGTAACATTTAAACATTACTAGTTAGTTATAAAACATGAAAGAAAACATTTATATAGTTATATTTGATCTGTCAATACATCAAATAAAACCAATCATAATTTATAGAGTAGTTTCACAATAACAAAAGATATATTTAAAGGTCTTCTCGTGACAACAATTTTGAACTGCAATGGACACGTACTGACTTCACAAATTTTAACCCACTAATTAATATGAAGTGGTGGTATCTTATCATATTCTATCTTCTCGGCTCCAATAGTCGGACACTAGTAGTCTCGGACACCGAAAACCTCCGATAGATCCATGTCGGCATCCAAAATAAACAACTTAACCATAAGCACAACATCGTAGTCATGAATAGGAACAATAGGAGCTATCGTAAGACATCGAAGATAAACAAGATTTAGCGCATGAGCAACCAAAATTCATCTAACAAGAGTTTTCTGTTCGTTGAAGTAACATGATACAACATCAACAAGATAATACGAAGCGAATGATTCACATATTGTTCCAAAATGGAGTTAATATCACTTTTGCAAAGAAGACGAGGTGAAATTTTTTTATTATGTGTACATCCTTGTAGAATTGACTAAAATTCACATTACCCCATTCTTTATTCCTTTAATAATTCAACATAAATTATTATTACATACATTGAAGATTTAGACACATATACCAATGATTTTATAAACTTTTTATTTTTTCAGTAAAGGATTTAATGAGGCTCCTACCCGCTCAAGTGGGTAGGAGCCTCCTATCCACTCTCTCAACCGCACGATCTGATCGAATGGCAGAGATTTTTAGGCGCAGTTTGAACGAATTTGGAAAAAAAATCGACGATTCATGTCCTTGGATCAGCAGTTCAATTAGGGTTCAAATGAGTGTGCCCTAGGGTGATTGGTTCGTCGCCTTCCAAATAGTGCTTCAACCTTGCTGACGGTGATGATTGCCTCGCCCTTATCGATATCATTGTTCGCCTCTCCCTCGTGTCGGCCATGAGACAATCTCGCCCAACACGTTTCGCCGACCTGCTTGCCCGTGTCGCTGTTTGTAACTCCTGTGGGTGATCAAGAACAAAACTGGACGTGGCCAATGTAGAGTAGCAAGGCAACAACAAGGTTCCTCCACGTTGTCATTTTGATGTTGACGACGAGTTTGCAATGACAAGTCAGCCTTTGATCTGAGCTTTAGATGGTGACATTCTCCATTTTAGGCAAGTAGGCAGCGATATTGGGTGAGGCGAGCAGTCTGCGACTATAGGGCCTAGAGGAGGGTTAGAGGGAGGGGAAGGTGCAACAGAGAGAGTCGGAGATGAGGATGGCAAGCGATGACGTGGGAGAGTAGGTGACAAGTCCTCCCATATTGTGATGTTGACATCGATGATGAATCTGCAACGACAATGTTAGGATGATGACTTTCTCAATTTTAGACAAGCAGGCAACAATATCGGGTGAGGCGAGCAATCGACGATGATAGGGCATGGAGGAGATTGTCTGGGAGGAGGGATGACAATCAGGAGGGGAAGGTGAAACGAGAGAGATCTAGAGACGGGGACAACAAGAGGCAATGAGGGCGAGCAGACGACAATGCGAGTGAGAAGGCGGCGATATGATGAGGAGGCGGTGATGCGACAAGTAGGTGAGGACGGACCATTACAAGTCAAGCAAATGGGGAGAATGCAGAGTCATTTGGGTCCTCTAGTCCAATCCTAGTCGGGTCACATTCAATCGAGAAGATCTTCAATGAACCACATTTAAAAATCTCAGCCATCCAGTCAGACTGAATGATGGAGAGAGTGGGTAGGAGCCTCATTACATTCTTTAATAAATGGAACGAACTCTCCAATGTGAATGGCATTTGTAGTTCTAGATGTCTGACTGCTATACTGAAATTATTTAGTTTTAAACATCTATATAAAAGAAAATTGACATAAGTATTTTTTTCTACATGTGTTTTCAAATTCTTATTAAAAATTATTTTCTCCCTTAGTTCCACATGACTGAATGGACTAAGCCAAAGTTGTATATGAAGAATATAAATATAATGATGATGGTTTTGTTAGCTTAAATTTTAAAGAAAATTTATTAGCACAACTAATATTTTATATAGTATTAAGCAAGATTGAGAAGTCATGAGATCAAAACCTTGTAGAGCTCTTGTTAAAAAGTATTTTTTTTCCTTATTTTCCCTCATGGTGGACAAGCTTAAAGAAAAAAATATTAATGATACACGTAATAAAATAAGCGCTAGAATTATAAATAAAAACACTACTAGAAAATAAAAAAAAATTATTGGAAGCAAATTACTTGCATCAGTAGAGCGCCAATGCAAAGTGCTTAGTGGTGACATATCCTATGTAAGTCCATCACAAGGTTTTATATGGATTTGATGCAAATTTCACCTCTATTTAACGACATAACCCATCTGTCGAAAATTCTATCAAACAAATATTATTACAAATGAAGAACATATTTTTTTCTAAGAAATTGCATGCAAATTAAGTTTTAAATAATCAAGGATTATCCCATGTAAAAAAATGTAGAAATGTATATAAATAAGGAACATCCATCAACCATAGAAAAGTAATGGCAGATAGCACCAAACAAAAGAAGCAACTACGTCTTCACAAAATAGCAAGTTAATGGATATTTTTTTACAATAACTAAATGCTAGAAATTTCATTGCTTTCTTGTGAGTAGCAGCATGCTTAGGTTCATAATTGACTTCTGTTCATGCTAATCCTTGGATAAAAATTGAATGCTTACGATTATTGCGATGAATGATGGGTTCATTAGCCTCATATGATAATTACCTCCATGGAATTGGTGTTGAATTCTTACCTACTGATGCCTAGAATTGCCTTTCATGTGCATTCATATAGATTTAAAGCATGTCAGGCCTTCTTCTTTATGTTAAAAGTAGGGTAAATGTTTCATTTGAACCAACAGGGTGGAGTATCTTTTTCATCATCTAGTCTATTTGTTCACGTTTAGAGTAGTCTCCATCATTGTCTCTTCTTCTTCCCATGTTCCTCTAGACACTTTTGACGTCACCTTCTTGAATTTTTGTCACACTCCCAAGGTCATAAATATGAAATTTTGTCTTCTCTCTTCCCAGACGGCTAAACTTATAAGGGGCAAATTACACCAATCTTTGTAACTATTCGATTCTCGACTTTTAATTTGTAACTCGATTATTCTCCAACTTTGATTTTCTTACATGCTTCGTCTACTTGACCTATAATAGTTGATTTTTGGATTAGATTGTTGATGTGACATAATAAAAAATTATAAAAATAATAAAAATATTAAAAAATAAAAAAAGTAGCATGCACCTCTCGTCGGAGGGACCAAGGGGCAGCGCCCCCACCCCTTCTTTGGCACTGGAGAGGAGGGAAAGGGGTGCTGGCGACACCCCCCTCTTCTCCTTCGCTGGTGTTCGGTGAGAGAGAAGGGGGGGGGGGGGTGCATCATCTTTATTCGCTGGTACGATAGAGGGGGGTCGACACCCCTCCTCTCTCTCCTCGACACTATGCGAGCTCGCCGATGTGGCGCCCGACGAGAGAGAAGGGGGCGTCGCCCCCCTTCATCGACGCAATAGGGGGGAGGGCGACGTCCCCCTTCTCTCTAGCTGACATTGTGCGAGCTCGTCAACACACGGCGAGCTCACACAGGGCCGGCGAAGTGGGACGTCGGCTTCTTCGCCGGCTGCGAGGAAGAAAAGGGGGGTGTCAGCCCCCATTTGCCAACACGACAGAGGGGGATGACACCCCCCTTCGCTGGTGTGACAGAGGAGGGCCGACACCCCCTTCTCTATCACAGGCATTGTGCGACAAAGCCGGCGAAGGGGAGCGTCGGCTCCCCTTTGCTGGCAGGTCAAAGGGGGGCTGATGTCTCCTTCACCGCTCTCACCGGCCCTGTGCGAGCTCGTCACGCGTCAACGAGTTTGCACCGGGCAAGGGGGACATCGCCTCCCTATGCACCGATGAGGTGCGCGAGCTCGCACAAGGGGCCGACACCCCCATTTTCTCTCTCATGGTTGGCAAATGAGGATAGGAGGGCACTACCCCTATGCGACGGGGCCGACGCCCCTTCCCCTCCTCTCCGGCACTGGAGAGGAGAGGGGGTGGGGGCGCCACCCCCTTTGGTCCGCTCCAGCGAGAGGAGGCAAACTCATGCTGCCGGCTTTTTTATTAAAATTTTAATTAAATTATTATACTTTTATTTATTCATCATAATTGAGGAATCGTTATTATCGATCAAGAGGACAATGCATGCAAGAAATCATAGTTCAGGGATAATATAGTTACAAATTGAAGTTAGAAGGACCGTTGAGATATTGACCAGAAGTTGGGGGACGATCCGTGTAATTTACCCAAACTTATAGCCATTTGATCCCTAGGATTAATAGCCCATGCCACCATTTTGTTTCCAACAGGGGAAAATTTCTCAAGCCAAAGTAGCATGTCAAAATCTTCTTTTATAAATGCTTCTACATTGTATTATTTGATCATAATATTGGCCAAATGGATCAAATATAGTTACACATCAGTGAAAAATACAAAACAATTATAAATAAAATAATAAAATAAGTGTGAAAGCAAATAAAAAAGATAGGATCTATGTCAAATAGAACTGTAATGGGGCGTTTCCCTACAAGTAAAATTTTTAATTTACTGGTAATATGAAGTTAAATTACTTGTGTCCATCATATTACCTTGTTTACTTTATTTTAATTTGTAAGTAATATGAATTTCCTAGCAATGCAGATTACCTATAAAGTGACAATCCATATTGACTAGGAGGGGATTTAAATTACCACCTAAGTGACACTATCTTTCCATTTATGTCCTTTCCAATCTTAGACAAATAAAATATAAAAATAGTATAAAAATTTATATAACAATAAAAAATAATATTATTACCAACATTATTATCATACTTAATAATATTAATTTATTTAAAAAATATTTATTATTGTTATTCACATGAATTGCATATTATTATTAGTTATTTTTTAAATATCATATATCTTCATTACCATTATTTTCATTTAAAAAAATATATGAAATATTTATAATTATAGTTATTTAATTTTCTAATTTTATGATTTTTATTTGAGTTTTTAGCTGGATTTTATAATATTTAGCGTAATATTAGTGATAAAGGATATTTTAATAATAATTGGATAGTGTAATTTAAATTGTTAGAAAGATTATTTATACGTAGTAAATAAGATAATGCACATTGCTGATAATTTAATAAGTGACAATGTTAGATAATGCATATTGCTAGATAATATGAAAAGATAATGAAGTAAACCTCCTAAGGTACATACTCCAAGTTGTATCTAATGGTAGTATTTTAATATAACTGAATGTTGCATACCCAAAAAGCATTATAGATATTTGGGTCATTAATGACAAGTTATCAAATTTTGTTTGTAAGCATGTTAGCCTAAACCTGAACGTAGAGGCGGATAAGTTAGCGTCTTTTGGTAGGAAATCGTAAACCTATCATTTTTGGGAGGATTCTCCACCTCCGGGGTTCTTCGATAATTTATTTGTAAATGATATGCTTTTGATTGCTTAATGCATTTCATATCCTTTTTTTTTAAAAAAGCATTATAGATGATATATGTAATATTTATCCCTTTCTTTGAAAAGCCTCCTATAATTTTCTCAGTCGCGTGTAATTTTTAAAATGTAATTTTCTCAGTTCTGTAAATGAACAGATTATATCAATCAAAATTAAACATAATGTTTAGAACTGCATATATGGGATCGGTCCACTTAATTATAGTTTACAAAGAGTGGATAAATTATGAGTTCATGCTCTTTTAATGGCTAATTTTTTTTTAAAAAAAAAGAAAAATCCAATCATGTCTATTCTCCAAAAAGGTTGATGAATTTAATGATATGATCTTACCAATAGATCATCCGACCAAAAGACACAAGCAATGAAATTTCCTACACATCTAAAATCTAATGACATGATCAGTTCTTGTTGCTAAATGATGTCAATGGAAAAGTAAAAAAAAAAAAGGACACTTGGGATTCATCATCATGCCCACAAGGCTAACAAGGACATGAGCCCTGCGCCGGAGAACAAAGCGACGTACGATGCCGCCTGCTGGCCATTGTTGTTGATCCTCTGGCGGTCGAGGAGGTCCGTGGCTATCAAGTCCACTAGCGCCATGTATATCAATATCCCCGCCGAGAACGCGTCCAGGACGCCCTCCACCGCTATCGCCGTCGGGCTGTCTGGGTTGTACGACGATGCCACGGCGAGGCCGACGGCGATTCCCCCGGGCGTCGTTATGGCGAAGAAGCATGTCATCGCCAGCTCTTTCAGCAAACTAAACCTTGCCTGCAAGCAATTGTGACAGCAGATAGTGTTCTGTCAGTCAAGAGATGAAAAAAAGAAAGAAAGCTGTGATTTGCATTAATTGTTCTCTAACTTGTTTCTGATTTGGATCATAGTTCTTGCATGCTGCAAACTAAAAGGCTTTGGCAAGTTTATATATGTTAAGCAACCTGTGAGACGCAGCCTGCCAAAGCAAAACCCTCGAAGAATTGGTGAAAGGACAGTGCAGCGATCAAGGGCCTGATGGTGCAGGGACTCTGCGACACCCCCAAGGACAGGCCTATGATCACCGAGTGCGAGACGATTCCGAGCTCCAATATCTGCACACAAATATAGAGAGAGAAATATCAGACACAGGAAAAAAAAAGATTTTTCTTTTGCCGAATTCGAATTGGACAATTGCTGATATTTGCATTTCTTATTTATGACCTGGTTAGCAGAGGATAACTCATGAAAGGATACAAAGTGCATTTTGAATGATAAAAGCATTCATGTCATCTGTTTCCTGTCAAACTTATTCAATGATTAACACACAAACTTGATGGGTTTATGAGGGCGTTGCATTGTACCAAATGGGAGTCTTCAAAACTTTGAATAAGAAATGACCAATCTGAACACTCATTATATATATTATGACATAATAAGTATATGATTCATGTAGTCGACCCACCTAATAGGATAAGACTTTATTGTTATTGTTGTAATATGGATGAGACTGAAGTGTGTACATATACATATATACTACAAACTGCGTAGCGTAGTACGTGATCAGATAACGAGAACAAGAAAGCAGAAATCATCCAATAATGAAGAGCAAGATGAGGTGCATGAACAAAATCGTCTTTCTTTAGACGTATTTAGCATAAAATATAGTTCTCATTTTACCTGGGACACCACGATATGCGTTTCGTGCGAGTAGTCCTCCTCCGGCTCGGCGAGGCCATGCTCTGCAGCGTGCGCGTGGATCCCAACTATGTGCATGCCCTCTGCGATGCCGTCGCTGGCCACGACCCTCGCCTCCGCCTTCTTCTTCCCCTTCTCATCCGCAGCGGCCTTCGTCTTCTTGTGCCTCCGCTCGTAAAACCTCGTCCCCAGGAAGTCGAGGACGAGCGTCCCCAGCGCCGCCATCATCGCCACGAACCCCGAGAAGGGGAACTTGGACCACGGCGACGCCGGCAGCGATGGATCTGCGAGAGACTCCGCCGCGTCCGGGAGTATGTGTTCGAAGCCCGTCGCAAGGATCACCCCGGCCGCGAACGCCTTGGCGACCGGGAACCAGGTGCCGTCCGTGCGGAGGAGGCGCCCCTGGCTCTTCAAGTGCACGAGGGGGGTGCAGACGCCGACGGAGCCGGAGGCCAGGATGGCGGCCATGGCCGCCAGCTTGAGGTGCGTGGCGGACGCGCCGTCGCGGCATTGGTCGTCGCCGGAAGCAGACATGGTCGTCGAGGGGAGGGGGATCGTTGAGGTGCAGTGGAGTGGGGGATTCGGAGGAGGAACGCCATGGCGAAGAGTGTCGACATCATGAGCACAGCGCGGATGCCGGTTGAAGCCAATGCATCTGGTACGATGTCGCGGGATCGCAGACTGTGTTGGATCATGCACATCGTATCGTTCGATGTCGTCACACGCGGTCCCGTATGGTACCAGAACTCTGTTGGAGTGTCCACATCGCTTAGCTCGATCGGTCCAACTTTTAAATAATAATAATAATAATAATAATAATAATAATAATTTATTATCTTTTAATTCATATTTTTAAGAATATTTTATCTTTTGACAATCAGGATAGGGTGATAGATAAAAAAAAGTAAAATGTGATGTGTCCTTATAATTGAATAATAAATTATGAGAGATAATGGGTATAATTATTAATTAAGAATAAAATTATTATATCAATGTAACATGAGAGAGAGACTTTTTAAAAATAAAAAAAGTAAGCAATAAATGTAAATTTAAAACAAATAAAAATAGAAATTATTATATTAGATTTAAATTTTTGGTCAAAACTTGACTTAGTTTTGTAGCAAATTATCGTGGGCCCTAACATGACTAAGATTCTCGTTATTTCTTATGAAAGGTTCCCACGGAGGTTGAGAACTTCCAATTTTTACTTTATTGAAGGGACAAAAGAAACATATTATTTTTTTCTTCAAACATTTCTGATGATCTCGGGGACACTTTTTGTCATTGCTTTTTTTCTTTCTTTTGTTTTTGCTTTTAATTGTTATTTAATGGATATATATAATTAATTATTTATTAATATATTATTATTCAGCATATAAAATAAAATTTTAATTAAATAACATTTTTTTCTTTAATTGGTATTACAGTATATTAAAATATTATTAATTAATATTTATTGTTAATAATATTTATTAAGCTATTTTTTACATAATATTAAATAATAATATATTTATAAGATAAATTAACATAATATTTTTCATATTACAAAAAAATTATCTCTCTAGTTTTTACTTTTTATCCAAACACTAATAAAATTTATTCACCTAATCTTCTCCATCATTACATTTTTTTCATCTTGAGAATTAATAAGAACTTAAATTTTTACATCAAAAAACAACCTTAACAAAAGAGAAAATTACTTTAATCTAAAATTATTTATTCCTCTTTATTTTATTAATTTTTTGAATTGATAAGATAAAAAATACTATTCAAATGGAATTTAAATAAGTTCATTTGTATTTTGTCCGTATTTCATCTCATTTATTCAATAACTCAATTAACTACATTTAATAAAGAAGATCACAATGGAGGAGAATGAAATTAAATTCCAATAATCTCGGATCCAAATTAATTCTTTCCATTTTACTTTCACTGATATCCGAGTTCTCGCACCATGATTTCTAACCTCCATATGATCTTATGTTTCCCCTAATAATTATAGAAAGATTCTAAAAATTAGAAATAATCAATATGAATCGAAAAGATGTTTGATGATAATATTTTATACAATATTATGCTCATATTAATATTTTTATATTTTTACATACCAAAGATGTAGGACCAAAAGTGATACTTCATAATTATTAAAAAAGAACTTCGATTAAATTTTAAGATAAGAATTTAAGTGTCAAATTTTGATGCATAACTAATAACTTTCTATTGATTGAACATATATCCTGCATAATATCTCCATGACCTTTTTGATAGCATTTATCCTTTTTTATATTGGGTACATATCTTATTGAAATCGGACCGGTTAAAGGGCGAACCGGGTGAGTGGCTGGCTGGTTTGACTCGGATTTATATTACGATGGAAAAAATTAACCAACCGGTGAACGGGCCCAACTTCAAATATCATGAATTTGTTCACCTTATATAATTGTCTAGCAAACTAATTAAACAAGGTGTCAATAATTAGACATGACCTATTTACTCAAATTTGGTAGAAGGGTATGTTTATTCTCATTCCATTATTATACCTTTGCCTTTTCTCAATTAATTTTTGAGAAGACATAAAATATTGTACATCGTAAGATAATAGGAAGATCCATTATGTTTTTTCCCCATTAGTCACTTAGAAAAATGATTATGCACCTTTACAGAATAAAATAATCCTAATATAATTCCAAAAATTACCATAACAAATCTCAGAAAATTCACATCATACTCCATTTGTAGTCTTTTAAGAGAAACTAGGAAGACCAATGTCTACAGACAGTAAGATCGAAGTAAGATAACCAAGGGAAAATTAGTTCATGGAGGACCAACTAAGAAGCTCATTCCTCATCTTCCTCATCACCATCACCACCAGCTGCCTTCTTTGCTGCTGCCTTCAAGTTCTTTCGCTTGACTCTTCCGGGGCGGCCACCGCCAAGGGGACTAGTCAGTGAGAAGTCAATGTGCTTTGCACTATCAACCCTCACCATGAAGGAGGGTATGTTGACAACTTGCCTCCCAACTCTACAAACAATGCAGGGAACATATGTTAAAGAAACTGAAACAAGAAAAGAGGTTTCGGCAGCCAGAAGAAATCGTCTCGAGTATTCTTAAACTATTTGGCCTACAAAACCTATCACATATAGTGTTTTTAAAACATGTAATATACAGAAACAATATCAATTTACTCACAAAGACCTAAGTAAAAGGGATTAGATAAGGAACAAGTAATCCAATTCTACAGTAAGCACAGAAGACATAGCAAGACATGAAAGTAAAATTAGAATATTAAGCAAAATCACCACTTTCCAACTTATATAACGTATAGGTATAACATAATTAGCTTGTGCAGTAGGAAACATCACAAAGAGCAATATAAGTGATTCAAACTGGCATTATCAACAACAAACAACAACAAAGCCTTATCCCACTGTAAGTGATTCAAACTGGCATTATCAAGGACGTAAAAAAAAAAGATCAGCTAAAGTAGAACAAAAGGAACATTCAAGATATAAAACAAATAGAACTGAGATATTAAACCAGCAATGTGTCATACAATTGGATTAACAGAGCCTGAGAACTGATACACCAAAGACAATTATACAAATCAATGCAATTGGTACTTATATTACAAAACACAAAAATAACTCCGCCTATGTTTTATAGCCGGTCCCAAGCCCGGATAAAGGAGGAGGGTTGTGTTAGGCCCCGACAGCCCTGTCGAATCTCATGAACATGGATCAGGTGTCGTATGATCCATGTAGCCGACCCCACTTAGTGGGATAAGGCTTTGTTGTTGTTGTATTACAAAACACAAAAATAGATCTAAGATGGAGTACTTAAATTTCAATTTAGAAAAAGGAAACCAAGATAAAACCTTTTCCAAATGTTCAACAGAACATCCTTTTATTACATAAAATTCCTGCCACGCAAAACTCAAGGCACAGAACAATAAATTATGCTGTCCCATTGAACATCTGAGTAACATAAAAAGAAAGGAGTTTTTTTTTAAACCCCAAGAAATTGAAACAAATATTCTTGAACATGAAACTATGAAGCAAATCAAAGACAAAAACATGAGTAACAAAAAGTTCAACTCAATACAAATATCTAAAGTAAGGGATAACGCCACAAAGAGCAAAATTAAAGAAAATATGAAATAAGGGTTTGTAAGAAGCACATAAAGTGTACCATTATGCAGTTAGCAAACGATAGAAACCTTACACTTTCCAATAAGTAAAATCAGCTTTCAATAGCATCGATATGTTGCAGATGGTAACAAAAAAAAATGAAATCCTTATGTTTGATAGGTACATGGTAGATTTTACAGTGCTGCAGCGGCTTACATCGGTAAAAAAAACTGAATAATCACAATATCATTATGAAATGCTAATAATATAAACCTGATGTGGCGCTGTCTGATCAGAACGCGAGCATGGTGGATGGACTTGGCCATCCCAGACTTGAAGACGAGAGTCTGCAGACGACGCTCAAGGAAGTTTTCCACGGTCAGGGCCAGCACGTAATCGAGCTTGTTCTGGTCCTCCTGAAGCAGTCCGTACCTGTTCATCCTTCGGAGCAGGGCCTCGCCCTCGAAGATCCGGCGGGGGTTCTTCTCGTCCAGTGTCAGCAGGTCCCTTGCAGCATTCCTGATGCGGCTCAGGGCATACTGCACCCTCCAGAGCTCCCTCTTGCTGCGCAGTCCGTACTCGCCCACCAGCTTCAGCTCTGCGTCGAGTCGCTCCTTCTCGTACGGGCGGCGGGGCTTCTTGAAGGTCTTCCCATCTGCACCAAAAAATCACGTATTACGCTCGGATTTGCACAAGATCGAGGAAAAGAACGTTCTTTTTTTCTTTCAGAGCTCGAATTAATATATCCCATAACGTACGAAAAGAAGATTTCTTTAGTGATGGATCAACTGAGGAGATCAAAATAACGAAAGACAATGACCAACACAAATGCAGAACGAACCAAAGAAAACTTTTCTTCCTTGCAGAAGAACTCGAGTACACAATCACAAATGCTCTTGAAATAGAGGGAGAAGAAAAGGAAGAGATCGACATGAAACAGAGAGACTCACAGTTCCTGTAGAAGGAAACGTGCACCATCGTTGGCCGCCGGAAGTCGTCGCACTGAAACCTTCTCGCGCGCGCTCGGAGCGTGGAAGAATAAAACGAGAGTGGGTTTATAGCAAAGAGCCCTAGATCCCCCTAAAAACTAATTATGGGCCTGTGAATGGGCCATAGAATTCATCCCTTATTCTTTTTTTAATGTTATTATTATTATTATTATTATTATTATTATTATTATTCCGATAAATTTGTACTATGGTTAAGTAAGGTTCATGAGCTTTCATACGCATATTTGTGTGAAATTTAAAATTAGACAGAATATTGATCTTTAATCTATTATGAAGTGTTAAAAATTAAACAGAATATTTTTCCAAAATGATTTTATCTTATTTTTTCCAAATTTTAAACTTATTGTGTTAAATAATTTGTATTTAGATTAATTTTTATAGAATACCTTTCATGTTTTGTAAAACAAACTTAATATGAAAGGAAAAAGTAATTTGTTCAAGATTCTATTATTTCAATTACATTAATTTTTTAGATTTATCTATTATTTTTTCTCGTTTAAGTTTTATTTGCGCTCTTAATCTTAATTCTTGGTTATTTTAATTACTAAAAATATTTCTACAGAAAACACATCACGAGCTATGCTAAATTGTTTTTAATATGAAGCATTCACCCTCCTTTGTAATATTACTTTAAACATGTTTCTGGCATTAAAACTTATAAAAAAGATGGAAAAGTGTATCTCAGATTTAACAGGAAAACAAATTTCCTAGTGCTTAAAAACACGGACATTGATGGCAGCCCTTTAAAGAATCAACTAGCAATGCTCCTCTCGGGTAATGTTTAGAGATGCCTTATTAGGCCAAAGATGACATGATCAATGACCAAATGGGATCTCCAAAACTTTGGAAGTTCTCAAGTTTAAGTTTCTACATCAAAAAAATTTTTTTTTGAAAGGTGGATTAAAACTCATTTCATAAATATGTAGAGTTTATGCACAATATTAATTTAACTATAAATAATTAATAAAATACATTGTTAACACTTGACAATGATAATTAGAAGTTCAAAATTGATAATCAATCCATTTCAGCCAGTCCACTCCATAATGCATAATGATAAAGCATTAGTAATGGATTGGACATGAATAATCAAATACCCATAATCAATATTTTCATAACCAAATCAGCGACCAGATTGAACTCCGGACTAGTCCGATTAAATTTATTATAATATTATTTATAATAAATATAAAGATATAATATAAGTTATATGACATAGTATATGAATATTATACTAATAATTTTTTAATAATATTAAAATTAATATAACATATTTTTTATTTATTAAAAGTTTTTAGTAATTATTAACATATAAATATAAATAGATTATTATTATTAACTTAATATCTAATATTTATTGATGATATATGCTATATTAATAAATTTTATCTTAAATTATTGTTTTTCTTTTTTCTTTAACACTTTCCTTTGTATTTCCTTTATTTATACTCTTTGATAATTTTTCATTTTAATGTTATTCAATTTTAAATACTTACTTTTTTATTTCATTTCCTATTTAATATTATACATATCACATTCCCTCATTTTTTTTACCTTTCTTATATTGCTTTTTTAACTTTCCTACTTTTGTCATTTTTAAAATTTTATTTTTCAAATTTTGAATTGAATTGATTCACAGTTTTTTTCTAGTTGAATGTCAAAACTGATTTTAATATCAAATCAAACCGAATCACCGGTCGGCCTGTGATTGAACTGGCCGATTCGGTCCGATTTTAGTAACATTGAACACAACAAGTCTTATCACAATACATAGTGAATAAGTAACACGAGTAATTTGCCACACATCTCTAAACAAAACACATGGCAGACAACATAAGTAAAGTTCAAAGGGTCGTTTGAAGGAACCGCAGTTTCTCATAAGTTCCCGCTGCATAGTTGAATTGATAGTGTAGTTCGGGTTGTGTTTGCTTGGTGTGGAATTTGATGATGAGGAATAAGGTGGTAGATGTGATAGGAAAAAATAAATGCGATGGACGAATTTTTAAGTGAATTTTGAATTAAAAATAATAATTATAATTATAAAATATATTTTATTATTAATTAAAATAAAATTTTAAAATAAAAATTTTTATGGGAACAATTTTGTTAAAAAAATATATTATTTAAATATAAAAATTGTTTTTAAATTAATTATTTTTAATGAAATAATAAGTAATAAATAATATTATATTAATCCTTTATTAAAATTATTTTATATTTATTAAATAATTTATTTTATAAAATATATGATGTTAGAGAAAAGAAAAAGAAAACAAGAAAATGTATTTTTTTTAAAAAGAAATCATCACGTCAACAAACCCAAAAGATAAAAAAAGTGGGTGTAGCTCCCGGTTCCACCATTTTCCATCATATTTATTCCCACCCGGAACTAGATTTCGAGGCGGTGTTTGATGGAACTAGACAGAATGAGGGCGCGGTTCCCTTCTGGTTCCGCAAACAAACGCAGATCCAAATGTTCACATGCAAGTTAAGATTTAAGATGCTTATGTGCATGGAACATGATCACCAACTTCATCTTCAATTTTTTCAATTCAATTTCTTCGTTATCAAATTGGATCTCAAGATCATCATTAGTTTCAAAAGGGAAAGCAGCAACACTTTCTGAATTCTTTACTTCAAGCACATCATTTTCGGTACCTACTTGTTCATCTTCATTTATTTGATGAAATCCTTTCCACATCCGTACACATTCGTCACTTGAATCAAAATCTTCTATTTCAAATTAATGCTGATTTTTCTTTCTTGACTTTTCTTTGCATGTCAACTTGAAATTACACATGACATAAACCAAGTCACCCATTTTATCATGGCTTAAAAGATTTCTTCACTTAATATGAACTTATAATATTTTACATAGCTTTAGTTAAAGTTGATAGAACCAATATTTTCATAACCGGACTAGCGATCGGACCGAACTCCTTATCGGGTCACGGTTGTAGAGGTCTAATCGGATTCAACCGAATTGAACCAAATTTTATTAAAATAATATTATTTATAATAATTATAATGATATAATATAAATTACATGATATAGTATATGAATATTGTATTAATAACTTATTCAAATTATTCAAATTTAATATAACATATTTTTTATTTATTAAAAGTTTTAATAATGATTAACATATAAATATAAATAGATTAGTATTAATTTAATATTTATTATTTATTGATGATAGATGCTATATTAATAAATTTTATCTTAAATTGTTCTTATTTCTTTAACACTTTCCTTTTTATTTCCTTTATTTATGCCCTTTGATAATTCCCATTTTAATGTTATTCAATTTTAAATACTTACATTTTTTATTTCAATTCCTATTTAATTTTATACATGTCATATTCCCTCCTTTTTTACCTTTCTTATATTCCTTTCCTTTTTCCTTTTTTAACTTTCCTATTTTCACATTTTTTTAATGTTAATTTTCAAAATTTGAATTGAACTTGATTGAACCGATTCGACCAGCCCAGTTCAACCGGGCAATTCAATCGATTTTCCCGAGTCAATGTTAAAAATGGTATTGCAAACTGAATCGGATTTTCGGCCGATTCGCGTTTGAACCAGTCAGATCCGATTTTGATAACACTGGATAGAACTAAACATCGACATCGGTAGGTTAGAAAAGAAGGATTCGAGCAGCGGTAATAAAGTCCTTTCTTAGAATAGTGAGAAACAACTTTGCTGAGAGCAGTAGACCTTCTCTCTTTCTGGATTGATTCCCACTCACTGCCCGATAGCTGGCTTGGCCCATGAGACCTATTGTCTTATTGTCCTGGCTCACTTCACTTCACTATAAAATGGAAAATAAATATTAACTATGGGAAACTTACTATTTCAAATGCACTCCAATTGCACTCATAACCAGAAGAACTGCAAGTCAAAGTTAGCACCCTAATAGCAAATGTTTGCAATTCAAGATAGTGATATCCATAAAAGCCCAAACTTAGCACCCTAATAGCAAATGTTTGCAATTCAAGATAGTGATATCCATAAAAGCCCATATTCTCTCGTCATTATTGCTTCTTCAAACCCAAATAAACCCTTTACCTCAGTAAAATCCTCCATTTGCAATACTATTTTGGTTCTCTCATCTTTCTTAGGAACCAATTTCCTTAAATAATCATAAAATGTAATTTTGATTTTATGGTTAACAACAAAATTAGACCTCTATTGATATTGAGGATTCAAATAATAAGTCATAAAATGCAAGGGTTGCATAAGTTGATCCTCAATTCTCTCATCAATTATTTTCAAAATAGGATCATACCTAAAAAAAGAACATACAATAAGTTAGAAAAAACTTTATAATGAAAGCAAAAGATTGGAATATTGACAACTAATATATAAACATTTAATTTTATTTTACCTTCTTTTAACACCGATAAATTAGTATTGATATTTCTCTTACACTAGTCAGCTGCTTATAAATAAATAAACCGCAAAATCGGAATGTCCTCTGAATCAATGAATCAAAAACTTTGACAAGTGAAATAGCAACTTTGAGACATGTAGCAAAATTCTTCCAAAATTTATAACAAATTTATTTACCTTTTTCCCTCATGAAAGGAAGCACCTTTCCAAGACTTTCATGATGCAGAAGTGAACATGGTCAACAAGTAACCTTTTAATTCGTGGAGACATCCTAAAGTCAAGTATCCAATGACAAATCAAGTAGTAGTAGGTCTAATTAAATCCTTCTTATTTGTGAAGTGTCTTAACATGCTAACAAGCAAGGTCCTAAAATATATACATCAATTGATTCTCTTAGATTTTGCTATTTTTGTTTGTTGTGTTAAAAGTTTCTTTTCAAAATCATCTAAAATCAAATCAATACAATGAGTGGCAAAGGTGCCCAACATTAGACCTGCTGCTTTGAAGTTTGCCTCATCATTAGTCATTATTTGTACCACGTTATCTTCACCCACCATGTCAACCATCCTATCCAACATTTTGAAAAAAAATCTTTTGTGTTAGAAATATCTAATGTATCAACCGAAGTCAAGAACACAGTCCTTTTAAGTCTATTCACCAAAAAGTTGCAAGTACATATTTTCTTCTCCATGAATCAGACATTATAGAACAACTTGTCTTTTTCCACTCTAGTCTATACTCAATAGTTTTTTTGTCTCTTCTAAATTTTTCTTCAAATACTTTCCCCGCACTTCATGATAAGGTGGCTTGAAGTCAGGAACATGTATAGAAACAATATTAAAAATTTTAATGATTCAAGATTTTTTACACAATTGAAAAGATTATCACTTGTGTAGAAAAATCTACAAATTTAGTTGCATGCACCTTCCCTTACGTCTTTCTTTAGCATATGACTAACAGTGACTTGATTAGTACTTAGCTACTAGTTTTGTTGAATCCATCTATGGAGGCACCGCCACTTTGTTGATTTGGTGTTGATTGTTCCACTTCAATCTCCATGTCATTATCTTTCCCAACGCCATACATAGTCTTTTTCTTCATATGAGAATGTTGCTCAATTGATGCTAGGACCAACATCATATTCTTTTTTACTTCATAGGAATAGAGAGACAATGTTCAACATCCTTTCATGTACTAGCTGGTGCTTGAATCAAATTTTTCACTAAATATCTTACCACAATACTTGCATTTTGTTTTTTTTTTTCATTCTTCCCCACATCAAATCCATGTATTTGGTTGCTAAAACTTGAATCAGAACTTGTCCAAGTTTAGTCAAACACTCAAGTGAAAAAAATGGATAGAACTTTCTACCCAAGTTGACCAAAACTTGAAGACAAAAGTCTTTTGTTGTTCAGCAAGAATGTCCAATTTTTTTTATATGGAGCTACTTTTAGACCTATTAGTTATTATTTTAATAATATTATTATATGCATTATATATATTATATATTATATTCATTATTTATTTATTTGTATATTATCATAAATTTATAATTTATTTAGGTCTAACAATAAAATTATATTAATTATTCATTAAATTTACTTAGTATTATAATAAATATTTTTATTTATTTTACTTATCATACATCATTATTAAAATTAACTAGTATAATATTAAACTAATTATTAAATTATTAATTGTGGTCTTCTAAATAACTTATTATTATATAATTATTTTATATAAATATGATGTTAAATTTTCTTTTATATTTCATTTTTTAGTTTTAATTAATTTATCTTAAATTTATTTTTTTTCTTCCATCTAATTAACTAATTATAAAAAAATTGTATAATTAATAATATAAAATAATCTTCACAAAATAATAAAATATATCTTTAGTTCTTATTTTTGTCCAAACACCCTCTAAAACTTATCTGTCTAATTAGCTTTTAAAATTCTAATTAAATTTTCATCCAAACACTAAATCAATATTTTTCTGCCTAATCGATTAATTCTTGAAAACTAATAAGAACTTAAATTTTACTATCCAAACACACTCATAAATTCTTCCTCTTTTGTTTTCTTGAACTTGAGGCATTATTGGCCATTATCTTGGTCAATTGATCACTAAATAGCTGCAAAATTAATCAAATATAGAAAACTAACAAACATAAACAACAAAAATATTAAATGCAACTATGTAAGTTTTCTAAGATGCAACTAGCAAGCATTGAATGAGATTAAAAGGGACACAACATTTAGTAATCAATGATTAAGTAATATAAAAGCATTGGAAGGATCAACAAGAAAATGACATATATGAAGAAATAACAATTAAACTAGGAACTTAATCACTGACTGGGAACTTGAATCATATTATTAGAATCTTAAATGAAAGTCGATCAACGCCAACACAATCCACGACTAGGAACTTGATCACTGAAGGCTCATGTAGTCAAGTGCTCAAGATGTTATCTCATCAAATCAGACGCCAATCGACGACTTGTGTGTTCCTCTACAATGGCGAACTTGACCTCTTCGATATCCCACTTGGCCTCTACAATGAATGTCAACACTCAACAACTTGTGTGAACTCTTGTGGCATCATGACCTCCTTCAAAATACGTCTGAATGACCGAATTTGTGCCCTAAACCATAAATCACTTTCATCTTTTATTACATAAATGCCCTTCACAATGGAAATATGCCATGAGAACCCACATAAGTAGACTCGGCAACTCTACTTGTGGAACTCATGCATTGAATGATTTCGCACGTTTCAAACAAGTTGATTTGTAATATTATCCAAGTTCACCCACAGTCGCGATTTCAGCCCGAGTCAATCCATTTTTTTACCCTAGAAACATAAAAATTTAGGTTTTAAGTATTAAAACTAGTTGTTTTTACAACCTTTGTCATGATCAATCTGAAATGCATTATATATTATGGCATAACAAGGATGGGACTCGAGTGTGTATGTATACTTCAAAGTACAAACTACATACATAGTACGTGATCATATAATGAGAACATGTAAGAAGATTATGAAGAACAAGACGAGGAGCATGGACAAAGTTCTCTTTCATTTCTTAATGGCTTAAATGTATTTAGCATAAAATATAATCGTCATTACCTGAGAAACCACGATATGCCTTTTGTGCAAGTGATCCTCCTCCTTTGAATCCACCTCGTGCTTCTGGTCTCCGCTGAGCCTATGCTCAGCCTTCGACTTCTTGTGCATCCTCTCATATAACCTTGTCCCCAAGAAGTCAAGGATGAGCATCGCTAGTGCTGCCATCATCGCCATGAACCCCGAGAAGGGGAACTTGGATCATGGCGACTCTGCCACATTTGAGAGAATGTGGTAGAGAAGCTTGTCGCAAGGATCGCTCTTGGAGAGCACCATGTCGTCGTGTCCTCAAGGTCGTTGTGTTGATGAGTTGTAGAGTAAAAAACAAACAATCGTCTTCTTCCATAGAGGAGTTGTAATACCGGTTTGATCCAGTTTAGTTTCTTACATGTCAACATAATATTAGTATAAATAGTGTTAACTGATGTAATTGGAATCTCAAGTAGTTGTAATTGATTCTTAATTGAATAAAGTGAAAGTTTCTTCCCCTTTCCTTTCTGTGCAACTTCCGCCTCTTTCTTCTTTATTTTCGACGACTACCAACGAGAATTAGATCAGTGCACAAGATCTCTCATTTCTTAACGTGGTATCAAAGCCATGTGATTAACGATCTACATGAGCTCCTCATCACCGCCTGTCACCGCAGTTGCTGGAAGCGGACCACTTGCTCCTCCGAGCTCATCGTCGTCATGAGGAGCACCAACAACATGCATGACCCCTGCAAGTCCAAGCGCAAGGTCTTCCATCATCATCTTCATTTTTCTTCATCAATGATTAGATTTCTTCTCTTTGTTCATTTCTTGTTTCTTTCCTTCCTTCTACTCGTGCTTTTTCCTTCTATGTTTTCCTCTTCCGACTGACGATCACAAATAGTCGTCGATTAAGTGTTTTTGTTTGTCATCGAGTTCTTATTTGATCTTTGTTCTTGTTCTTCGTTCCTCCAACCTTTGCATTGTCGTCCTGGTAGTTGCTAGTGTTTTTCTTCTACCTCCGTCGATTATCGACGTCAACTTCGTCATTTTTCATCCTTCTTTGGGACTTCATTATCTTGGAGCACGCCTCCTCTCTTCGAAATTCATCGAGTTTTATCTCTTGTCGGGATTTGATTAGAGCTTTGTTTCTATTGGAGTTTTATCTCCTGTTTCGTTTGATGACAATCGCCATTATTTGGAGCTTCGTCAATTGCCGATGCTGTTATCGACGTTTGGATTTGTCGATGTTGTTTTGAGTTGTCGGATGTCCTCTGACGTCAAGTTTCAAAGCTTTGGTTTCTTTTTGGATCAAAACTGATCCAGTTCCTTGCATTGACCATGGCGAATCATAGTGATCGACACTTGCTTTTGATGATCAACGTATGCTTTCGAAGCTCGTCTCCTTTCATCGGCGTTGTTATCAATATTTGCCTTTCCTTCGGCTTTCATTGGTTTTCGATTGTCTGATGATGTCATAGCCCGACTAGTCTTCTTCTAGCTTTCTACTTTCAAATTTTGATTTTTTTTCACCTAGTGTATTCTCCTTCTTCATTTCCATTGAGTCGCAGCTCGTTTGGAGCTTAGTTTCTTCGCGACAGAGATGCCACTCGGCTTCTCAAAGCCAATCTATCCTTGGTCGGAAACCTTCACCCCAATTGCATTTTCTTGCTCTCCATGTTTGTTCTTTCCTTCTTTTTTGCATCTCTGATCAATCAGCTTGCATGTGTTCAATGAATTATTGTGGGTGATGACAATCACGTCTTCGTCGGATGTTCTATTGTTGGGATACACAAGTTCTCTTCAAGTTGGGGCAAAGGTTGTTTCTCACCGTCAACTTGAGGGGGTGAGTTCTTGGTGACATCATCTCCAGTATCTTTGTCTTCTCTGGCGATGGCACTTCAACGACGAGCTGTAGAGCTGCACACTTCTTCTTCATTCTCTTGGTGGTTGCCAAACTCAAGTTGGGACTCCAGTTGGCAACTATTGTGTGGGCGTCATTGTCTTCAATACTATGATGACATTTTGTTGGCATCTTCATCATTAGCAACATCGCGGCTTCGTCTTTGGAATATGCAACAATTGACAACATCTGCATTCTCATCGTTGACGTAATGATCGTGGTGCAAGTTTTCATCATTCTCATTCAGATTCTTCCCATTGCCAACCTGAGGGGGCATGTTGGAGATCACCACGTCACCATGTCATCAAGGTCGCTATGTCAACGAAGGTTATTATATCAATGAGTTGCAGAGCCAAAAAACATCTGATCATCTTCTTCCATGTAGCAATTGTAATACCAATTTAATTCAATTTAGTATCAGTATAATAGGTGTTAAGTGATGTAATTGGAATATGAGAAAGTTGTAATGATTCATTTGAATAAAGTATAAGTTTCTTTCCCCTTTTCTCTCTGCAACTTCCACATCTTTCTTCTTTATTTTCGATGACAATCAACGAGAATTAGATTAGAGTGCAGGAGCTCTCATTTCTTAACAATCACCACCACCAAGAACGCCTTGGTCATCGGGAACCAGACACTGTCCATGTGGAGGAGGTGTCCTTGGTTCTTCAAGCGCAATAGCAGGATGCACACACCAACGACGCTAGAGGTCAAGATGGTTTCCATGGACGCCAACTTGAGTTGCGTCGTAGACGGCCAAGATGGCTGTTGGGCATCATCATCATCATCACCACCACCACCACCACCACAAGAATACTTCAAATATAAACAACCCTCTTACTTTCTTTTTTTTGTTATATTCTTTTATTTCGCTTGTAACTATTTTATTAATCCATTTTTTTAAAAAATCGAGAGATAACTATAAATTGAAAACAAATAAATATAAAAATTATTATATCAATGTAACATGAGAGAGAAACTTTTTTTAAAACAAAATAAAAAGTAAAGATATAAATACAAATTATTATACTAAATGTAGCGTTAAGAAAAAATAAAATAAATTATATTAATATTACTCCTCATTGTATTAATTTGATGAATAATTAAGATAAAAATATTATTCAAACAAAATTTAAAATAACTTAATTTATCCGTACCTCATCTCCTTCATTCAAAACTCTCAATTCAAACATATTTAATAAAGAATGGAAGTCCACAATGGAGCACAATGAAAATAAATTCGAATAATTTCGGATCCAAAATTATTTCTTTCCTTTTTTTTTTGCACTAATATCGGAGTTCTCTTATCCTACTGCTTTGAATAAAAACCCTTCCATTGATTTTATTAATTTGTAATAAAATTATTGTTGTTGTTTCCAATATTGATTAAAGATATGTTGTGAATAAAATTTGTAAAAATATAGATTTTTAGTATTGTTCCCAAATCTGTTAAATTTGTAAATATTGATTGCAGAATTTAAAAATACTGCAATCAATGTTGATATTCCCGTTTTTATTCCTACTGCTTTGATCTGCTAGAATAACATATCTTTTTTTGGCTAAATCAGAACTTTTTTGACAAAAAGAATTGATTGCAGTATTTTTTTTATGGTTATTAAGGATTAGATATTGTCATCTATTTTAGGGTTAGTATTAGGCAACTTTATATTCTCTCCATGACATTTTGATAACATTTATTTATTTTTAATGAGAACCAAACTTATTAAAATCGGACCGGTTAGAGGCCAGCCGGATGAGGGGCTGGTTTGGTTTTGACCCAAACAATCGGAATGGAAAAATGAACCAACCCATGAACGTGTTCATCTTCAATATATATATATATATATATATATATATATATATATATATATAAAGTTGGTGCATTGAAACTTCTCCTAACATTGCATTCTCATTTATCTATTTTCTGAAATTTTCCACTTATTTTAGTTTTCTTTCCATTCAAATCCCTTAACTAGGGTACTTTAATAATTCATTAAGACTGTCTACTCACCTCTAATTTGGTATTCCAAACTCTTTTATTTCATTGCGTCTACTCACCATAAATGAAAACAGTCAGGTCCCTTCTATTTATGTTTTCCTTGATTTTTTATTTTAATATGTCTATGTCTATTAAAATTTATTATTTTTATGCTCCATGCTTTCCATTCAGCAGTGGTATGTATATATATATATTTTCTCAATTTGAGGATATTTATCTTTTTTCACTCTTTTTTTCAAATCTTATGAATTGGTCTCAATGTATACGCTATAACCTCCACTGCCAACTTCTGACACTTCAAATGACCATTTAATTTAATAATTAATTATATGTAACACTCCAACTCTTCGTTTTTCTATCAAACGTCCGTTTATTGAATGCCAAATTTATTTATTTGAAGTGACACTAAACATGGACGTCATATATTCCAATTCTTTCTTTTTAACTGTCAATCATATATTCCCAGCCACGAGGAAGATGAGGGGGATCAAGACGGCACCTCACTCTGCACCATGCAACAAGGCGAATGAGGAATGCATAGGCCTGCTCCCGGACGATGTCCAACTCTCCATCCTAGCTCCTCTGCATGAGTTAAAAGATGGCCACCACCACGTTGTCCTCTCCAAGCTCTGGCGCGGCATTTTCTCCTCCCTCTCGGACCTCTTGCATGCTCACCTCCTGCAATCTTTTCTAGGCAGCTTCCTAGGATCATCCATCAAGAAGAGTTGTGCCCTCTTCGTCAATCTCCTCGAGAGGGACTACCACTGTGAGACCCAGATCCTGTGTGATGGCAACATCATGGAGCTCACCATCTGCGTGCTCAAGCTACTCATGTGCAGGCTGACGATCCCGCCCAAGTTTGCTGGCCTCCAGCGCCTCCTGGACCTCGAACTCGAGAACGTGATCATGACGGACAACTAGTTCGGTAGGATGATGTCCTGCTGTTGGGCCATCTCAGAGGTTGAGGGTACACAACTACCACAGGGCTAGGAGCTTGGTGGTCTGACTTGCAGGTTATGTTTGTGTTCCATCTTTTTTTTTAAGCTGGTGTCTGGTAGTTGTTCATCAACATGGTTCTCATTTGGTGCAATATTCCCATGGTACTTGCAGCGAAATGAGCCATCATGCTTTGTTGTGCACAGATACAAGTTCTGCTTTTTGAGAAGCTTGAAGGAGAATCATTAGACCATGATTTCTTCATGGAACTGAACTCCTTTCCTTTTTGCTCAAGCTCGTGCAAGCGCCTTTCCTGGTCTTCGCTTGCTGATAGGTAATGGGTGCTCATAAGGTTTCTTTCATATTTCAAGTTGATTTTTTAGCATTACCATTTGTTGGCAACTTGATTTTTATCTAAGGTTGTTTAGGTATAACTTCTTAAGATAGAGACCTTTCTAGCTGTAAGCACTAATTTATGTAGGTGTAATTATGTAGATGGCAAAGAGATAGTAACTCAAAATTTTTCGGCATTGGTAAGTAATTTTGTTTTCCACTACGTTATTGTCAAACACATGCTAATAAAAGCACTATTTGGCTGCCTTGTGGGAATAGATTGATGTAATAGTGATCATTAACATAACCATGCACTATGTTGTTCATTCTCGGACTCATTCTTCTATCATTTTGTCAATTGTTACATTGAAATTCAAAAAAAGTATTAGGTATCACAATTAGAAAAAATAAACTTATAATTCCTCTTATTAATGAATGCGTGAACTGTAAAGTATTTTTATCATTTGTAATTTTCATCATCTTAACACAATTTTTTTCATTCTTTGGTATTACAGTAGAAGTCATTGAGAATTGTTATGTACATTATTTTGAGTTTTGACAATTTATCAACATAAAAAATAGTTGTATGTACATTATTATTATGCAGTTTCTTAATTATGCTACTGTATTATTTCTGGATCGAGGAATTCATGCATGCAAGATGGTGTAACAAAGAGGGGAAAATTTTAACATGGCACCCGTTATTACTTCACCTAAGGCTGAAAAATGCGCTTAACACATCCCCGTTTTCTCCTGCACCACTTATAGAAAATTGTTCTTTTTCTAATTACGACATTAATAATTAATGTCGAGGCTATTCAGGGTGTTGTAATTTTGATGTTGTTTCTTGGAGAATAATAAAGTTTTGCACATTTGGATATGGAACTTATATATGAATAAAAAAACATATATATGCACAAAAATATATCCTTACCTCCATACTGACGGAGTGACGTGACTCATAATCAAGAGGTTTACAATTTAAACTTCATTCATGAAAGTTATTTATTTATTTATTAAAAATCATTTATTCTCATGTCAGATCTTTGGAAAAAAAGTGAAGACTACTACCAATGCAATTAAACTTTATGGCCGAAATATGAAATAAGGATGGAACACACGATGATAAAAACAAAGTTGACAATCAAAATCAAGTGCCTCAGCCTCATCGAGTAGCATCCGTGACAAGTGCCAAGATGCCCAATCGCACCATTGTATATAAATAAAGCCAGGATATCACTTTAATGCTTCCATCTCCATTGATCTTTTTTCTTATTTAAATCTTTTTCACTCTAATGTATTAATAGCATATTTCTAATCTCATAACTTAAAGGTTAATATTTGAAATATCAATAGAAATCATATGAATAATTAAGACCATTAACTAATAATAAAGTCTCGATGAATAAATAATTTCACTTTTATTTTACCGAAGTCATGATTTCCATGTAAGGCTCCGTTTGGCTAAACTTATGACTTATAAGTTTCTTTGAAAAAATCTCTATTGAAATTTATAACAAATATAAATTCTAGAGGTTGCGGAATACCTCTTGCAGCGGAAGCAGATCGTCGGGGCTTTCCCACGAACTCTTGACGAACGCACTTGCGCCTCGGGATCGGGAACCGAACCTCTGGAGAACGAAACTCTTTGCCACAACACAAGTACTCTGGACGAACCTCTGCGAAAGTATGTTTGGGACCTATGCTATGGGTCCCCTTTTATAGGGTGGGGAGACTTGGGCGACAAGTTAGGCAGAACGCATCACGCGCATCCATCACGTGCGTCCATCACGCGTATGATGATGTGTCTGCGCAGACATGCGCCTCGCTCTAATGGGCCGCGCGTATGTGCGGCCCATGTGCCCAAAAGGGCACTATTTCAACAATCTCCCACTTGCTCGCATTGGGCATTGTACTTTCGTTTATCCAGAATTTGTAAATGTGCCGTGCGACCCACGAGTACAAGCACGCTTCTTTATAGGAGCTAGAAAGATACTTGTTTAGGTTCAATCACTCAACTATCTTTAGAACGTATGTCATGCCCGGATTCATGACAGCTCACATATGAACCAACAAATGTTCAAGTAATATAACTCGTTATGCCCTAGATCTGTCTTGCAGCATACACTACAAGAGAACACATGTTTTGCGTCTCACTTATCCGACACAAAAAGATGCCTATCCGATGCAATTATGCATTTTGCCATGGATTTGTATCGGATTGAAATCCAACGCAAAACCCTTGGAAGCAAACTTTTCGCATCCAAAATTTCTGACGCAGATAGGTTACTTGACGCTTCTCAGACGCAATATTTGTGGCTACAGTTGGATGCAAGTTCGGATGCAAATTCGGACACTAAGTTGACGCAAAGGGTGATCCTCTTAGACGCACATTCAGTCGCACGCTAGAAATAGCATCTGATACATTCGGACGCAGATTTCATCACAAAGAAAAAAATATTAAAAAATACCTCAAATTCTCACACATCATCTATATTGATCTATAAAATTATTAAATTTAACCCGTAACGGGTTCTTATCGATTGTTGATGCTCTGCCTTTGTCTTTTTTCATACAAAAATAGTCTACACCACATCATCATCATCAAACTTGCACAACTAAAAGTAATCATCATTTATACAAAATTACCCATATGGTACATACAATTAGATGTAATTCTTACACATCTTAGAAACTAGAGTAATCATCAACCTTCAAGTACATAACTATAGAGTGCTCTGCATCTATACCACATCATCAACCTTGCACAAGTACATAACAACCTTGCACAACTTACAAAATAAAGAGTAGCATGCCATCTATTTAATCATAATTTCAGCAAAACTCCAATCTCCAATGTTGCTACGCGAGCGCTTAGAAGGAGAACTGAAATATAACAACCAAAAGGTTGAGGCAAAAGGTTTCTATAATATCAAAATAGAAAAGAATAGAAAATAAGAACAATTTAAAATAGGAAAGAAGAACAATAACATCTTATTTGTGAGAGGATGAATGGAAGTTAAAGTTCTTTTTTGGACCATATGCATCATAAGAATTCAGCAAAACATTCCATGACTTGCATTCAAGTACAGAACTGACTTCATACACAAGCAACACATTCAAGAATCAGTTATCGCTTGACAAAGTTGATATGCTACCAGAACTGTTATATTCCATAACACAAAGTTGATATCCCTTCCATGTGTTAAAAAACAAACAAATGAATACAATGACTCAAAACCAAATATACATTAAAAGGAGGAAATAAAAAGTTACCTTGTGGTGCAGAGAGAGAGAGAGAGAGAGAGAGAGAGAGAGAGAGAGAGAGAGAGAGAGAGAGAGAGAGAGAGAGAGAGAGAGAGAGAGAGAGAGAGAGAGAGAGAGATATCAGTCCCATACATGTAGTAGAGAAAAATAGAAAGGAAGAATGCAGTCACAAATAAAGTTAGCACCAACAATATGATCATACAAACAAATATAAGAATCCGAAACAGAGCATGGTTTGTTGGATATTGTTGCTAGTAAATATTTATTCCTTGTCCACCATTATACATCTACCAAGAATCAATTATACATACACCATATATGTGTGTGGCAAGGTACATCTATACATGGCTAGTGTCAAACAAATGAAACAAAGGAATAGTGGTATACACACACAAGACATTGTTTTCAAGCTAAGGGTCTGATTCCAAAATTTGATACTCATCATTGGCATAGTGTCTCTTCTTCCCCTTTAGTTGATCAACTATTTTAATTGCTGATCATAAGCTTCTCTTGTACTTAATGTAGAAAAGACAGGGAAAAGAGGAAGTGCATCTTGGTGACAGCAACATGTGTAGCTAGTTTTATCTTTAAGCACTAAAGTTATAGTGATATACAACAATGATTTATTGCAAGCCTAATTATTGATGCTGAATAATTCATGGCATTGTCCTTTACATAGTTGTCTCCATCCCATTAAGACACCTTTTACTTGATTATTATTTACGAGCAAGATGGTGGCTAGAAATTATCTACATTCAGAAAGCCGGAAGAAGCAAATTAATATATAATTAATCCGAAACAGGGCTTGTAAGTTTGTAACCATACGACTTCATATAAATTGAGTGTCATACACTAGGTTGCACAAAGTCCAAGCCATAAAAAATAAAATAATGTATTAACATATGATGAAAAGTAAAAAAGCAACCAATCATATAGAGGCATCCAATATAACAATCTTGCACAACAGAGATACTTGCAAGAGTGTGCAACATACTCAATCCAGTCTTCCTTCTTTCCTCAATTTTAAACTATATTAAGTGAGCTACTCACTCCAAAATTCCTTAAAATTGTTTTTTATTCAGGGCTTATTCCTTGAGTTGTTTAAAGTCTAATGCTTGGCATGACCTTCTACAAATTGGACTGATCAAAGTTCCATAACATCACATGTCAATCTGTAACCAAACCTTGGGCTTACATGTTTTTTTTGGAACCATGTATAAGAAAGTAGCATTGAAGTATATAATGAAAAACGAAAGAACAACTAAAAAATTACCTTGTTTGAAAGTTGACTAGTGAGGTGAATTCTTTCAATCCTGAAATTTTTTTCAATAATTAACCTCACTAAAAGAATAAGAATCAATTTGTAAGTAAATAAAACATAAGAAACTTCATACATCATCGCTCTCATCTTCTTCTTCAGTTCTTCGTGGCCGTGCAGTAACAAAGGACTTCATCATCTTCATTACACGTCTTTCATATTCAAGTTGACGTTGCTCAACTTTGTTTTCTATTTGTTTTGTCCGTTGTTGCGAGCGTACTTCAAAATCTTCTTCTAATTGTTTCTCTCGTCGTTGGAATCATTCTTCGAAAGCTTGTTCCATTTCAGTTTGCAATTTACTCCTCATCTCATTTATAAGATTTTCTGGAATTTTAGTTGATACTGAGGATGACATGCCTCCACGAAGTTTATCCAAATCTCCGAGGCCATACACATGACCTTTCTTTGGACCGCCTACAACATCAGTCCAAAGGTCTATTGCCTTAGCTTGTGTAAGTGTTTCCCCTTCTTTGCATTGTGCTTCAAATTCAGACAATCTACTTCTATAATCATCCTAAATTTTAAAACAATAAAAAATAAGTTAGTCATACTATAAAAGTAACACACTATTTTTTTTAGAAAATATATACTTACATATAATTGTTGTGCTTTTGGGGTAACCCAATATTGACTCTCATTTTGATTTTGTTGGCCTTGATCTTGAGCTTTTTTTGATCTTTTCGTGTGAAGAAGTCGAAAAACTTCATCGACACCAGCTGCTCTCCCCAATTCATTCTCCGATAATAATGATAAATGAAATTAAAGAACACTAAAAAGAATAAAATATTTAAATTGATTACCAAATTACGATGATGAGTGGTCGTAGAAACTGAGCCGCATGTGTGTATGCAAGAGACGGAATCAGAAGCACGGTTTCTCTTAGCGGTTAGGCATTTCTCTTTATAAGCATTGGAGGACCAATGCTTACATAATTCTTCCCAAATGCCTTCCCCAATCCATTGAGGTCGTTTATTTTTCTTTTGAGCCAAACCCAATAAACCTGATAGTCGTCTTGAACCATGAGTATTAAATGCCTTAAGTATTTGGCTATTATGCTCAGGCATCCAATACAAGGAACCCTATGAAAAATTCATTTTAGATTGGGGATAAGCATATGGTAACATGCAATCTCAAATATAAACTAATACTATGGTGATAGGAAAAATACCTGAAACTCTTTAAACCACATTTCTTTTGTTGCCAAAGGTATCTCTCCCCAAGAAATCCAAGGATGGTTATACCTGGAGCGTATTACTTTTGTGAGCGCAGTTGCAGCTGGTTTAGATGGCAAAAACCTACATTGCAATTAAAAGAATCGAAACGTGTGTGAAATGCTGCAATGAAAAGAAGTTGCACAAAAAGAGCGTAAACAACAATGAATTAGACAATCTAAGTACTTATATACTTACCCAAACTCATCACCTGGTTCGATAAGTGTTTTAAGTATATTATTTTGACTTGAGCTAACGGCACTAGCGGAATCCGTAGTTGGTGGGACTGATTGAGAAGTTGTAGGTGGGACTGATTGAGAAGTTGTAGGTTGATGTGAATCATGGTCACCTGGTTAATAAATAAAATATGAAATAATTAACAAAATATGATGAATGGAAATCTGATAGCTAAAAGAATGTCTGAGGCAAAAAGTAAAAAAAAATTGCCAACCAATCTAATATCTAAGTGGCATTTAATTAATATTCACCAACTCTTGCCTATTATTTTTCTCAAAAAAAATTTGCAACACATATATATCATAGATGTATGCATGACATCCTGACATTGCTTAAACAAATTAATTAAATGAAAAGAATATGAAATTCAACATTTTTTTGTGGAAGAAAAGGAGATGAAGCTGATTCCCCTACGCCCTGTTCTAAGCACAATAAATATGGAAACAAGTGTGATCATCCTGATCAAGTGCCATTTCTGCCAACACATGCTCCAAACAATGGGGGGATCAATAGTTAATCCACATCATTAAACATGGCTAGACAAAACTAATTGAGAAGTTGTAGGTTGATGTGAATCTTGGTCACCTGATTGAGAAGTAGGCGTCATGACTGTTTCATGAGAAGATTGGTCCGGATGGCACCAAAAACCAAAGGTGAGACATCTAGAATACTTCTCCATCTCCTTTCCTTTTCCTTTATCTTTGTATCCCGATCCTAACATCTATACACAAACAAAAATCTTGACCATAAAAAAAAGATAAAACTAATATGTTATCTTATTATAAAAAAGCGAGAAATATGAATGGAAATCCTAAGATGTTACCTCAGCTAGAAACTTTTTACTTTCTTGTCTTGATGATTGAGATTGCATCTTGATTGCTACTGTCCAGAATTTTTAAAACCATCCTCAAATAGTTAAATAGATAATTATTATAAACTTTCAACATCCAGCATCATACAAATAGGAAAAAAATAGTTCAAATAGCAATAATATTTGGAACCATGGTTAGCTAGACATGACAAAACTAAGTTATATTTCTTCATGTGTGGCTTAAATATAGAAGCCTATGCTAGGAGAAATGGCAGCATCGACAGCGAAGATAACACAGATTATTTTCATATATAAAAAAGGTCATACGAAAACTAAAATCTACTCAAATAAATAAGCAAGTTCACAGTGAAGATAACACAAAAAGTATAAGATACCAAGTTTATGGTGAAATGCAAAAGTACCAGCATCTTCTTAGTATCACTGAAAAGAAAGTATTCAATTAAGAGTTGACAAATTCAGAATCATGCAAATCACAAGAATCAAATTCAGAATAGAACACATAGCATGTTAACAAGGCATATGAGTTGACAAAATAGGCAAAGTTGGAAAAGTAGACATAGATTCAACAACTCACAAATAATCTTAATAACTTTCTTCGTTGCTACTTGATGCATATTCGTTGGTCGACGAAGATGAAGTTTCATACTCATCTTCATCTTTAAATCCATGTTGTCTACTAGTGCCCACATCTTCATCTTCATCAAAAGTATCATTACTATCATGTAAGTCTTCAATACAATCAAGGTCAACAATTGGATCCACAGAAGACATGCTATCATTTTGAAAAGCAATTTCCAATGCACCTTCATATTCAACTCTATTTCTTGCCTTAGTTTTTATTGTTGCCCACCATTGAATTTTGTCTTTTCTCTTTCCAGGGTATGGAACATGGTAAACTTGTCTTGCAGATGAAGCAATAATGAAAGGGTCATATTGCTCATATCGTCTAGTGTGCTTCACTTCCACAATTTTAAAATCTTTATGAGTTCTTGTACCTCGATTGATCTTAGGATCAAACCATTCACATCCAAAAAGAACAACTTTATTTCTTGGATCCCCCAGATATTCTAATTCAATTACATCTATCAATATTCCAAAATAGTCTTGTTCATCATCACCATTATTTGTTCCTTTAACATACACACCACTGTTAATTGTCTTCTTGCCATGTGACCATGCATCTGTGTGAAATTTATAACCATTGACAAAATAAATAGGCCATGAAGTTACTGATCTACTAGGCCCCCATGCTAAATCATGTAAATAAGAATTTGTCACCATATTTGATGGATGATGAACCTAGAAATGAAACAAAGTAAATATGGGGAACTTATTTTTCACTAATACAAATAATTATACATTGATATACTTACATAACTCTTAAACCATTCTACAAAATTGGCCTGAATTTTTTGATAAGAAAGTTCCTCTGAAATATGCCTCGTAAATGCACTGAACATTATACAATATATAATTAGAACTTGATAACAATTTTGAAAAGTAAATTAAAAATAATTGTACTACTTTTACTTACTTAAGGAATGGCTGAACTTCTTTACAATTTAACAAGATGTGTAATGTTGCTGATTTTAACTCTTCATCATTTAACCATCTTTGCTTTGATTTCCCATAAGCCCGACCACGTTGATTGAAAATTGATAAAGTTGGGTTGATTGACATATTCTCATATCCATCATCATTTCTTCCTACTCTTGTCCTCATTGATTTGACATGAGACTCAAAGTAATATGAACAAAAATGTGATATCTCTTGAGTCAAATAAGCTTCACATATTGAACCTTCCACACAAGCTTTGTTCTTAATTGTTCTTTTTATCTTATTTAAGTATATTTCAAAAAGATACATCCATCTATACTGCACTGGTCCCCTCACTCTAGCTTCATAAGGTAAATGAATCGGTAAGTGTTTCATGGAATCAAAAAAACCTGGTGGAAATATTCTTTCCAACTTGCACAAAATCAGTAGAATATTTTGCTCCATTTGGTTTATGTTTTTCACAACCAAAGATGTTGAACATAAATTTTTAAAAAATTGACTCAGTTCTGTTAAAGGTTTCCATATTGGGTCTGGCAATAAAGAAAAAGCAATCGGAAGCAAACTTTGCATAAACACGTGACAATCATGACTTTTCATTCCAAATAGTCGTAATTGATTCATGTCCACACACCTAGCCAAATTGGAGGCATAACCATCTGGCATCTTCAAATCTTGCACCCATTGACAAATGATTTTTTTTCCTCTTTTGTAAAAAGTATATTTTGCCTTTGGTTTGAACATTTTACCATTTGGTAAATTAGTAAGCTCCAATTCTTGTCGTTGGCAATACTCTTTTAGGTCCATTATGGCCTTCACATTGTCTTTTGTTCTTTCTTTGACATCCATAATGGTGTTGAATATGTTATCAAAAATATTTTTCTCGATATGCATGACATCTAAGTTATGTCTAATGAGATTGTCCTTCCAATATGGTAACTCCCAAAATATACTTTGTTTTGTCCAATTTGACAAATGCCATACCCTGGATGCTTACAATCAGTAATTTTTTCAGTAACTTTATTGAAGTTTCTTACAATCTCACTCAATTCATATCCTGACAATCTTGGTGGAGTGGCATCATTAACGATTGTTTTCTTCTTAAATGCATTTTTATTTCTTCTAAACATGTAATTACTTGGTAAAAATTGACGATGACAATCAAACCAGTAATTTTTTTCCTCCATGTCTCAAGGTGAATGCCTTAGTTTGATCCATACAATATGGACATGCTAATTTGCCTGCAGTCATCCATCCAGACAACATTCCATACGCAGGAAAGTCATTTATTGTCCACGTTAATGCAGCCTTCATCACAAAATTTTGTTTGGTATACACATCATAAGTTAAAACCTGACCATAGTATTTTTAACTCATCAATTAGTGACTGTAAGTAAATGTCTATCTTGCTCTTAGGACTGTGAGGACCAGGAATGATGCAAGTCAAAAACATATATGGAGCAGTCATACATAATTCAGGAGGCAAATTATATGAAGTAACTATCACGGGCCAACAAGAATAAGTAGAAGTCGATTGATTGTACAGAGCAAAACCATATGCACATAAACCAAGCCTGACATTTTTGCAATCAGATGCAAATTCGGGAAAAGTTCTGTCAAAATGTTTCCACACTTCACCATCAGAAGGATGAGACATTACACCCTATTTCGTTATATGTTCAGCATGCCATCTCATTTATGCAGCTGAACTTATCGAGGAATATAACCTCTTAAGTCTTGGAATGAGAGGTAGATAATGCATTCATTTAACTGGAATTCCATTTTTATGTTTGGTGTTTGTTTTGCATGGTTTATATCTTTCAGCACCACAAAATTGGCATTGCTTAGTTTTATCTTCATCATCATATATGTAGGATCCCAAAGGGCACCAAGAGGGGGTGAATTGGTGTTCTATTGAAAAACCGTCGCGGAAGCACAAAACCGATTCTTAAATCCTTTATAATTCAGATCATAAATTCAATATGAATGGGGAGAGAGAGAGAGAAAATCAAACTCAAATGGACACGGTAGTTTGTTGACGAGGTTCGGCCACACCTTGGCCTACATCCCCGCTCCGACTTCTCGATCTCGAGACTGCCGGAGATTCCACTAGCACTTTCTTTGTTCCAAATGGGGCAAGGAAGAAAGCCCTTTACACCACCGCCTCTTTCTCCGCTTCGAGAGGCAAGGCAATCTCTCCTCCTAGGAAGCTAATCTATTTCTTTCGCTCAAGAGGTAAGATTTTGAACCTCTTTTACACAGGAGCTCTCTCTAATTTTCTAAACAATAATGTTTTTCTCTTTTACAATTCTAAGCTCACAAGAGAAGAAGAGAGAAAGAATGAGAAAGCTATAAAATGAAAACTTCAAAAAATAGTCTCTCTTTGATAACTTGAAGCTTTGCTTCAATAAGTGAATGAGTGCCTTTGCCTCTGGCTTTGACACTCCTTTTATAGCCTTCAATTTGTGGAAAATTCGTTCAGAAATCATTCCACAAATTTCTCCTTTAAATTTGACCGTTACTGTTCATTTGACTCGGAGGCCGGTCGACCGAAATTTTAGACCGGTCGACCGGTCTATGTGACTATTGTGCCATTTTTCTAGTTACCGCAGTTGGTCGGTCGACCGGACTATCGATCGGTACAGTCTCGCAGTTTTGATTTATAGTCGTTGAGCTGATCGGTCGACGGTGCTTCGACCGGACTTTTGACCGGTATAGTTTCGACGTCAACCGGTTCTGGATCGGTCGACTGGCATCTTCATTTGATTGACCGGACTGTCGACCGGCCTTCTTTGCGTCGACCGGCAGGTTGACCGACCTGCACTCTTTTGATCATAACTTTCTGCACAGTTATCCAAATTAGATGATTTTGGGGTCCATGGAAAGGTAACAGAATTCTCTATAAATTCACTTGTGAATATTATCCAAAATCTAAACATTTCATAGTTAATTATGTAATCAAAGTTTGTGCATAAAGTTATTTCTTTTTCTTGGACTTTTTCAGCATTTTAATCTTTTGAGATTTGTTTCATCAAAATATAATTTCATATGTCATTGAAACTTTGACCCAACAATATAACCTGCAACCGTTGACACAACAATCTATTTTCTTTGAATGAAGGCCAAGTTTAGAAACCAACTTTATCGTTCTATAATAATTCAATGGAATTCTTGATTCAGGTGGAGCCACCTCCCTTAGTATCTCCATAAATGAATCAAAGCACACTTGTGACACATTATAGTCAGCTTTTAGACTCAACATTCGCAGTGCTAAAGACAACTCAGAATGTGTCTTGCAGCCAGGATATATTGATTTACTCGATGCATTCAATAGATTAAAAAATTTCTCGGCTTCTGGATAAGGAAGCTCCTCAGCACCATCTCGAAAATAACTCCTAGAATTACCGAAGTCCGTTGTAGCAGCATCATACACCAAATTCTCATATCTATTGGCTGCATTATCCTCCGCAATCATGTCATTGTTATCACTATCCACATATGCAATCACATCAGGTTGTTCCTCGCCATGATATGTCCAATACCAATATCCAGGTTTGAATCCTTTTTTATATAAGTGAACTTTCACTTCTTCTAGTTTTAGCAACTTTCCACTGCAACACTTCGAACAAGGGCATCTTATTGTTCCTTCGTTTAAGAAAATTTGAGATTGACATGCATAATTAACAAATTCTTCAACTCCACCTATGAATTCTTGAGTTAATTCTCTACGACCACGAGTGTTATTATAAATCCATTTACGATTTTCTGGAACAAACATTCTCTGCAATATAGATTAATTTAATACAATAATATCAAGAATCAGACCATTAATAATCATTAATTCAAGTGTAAAGTTTGACTTGAAGGGTTTCTATGCATTAATAAACATTAAGGGTAAGAATGGCATGCATGATAAGTAATTTCAACCAAATACAGATTCAAGAATCATCATTTTTTATGGATAACAATCAGCTAAACTTAAACCTAAAAAAGCAGCAATTGTGCAAAAGATTGTCCATTTATGCACCTTTTTAGCAATCATGCAAAAAAAGTGATTGGCCTCCTCAGTAAAAGATTGTCTACCTCCTGAAGCCTGCCTTGAAGAGCTTGCAGATATGATCGCCGACAGAAATGAAGATGATCACTTTCGTGAGTGTATTACTTCAGGAATCCCCCAAAAAATGAAAATGAACAAAATGTCATACCAGTGGAAGGATGTTGGATCGTCCTTCCTTTGTCCTCTTTCCTCTGCTCTTCTCCTTCCTCCACGCCGAGCCTCTTCCGGTCAGCGATGCATCACCTTCTCCTGAAGATGATTCAAATTTGATGGCAAGCTCATATATGATCGCAAACCCTAAAGAGTAAAGCGACAAAAAATCAGCACACCATTGAAGATCGAGAAGCATGAGAGGTGGGCGGAGATATGAACTGCGTCGCCTGTGATCAGGCAAGATGGATCACAATAGAAAAAGAAAAGAAAAAAAACAACTCACTCCAGACGAATCATACCAACCAAGCGAAGAGAGGATATGAGACGAATCATAACCTCTTAATTCAGGGGTCGGAGCAGATGGAATCCCGCTTGCTTCCCTGCTTGATTCCAAGTGCGTCAGCGACGGAGGGGATAGCGAAGAAAGGAGTAGGAGTCCCGTCTCAATTCCCAGGGAGTAGATGGAGCAGATGGAGTCGGCGGCGGAGAAAGCAGAGTCGTGAAGATGATCGGCGGCAGATGGAGAAGACGGAGTGATGGGGCAGATGGAGTCCAAGCGCGTCGTCGGCGGAGGAGATAGCGAAGAAAGAGCAAAGTCAGAGCAGACGGAGTCCCGATCGATTCCCAGGGAGCAGATGGCGCAAATGGAGTCGTCGGCGGAGAAAGTAGAGTCGTGAAGATGATCGCCGACCGATGGAGAAGACTTGCGCCCTAATAAAATTGGGGCCGTAAAAATGCAAACCTAATAAAATTGGAGCTATGTCCACTTACCCTTTGTGACAGATCATAGGTCGGACGCAAAGCAATAGGCAATAAGCGTCCGACACGAATCTGACGGTCAATTTTAGTGGTCGATCCCCCATCCGACGCATTTTAGTGATTATTTTGTGTTGAATTATAATCGGACACTAATTATCGGATGTTAATTGACACTTTTGTTGTAGTGATAGCTAAGACAATGCATGTCTTGCTCCGCGGTAACTATCTTTCACATACACTATTATTAAAAAGATAGTTGGCCAATTGTATGTGAAAGCTTTATGCAGCTCATAACAGTTCTTTCTCTTGCCCTCATGTCTTTTAGTAGTGAACTAGCTGCTTTCCTAGACATGGCTCATCAGGCTACTTTACTTTTCACCTTTGAGTACCATGCTAAAGTAGCAAGTACTAATTCCTTTCCTTAAGACATAGTCAAGAGTCTAAGGGCACGTGCAGATGAAACATCTGTCAGAGACTCACACCATGATGATCATTGAACTAATCAATTCATCATGTCTCTCTAGGTCGACTTTGCATACTTGGTACTAAACACAAGTACTGCGGTGGAGACTCCCACTGAAGGAGCGTATGTCTAGCTCTGCTTAATTACACACCGCACAGACCTAAGTCCAATCGCTAACTTTTAGCGTCTGACCCGAGTTTTCAAATTGCTCGCTAATCAATAGCGCCAAATTTGAATCTCGCATCTGGCCTCTCTCTCTCTAAATCAAGCGACATTGAGTTACTAACACCCATGTTAAATCACACTATGACTCACATAGTTCATTCCGCTCGCTATCTTCATGAGTGCCGAAAACATTTGTTCGTGTGAGTGAACAAATCTAGATCTGATCGACATATTTTTCACATGCATAACAAACTTCACAACAATGAATTTATCAAGAAAAATAATTTTTTATTCATTGAAAAATTTGAGTACATCATTTTATTTATAATCTACGCAGCCCTAAGGCATTTACATGTCTTAAGAATGCCTCTCTTGGCAATGGCTTGGTGAACAGATCAGCAACCATTTTGTGCGTTGATATGTACTCAATTGAAATCTCCTTTTTGACTTCTTGATTTCGTACAAATTTGTACTTTGTGTCGATATGCTTTCCTTTGCAATGATATTTCTCGTCCTTCACATAAGTTATGATTGCTTGATTGTCACAGTGGAGAATCATTTTCTTCATTGCATTATCAGAAATCCTCAGGTTTTGAAAGAATCTCTTAAGCCATAAGGCCTCTTGTGATGCCACTGAATAAGCTATGAATTCAGCCTCCATAGTTGACAGTGCCACACAATCTTGTTTCTTACTACTCCAAGTAACAACACCATTGCTGAGCAAGAAAGTGTATCCGGAGGTGGATTTACGTTCATCAACATCACCAGCCCAATTGACATCGGTGAATCCAACAAGTTGTAGACTTCCTCCATGATAGCACAGTGCAAGATCTGCAATACCCTTAAGGTATCTTATGATTAGCCTGATATTGACTAACTAGACCCACGGCAAAACATATGTCCGGTCGAGTACACATCATAGCGTACATCAGGCTGCCGACCACACTCGCATAAGGAACATTGGACATTTCCTTTTGTTTCTCTGGAGTTTTTGGGCACATGTCCAAGCTTAAAACCCCATCTTTCATAATAGGAGTGTCAATGGGTTTACAGTCATCCCAGTCATCCATGCGGAATCGTTTCAAAACTTTTTTTTATATATGATTCCTGCGACAAGGCAAAGAGTCATTTGAAACGGTCGCGTTGGATTTTCACACCCACTATGTATGCTGCTTCACCCATGTCCTTCATCTCAAACATAGAGGACAACCATTATTTAATGGTAATGACATAGTCTTTATTAGAATGTCGTCGACATATAACGTCAGGATAACAAAATTATCCTCGGACTTATGAATATACACATAGTGATCTTCATCAATCATATTAAAACCGTACAAAATGATTGACTGATAAAATTTCAGATACTACTGTCTAGATGATTGTTTGGATCGGCGCAGCTTGCAAACTTTGCGCTCTTCTCCTTTTAGAAGCCTTGAGGTTGCTCCATGTAAATTTTCTTATCTAGTTCTCCATTGAGAAATGCGATTTTTACATCCATTTGATATAATTCTAAGTCCATTTATGCGACTATAGCTAATATTAGGTGAATTGAAGCAAACCTTACAACAGGTGCAAAAGTTTCTTTATAGTCAACACCCGCAGATTGGGTGAAACCTTTCGCCACTAGGCGGGCTTTATATCTCTCAATTGATCCATCCATGCCACGTTTAATTTTGAAAACTCATTTGTTCCCAGTTGCCTTACGGCCTGGTGGGAGATCAATCAAGTCCCAAACTTGATTTTTCTGCATGGACCCTAACTCTTCCTCCATTGCCTTAATCCATTCTTCCTTAGCAGGGGACGAGAGAGTCTCTTTGATAGATTTTGGCTCAAGTTCATCTTCCAGACTTACTATGTTGACCTCATGTGGTCCATGTTCATGCATCCCTTCGATTTCAAAACGTCGGCGCGAAACATGTTTTCTAGTATCGAAGAGAACTTTTAGGTTGATCATCAGTTGACGGTTATGAATCTCTCCCACTCGGATCAAGCTGTGGGATAGAGGAGACTAACTCCTCAACTGGTTGATCTGCTTGAGCCGTCAACTCAGGATCTTCCTCTACATTTATGAGAAATTCCTTGTCTAACTCGTCTTGCTTAGGAAATTCATTCTCTATGAATGTCACATCTCTACTTTCGATTTTCGTTACCGTACCATCTTCTCTTTCTCCTATGAATACATAGCCCTTAGAGGTGTCACAATATCTTATAAAGATACATTTCTGTCCTCTAGGACCCAACTTCCCATACTTATGAGAGTTGTTTAGAACATAGGCTGCGCAACTCCAAGGGCGCAAATAACTAAGGTTAGGCTTTCGATCTGTCCAAAGTTCATAAGGTATGGTAGAAATGAATTTCGATGGTACACGGTTTAAAATGTAGGCCGTAGTCAATAATGCATATCTCCAATATGAAATTGGGAGATTAGCTTGCGCCATCATGGATCGGATCATATCAAATAAGGTACGATTCCGTCTTTCCGCAACATTATTTTATTGTGGAGTTCTCGATACTGTTAGTTGTCCAACTATACCTTTTTCATCACATAATTTTTTGAATAAGTCAGAGAGATATTCACGTCCATGGTCGGTTCGCAAGGCTTCAATCTTGCGATCTACTTGATTCTCTACCATGTTCATGAATCGTACAAAATAATCAAATACTTTAGATTTATGAGAAATCAAGTATACAACACCGTAACGTGAATAATCATCAATAAATGTGATGAAATAAGAGAAATTGTGTCTTGCGTGAACATTCATCAGACCACATATGTCCGAATGGATTAATTGTAATGGGTACTCGACGCGTTTTTTCATCTCAAATGGTGTTCTTGTTTTCTTACCGGCTACACATTTCTCACATGTTGGAAGATCAACTTTTGCGAGAGACCCCAAGAGGCTTTCTCTAGCAAGTCTATTCATTCGATCTTGACCAATATATCCTAGTCTGGCATGTCAAATGTTGGCGCTATCATTCACATCAACAGATGATATAAAAGAATAACTATTAGCAACAGATGCTATATATATAACATAGAAATCATTATTGAGAAAACTATTGCATAGAAGAATATTGTCATAAGATATTGTCATTTGTTTCCTCTGGAAACTTATTACATAACCAAGTTTATCTAATGATGACACAGAAAGTAAATTTCGTCTAAAAGTTGGAGCACATAGAATGTTGTGAAAGTAAAGTATTTGGCCATTGCGAAGTTCTAACTTGCACGAGCCAATGCCTTTAACTTCAACTCTTTTGTTATTTTCAACGTAAATTCATTTGCTCCCCGTACTTATTCGGCGAAATTCCACGAAGATCCCGCGATCTCTCGCTACATGGTCGGTGGCTCCTGAATCTGCAATCCATGAAGGATGAGTTTCAGCAATTAAGGCACAACTTGAGACATAAGAAAAAGAATTATGGTCAGGACAAACCTTCTTTGGCATAATGCAATCACGAGCAAAGTGACCACGTTTGCTACAATTGTAGCACTTTACTTTATTCATGTCTACTTTGCCGCCACGTTTTCCACATTTGTGCTAGTGGCCTTGAGCTTTCTTCTGTCCAGCATTTCCGCTCTTATTATTTGGTTGCGACTTATGCGACCTTTTTCTCTTGAATTGGGAACTAGTTCTTTGTCCACCATTGTTAGCAACTAATACTTCAGAGGTTTGATTCATGGCTTGTAGGGCCTCATCCTCCATTTCAATGTGGCGAGCAGCTTGGTCAAAAGTTTTGACACCTTCGTTGTGCATCAAATTACAACACATATGTTCCCAACTTTTTGGAAGAGAGCGAATCAGAGCTTGCACTTGTTGCTCGTCATCGAGCACTTGTCTCGCACTTGTCTCGCACTTTTGAATTCACGAATCTTGTTAGACATCTCCTGGATATGCTCCCTCGTCGTATGATTTGGTCGCTTCCGATAAGAGTCAAACTTGACCGTGAGCATCCAGCGCTTGGTGGTCGTAGTGACCCCATACTTATTGCGGAGCGCCGCCCACATTTCGAATGTTGTCTTATAGACTTCGAATTCGCACAATAGGGAGTTATTCATCGTACTTAGCAACATAATGCGAGCAATACGATTCTTTTCTGTCCATGCCTGATAGGCCTCCATGTCCCTCTGGCATTGGGCATTATGTCCGGGTGCAGGTTCAGTGACAACATGGTTAATGGTCTCCAAGACCTCTTGTTCTTCTAGAAGATATTGGACCTTACGGTGTCAAATATCATAATTGTCGTCATTAAGCTTCTTATTCTTGTTTAGGTAAGCAATTATTGTTTTGGAACCCATGGTCTAATTTGGTCACAAAAAATTAGGAGAAATTAGTTTTATGCATGTTTTTAATTTTGCCCGCAAACAACATAAAAAAATGAAATAACAATATTAATGAAGTAGTGACATCGAGAGGTTGTTGGACTTCCACTCATCTCCCACTGTCTCCAAGAAATATTATTATTCACTATTTTAACAATGCAATAAAATTTATCTAAATGATTAAATTTTGAATAAACACGTAATTCAAAATTTTCTACTCTATCCATTTTGAATCAACTTATAATTCAAAATCATCGAAATTCATTTCGTGTGATGCACCAAATTATTTCTAATATGACCAGGACAATCAGGACTAGTGCAACGGGAGCTCTTCCCCGAGAGGTGCCAATTAAATAACCGTGCACTATCCTTCGCCTCGACGTCACATTGAAAAAAATTGTGCTCCCACTGTCATACATCAACCCTATTTCTGGAGACTGCGTTGACCATGCACCAGGCCAGTTCTTCGGAACCTTTCTAGACATGCATTTCGGGTCATGCACCACTCAACAGAAAGACGTTGGTTATTGTGACAATATTTGAATCTCAAGGTGCCTTAGTCCTACAAAATAACTACTTATGTTTCATGTATTCTTTAATTACCTATAGTTTGTATAATTAGACCAACTAATTATTTTATCATAGGCTTTGTATGAAACATGTATTTCAGCACATGGTCAAAATTAATATCGCCGTCTTAATTAATTCTCACAAAAGGAATTAATTTTAATTTAATCAATTTCAAATTGATTTGAAATTCAAGGCAAATTATCATGCTTAACAAGATTGGACATATCAATTTGATTTTAACACATAATCAAAACTTTAATCACAGAAATAAACATCATTATGACATACATAAACAAAGATATTTATTTCATGCATGATAACACATTTATGACATGCAAATCTAATCATTTAATTTAATACTTTAAATCAACAAATGATTTTCTTTTGATAACATTAAATTGCATGCAATATTATAGAAAAAATTTCTGAGGAAATAAGAAAATTTTCCTAATTTTTCAAGATTTTATAATAGACATTTTCTATTTTCGGATTATTTTAAAAAACTGGCGAAAATCAAAAAAGAAAAAAATTGTTTATTGGGCCTCTCAGCCGGCCCAATTGGCACATCTCATATGTGCAACTCTTTTGCATCCAAATTGAACCTTCCAGTGGGCCGTGTGCCTGTTGGAACAATGTGCCTGTTGGAACAATTTTCTTTTTTTTTCTGCAATATATGCAAAAAAATCCAAAATTTCACCAAAAATATTAAAATAAATTCGAAAAATATATTATGGTCTAGGTTCATCCAATATATTTGTGATGACAAATTCTATTTTGTCCCTTAGTTGTGGTCATACAACCGAGGTGCGCAGATCCCAAATAATAACAAATATTATTTTTCGGTGCAATCACGAGTTCGAGAAAAATCTAAAAAAAAGCTCTGATACCAATGTTGGAATTTATAACAGATATAAATTCTAGAGGTTGCGGAATACCTCTTGTAGCGGAAGCGGATCGTCGGGGCTTTCCCACGAACTCTTGACGAACGCACTTGCGTCTCGGGATCGGAAACCAAACATCTGAGGAACGGAACTCTTTGCCACAGCACAAGTAGTCTGGACGAACCACTACGAAAGTATGTTTTGGACCTATGCTATGGATCCCCTTTTATAGGGTGGGGAGACTTGGGCGATAAGTTAGGTAGAACGCATCACACGCGTCCATCATGCGTATGATGATGTGTCTGCGCAGGCATGCGCCTCGCTCTAATGGGCCGCGCGTATGTGCGGCCCATGTGCCCAAAAGGGCACTATTCCAACAATCTCAATGTTTGATAACATTACAATATAATTGATAAGGAGACATTAAATTTATTTATAGGTAAAAAAGAATAAACATGGGATGGGTGCTTATCTTTTTTCTAATAAAATAAGTCGGTGAGTTTATTAATATAAGTAGTTTTACCTAAACTTATAATTGTTTATTTTTAAAAATAAGTTTTAGTCAATAAAATACTTATCAATATTTTAACTTATCAATTATTTTATATTAGCTAAGCCGAACGGACCCTAAATATATTTTTTTATTTTTTATATTTTCATCAATTATCTTTATTTGCTAGGCGGTGTATATACTATGCTATTAAACTATTATCATCAAGGATCGATATTACTATTTACTTCATACTCACATAATATAGGCTATTACTTAATTTGAAAACTTACTTATTACTTAAATGCATGCCACACACCTTAGATACGGTTAAAAGATTAATTCATTCTATTGATTTAAATTTTTTAATTTTTTAAAATTTATCTTGCCTAATTTGTATATGATCTATAGATTGAAATGTTTAAATTCCATAAGGTTAATATATAAATGACGTGAAAATTTGATGTTAACAAAATTATAAATATCATTCTCATGTAACGTCCCTATTAATGTCAACTATCATTGACATTTTTATAATTCTAACAAAAGGAGAAGAACAAGAAACAAGTCAAATATAAAATCCAATTCGTTTGCTTTTGTTGTCTAACATTTTGATGTGGCAAATAAAATTATACTCATAACAAGCACACAATGCAAATGACCTTTTGGTGCCACTACAAGTCTTTAATTCCAAATTGGAGAGCAGAGTAGATGGTGCATAATAGTTGAATGTTGAAGAAACAGTAAAGCAAGAAAGGCGTACATAAAAGATTTTGTAATTACTTTTTAAGTTGTTTTGGTGATTACTTTAAACTAATAAGTATTTTTTATCACTACGATATAAATGATAGAAATAAGTCATCAATAACATGTTATCCAAAACATGATAATTATGGATCCATTCATTTATCTTCTTCACTTTATAATTTATATATAATAAAAAATAGCAAAAAAATTACTAATCAATAGAAAATGTATGGAAATATCTACTTGATTAATATAACTAAACATTATGGATTTTCCCCCAAAAAACTATACTTTTAAAACATATTCTTCTATCATTTTTTTCTATTTTTTATAACTTACATGCATTATCTTGGTAGTAGTTGGAGTGAATTTTAAATATTCTCTTCATGTATAACATTCCTTACTAATAACATGTTTTTTTTCTCAACATAAAATATAGTTATAAAAAATTGATTCCACTTAAACAAAATTATTTATAATCTTAGATGACATCCTCAATTTTGTATATCTTTTCTTATAAAATTATTTTTAATTGTGGTATGTGCAAGAAAGTTCCCTAGATTTTTTTTTTCAATAGATTTGAAATTTTAAATTCATCCCATTGAAATTTTTATATTAGAAAAATAATTTTAATGAGGTGAGAAATTTTTTTCTTTCGAAAATCATAATTATGCCATAATTTTTCCACTACATGATCATTTGGTTACTTATATAATTTTGAGTCAATTGCAATTATTTAATGGATTTAAAACTTATATGTATATAATTTGATTACACTTTTTATTTATCTTTTGTGTATCAATCTTGACAATAAAATTGCTCAAGTAATAATTAAGTGTCACTTATTATTATATCAATTATAATATTAATTGAACACTAATTAAATTTTAATTTTCAAAAAATCTAAGAATAATATTGATTATTAAGCAATATTCAAAGGTTATGCATTCAATTGCACTCTCAATTTGAATTTCATATTGTGATATATTTTGTCTTTTGTACGCATTATTTTAAAATTTTTAAAAAATTAAGATTCATATATATATATATATAGTAGGTCGCGCAAGGCGCGACGGTGTTCCCTAGTTAGAAAAGAAAGCTAAGGTCCTAAGGATGCGAAAAAGAATAATAACGAGAATGATTGAAAAAGAAAAGAAAAACATATAAATTTAAAAAGACATAAAAGATCTTGAAATGAAGAAAGATAAATATAGAACAAATAATACTAGTAGATAGACAGATAAAAGGAACGAAATAAATGAACTAAGAAATTTTAGGAAGGTAACAAAAGAGGGATAAGAGATAAAAAAAATAATGATAAATAGTAAAAAGGAAAAATCATAACGAAATATAAGAGGGTTAAGTTAGAAAAATAATAATGGTTGGTAAACAAAGAATAAATATAAAAAATAATATAAAAATAAAAGATATGAAAAAACAATATGACAAATGAACAAGAAAATCCATAAAAATAATGAAAGGTGGAGATGTAAGATAATTGGAGAGGATCGGATGAGGTACAATTTTATATCTTGTCAAAAATTTAAATGACAAAAGGCAAGGGTAAAATGGAGTGATAAATCAATCAATTGTCGGAATTTTCAAATAAATAAAACAAATAAATGAATAATATCTGTGGCAGTTAATTGTGAATGCAATATACTTTCCTAAATTGATAACAATCGCCAATAGGCAATAATATAGTGATTTGTAATCAGGGACTGAATCAACACCATAATTGATAATTATCTACGTATGGCAATTCTAGAAATCTTATCAGATCCTATCGATGAGAAAGAAAAGATAAACATATTAGGGCATGCAAATTTAGGCTGTGTTTGGACTAGTTTATGAGAATTAATTAACTAGATAGATGTAATGATGAAAATTGTAATGATGAAAATTTTAAAAAGTTAATTTTAAGATAAATTTTATTGAATGTTTGGATAAAATATAAAAATTAAGAATATAATTTTATTTTTATAATATAGAAAGTATTATTTTAATTTATCTTATAATTGATTATTATTTAATATAAGGTAAAAATAGCTTAATAAATAATATTAACAATAAATATTAATAATATTTTACTATACTATAATAATAATTAAAGCATAATGAAAAATTAGTATTGACTTAAATAATTCAGTTTATAAGATGAATAATAATGTCTAAATATATATATATATGCATTAAAATAATAAAAAGTAAAAAAGAAAAGAAACAAGAATTTTAATATTGGAATTTTAATCATGTGATTGTGTTTGTCCGAACTAGTTCCGACATCAAATAAAATAATATGGAAATGAACAAAAGAATTGGGAATCGTGGTGCAGAATATTCTAAAATAAAGCAGAAAGTGTTGTGTTTTGTTTATGTCCACAAGAATATTAATATAGTCGGATTGGGGCCAATCAATGAATCAATTAGGTCGTGGTGGAAAATAGATTATATCAGATTCAACGGTATTTAATAAATTATTTTAAAAATTATATTATTTATAAATATCATCTAACAAATATATCTAATATTTAGGAAAAAAAATATAATTAAATAGGTATTATTATTAGGATAATATTATAGAAATGAATATTAATTTCTTTTGTTTATATATAACCCAATGGCATATCCCCAACATCGTTCCGCCAAATTATAATTGCTACAATGTGAAAAATAAAAAGGCAATTTCAAACTTGATACATAAATCATTTAGAAAAAAATAATAATCCTACTATAATTCCAAAAATTACCATAACAAACTTAGAAAATACACATCATATTCCACTGGTAATGTCTTTTGAAGAGAAGCTAAGAAGACTAGAGACAGTAAAATTGAAATAAGATGACCAAGGGAAAATTAGTTCATGGAGGACCAGCTAAGAAGCTCATTCCTCATCTTCCTCATCACCATCACCACCAGCTGCCTTCTTTGCTGCTGCCTTCAAGTTCTTTCGCTTGACTCTTCCAGGGCGGCCACCGCCAAGAGGACTAGTCAGTGAGAAGTCAATGTGCTTTGCACTATCAACCCTCACCATGAAGGAGGGTATGTTGACAACTTGCCTCCCAACTCTACAAACAATGCAGGGAACATATGTTAAAGAAACTGAAAAAAAAGAGGTTTCGGCAGCCATAAGGAAATCGTCTCGAGTATTCTTAAACTAGTTGGCCTACACAACCTATCACATATAGTGTTTTAAAACATGTAATATACAGAAACAAAATCAATTTACTCACAAAGACCTATATATGTGATATTTAACATTAAATTGATTAAATATCAATTTAATCAAGCAAAGCCACAATAAGCACAGAAGACATAGCAGGACATGAAAGTAAAACTAGAATATTAAGCCAGATCACCACTTTCCCACATATATATGTATGTATAACAGAATTAGCTTGCGCAGTAGGAAACATCTCCAAGAGCAATATAAGCGATTCAAAATGGCATTATCAAGGAGGTAAGAAGACAGATAATCTAAAGCAGAAAAAAAAGAACTGAGATATAAAACCAGATATGTGGTATACAATTAGATTTACAGAGCCTGAGAACTGATACAGCAAAGTCAATCATACAAATCAATGCAATTGGTACTTATATTACAGGACACAAGATAGAACTGAGATCAAGTACTTAAATTTCAATTTAGAAAAAGGGAATCAAGATAGAACTTTCCCCAAGTGTTCGACAAAAATGTCATTTTATGACAAAATTCCTGCCACACAAATCACAAGGCAAAGAACAATAAATTATCCTATCCCATTAAACAGCTGAGCAACACGAAAAGAAAGGAACCTTAAATATGCCTCAACATGAAACTACGGAGCAAATCAAAGACAAAAACATAAGTGAGTAGCAAATGTTTTTTTAGAGTAGCAAAATGTTCAACTCTAAACATTTATCTAAAGTAAGGGATAACACCACAGAGAGCAAACGTCAAGCAAATATGAATTAAATCTTTGTAAGAAGCACATAAATGAAACATTATGCAGTTAGCAAACAATAGGGTCCTTACACAATACAATAACGAGTAAAATCTGCTTTCGAAGCATCTATATGTAGCAGATGCAACAAAAAAAAATGCAACACTACGTTTGATAGATACATGGTAGAATTTACAGTGCTGCAGCGGTTTAAATTGGTAAAAAACTGAATATAATCACAAAAACATTATGAGATGCTAATAATATAAACCTGATGTGGCGCTGTCTGATCAGGACGCGAGCATGGTGGATGGACTTGGCCATCCCAGACTTGAAGACGAGCGTCTGCAGACGGCGCTCAAGGAAGTTCTCCACTGTCAGGGCTAACACGTAATCGAGCTTGTTCTGGTCCTCCTGAAGCAGTCCGTACCTGTTCATCCTTCGGAGTAGGGCTTCACCCTCGAAGATCCGGCGGGGGTTCTTCTCGTCCAGTGTCAGCAGGTCCCTTGCAGCATTCCTGATGCGGCTCAGGGCATACTGCACCCTCCAGAGCTCCCTCTTGCTGCGCAGCCCGTACTCACCTACCAGCTTCAGCTCCGCGTCGAGCCGCTCCTTCTCATACGGGCGGCGGGGCTTCTTGAAGGTCTTCCCATCTGCACCAGAAATCGTATATTACGCTCGGATAAAGCAGGAAAAACACTTTTTTTTTACTAATGGATCAACTAAGGAGATCAAAATAACGAAAAACAATGAACAAATACAATGGCAGAAAGAATCAAAGAATAATTATGGGCCTGAGAATTGGGCAAAAAAGGATGAGATCGATATGCAAGAGAGAGACTCACAGTTCCTGTAGAACGAAACGTGCACCATCGTCGGCCGCCGGAAGTGGTCGCACTGTAACCTTCTCGCGCGCGCTCGGACCGTGAAAGAACAAGAGTGAGGGTTTATAGCAAAGAGCCCTAGTTCCCCTCAAAAAAATTATTATGGGCCTAAGAATGGGCCGAAGAATTCATCACTTATTCCTCTTTTTTCTTAATAATAATAATAATATATTATTATTATTATTATTATTATTATTATTATTATAATAAAATTGTACTATGGTTAAGCGTGATCGTAAAGGTACATTGAACTCTTATATGCAGCAATTTTACTATTGTTTGAATTAAATAAAGAGAACATTTATGTGTGAAAATTTAAAATTAGATAGAAAATTTTGATCTCTTGACTCTTATGAAGTATTAAATATTTATCAGAAGTATATATTTGCAAAAATGTTTATCACATTTTTTCTTCTATAAAGTTTCGCTAGGGCTCCTACTTTTAAAACTTAATTATCTTAAAGAGTTTGTTTATAATTAATTTGCTTATAGAATACCTTTTTATGCGTTGCAAAACAAAATTATATGAACGGGGAAAAATATTTGTTCAACATTCAACGATAATTAATTACATTGATTTTCTATATTTATTTATTATATTTTCCTCGTTTAAGTTTTATTTGCGCTCTTAATCTTAATTCTTAGTTATTTTAATTAATTAAAAATATTTTAATTAATTTTTAGTTAAAAAGTTTTATTTGTGTTAGGCCCCGACAGCCAGCGTAAAATCCTGTCGAATCTCATGAACCTGGATCAACGAATATGGCGTCGTATGATCCATGTAGCCGACCCCACCTAGTGGGATAAGGCTTTGTTGTTGTTGTTGTAAAAATATTTTCACAGAAAACACACATCAAGAGTTTGACATGAGATTGATATTATGCGATTTAAATTACTTTTAATATCAAGCATTCACCCTCCTTTGTAATATTCCTTTAAACGTGTTTCTGACATTAAATTAAAATAAAAATGGAAAAGTGCGTCCTGGCAGAAAAATAAATTTCCTAATGCTTAAGGGTATCTTATTAGGACAAGGAAAGAAACACGCATTAAGGCATGGCATCCCATGAAAGAAGCAACCAGCAGGAGTCTGCTCTAGTTGCGTAATGTTTAGAGATGCCTTATTAGGCCAATGATGACATGATCAATCACTTGTCGAAGTTCAAGCTACAGTATCCCAGTTCACCATTGCTCATTGGACATGTTTGATAAACCAGTTGATCATATCTTGGTGTGCCTCTTCAGCACTCTTCACAGCTGGGGCATCATCAGCCTTGAATCTGCAAGACCACCCATGAGCAACCCCCGGAAATATTTTCACCAAGTAGCTAGCCTGCAAAAGAAAGATTGTCGACATGTAAATCACTAACTGAAATATGATCTCAGTTGAATATTGCCTTTGTGCTAACATTTGGGCAAAGTTTGTAAACCAAGAATCCTTCAAGTAATTCTAATGAATGTGATGATTCTTAAACAATGCAATTTTCACATTTCCAATTCTTTTGTTCACAATTATGACATGTCTTGGTGATTTTTAATGAAGAATCTTCATAGTCAATAAGTTTTTTAAATAGCTTGAAGAAAAAGATTGGATAGAGATTATTTGCAATTATAAAAGCACAGGAACACCCAGATAATCTGGTATTTTCTATTTATTAATGATAAGATCAGCAAGACTTCATGTACATGCATTTTAAATATCATGAATATGTTGCAAGTAAAGCCACCACACCATCAGATAAATAAAAATTGAGACACCACGAGCACTTGCCCAAAGTCCATGCAGGGAGTGGCTTACCCCAGGTTTTTCAGACAAAGTCTGCTCAAACTGCTTTACCAATTCCGGTGGGGAAAGATGGTCCGTCTCAGCACCCAGTATGGCAATTGGGCGATTAATCTCTGGCAAAACCGTCAAGCAACAATCAATCCATAATTGCATCAGAAGGGTCATGCTTTAACTGATAAAATTCTCAATAGGGCATGTGATTAAGGATACATGAAATAAGCTGTTGGATATGAATGGAAGAGCAAACCTCTGATGTCATCAACAGTTACAAAAGAAGGATGCAAAAGTACTGCAGCTTCAATCTCACCAGCTTTTGCCAATTCTACAACAACTTTAGCTGATACCCAAGAACAAAATGTTATTCACCATGTAAGTAGTCAAATCTATCTCTTGTTCAAACCAAAGATATGTGAATTTTATGCCATGTGGAAATATCACTAATGAATACAATTTATGTTCTCACAGAAGCTCTGTCAACAACACTTACCACCCCAGCAAAATCCTGCAGCCCCTACGGAAGAAATGCCATTATTCTTCAAAGCTGCAATAATTGGTTTTGCATCTTGAAATCCTTTATCCTAAAATGAAATGAAACAATTAGCTGATGCAAAATAACATTGCATGATTAGCTCAGGTTCTAAGACAAAACTACTAGTGAATGTTGGCAGATGGTCCACATAGTAGATCAGTTGCATCAAAATGACAAGAAACAAATGAATAAAAGTTCAAGAGGCATGATTTGACAGCTTGCAAAGAGCGTGGACTTTGCCCAAGCCATTCTATTCAAGATGAATAAACATACCGTAGAATGAGACTGTATCCAGACAGGGAATGGTCGTTCTGTATTATCAGCTGCATAGGGATCTCCATATAGGAGATCTGGTACCACTACGAAGAAACCAGAAGCTGCAACCTTATCGGCTATTTTCCTTTAGAACGACAAGTTTCCATTTAGCATGAAAAGTGTCTGAGATGCATAATACAAAAGAAAAACAAAATATAAACGTGAAAACACTAGAAAAAAAGTATGTTCTCCTGTTATCATTTTAGTGTTGTTTGAAAATCCTCCTAAGTGAGGAGAAAAATGATCGCTAAGAAGAATACTTAACTTCTATGTTGAGCATGGGCATAATTTACCAAATTATCTTTGTCAACAAAGCCGTCATAAGACATGAAAAATGAATATCAGGTAGGAAAGAGCCGTCTGCAAGGATTTTAAATATTGCATATTATGAATTTCATAACGCTCCAATGTGCATGAGAAATTAAATTTATCATGTTGATTGGATTGCTTGCCATTTATGAATTTAGCATTATTTCTTTTTACTCTATTTTATGTCTGCGTAACTCTCATTTGTTACTTTGCTCGATTATTTATTTGAGACAAAAACATAAACCCCTTTCACATGAATAAGAGTGGTCGTGGAGTGTGGCAGTGGCTTGGGCTTGGATGGGGGTCAGATCCATTTTAATGGAGCAGCAGGATCGTTTGGTTGTTCCCCTCTTGGCATATGAGGTGCTGGCTGCTCTAAAGGAAATGAAGGGCAAAGGCTCAGTGGCCGCGGATGGTTTCCCGATTGTGTTCTACCAGGAATTCTGGGACATTTTGAGGGAGATGCGATGGTTGTATCCCATGAGTTTTATGCTGGGAATTGTATCGCATGAATTATATGCTGGGAATTATTTTTTTAACATATCAAACCGATTATTATTATTCCTCATCCCCATGAGACTTCCAGAGGAACTGAAAAACCTTTGGCCCATCGCTATCTCCAACGCTATTTACTACCTGATCTCCAAGGTCTTAGCTATTAGACCCTGGGATGTTGTTGATGTTTGGTGTCATATGTACAATCAGCCTTCACCTGTGGACGGTCAATAGCGGAAAGCTCTGTTATGGCCTCAGAAATACTCACATGCTAGAAATAACTTTGTGGAAGGTGGACTTCGCAAAGGCCTATGACTCCATTGACTAGAACTTTCTATGGTTGTCTCTGAGCAATCAGGGCTTCCAAGATTTATGGATCACTTGGACAAAGAAATGCATTACAACCTCCTCCTTCTCCATTCTCATCAGTGGGATGCCAAGGAAGAGTTCGATTCAACAGTGGAGACGAGTGTGCCAGGACGTCCCTCTAGTCATGCTTCTGTTCATCATTGTGGCTGATGCCCTGGCTAGTTCAGCTTTCTCCCTCTGCCATGAGGAACTCATGTCAGGGTTTGCCTCTCCATTCAGAAATCAAACTATTCTTCCCCTCCTTTGGTATATGGATGATACAGTTTCTTTGTGGAAGGACAAGCTTTGGAGGCAAGACATATTGCTATCATGTTGGAATTTATTTTAGGACTTCTTCAGTTTGGCAGGCAACCGCTCTAAGTCCATTTTCATCCCTTTAGTCTTCCGATGGAAGATGTGGCTGCCCATACCGCTGAGCTTAAAACATCCCATGGGATCACTGTCTTTATCTTACTTGGAACTCCCAATGTTGGATGGACTAATGAGGACAAGCAGCTGGAAATATGCCATCAAACGGATGGAAAGCAGACTGGAGAATGGAAGGCAAAGATATTTTCCTGCCAGAGATGTCTGATCCTCCTGAACTTGGTTCTCTAGACTCAACCTACTTAGTTTTTGCTGCTGCTCGGGCTGCCCAGGGTATGAGTATTATCAGAAGGAATTTTTTTGGCAGGGAGCAAAAAATAATGGCAGGTCAATTCACCTCATGGATTGGCAAAGTATCTATATGCCAATGAAGGATGGTGGATTGGGTGCACTTGATCTCAGGACATTCAATGAGGTGTTGATATGCAAGAGGTGCTACCAAGTTATGGGTGCACGGGTCTGCTTCATGAAATCAAAAGTGCACCCAATCAAACTTCATGAAACCATAAAGGCACCACAGAAAAAGAAGCATGTCGGAATCAAACTTCCTAGGATGCCTTAGTGTGTCAACTTTCCCAAGGGGCAATATCCATGGTTCTACAAAGAACAACAATACATTTCAAGCCACAGATCGAGTTGGGCGTGATGCCACCTTTTGGCAAGATAGCTGGCAATTACTGGATAGGTTGGCTTCAAGTCAAGGTTCCCTCAAATGCTTTAGAAAAAAATGGTCCCTCATTTTTTTGCGATTGCACAAAACAAGGAGGCCTCCATCATAGATGTCTGAATGAACATGAATCCTGGGCACCTTGCCTCCTTTTTTCATTTTCAGATAAAAAAGTTTAGTTCATTGAGCTCCTAAAAGTTATCTCCTTATACCACCCCGACAACTCAAAGAAATATGGCTGGGTTTGAAACAGTGACATTTTCACTGTAAAAAATGCTTACTCCATTCTGAGAGGGCAGTTAGCATATTCTGAGTATGCGGGTGTGACTCTTCTATTGGATTGTCAATATTTTCATGTGGCAGGTTAGAAGGGAAAATTCCTGGCGGCCTCTTACCATGTTGGTTTGCTGCCGAGGGGTGTCTGCAGTGGTGGAGACAATTGACCATCTCTTTTACAGATGCTCCAAATCCCAGGTGGTGTGGGATAGGCTACGTCTGTTTGGAGTCGAGATGTCCATGGAAGCAAACTTCAGGCTTTCCTTCAGGAGAGGTGGGGTATCTCCTGATGTTATCACTTACGGATCCAAGGGGGAGCAGATGGCCATCTTTGCAAATATGGCTACAAAGAAACTCAGGTAATCTTCCAAGGAAGCCACGTGGAGAACATTATCGTACACAGTAGAGACCCGATCAGGGACTGGACTTCGATTAGATGAACTTGTCACACTGTTTGTGTTCTTATTTAGTTCAGATCTTTCAGCACTTCTAAACTGACATACTTAATGATCATGAATGAAACAGTTGAATGGCTAATCATCCTTTTTCCTTTTCGAAAAGAACCCCCATGAGTACAAGCAAGTCATAATATTTTTTAGATCAAATAGAATCTGCAATAATGCAACCAATCTAACGAATCCTTTCTCACAACCCCAAAAATGTGAAACGACCAAACTAAATGTCAAATTGATTCCCAAAAAAGTGTAAACTGCCCTGAGTCTAAACTATACAGACTCTACAATAGAGTAATAAAATGGAAACAAAGTTGCAGGTTTATCCGCCCACAAAAAAAGACAGGTAATGGGAGGGAAGAAAGACTAGAATACTAATCAGAATAATAAAGAGCATCAGACCTTGGATACAACAAATCTCCCTATTGAAGCCCTGAGTCTAGTTATATTGCATCAAAAGTAGCACGAGAAGAGTTTCACTAACCTCAGGATTGGAGCTTCGAATCCTTCGAGCAGAGCGATCCGTCAAACAAAACGTTAGAGGCAGCATTAGTCATTCTGAGCAAGAAACACGAGAAAATAATCGGGCAGTGTTCCAGTCGTTACCGTAGACGTCGGAGATGAGGAGAACGGCAAGCTTGGCGTCGGCGGAACCGGAAGTGTAGGCCCGCACGCCCCCGAGGTCGTCGACGACGCGGCCGTCGCCGCTGGCCGGGTTGAGTGTCGGAGGGTTTGAGCAGCACTGCGGACTCGCCATTTTCTTCTCCCTTGCAGTTTTTTTCACTCGGTCCTGCAGGGGAAAAAAAGATGCAACAAAGATGTACTATCAATTATGTATTTATGTTTTAGAAGATATGGTTTGGTAGAACGAACGGTCTGGATGTGTTAATCGCCAGATTGGTCCCAACTGATGGGGCAATGGGGACCCGGCTTTTATTGTCCAGTTTACACTTGAGCCATTGCGGTTCGGTTCACTTTGGCAAGCCATGATGTTTAGATATTTAAAATTTTATTATTTAAAAAGGTATATAAAAAAATGCAAAAGGCCGTCAGACAGATTTTTCTATTGTTATTATTATTGAAAAACTTTTGCGTTCCATGATATTTATATTTTTGTTAAATTCATTTATTTTGCCCCATTTCCTATTTGAAAATAAACAATTCTTTAAGTTTAAGCCGACAAGTTCGTCTAGTTTTAATTATAATACACTTTAATTAGCAATGATTGAGACCCCTTATTTGCTCAAAATATTTTGGGTAAAAATCAATACATATCCATATTTTTTTACTAGGAATAAATTCTGTGTATATTTTTTAACTAAGAATAAATATTTTATTTTATTTTATTGATATTTTCTATATAAATGCTATATAATATGAAAAATCAACACCATGGAATGTTTATGAAATATAGAAACCAATTAATTAAATCAATATGATGATTATGCTGACATATAAATTTAATATTCATTTATGAATGTGACGTCATATCTTTTACTATCTGTAATCTGAAAAATACAAATAAATAATATATTTGGATCGCCTTGTAATAAACCGAGACCAATTAAATTTTCTGAAAATAAAATAGAACGTATTGTTATGGAAAAGAAACGTATACAACACAATTTGTGTGTTGTGAGTTGTGACGAGTAATTTTGGTAAAATGCGCACAGATACGTCATACGCTTATCATAATAACCAAAAAAACTAAGACTTCATTAATGAATTCTTAGTGAAGTAGTTAATTAAATGGGACATAATTTATTTTTATTTTATTATATTAATTTAATTAATTGGGGAAAATGACATTTTAATTGGAGAAAATAAAAACTCGGCTGCGTGTTTACCAAGATGAATGATTCATATATTATTAATTCGATATATTTGGAAAATATGTAAAGTCCTAATTTAATTTAGATTACCAAAAATAGGATATTGATTTCGAAGAAACTTTTTTCTTAGTAGCCAAGAATGTTACCATTCAAGCATTTCTCACTTCAACAACCCAAAATTAGTGGACACTCATGCATTGAGATATTAATAATGCATTTCTTAATGATGACTTATATGAAGAAGTATATATGATTATAGTTGAGGATTATAACAGGAAGGGGGAGATTCATGGAAAAGTTTGTAAACTTTTGAGATCTTTATATGGCCTCAAGCAAGCTTCAAGACATTAGAACATCAAATTCACTGAGATACTAATAAATATAATTTCATTCAAAGCAAAAATGTTTATACACTCTTCACAAAGTCAATGGGAAATGCTTTTGTGGCTTTACTAGTATATGTTGATGATATTCTAATTGCTGGAAATGACCCACACTTAATTGTCAATGCCAAAGTTGCTCTAGAGGCAAAAATCAAAATCAAAGACTTGGGAACCCCTAGATTTTTCCTTGGGATGAAAATTTTCAAAGCAAATGAAGGCATTTTTGTAACTCAAAGAAAATACACTCTCAACTTATTAAGTGATCTTGGTCTCATTGGAGCTAAACCAACAAACACCCCATTGGAGCATAAGCAAAAGTATACTACATATGAGTATGATAAGAGAATAGGCAATTCGGAGGACCTTTTATTGGAGAATGTATATGGTTTTCAGTGACTTGTAGGTAGACTCATCTACCTGACTCACACACGACTTGACATTACTTTTGTTGTTCGTCACCTTAGAAAATTCATGCATTGCCCAAAACAATTTCATCTGGATGGAGCACTTAGAGTTGTGAAGTACTTGAAGCAGTCACCATGTCAAGGCTTATTATTTTCCTCTACCCGAAACAACTCCATGACACTATTGTGTGATGTCGATTGGGCATCTTGCCCCTTCTCGCGATGATCAGTTTCTGGCTTTTGTGTTAAGGTGGAAAGTTCACTTATTTTCTAGAAGTCGAAGAAACAATCAGTGGTGTCCAAATCTTTAGCAGAGTTCAGTATCGTAGCATTGTTCTAGCTGTGGCTGAGATTATATGGCTTGATCGATTATTCACAGAACTGTGCTTACCTTTCACTACAAGAAAACACATCATTAGAGAAGAAAAATTTGGTCGTTAATATTTAAATTTCGATCATTATTGGTCATTAGCGACTAGTATTTCCATCATCACCCGTTGTTATAGATGCCGCCGTTAAAAGTTAATAACGACGGCTTAAAGGTGTTGGCTGTTAAAAGTCATCAACGAGCAGAAATAATCCGGTCATTAATACTATATAGAGATCATTTAGTAGGTCATCAAATATATTAATGGCTAGAAATATCTTTGTCATTGATAATCTTCAACGACTAGTAATCCCGTCGTTAAAAGTCATCAACGATCAGAAATAATCCAGACGTTAAAACTATATAAGGACCATTTAGTTGGTCGTGGAATACATTAATGGCTAAAAATATATTTGTCACGACGATGAGAAATAATCTGATCATTAAAACCAATGTTGTCACGATCGAACCAAACTGACCGGCCAGACCATCGACCGATCACTAAAACGGTCCTAAATCACCCCTAAAATCGGAGTGAAGATTGGACCATTTTGAACAATTTAAAACCATTCAAGAACCAGTCAAAACCGGATAGAACCGGCCAAAATCGATTTGAGTGAACCAGTTAAATCAAAAAATTTATATACATATTTTTTTTTATTTTCCCCTCATTTTATGTCATTTAAATTTATAAAACACTAATAATTTGGGTTTTTCTATTCAATTTTATAAAAAATTGGGAGAAATTCTATTAGATTTTATAACGATTTTTTTTCTTTCAATTGGATTTTTCACATGTAATTAAGTTAACTAAATGCATAAATTAATTTATTTTTTTAAAATTGATGTTGCTTGAGAAATTAGTGGAGGAAAATGTTTAATTCCCACCAAATAAAATATTAATTGCATGCCTACTTGATCTTAATTTATAAATAATTAATGATGACAAAATTTAATGATCATTAATAATCTCTTTTAACGATCGAAATTTACTTTTTCGAGATGAACAATTTTCTCTTTCGCTAATAATGTATTTAATAACATCCATATTTTTTTCTTGCCACTATTGACTATTTTTAATGATCATTTTTTGTCTCGATATTAATAGTTGGTCGTTAAAAATTCATTTTTCTTGTAGTGTTTGCGTCATCCCATTATAGCGTTTAGTGACAGTCGAGCAACACTTCAAATCGTCGAGGATCCAATATTTCATGAGCGAACAAAGCATGTTGAAGTGGACTGTTATTTTATGCGTGAAAAAGCAGTTAAGGAACTTATCAACCTTCAATATCTCAATGATTGAATAATTGTCTGATCTACTTACAAAACCTTTATGTCACCGACAACATATATCACATACAAGTTGGGGCTCTTCGATCTCTTTAGAACCCCAACTTGAGGGGAAGTATTATCTGTATATAATTATTTATGTTAGTTCTTATAAATAGTCTAGCGCATTCAGCGTTTTAATTGCTACGTTCAATGCAACGATTGACACTTATCACTGTAGGTTTTCGGATCCCGATATATCGGAGGATGTAATAGGATTTTGGAAGCAATTGTAGCTGGTAGTGTACTAGTATAAAAACAAAAGGAAGAAGATGTCATAGAATAGGACTGCGACGACAGATAATAAAATCAATTTTGTCTCTTCCCCAATCGCTCTCTCTCGTCGTTTGTTTCTAATCTAGATCTAAAATGGTTTTCATCACCTTGAACATTTTATATATAAAATGCTGAAAGTGAAATAATTTTTGATACGAGAATAAAAAAATGAACTTGACTTTTTTTCTTATTAATTTATCCAAGGACTAACTAATTTTTCAATAACTATTACATTAAATAATAATAAAAAGTTGTAATGACTTGATCTCATGTGCACTTTATATTATCACGAACTTCATTGCTACACGCGTCCTCGTCTTTACTTCTCACTTCAATTATATAATATTTTAAGCACAAGTGATGCTCAGTACATAAGATAATATAGATGAATATGCTTGCTTAATAAAAGTATTTTAATTTTAGTAATAATCACATTGTAACAATAAATTCAATAAGAAGCTTTCTTTGCTTAACTTTCTTCTCTTCATTTCTTTTATACTTATTTTTTTACTCTTGTATTTATTCTTATACTTGTACCAATTCATGTTCATATTCTTATTTTTCTCTTTAATGCATTGCACTACATTTTTTTATTTTAATAACATGGATGTGCTTAAAGACTTTTACGTGGGTTATTTTAAGCGTGCTCCTCTTCAACAATTATTAAGGATAGTCATAACACTTTTATACAGTTCTCTAGGTCATGGTGGATCAAGTCCAAATTAAAGGGTATTTTGACTACTACATAAACTTATAAAGATTATACACAAATTCTAAAAGTATGGTACTTTAAATCCAAACTTATATTCTTGAGCAATCCATACACGTGCCTTCATGCGTTTTATTTTATCTTCTTATCTAATTATCTACATTACGATGCTTCAATTTAACACATTCTTAATAAAGATAAAGAGGTCATTTAACATTATATCAAATCATGGGTGTAATAATCTTTTGAAAAATAACTGAACTCGATGAGTAGGATGAAATCTGAGTTAGGTACTATAACAAGGTCAGGTTCCATTGAACGGAGATGAATCTCGTTTGAACATATCCAACGTGTAAGTTTCAAAACTTGGGTCAGGTGGCTCGAAAATTCAGCCTGAGTAGTTGCGGTCAACTGCTGAATGACCGAACATTTTTTTTTCTTTTCCGATTCGAAATCCAAGCGGTGCTCAATGGAACCAAGCTCAGATTCGTCGGATGCTAGTAGCCCCGGGTTTGAATCTTGTAGCCGCCATCTTGACTAGGGGTTATAAATCTTTCTCGCTCCCAGTCCCGATATCGAATTAGTCAAGTGCTAGTAATCCTGATAGGTGTTATAAAAAAAAAACCACCATTCATTATCGTAATGCCGAACCCAAGCGGGTTACATGGAAGCCAAGGGGTGACACTGAATCCAACCAACCTCGATTACATTGGGTGCTCTCATCTCCTTCTCTAGAAGGCTCACTCGAGAGAATTTAGCTAATGGAGATCTTCGGTTGCTATGAGTGCCATAATGTGCCATCATGGACAACTATCTTTTTTATTATTTTATTATTTTTTATAATATTTGAAATAAGATTTTAATATATAATATGCTGCTACGATGATAATATAACCATGAAAACGAATATCACAGGTAAAAAAATCTTAGTTGAAATAAATTATTAATTGGAGGACTGCATAATTAAAAGCTAAAATTGAATGGTTGAATTAGAAAAAAGGAGAAAGTTCGAGAAACATTACTAAAATTTACCCTTATATATTTATTAATTAAATGTGTGTTAATTTAGAAAACAAAACACATGCCAAAAGCTTCATCTAAGTCTAATATTATCTGCGTCCCCTTATTGCTTTTTAATGTCATTTTTAGACTATTTTATCCCCATGTTAATTTTGTCTTAAAAGAAGTGGCATTAAAATTTTACTAGTGACAATATTGGGATCCTATTATTATGTAAAATATTTATTTTTATCTGCTATTGAATCTATAATATAACATCGATTTCAAATTATGACTTACTTTTGTATTTATTTTCAAGTTAATTGAATGATTATTAGTTTTCTTGACATTTTTAACATTGCCTACCCAAAAGATCCTTGTCCTCCTAATGAATCCTGCACGATGTTTTCATGTGGTCTCCTTTGTTTTAAGATTGGTCACAACAGAGTTATTAATAATCTTTTTCTTAATTTTTTATGTATACTATTTCTTCTAGTACTGTATATATTCAATCTCAGATTTTAGAATAAAATAAGTGAATAAATTTATTATATACGTGAAAATAGTCATATTGTATCACAATTTTGTGAAAAAAATGTGTTATTTATACATTCGTGGCCACATGCTGTCATAAAAAATAAGTAAAGAAATAGTCTTTTAATGTTTCTTTAATTATAATTATGTGAAAATAATAACTATCCAAGTTCTGCTTGTAGCCAACGACAAATATTAGTAATTTTATTTTCTTATGTGAAAAAAAACGAAAGCAGTGGAAGTATTAGCTCACCAAGTCCCTTACTTGGATATGTTGTCATAGGCTTACAGTAGTAAGAGTGAGGAACCACTGGGGAGCGGGGAGACTTCTATTTTTAGTCCCACATGCGGTAAACAGAAAAACCAGCACAGATGGAGTCTCTTTATATGGAGTTGGGCTTCGATCGAGAAAAGGCACGCAGCTGCGTGGTGAGCACATAGCGAACTATTCTTTCGCCTTTTACTAAAGGATACCGTGTGCACGCCACTCAAAGCAGCATACGCCTATTTTTAGAGGGCGTCCATTCTATTTGGATTGGGCCCCAACAAGACAAATATAATATTTATTATGCTCTTTCGAAAAACAAATATAACATTTATTATGTTCTTTTGAAGGAAAAAATGAATATAATATTTTATTATGTTCTTTCGAAAGGTGTACATCTTATACTTGAGATTAAGCGTTAATTCGGAACTAAGCAAGTATAAATAGTTTAAAACTTTAAACATCAATAGTAGGGATACAAGAATAAAAAAGGTTGATTAGAAAGTAAGAATTAGGAGATAATTTATTGTTTTATTTGATAAAAAATATATTTAAAAATATTATGTTGAATAAATATTATACTTGATTATTATTTTAAAAATTAATTAACATAATTGGGTAAAGAATTAATGAATAATATTAATAATAAATATCAATTAATAATATTTTAGTATACAATAATATTAATTGAAGTATAATAAATAATTATTTAATATTGAATTAATAATTTATATAAGATATAAATAATTTTATGATAATACTAAGTAAACTTTTATATTAATTTTATGATTATACTAGGTATAATGTGAATGATTACGTATTAATAAATAAATAATAGAACATTTATTTATTATAAGATATAAATATTTTTGTGATAATATAATATTAAATAAATATTTACATATCATTAGATCAAATAAATATATTTACATGTTTTTATAATCATGTATTAATAAATAATTATATATAACATAATATATAATATATAATAAAATTATTATATAAGAAGTAGGTCTAAAAGTAGGACTAAGGACTTTTAAATATACTTGCTAAAAAAAAATTGTAGCACACAAAAAGAAACGATTCTTACCACAAGCAAGAACTAGATAAGTTTTTCTTTTGGTAAGAACTTAAGTTCTAGATTTTATGGTGACTTGACCTTTAGATCAGAACTTAAGTTTTGATAAAATTTTTTATTTTTAAGACGGTGTTAGATAGAATCAGGCTAAGTTCTAATCAAAAGTTCTAAATCAAGCACCGCCCAAAGAAACAATAACATATTCGAGGAGGTGGAAGGAAACAATGCTTTAAATTAAAATGTAAAATAAACTTTTAGCTGAACAAAATATAGCCCATGGGCCTCCTGAGGCAACAATCAACCAAATGTAATGGGCCAATGTCGATTGTCACGTATATAAAGATACAAGCCATAATAAACAAAAGACATTTCATGTTATTTTCTACCAATAATAAACACAAGATATTGCAGACACATGAGATTCAGAAAGTTCTCAAAATTATTAAAATAATGTAGATGTATCTTTATTTTCGTCCTTTCTCAAAATTGAAAATTATCCTCCAAGATTACATAACAAATTATATTTAATAAAAAATTGTAGCATTATTTTTCTATTCTTGTAGGTTACTAAATAAGTTTTTTTTATTGTGGCATGTTGTCATGCCAACTTTTTTGGGTAAGAAAATATAAATAACTTTTAAAACAAAATAAATATCGCACTAAGTGAAAAAAAAAGAGTGCAAAGAAAAAAAAAGTACGCAAGAATAATGTGGCTTTCATCATCATTAGTCTACAATAACGCGAATTGAACAGTTTTTCTTTAAGTTGGAGGAATAGATTTGACACAGCAGCAAAGTTGAAGGATAATTGGCAAAAAGATTGCTCAGTACTTTATAATAAATGGAAACCTTTTACTTAAGATATTTGACATGATAATTTCAATATATACATGACATCTTCGCACGCAAGCGACAATTACAAATTAAAATGAGTTATCGTCTTCCTCGATCGAAAGATTCGAAACTCGAACACGATCTCTGCAAAAGCTCCTCTTAATTTCTTTGTCCTACCGCCTGTAGAAATAGCGTTTGAAGTTGAAGTAGAGGCGCAGCACCCCGTTCTGGAACGTGCATTTGAAGCCATTCTTCGGCGAGTACTCCCAGTCGTTCCTCACGATCCGGAAGGCCACGTCTTCGTAGGGGGGTCCTGCATGGAACCTTATGATGCAGGTTTCGGCACCACCAGCACCAGCAGCTGCAGCTGCAGCAGGGTCTTCGTCTTCTTCGATGGTGTAGCTCGGCATCTTCGACGCGTCCATGAGGTCCGGGTAGAAGATGTCGAACTTGTACCCCTGCACCATCTTGGGCGGGGGCTGCTCGCGATCGTAGTGAGTTCGGTTGTACTTGTTCCAGTGGTACCCCGTGTGCACTCTGTTGAAGTACTTGGGCTTCCTGGGACGATGGCGCGGGTTGAGCGCCAACCGCGAGAAATCCAAGCTCACTTCGGCGGCGGCGTCCAGCAGTTTGTGGCCCTCTTCCAGGTCGCCGGCTGACGGAGGAGTTGCAGCAGTGGGCGTGACCTTGTTATCACGGGCAGAAGCTTCCCGGTGCAAGATCATCTGCATAACGAGATCTTTTCGATGGATTCTTCGACGAGTGTTCCTGTATCATCTCCTCCCTGGTCCTCTTCATCTTCTGCTGCTGTTGTGGCGGCGGAGGCGGCGAAGGTGAAAGCGGATAGAGCTCGTCGAGGATGGCTTTAGATTGTTTCGTAGACTGTCGGAGGATGGCTTTAGATTGTTTCTGTAGCTCCCTATGGACAAGCTTTTAGGAAAAGCACGTCTAATTCTAATCTATATATATACAGCATGCATGAGAGCTTAAACCTCGGCTCCTATTCGAATTCGGAGTTGTTTTCCAAAGTCCTATACGAATTGGGTGTTCCGACTTCGAATTGGTTTCTTGATTCGTACGCACACGGATTGGTTCTTTTAAATCCAACCCTGCGCCCAAAGATCAGATAATATTATTATTATATATATTATTAGCATTTAATTTAATTTTTAATTTTAATTTTTTATTTATTTAAATTATGTTTTACGCCGTCTTCACCTATTCCCAATATTTGTATATAGTTCATTGGAAAATATTCAGAATTTAAAATTCCATACTACAAACTTTTATATCATTTATCTAGGATACATCAAATATCAAGTCTTTTTCTGGGAGAATATAATGGACGATTTCTTTACACCACACCATAGTTAGAATATTCTAAAAATAAATAGTGAAAAGTTGAGAGTTATCACATTATTTTCAAAATGAAGAATATAGATAATTCGATACAAAATTTGATCTCATGTGCACTTTACATCACTGTGAATTTCATTGCTACACCCGTCCCCAATCCCCATCCTTACTTTTCACTTAAACTACTTATGAAATTCAAACCCAAGTGACATTCAGCACTAAGATAATAAGATTAATATGATTGCTTAATATAAATAATTTAAACTTTAACAATAATCATGATATAGCAATAAATCGATAAGGAATTTTCTTTACTTAACTTTCTTCTCTTTTTTTTTTTCTTTCATACTTACTTCTTACTCTTGTAATTGTAGTTGTTCTTATACTTGTACCAATCTATGTTTATGTTCGTAGCCTTATTGTAACAACCGACAGACGACAAAAAAAAAAAGAGATAAAGCTGGATTTAAACGGCCAGCTGGAGATATGACCTTGAACAATTAATCGTGATTGGAGATGAGATCAAGTCAAACAAGGAGAGTAAAATACAATCCGTTAAGTAGAGGATTAAAACATTAAAAACTATCTCTCACCACCGGTATCAACAAAAAAATATGAGCCTCTTCTTTTTATTTTTTTTTCTTTTGGACGGCCATCTTCGTGCGCTTGACCCACCTCACGCAAGTCTTAGAAGAAGAGGAAAAATTAGTGAACGTTCTGCTTGTAATTTGGTTTAAGGCACGATCAGATCTCCACATCTCATACTCTTCTCGTATACACAGCCTTCTCCTTACAGAAACTCCTGTCTCGATTGATTCGCAGAAGAGGAACGACTCCTCTCCTCATAGAGGAGCCATGTGCATACGACCAGGGGGCGGGTATGCGACATCGCTGATCCGGACTAATCTGCACGTACAAACGCAAAAATCAAGTGGGTGAATCGAAATCACCTTGCATGACCTCTGAATTGTTCTAACACGTGCCCTAATTGATTATGAAATGAAAGGGATCAAGAAGAAGTTTTCCTAGGGTTATTGTTTGAATTATTTGATTCTTGATTGTTTGAATTAATTCTTTTTATTCTATGATGTTTGATTGATTGCTAGGAGTTAGAAATTAAATTAGGATGAGTTGGTGAAAGGAATTCTCAAGAAAAGTCAAATTCTGCAACCTTTCTAGACGCCGACCGATCGACCAATCCACAGGCATTGTCAGCAACCGGTCAACCGATAACATGTTTACAACCAATTTCTGCATATGTCGACCGGTCGACTGATCCCTGTCACCGGTCGACCGATCCCTACCCACCGATCGACCGTTCAACTGAATAGACCGACCCTCTGAATTACCCACCGGTCGATTGATCTTAACAGATCGGTCGATCGACATGCAGACAACCGGTCACCGATTCCCAGAAAACCTTTTTATTAGATTTATTAACTATTTTCCTTTTTAATCTAGATATTACCTAGACAGAATTGATCCTATTTTTCTAACCCCACAGAGATTCATCCCTAAGTTTCAAGATATGTTCTCTTATTGATTTATTTCTTATTGATCTTATCAAATCAATTGAACAAAGAACAAAGAGTTACAAGTTGTTAAAAGTGATTAATAAGTTCAGATGAAAGATTAACGATGGGTTGCTAGTCCAAGTCAAGTGCATCAAGATAAGGGTAGCTCCCTTGATCATGGTTTGATCATCCACTGACCCGCCCAAGGCCGTATCGTTTGCTCGGCATACCCCAAGAACTAAAGGCACCTAAAGTCACCCTGATTTCTAATAATAAATCAAGATCAACAAGTATGAATAAGTCAAGTCAAGTTATTGTCATGATTTACAAGTATGTCATGATTTCAAGTTACTATGCATCACTGATTCTCATGAACTATAATATCCTTTTAATTATTTCTTATTATGATCTACGATGCTGCCATGTTATCCTTTCAAGTTCAAGTCAAGTATGATTATTTATCTCTGATTATTCCATTCATGTTATGCATTGTATATCATGTGATTCCCCACAAGGCTGTAAAGCTTACGGGAGGACCTCCTCCCCTGTGTCTGATTTCCACAGGGCCAGGTCACTGACGAGGTGGAGTAGGTGTGTGGTGACGAAACTCTGGCGGCAAAAAAATATATGAACCACAAGGCTTATTAATTTTCTTTATTCGATTTCTTTTCCTTCCGCAATTATAGATTCATGATGTAGAACCTTATTTTATTTCTTAGAGATGATGTAGCCACTTTTTAGACTTTCACAAATTAAAGTTATACTTTTCTTTATTTCTTCTATTATTCTTCTTTCGCTGACGTGTCTCGGTTCTTGTCTGAGATATGATCAATATTATGGTCAGTCATAGCATGCCGTAGCATCTCCAGATTGGTCTTTGCCATGTGACGGGGGGTCGATTTGGGGGCGTTACATTTATGGTATCAGAGCCTAAAGTCAGGACTCTCTTGACATTCTATCGTATAGTATGTTATAGTAAGGGTTCATGTGCTATCGCCGAGTAGTCGCCACACCCTCCACCGTAAAGTACATGTAAGATCTTTCTTGCATTGAGATATTCTTTATTACTGTATTGATATGTATTTCACATGAGTGGTTGATTCTTAAGGAGGTTATTCTGTATAGTAGGAATCAACTTAAATGTTATTAGTGATTAGACAAAAATGTCATAAATGTTACGAACAAATTGGAACATAATAAGTAACAAGCATGTTAATAAATATACCTACGTGAATAATGAGTTTTATAGATATTTAAAGAATAAAATATAAGAAACGATTATGTTTCTTATAATTCATGTTATCCATCTCTTTCATGATCGTTCTATTCACGTACATCTTCTACTGACTGCAACAATATGAAGAGGAAAATGAATGGGCACATCAGTTGCAAAGAGATGCAGATTTAAGAAAGAAACGAGGGAATTATAAGAGTAATTAAAGGATCTGTCTCACACAACACGTAGGTGGGAGATGATTTCAAATAATAGAAGTGAAATCAAGCATGACTAAGTTATGATTTATCATTATGACTTTTGTGGTTCCATGGGTCTACCAATATAGGAGTTTAATAAATTATCTTATATGTTTATATTGATAAGTGTGGACCCATAATGCTCGTTGTGCCTTAGACTTCATATGGCCCCCTAAATTATGTTGATAAAGGTCATAAGCAAATCCAAATTAATTATACGAATTTCTAGTTGGATTACCTTATATTGGAAATAGGAATTAGAATGATTAATCATGTTCAAGTTATGTAATATTAGTTAGACAATAATTTAAGTATTAGTGAGCTGCCCAAGAATCATGTATAATGTAGGGATAGAAAAATATAGAAGCTTAAAGGGTTTAGAAGTCACATTGGCTACATATGTACATATAACATTATATACTTATAAACATATAAAGATAAATAAATAAACAAATAGATTTAATTAACTTAGTTTAGTATAGAGTGAATTTGAAATTTTAATAATATGAAGTATATTTTATATAGCCATTATTAAAAAATGAATTCTCTATCATCGCAATGTATATATATATTTCTAAAATAGACTAATATGGTTAATAAAAGTATTATATATAAGAACAATCAATGCATGAAAGGGTTAAATGAATGTGAGAAATTTGAAAAAAAAATTTAAAGTCTCTTAATTGAGATATGTTTAAGGAGGATATGAGCCCCCAATCATTAAGTATTAAAATATTAAAACACCAAGTGAGAAAATTTTAGAAAGTATGGGAGGTTAATGTAGAGTATGAGGAATTTTATAAGTCCCCTACAAGATTTCTAGAGAAGCAAGTTATACACCCGAGAGGGACGATTATGTAAGTTTTAATTGATTTATCTTGGTTATTGATATATTTATTATTTTCATAATAATGTCCCATTATATATGATAACTATATATATATTAATGATTGATTAATTTGAATAGAAAAAGAAGATTTGTAAATATGTAAGTCATTAGGAGAAGCAAATGAGATTCATACAGTGATAGGTTAAAGAAAACATCAAATGAAATCCTACCATGTCTAGAATGTTTCTCAAGATATTTTCATGTCCACATGATGAATAATTTTATTAGTTTTTGTCTAGACCAAATGGATCAAATTACGATCCTAACCATAAGTTTTATAGGGATGAAGCTCCTTATCAATTTCAAAGTAATGAATAACATCGTTAAGGCAAATGGTAATGGAGTAACTTTCAAGATTTTGTCTTGATCAAGTGGACCATCCATGATTTGATCATAAGTTTTATATATGGATTGGTTTTCCCTTTTCAACCTTAAAGTTATCCCGATCCTCTCCCGTGTGCTACAAGATATCGTTAATAAAAAGGACAATGAAACGATGTGTAAATAAGAAGAATGATTGCTTATTTTCTATTTTGTTGATTATGTTGTTTTCCTGTTTTATTGTTTGAATTCATTCCATGTGTTTACCTGCATTCATGATGTTTGATTAAGGACTTATGTTATGTAGTATGCATAAATTATTCTGTTCATTATGAGTTAGATCATACTATGTAGCGACCCCTCAGCGTAGATATCGTTCGACCTTAACATTAATTCAAAATGCTTCAAAATACTCAAGAAAAGGATTTGTTGCGGTCATATACAACCACTGGCCTCCTATGAAATTATATGACCTGACATACAAAAAACAAATCAATGTAAGCCAAGAAGTTAAGTTTGAGAGCAACTCCCATGATAACCATATCAAATAAAGCATTGGCACAATGTGTCGAGACATAGAAAGGCTAACGAATGACATTGATTAAGAAACCACCCTATTCCAATGACATAGAATGCCAAGAATGATCCGTCCTCAATTGATTTATAGGACTCTTGATTGATACCAAACATAATTGTCTCATTTGACAATTATTTATTTTTATACTTTGTTTAATCCCTCAAGATATCTGATTTAAGACGAAGATCAAGTGACCATATCTTCAGATGACTAACATCGACACTGGATGATGTTTCCAAATGATTTACAGACACAAGGTCCTAAAATCTCATGAAGATGAGATGTATATCATTGAACCAATAGCTATCTTATGATGTAATAAATTCTAAGAGCTTACGAAATTATGAAAATTGTAATAAAGTTTTATGTCAATTCTAATGTTAAACAATTAAGAAATATAAATATTTCATAAGAAGGATGAAAGACTTAATTAATGGTAAGTATAAGAGCCCAAGATGACAACAAAATGCAACAAATTATTTATATCTATAGTACAATTATCATAGGCTTAGGTTATAGTGAAAATAAAAATAATAATAACAATAATAATAGTAATAGTAATATAATAATAAAATAAAATAAATAAAAAGAAGAAATGATAGTAAGTGCATGTGATGGTGGAAATTTTAATTGAACAAAATTTCATAGGAGCGGATCTAGTGCTTGCTCATTAAGCTCAGACTTACTAATGTGATTGAAAATAATGATAAGAATATCCACTAACACTCCTTTTAAGGAGGTCATTGGATCTAGTAATTATAACGTTATACAATGGGGAATAGTAGAATAAGAAATATGATCCGTTATGTTGGATCAACTTTCCCTTGTAATAATTGTTATCATTCGAATATCAGCAAGACACTAATTGGAACTTTGTATGGGTGACACTGTCGCTCACCTACTTCTTGGGTGAAGTGGATGAAAAAAAGGATCATGAGCATAGAGAAAGTGAAAGAAATAGTGGAGTACTCAAAGAATGTTGTGAGGATCTAGAATATGTTACCGACGGTACACGATAGATAGAAGAGTTATACAAATAGGGGTAGACAAGATTAGGATCTTAAGACTGGTGAACAAGTTCTGCTGAAAGTATTTTATTTCCTATGAAAATTGGTCATGAGATTCAACAAGCGAGGAAAGATCAGTCCTCGATTTGTAGACTCTTTCGAGATACTTGAGCTGATAGGCGATGTAGCATGCAGACTTGCTCTACCCCCATCTTATGGGAGAGTGTATAATGTACTTCATGTATCCATGCTCAAGAAGTACAAGTATGATGTTGCAAATGTTCAAAGGATAGAAGAGCCAAATCTAGCTGTAGACTTGACTTTCACTGAGTACCCAACGCATATAGTGGAGCGCAAAGTGCAACGTCAGAGGAACAAGGATGCACCCATGGTCGGGTAGCTTGGCGTTTCCATCAGGGTGATGGTGCGACATGGGAACTCGAGTCGGAAATGCGTCAAGAATTTTCACATCTTTTCGGTAAGCCCTCTACTTAGTGCAAAATTTGAGGACGCATTTTTTTTAAGGGGGGGGGGGGGGGGTAAGAATGTAACAACCGACAGACAACAAAAAAAAAAGATAAAGCTGGATTTAAACGGCCAGCTGGAGATATGACCTTGAACAATTAACTGTGATTGGAGATGAGATCAAGTCAAATAAGGAGAATAAAATACAATCCGTTAAGCAGAGGATTAAAACATTAAAAATCTCTCTCACCACCGGTATCAACAAAAAAAAGTGAGCCTCTTCTTTTTATTTTTTTTTCTTTCGGACGGCCATCTTCGTGGGCTTGACCCTCCTCACGCAAGTCTTAGAAGAAGAGGAAAAAATCATGAACGTTCTGCTTGTAATTTGGTTTTAAGGCACGATCAGATCTCCACACCTCGTACTCTTCTCGTATACACAACCTTCTCCAACCTTCTCCTTACAGAAACTCCTGTCTCGATTGATTCGCAGGAGAGGAACGACTCCTCTCCTCATAGAGGAGCCACGTGCATACGACCAGGGGGCGGGTATGCGACATCGTTGATCCGGACTAATCTGCACGTACAAACGCGAAAACTAGGTGGGTGAATCGAAATCACCTTGCATGACCTCTGAATTGTTCTAACACGTGCCCTAATTGATTATGAAATGAAAGGGACCAAGAAGAAGTTTTCCTAGGGTTCTTGTTTGATTATTGAATTCTTGTTTGAATTATTTGATTCCTGATTGTTTGATTGTTTGAATTAATTCTTTCTATTCTATGATATTTGATTGATTGCTAGGAGTTAGAAATTAGATTAGGATGAGTTGGTGAAAGGAATTATCAAGAAAAGTCGAATTCTGCAACCTTTCTGGATGCCGACCGGTCGACCGATCCTCAGGCATTGCCAGCAACCGGTCGACCGATAACATGCTTACAACCAATTTCTGCATATGTCGACCTGTCGACCGATCTCTGTCATCGGTCGACCGATCCCTACCCACCGATCGACCGTTCAATTGAACAGACCGAACGCTCCGAATTACCCACCGGTCGATCGATCTTAACAGACCGGTCGACCGACACGCAGACAACTGGTCACCGATTCCTAGAAAACCTTTTTATTAGATTTATTAACTATTTTCCTTTTTAATTCAGATATTACCTAGACAGAATTGATCCTATTTTTCTAACCCCACAGAGATTCATCCCTAAGTTTCAAGATCTATCATCTTATTGATTTATTTCTTATTGATCTTATCGAATCAATTGAACAAAGAACAAAGAGCTATAAGTTGTTAAAAGTGATTAATAAGTTCAGATGAACGATTAATGATGGGTTGCCAGTCCAAGCCAAGTGCATCAAGTTAAGGGTAGCTCCCTTGGTCATGGTTTGATCATCCACTGACCCGCACAAGGTCGTATCGTTTGCTCGGCATATTCTAAGAACTAAAGGCACCTAAAGTCACCCTGATTTCTAATAATAAACTAAGATCAACAAGCATGAATAAGTCAAGTCAAGTTATCGTCATGATTTATAAGTATGCCATGATTTCAAGTTACTATGCATCACTAATTCTCATGAATTATGATATCCTCTTAATTATTTCTTATTATGATCTACGATGCTGCCATGCTATCCTTTCAAGTTCAAGTCAAGTATGATTATTTATCTCTGATTATTTCATTCATGTTATGCATTGTATATCATGTGGTTCCCCATAAGGCTATAAAGCTTATGTGAGTACCTCCTCCACTGTGTCTAATTTTCACAGGGTCAGGTCAGTGACGAGGTGGAGTAGGTGTGTGGTGACGAAGCTCTGGCGGCAAGAAAACATATGAACCACATGTCTTATTAGTTTTCTTTATTAGATTTCTTTTCCTTCCGCAATTATAGATTCATAATGTAGAACCTTATTTTATTTCTTAGAGATGATGTAGCCACTTTTTAGACTTTCGTAAATTAAAGTTATACTTTTCTTTATTTCTTCTATTATTCTTCTTCTGCTGACGTGTCTCGATTCTTGACTGAGATATGGTCAATATTATGGTTAAAGTCATATTATGTCGTAGCATCTTCAGATTGGTCTTCGCCATGTGGCGGGGGGTCGATTTGGGGGCGTTACACTTATTCTTTTTTTCTTTGATGCGTTGCACTAGATCTTTACTTACATGCACATGCCTAAAAACTTTTACATGAGTTATTCTAGGCGTGCGTCACAACACTTTCATGTGATTCTTGAGGTCATGGTGGATCAAGCCAAGATTGAAGTGTACTTTTGGTCCATAACTTATAAATTTGTAAGGATTATACACGAATTATGAAAAGACTACTTTAGATCCAAACTTATATTTTTGTATTATTGAGTAATCGATACATATGACTTCATGCATTTTAAGCCTTTTATTTTGTTGTCTAGTTATCTATCTTTTGATGCTTCAATTTAACATGTTCGCAATAAAAGATAAAGAGGTCAATTAACGTTATGTTAGATCACAGGTGTAACAATCTATTTGAAAAATAACTGAACTCAAGCGGGGTATATGATCGATGTGAGCTCGGTCAATGGAACCAAACTCCGATTTCCCATAAATCACCATTCACATAGCCAACAACAATATTAGTAATTTTATTTTCATGTAACCCAAAATAAAGTTAATTATGAATCGAACAACTTTTAATTTCGGAATTATTTATTTAACTTGAACTGGTATAAACAAGGGAAAGTAAATGAAGATTTCAATCTACCATTAAAAAGAAAAGAGAGTTGTGAGGGCCATTTCTATTAGTGAAGATTAAAAACCTACCATGAAACTGGAAATTGAATCCACCGGAATGGAATGTCTCTCTCCACAAACACAATTAACTTTTGAACAATCGAACTCCATTTACAGGTCAACGACTCGAAAAACAATACAAAGGCTGTGGAAGTATTAGCTTATCAAACCGGCGGATCCATAGGGTGCGTTTGACAGTACGGAATATTTGATTTATTCCGATTGTTCTGCCAAACGCAGCATGTGTTCCCGTCACGTGACATTTGACGAGAACTTTTTACGCAATATGTGTTCCCGTCACGTGATATTTGACGAGAACTTTTTACGAAAAGTTCTCGTCAAATGTTCTTGCCTTCAGGCAAGAATATATTTTTTTTACTTGCGCGCATTCTTTGACTTTTTTTAGTTTCGTTTATTTTTTAATTGTGTTATAATATATGCATATATAATATAGAATAAATTAATACATTATTATAACATAAATTTAGGGATATTATAACATAATTTATTAAATGTTATTAATTAAAAATTATAAAATAATTATCTCTAATAATTAATAAATATTTTATTAATTAAACTATTCAATTATTTTTTAAAAAAATTGTATTATATTTAGATCTTAAAATATACATAAATTATAATATTAATAATATTTAAAAGATTTAATCAAAATAAATAAAAATATTATTAATAATATAATGATTTACGTAAATTATAATATTAATAACATATTCTTATTTACTATAATTTTATACCTCATAAAATAATAAATTATTCTTAGTTCTCCTTTTTTATCCAAATATCCACTAAAACTTATCCATCATATCAACTTTTTAAATTCTCATCATTACACTTTTTCATTCAAACACCAACCCAAACTTTTCTATCAAATCAATTAGTTCTCGAGAACTAATGTTCTACTAATGTTCTCGTACCAAACGCAACCATAGGAAATATAATTGATTAAAATTTTATAATATTAAAAAAATATATTAAAAAAAATAAAGATTTAAAATAAAATTATTATGATCCATAGGAAAAAGGTAGTTTAAATTCATGAATTATTTATTTATATTGAATAGTTATACCATCTAAAATAATATGGCATCCATTAATGGACTTTATTCCATGTGCCTACAAATTATCATTTTATTTTAATTAGCTATTCAACTAAGCAATGCTGAAGGATTTGTAAATTATGTACTTTTAAAGTTAGTATTATCAAATTAATACCATTGAATTTCTTTCTAAAAAATAATGATGAATTTCTTTAAAAAAGGTTAAAGAGTCTAATGGAAATAAATAAGATAAAGTAGTCTTAGAAGAATTTGTTAATGCGCAATAATTTTACGATACAACACCTCTCTTATAATAATTTTTCTTGTCTAGAAAAATGGAGACATGAATTTTCAAAGAGGCGAATTATGAAAATAAAGGAAAATGAATTGATTATGTATTTGAGGTGGGGATAACTAAAATTGTTTAAACTATTTTATTTTGGTAAAATTTTGAATGTGATAAATTATTTAGATTATATATTTTATCAAAATTAAGGTATGATTATGCATATAAGAATAAATATTGTCAATTTCTATGGGATCAATTGACAAGTCTCTGTGTGTCCGCCCAGGTTACCATGTGCTTACATAGGTTACCACTGTGCTTTTAGTCCCACATGCCGCAAACAGCAGAACCATCGGAGACATAGTCTCTTTATAAGGAGTTGGGTCTCCATAGGGAGAAGGTACGCAGCTGCGTGGCGAGTACAAACCGAACTATTCTTTCGCCTTTTACTAAATAATACCGTGTGCACGCCACTCAAAGCAGCAAAGATTATGAATATAATTAAATAGACAATACATATTCGAGAAGGTAAAATAATATTAACTTTTTTCTGATCAAAATGAAGCCCATGGGCCTTGAAATAGGCAACAGTCAACCAACGCAAAATCAAAATTAACCAATGTCGATTGTCACGTTTACAAGATGTTTCAAAAGGAAAGCCATAATAAACAAAAAGATATTTCATGTTATTTCATTTAATTGAGACATTTCATGTTATTTCTACCGATTTATATAAACATAATATATTCCAGACACATGAGATTCAGAAAGTTCTCAAAATTATTAAAATAATGTAGATGTAATCCCTATTTTCGTCCCTTTTCAAATTTGAAATTTATCTTCCAAGATTACATACCAAATTATATTTAATAAAAAATAGCATTATTTTGCTATTGTTGTAGGTTAATACTTCGACATGATGTTTTAAAATATATACATAACATATTCGCACGAAAGCGACAATTACAATAGATGATCACTGGTCTAATTATTTTAAAAAAAACTAATTAAAATGAGTTATCGTCTTCCTCGATCGAAAGATTCGAAACTCGATCACGATATCTGCAAAAGTTCCTCTTAATCTCTTTGTCCTACCGCCTGTAGAAATAGCGTTTGAAGTTGAAGTAGAGGCGCAGCACCCCGTTCTGGAACGTGCATTTGAAACCATTCTTCGGCGAGTACTCCCAGTCGTTCCTCACGATCCGGAAAGCCACGTCTTCGTAGGGGGGTCCTGCATGGAACCTTATGATGCAGGTTTCGGCACCACCAGCACCAGCAGCAGCAGCTGCAGCAGGGTCGTCGTCTTCTTCGATGGTGTAGCTCGGCATCTTCGACGCGTCCATGAGGTCTGGGTAGAAGATGTCGAACTTGTACCCCTGCACCATCTTGGGCGGGGGCTGCTCGCGATCGTAGTGAGTTCAGTTGTACTTGTTCCAGTGGTACCCCGTGTGCACTCTGTTGAAGTACTTGGGCTTCCTGGGACGATGGCGCGGGTTGAGCGCCAACCGCGAGAAATCCAAGCTCACTTCGGCGGCGGCGTCCAGCAGTTTGTGGCCCTCTTCCAGGTCGCTGGCTGACGGAGGAGTTGCAGCAGTGGCCGTGACCTTGTCATCACGGGCAGAAGCTTCCCGGTGCGAGATCAGCTGAGCATAACGAGATCTTTTCGAGGGATTCTTCAACAAGAATTCCTGTACCATCTCCTCCCTCAGCTCCCTGGCCCTCTTCATCATGTGCGGACGCTGCTCCTGCTGCTGTTGCGGCGGCTGGAGGCGGCGAAGGTGAAAGCGGATAGAGCTCGTCGAGACCGGCAGAATTCGATGGCTGTCGGAGGATGGTTTAGATTGTTTCTGTCCTTATATAAGGACTCAAATTTTTAGGAAAGGCGCGTCTAATTTATTGTATGAGAGCTTGAACCCCGGTCCCTAGTCGAATTCGGAATTGGTTTCTTCGGTCCTACTTGAATTGGGTGTTCTGAATTCGATTTGGTTTCTTGATTCGTACGTACACGGATTGGTTCTTTTAATCCTGCTTCGATTCGGCCTTTAATTTAACATTATTAGCATTCTTGATTTCTACTAACACAACAGATCCATGCATTCTTTATATATATTATTAGCATTTAGTTTAATTTTTTTACTTTTTTTTAATTAATTAATTATTTTATGCCTTAATTCCTTGACTCACAACACGAAGCGACGACCTGTAACATGGCACGCTCGAGGTCTTCTCTCTGACTCATCCTTTTTCATCCCCTCTCTCTCATGCTCGAGGTCTTCTCTCTGTCCCCTCCCTTTTTCGACCTCTAACAATATTTATTAATAATAATAATAATAATAATAATATTATTATTATTATTATTTGTTAAGATTTCTGCACGAGAGAAATTATGCACCGCGAGAAAATTCGAGAAATTAAGACGACGCAGAATTATATTAGATGGAAGAAACAGAAGAGGATTACAAGATCAGTTGATCCAGGATTGTCCTGAATGGTCTTATAAACCTTGATTACAAGTCCTTTTATAGGGCCTTGGAGAAAGAATTCATACTCTAACTTAAGGATCTAATCCTACTAGACATGCAAGCCCCTTCTCTAGAAAAACCTCCTTGGAATAGGAGTAGAAATCTGACTTCCTGAAGTCGCTGAAGAATCCAGCCCCCTTCAAAGTCCATCTTGAAGTTCAATTCGGCCAGGCCTCCTGCCAAGCTCGGACGCGCCCGGGGCGTGCCTGCCAGGGCAGTCCTAATCCCACTCGAACTAGGACAAGTCCTGGATGGCCCCTTCACATCTTCAACCCTTCTAGGAGTAAATCTTCGACTCCAAGTGCCCCCTCGGTCCAAGAAGGAAGCTCGGCTCTCTAAGAATTCGCCATGTCCTTCTCGACATCGGAAATCGGCCGACTCCTATTCCTACTAGGAGTAGGAATCCTTCCGACCATGCACTTCTCGTCCAAGCATCTCTCGAAGTCTCCCTATTACTTTTTTGGATCCAAACAGATTTCCAGTTAAAGTAGGATTCAAGGCATTATTTAACAAATCTCCACCTTGAATTGAATTCTACAATCAGATATCTAACACTCTATGCCACCGCCAATCCTGTTCTGATTTTGCACATGCGATAGCATCCTTGTAGCTTGATCTGCCGATTCTACGTCTTCAATTACTTGGAATGCATATGCAACCATGTCCTTAAAGCCATAACGCTTAGGAGGACCTACTTGCCTGCGAGCACGTCCTGCAACTAGACTTGTCGTTGCTTCTTCTGCTTGCTCCTCAGACTTTGATTGTTCTACCTGATGAGATTCTTCTGGCTCATTTTGAATTGGAGTTAATCCAAACCTCACCTGTTTGTTGACACTCTCCTCTACTGAGTCAACAACATTTGATTTCTGCTTGAGCATAGACATCTCATCAAAAGATACGTTTCTATTGTGAATAACCTTGTGCTCTGATTGAGTCCAGATTCTAAAGCCTTTTACACTTGCACCATATCCTACAAAGACTCCTTCTTTGGCTCTTGGTTCCAGCTTTCCTTCGCTGACGTGATAATACGCTGGACAGTCAAACACTTTCAGATTAGTATAATCAGCGGGATTTCCTGACCATACATCAATGGGAGTCTTCAGATCGATCGCGGTTGCAGGACTCCGATTGACAAGATAGCATGTTGTACTAACAGCCCCAGCCCAGAATGACCTCTTCAGTCCAGAATTAGAGAGCATGCACCGTGCCCTCTCCAGAAGAGTTCTGTTCATGCGTTTTGCTACACCATTCTGCTGTGGTGTATCTCTGACGGTGCGATGTCTGACAATGCTTTCATCCTTGCAGAATCGATCAAATTTAGACGGACAGAACTCCAATCCATTATTGGTACGAAGACATTTCACTTTTCTCGATGTCTGATTCTCCATCAGAGTCTTCCATTGCTTGAAAGCTTCAAGTGCCTCGCTCTTGTGCTTCATCATGAATACCCATGTCATCCTTAAGTAATCATCTATCACAGATAGGAAGTACTTAGAACCTCCTAGAGATGGAACAGTCAGCGTGGATGTAATCGAGTGTTGCCTTCGTCTTGTGCACGACTTTGCTGAATTGATATCGTTTTTTGCTTGCCAAGGACGCAGTGTTTGTAAAATCCGATTTCAGATATCTTCTGACCATCCAGAAGATTGCGTCTGTTGAGGATATCCATCTTTTTCTGACTCATATGTCCAAGTCGCATGTGCCACAACTTAGATGTTTCTGATTCTGATTTGTACGAACTACCTACTGCAGTCACGTCAGAAATTACTGTGCCTTGTAGTATGTACAAGGACTTTTGTCTGACTCCTTTCATGACTTCAACATCACCCTTGGTGACCGTGAGCACATCTTTTGCGACATCCATCCGACATCCTTTGGAGTCCAGAACTTCTAATGATATCAGATTTTTCTTCAGTTGCGGAATATGACGGACCTCTGTCAATGTCCTCACCTGATTGTCATGAGTTCTGATCTGAATTGAGCCGATTTCAACTATTTTACAGGCTGCATCATTGCCCATGATGACGTTTCCACCATAAATATTTTGATAAGTTGAGAACCACTCTCTGTGCGGAGTCATATGATAAAAACATCCTGAGTCGAGAATCCAATTCTCTTCCGAACATCTCTGATCAGATACCATAAGAGCCAAATCATCATCAGATTCGCTATTCTGGTGAGCTACTACAGCAACTGTGTCTTTTTTCTTCTTCTTGGGGCAATCCTTCTTCCAGTGACCCGGTTCTTTACAATAGTTGCAGATGTCCTTCGGATTGATGTTCTTCTTCTTCGACTTACCCTTTTTAGGGTTTGTCTTTTCTGTGGTTGTTACCAACCCTACGGCCTGAGTCTCCACAGCCTTTCCAGACGTCCTATGACGAAGTTCACGACTATGTAGACTCGATCTTATTTCTTTCAGAGTAATTGTATCTCTTCCGATGATAACAGATTGTACGAAATTTTCGTACGATAGAGGAAGAGGCACAAACAAAAATAGGACAGCATCTTCATCTTCAATCTTCACATCTATATTTCGTAATTCCATCAATAGAGTATTCATCTGATCAAGATGATCTTTCAGAGGGGTACCTTCTTGCATGCGGAGGGCGAACAAACATTGCTTCAACAACAACTTGTTGGTCAGAGAGTTGGTCATGTAGAGACTATCAAGTTTCGACCACAGACCGGCCGTTGTCTCTTGATCGGCGACTTCTATAATCACCTCATCCGCCAGACATAATATGATCATAGAATGCACCTTCTCTTCCTGTGCCACCAAACTTGCGAGGTCGGACTCCTTTTCTTTGCCTTTCGAGTCTTCCTCCTTCGGTTTGTTCTTCGACACGTTCGCGAGCGGCGCCCATACTCTGTATTGTTTTAAAAGTGTCCGCATCTTGATCTGCCAGAGATTGAAACTATTTCGTCCTGTAAATTTCTCGACATTGACGTTGTGCGATGTCATCTCTACGTCTGACGGAGGATCGATAATGAAGCCTCGCTCTGATACCAGTTTGTTAGAATTTTTGCACGAAAAAAATTATGCACCGCGAGAAAACCCGATAAATTAAGGCGACACAGAATTGTATTAGATGAAAGAAACAAAAGAGGATTACAAGATCAGATGATTCAGGATTGTCCTGGATAGTCTTATAAGCCTTGATTATAAGTTCTTTTATACGGCCTTGGAGAAACAACTCCTACTCTAACTTAAGGATCTAATCCTACTAGGCATGCAAGCCCATTCTCTAGAAAAACCTCATTGGAATAGGAGTAGAAATCTGACTTTCTGAAGTCGCTGAAGAATCCAGCCCCCTTCAAAGTCCATCTTGAAGTTCAATTCGGCCAGGCCTCCTGTCAAGCTCGGACGCGCCCGGGGTGTGCCCACCAGGGCAGTCCTAATCTCACTCGGACTAGGACAAGTCTTGGATGACCCCTTCATATTTTCAGCTCTTTTAGGAGTAGATCTTCGACTCCAAGTGCCCCTTCGGTCCAAGAAGGAAGCTCGGCTCTCCAAGAATCCGCCATGTCCTTCTCGACATCGGAAACCGACCGACTCCTATTCCTACTAGGATTAGGAATCCTTCCGACCCTGCACTTATCGTCCAAGCATCTCTCGAAGTCTCCCTATTACTTCTTTGGATCCAAACAGATTTCCAGTTAAAGTAGGATTCAAGGCATTATTTAACATTATTATTATTATTATTTTATTATTATAATATAAAATTTAAGCATGTGGATAGAAACTAAAAATTACACTTATTTTTCCTAATTTTAATTGATAAATTTAATTATTGTTCTTATTTATATATAAAAAAAACACGCACATACTCAATCTTTCACTATTTATTTTATTTTCCTTCATGACTTTTTTAAAATTTATAATATCTAAAGAAATCTTATCATTTTTTCACTGCCATGTAACCCGGTAATTCATCCATTTTTGGCTTCCATGTACCAGGTTCTAATATCTTCTCTTTGATTAGAAGCTGAAGTGAAAGACTTGACAACATGAATGGCCACTTCAGAGCTACGAGAATCACAAGGTTTTGCCTTTCTCCAACACATGGTGACTACGCATTATGGTTAGGTATATATATTTTACCTCATTTCCAAATTAGTTCACTTATTTATACTCAATCGATCTTAATAGACAACAAATTGCTTAATTTATCATATGTTAATAATCTTCAACAAAGGAGATCGCTTTGGTTGTTGTATAAGTACATGTCCTAAAAGAAATTTCTTGTTTTCAATGTGCATGTGGTGCATTTTTTTTGCTTCATTGATGTCTAAATCAAAGTACAAAAGTTTTTTTGCCCAAAATACTTTGCATTTGAGTTATATAGGAAAATTACTTGTTTTATAATGAATAATAAGTTTTACGATATCCTATGATGTAAGTAGTCAAATTTAAATGATCGTTCTATGCATTAATCGTTATTTCGAGTATGCGTTCAAGTTCTTTATTGAACACTTACTTGGCTAGCTGCATGATATGATGTGCTTAATGTGTGATTAATCTTAAATATTTCTATCATATTAGCAAAAGTTTTATCACATAAATATGTCATGACAATATATTATTAACCTATGTGTGTCGTATCTTGCGAAGATGTTCTTTATGAGGAGGGTGATGACCACCAACTTGGCATCATTATATGGGTGAGGCAATTGAAAATTGTCGACAGTAGATTGGTCATCACAGAATAACTTAACTAGTAAATAACAATTAGCTCCAACATTTATCATTTACATTAATACCTCGCCAAATCGAAAAATAAAAATTTTCGATGAATATGCAAACTGATAAAGAATGTGACCTTATATTGTATAAATGATTGTGTTGCTGTATATTTTAGAGAATTTTATCATAATATATTATAATCGATAAATTTGAACGAATTGTTCATTAAATTGTATCAATATTGAATATAAATTAAATTTGGGACGTATATGCCTTTCACTAAACATTTACACTTCGATCCACATTAATAATTACATGTTCTTTAGCAGTGTATTCACGTCCATCACAACCTCCCATGTTTCCTCGGCCTCCCGTATACCCGTCAAGTACTCCTTCAGCAGGCTCTCTCGCGACGACGCCAACACCTTCGTTCACTTCATCCGCCGGATCACTTTGGACATCTTGAATAACGCTCCCAAAATTTAGTCCTAATTTTTTAAATTTGTCGAACTTTGAATAGCATTACATCGATATTGACATGACCTAATTTCATAAAACTTTACAACGAAAATATAATATAATAAACTTAAGACAATAACATTATAAAATAGCGGAAGGCTTCATAGATAAAACCTAAGATAACATAAATTGGCCCATGGGCCTAATAGGCTCTAACGTATACCCAACAAAGGATTTTTACAACATAAAGAGTTCAAGTAAAATACATGACTCCATAATGCCCATAAGCCATACATAAATGACTCTTACAAGAGTTCATCAACATGACATATATAAGTAAGATAACTTGGGCCGTAGCCCAACCCGCCCATGTGCAATGTCTTCGTCAAGAGGCTCTTACCGCCGAACTTAAGCCTCATCCATATCTGCACGGATCAATGGGGTGTAAGAGATTTCTCCCGTTAGAGTATGTTGAGGCTCAAGCATGCTATAACCTTAGAACATAATCTCTACATGTCATGGCATTGCATATCATCATCATGGAACATAATTCATATACATGCTATGAACTATTTATGCATACTACATAGCATATGAGCATATCATCACGGCAAGATAAGATAACATGTAACATCATAATCTTTAAATCAAGCATATCGTAACTTATCATTATGCTAATGCATATCTTGATCATACTTTACTTTATCATATTTCATCATGTCATAATATAATGTGACAAGTGGATATTTATATTACATCCTCATAGGTGCATACTTCATCATAATTCTTTAATATTTTTACTTTATGTCCCAAATAATTCATCATTCATCTTTTCATCTTTACTTAGATATTTTCTTATCTTGTTGATTGGAAAGACCATGTTGAGTTCGTGGGAGAATGGCTAGCTAGGCCAACATGTTGGGTTCGCGGGAGGCTAATAGAGACACCACGCTTGGGGTGGAACTCGCCTCCTGGTTCCACGTAGGCCCAATAGAGACGTCACACTAGGGGTGGAACTCGCCTCAACTTATGGAAACACCACATTAGGGGTGGAACTCGCCTCAACTTATGGAAACGCCACACTAGGAGTGGAGCTCGTTTTCCCGGGAAATGCCGCCATTTGGGGGCCGAATCCATTTCCCCTCCTCGATTACAATAAGACACATTCATGTCAATCCATCTTTTATTTGCTTTCCTCAATACATACAATCATTCATATATGTTGCATGTTTTAACCTCATTTAAGGTCATACATACTTCAAATCATACTATATGTGGACATTTAATTATAGCCAATCAGCTTCCAGAATGGGCGACCGTTTTGGATAACGGTCGACCATTGGAAGGGTATCGATCGACCGATCGGGTTATCGGTCGAACGTTATGGTCCTTTCGGACGACCGAAATCAAACGACGGTTCGTCGCTAATCACAGAATGTGACACTCTTCTAAATTGGACGACCGCTAGAATAACGATCGACCACTATTGGTCTTTTTGGACGTCCGAAATGGGCTTCGGATCATCCGTTAATCACAAAATGTATTTGCTACTCAAATCGGACAATCGCTGAGATATCGGTCGGCCGATATTTGGCTTTCGGACGACCGAAACAAGGTGCTCGGATGTCCGCTAATCACATAATGTGTCGAGCATTTCGACAGTACATATCGGATGACCACTAGTATATCGGTCAACTTTTACATTGCTATCGGACGACCAAAACAGGGTGTCTGATCGCCCGCTAATCACAAAATGTTCGACTCTTCCAAAACGGTCGGCCGCTAGACAGAGTGCGACACCACAATTGCCTCCAGAACAGTCGACCGATACCTTATTGGTCGCCCATTCTGGGCTGGCAGACACACGATTTCTACATCATTTCTTTTCAAATCTTTCATACATCAACATATTGAACACATACTTGATTCCAAACATCATATAAGACATTTCTTAGCATTCTTAGCATTCTCATCATGAACCATAATGAGGCTTTCACATAAGGCATACAATCATGATAATCACACTTCTATATGTATATGAGCTTTAAACATTTTCATAATAAAATCACATAACAACAATGGACATTCTAAGACTAAGCATAATGAGTAACTAGAGCATAAGCTATGAAACACATGGCATTCTAATCATGGATAGCAATAGAATAGTAATCTTAAGAAACATAACATCAAATGCACATTTTCTAACCCTTCACTCTAAGAACAAGTGGGTTTGCTCTTATGCCCTAATCAAAATATTAAAACATCATTAGGGTGAGATTTGAGTTTTGGATCCCCTCAAACATACACTTATTAACATTTACATTTACTTATTTATATTTCATGCTAGTTTAATAAGATTATACATGCCAATCTTTCAAGTGAAGCCTCACTTCTTATACTATGATTTTCATGTAGCATTTTCACAAACATCTCATAGGCATCATGCATTCTATTCTAATCATATTAATACGAACAAGTAAAAGACATCATCATGAATTAAACATGAATGGCAATGAACATTCTAATACTAAACATGATTAACATTGAAATGATAATATTAATGAAATAAGAAGCATAATAATGCAAATATGAACTTTCCCTAATCATGCATTAATAAGATCTAGTTTGGTCTTAGAATCTTTTAATCCATACAATCATTAAGGGGTGATTAGGTTTAGAATCCCCTCAAACATATCTTTAAGTTTAGGTTAAAACCCTAATCCTAATCTCCTATCTTTTCTTCTCTTTTTTTTTTCTTTCTTCTTCTTTCCTTTACTAGCCGCTGGCTTTTTTTTTTCTTTCTTCTTCTTTCCTTTACTAGCCGCTGGCCTCTCCTTGTGCTTGATACTGGCCGTGTGTGAAATGGAGAGGTGGTGGCTTCTGGCTTCTTCTCGCTGGCCGTGAGGGAAACAAGAGAGGGAGTGAGGTAGCTCGTGTGATGCTGCTGCCACTTGATGTGAGTGGAGAAAGAGAACAAGGGTTGATGAAGCCCCTTATGCTACTGCTGTCCGAGTGCTGCTGGAGGGAGGATGGGTTGCTGCCTTGTCGTGAGGTGAAGGAATGGTGAGAGCTGTGGGATTCTTCTGAGTGCTGCTGCAGGGCTGCTGTGAGAAGAGGAGCTGGCCGTGAGTGGAAAAGGATGAGTGAGAGGGGAGTCTTCTTGATTGCTGTTGTGTGAGAGGAGAGCAAATGAGTGGTGGTTTGCTTGACGGGAGGTTGCTGCAGAGAGTTGATGAGAAGAGAGAGAGAGAGAGTTACTTTCGGCTGGTGTTGGGGAGAGAGGAAAGAGGGTTAGGTGAGATAAGTTTAGGACACCTTAAGGTTTTTATAGCTTAAATTTAGGACTTATTAGATTAATGGGTCTTTTAATGGATTCTTAGTGAGTTCAGATTCAAAATATTATCAACAAATCTCCACCTTTAACTTGAATCATCTTCAGAACATAAAAAAACTTCAATACCATGCTATGCTACCGCCAGCCCCACCTTGAAACTATTACCAAGTATTGATGTTAAGCAAGTTCAAACAATGCTGAAACTTGTCATGAGGAATAGATTTGGTGAACATATTAATTGTATTATCTTCAGTACCAATCTTCTTCACCTTGATCCTCTTCTCAGTGCGGATGAAGTGATATTTAATATCAATATGTTTGGTTCTTTCATGATGCACTTGATCCTTGGATATTACACTCAGACGATCACACTGCACTATAGTCTCCTCCTGATGTAATATGAGATCTCCAACTAGCCCTTTTAACCAGATGTCTTTTTTGACAGCTTCTGTCAGTACCATGTAATCAACATCTGTGGTAGACAATGTAACCGATGATTGAAGTGTGACCTTCCAACTAATAATCGAACTATTCAAAATGAAGACATATCCTGTCATAGATCGTCTTCCATCAATATCTTTAACATAGTCTGAATCTGAGTACCCTGCAATCAAACATTTTTATCACTTCTATAAATGAGACCAATATCATATATTTTGTCACTTTTTTCCTGGATCGGTCATGAAACTTTTGACAATTGATTTACCGAATTATGATTCCTTTGTGCATAGAGATGAAGCAGAAGCAGCTACTGCTGAGCTCTCTCCTCTGTTTGCCTGTCTCTCAGGTGTTCACTACTGCCTCTCTTCCCTATCTGCATGTGCATGAAGCATCTTTGCCCCAATGGGCTTATTATCCTATCTGAAACACGAGCCCCTTTGGGCTTTGTCCCTCTATTTGCATGAACAGTTAAATGAGAAATCCAATCAATGGAATGAAATCAAGAAATACCGAACAAAAGTTACTGATTACTGCATAACGAAATAACGAAATCACGACCTCAAACTAGCAAAGCTTTGATTAGCTTGGCAGAATTCCTTCATTAGAAATTAGCAAGCGAGCAAACCTTTTTGGCGTAGACTCTCTCTCTCTCGCTGATGCATCCCTGCATATTCTCACATATGTGCTGCAATTCTTTTGTTATGCTTCCCAGCAGCTGTTACGGCTTCTGCAAGAAGAAATAGAGCCTGGAGTTTTGAATTCTGCTCGGTGATGTAAGTGAAAAGAATAACCTGAAGATTTTGCTTTGCTCAGCTCAGCTGTGCTTGTTGCCGCCAAATAGGCTGCGAGATCGCCACGGTGGCCGCCAGATCTCCGGCGTGAGATCCACGGTGGCTGCCATCCTAGCCACCACTCCTGCAATTTGAACCCCAAGGACGCCGATGATCTCCAAAGTCCCCACCGCCCGCCCCTCATTCCCGCTGAGGACAATGCCGCCGTCGGCACCGCCCCCCGCCGGGTTCGACAAAAGGAGATCAATTCTAGGTATCTCTCCTCTTACAGTCCGCCCCCTCGGCATCGTCTACGACCTCGACCTCCTACTCTTATTCCGCCACCTTCTCCTCGTCATCGCCGAGCTCCTCGCTGAGCTCCGGGCGGTCTGAGTCACCCCTTGTGAGTTCCTGGTCATGGATCACCCGCCAATAGTCGAGGGCTGCCACAAAGGGGCGAACGGGTTGAAGCCCTAATGGATTAGGACCAAAATCTGCCGAACAGTTAGGATGGTAAAAGAAGTTGAAGTCCTAATGAATATGAATTAAGCGTCAGATTAGTATGGGATGCTTACTCGTGATGAATTAAGCATCAAATTAGTATCGGATGCTTGGACGCTCGTGTACTCTGCTTTTGTGATGGATCACATATCAGACATAAACAATAAACAATTAAGCGTCCGATGTGAATCCAACAATCAATTTGAGTGACCGATGCACACATCTACTAATTATCTTGTGTTGAATTGTAAACTGACGTTAAATATCCGACGCTAATTGCACATTTTATATCTTTTGTAATATTTAGTATGTACAAGATGTATTCGCCATTGATGGTGTATGTTCTGTAGGATGCATATTGGAAGCTTGCCACTTTTAGACAATATATTGTAATGTTGCAATTGGTTATCTTTCTTTTGGAACATCCATTGGAACATTGATCCCAGATTATTGGTCTTGCTCTTCATGCTCGATTTAATAACTTTGGAATATATTTTTTTGATTGTCTTGCTCTTCAATCTCAATTTTCACATGCCAAAAATTATAACTACAATTTGATTCACTACACTACTTACAATGCATGCTCAACTTTTAGGTAGGAGCTGCAACAACTATGCTAAGAACTTTATATTAGGTTGTCTAATGACTTAGTATATCTATGACGGCTTAAACTTTCTAAGAACTTTATATCAAGCTCTCAACAGAATAATTGAATGTCAAGGTTAGATACAAGAATAGTTGAACACCATTGTCATCAGAACATACTATAGTATACATATTCTATCAAGTAAAAGCAACATAAGATAGGAAACCACTTACTACAATAGTATGTCAAAACAATATTCTAAATGTCAATTAACAACACGTATATTTCCAAATTTTTTACACAAGAAATAAAAACAAATGCCAATAATAAGCCCATCAAAGAGAGCTTCAAAACCAACATCCACTACTAGAAAAACGTGGATTACCGACGGTCCGAACCGTCGGTAATCAGCTCGAAAACTGTCGGTAACGTAATTACCGACGGTTTTTCAGTCGGAATCGATCCGTCGAAAAAACGCTCGTCGCAAACGGATTTGCGACGGTTGAAAATTTTCGTCGAAAATATCGACGATTCTGGCCGTCGGAACAGTCCCCAGCGGTTCGACCTGTCGAAATTTTCCGAAGGTTGCAACCGCCGAAAAAGTCCCCGGCGGTTCGAACCGTCGATATTTCCGACGGTTGCAACCGCCGAAAAAGGCCGGCGGTCTGAACAATTGATATTTTCGATGGTTGCAACCGCGGGAAAATGCCGGCGGTCCGAACCGTCAAAATTTCCGACGGTTGCAACCGCCGAAAAAGGCAGGCGGTTCGAGCCGTCACAACTTTTCGACGGTCGCAACTGTCAAAACTTTGGACGGACGTCGCAACCGTCGATCTTTTGATGGCCGCTACCATCGCAAATAATTTTTTAAATATAAAAAAAATTAGCAGCCGGATCCGGCCGCTTGGCGTTCGGATCCGGCCGCTTGGAGGCCGGAACCGGCCCGCCTGACGGCCGATCCGGTCGGCCGATCGGCCGCTGGGGGCCGGATCCGGCCGACAGCAGAGAGAGACGCCAGCGCGGGGCGGGAGAGAGAGATACGCCGGCGCGGGAGAGGGTCGCCGGCGTCCGGCGTGGGAGGGTCAACGGCGTCCGGCGCGCGGGAGAGGGTGCTCGCGGCCGGGAGAGAGAGAGAGGAGAGGAGGGAGAGAGAGATGAGTGGAGGGAGGAGGGAGAGAGAGAAGAGGGAGGAGGAATATATATAAAGGGAAAAGTGGAAAGAAAGCGGGAAAAGGGAAAAAAAAGCGGGATAACGAAATTTTAATTACCGACGGTTTCGGCCGTCGAAAATGTAAATATTAAATATTTTTATAATTACCGACGGTTGTGACGGTCGAAAATATATTTAGTTATATATAATATTTATTTTTTATTTTACCGACGGTTTGAACCGTCGGTAATCGTTACCGACGGTTTGAACCGTCGGTAATCGTTACCGACGGTCAAAACCGTCGGTAATTGCGACGGTTTGGACCGTCGCTAGTTATATTAATAAAATACTCTTTATATGATATTATTATACATTTACCGACGGTTACGACCTTCGGAAATTGCGACGAATTTTGTGACGGATGGATATCCGTCGAAAATATCGACGTTCCTAATCGTCGAAAAATTAAATAATAATATAATAAATTATATAATTATTTTTTATTTCCGACGGTCGTGACCGTCAGAAAATCCGTCGAAAAAATTTAATAATAATATTAAAAATACATAATTTAATTTTTTTATTTCCGACGGTCGTAACCGTCGGAAAAGTCGTTGGAAATTACGACGGATGGATATCCGTCGAAAATATCGACGTTCCTAATCGTCGAAAAATTAAATAATAATATAAATTATTTCCGACGGTCATAACCGTTGGAAACGGAACCGTCGAAAAATTCATCGTAAATTGCGACGGATTTAAAACCGTCGGAAATTATCCGTCGGAAAATCGCGATTTTCTTGTAGTGTAAATCTTTGAAAGAAACAAATTAGCAACCTTGGAAAGAAGCTGAGGTAGTCAATCGTCAGAGAAGAACACCACAATAGTTGGGGATCGACAGAGATAAGGTCGAGGTTGTCGGAATGTTGAAGAGGAACACCACAATAGTTGGGTCAGTCAATCATCGGAGAGGGACACTGCAAACCACACCAGACCTTGGCACTGCAACCCCGCATCAGACCTTGAAAAATAATAAGGCAAAAGATTGTTTAAGAGGAAGGTCGCAGCAAATCGATTGTCAGAGAGGATCACCGCACCTGACATTGGAAAGAAGTAAGATACTAGAATTTCAGAGAGGAAGGTCGCAACAGATTGATCATCGGAGAGATTGAAGAGGCATATCAGTGATCGCCACAAAAACCATGCGAGCAAGTCAGAAAACATTTAACAACACTCACGAGGATGTTCGGTGATCGTGGGAATTACTCGATCATCTAGTCTGATGATGATAGAGAAATTTTTTTCCAAAAAATTTTGATCCTGCTGGTACATTAGGGCTTTTATTTTGCTATGTTTTTTAGCTATGATGTTGAGCGTTCATTTCACTCCAATGACTGAGATCAATTATCTAGCTCCCAACTTAATAAAGTTAGTTTAAATCCAATCATTGATATAGAAATGGACGGATGAGATGTAGAGAGACCACTCTCCACTCTCAAATGCTGCCTTGACATAGTACATCTTCCAGTGGTCGTACTTCCCAACGTCGGACATGCCTGTACTCCTCGGTCACAATGCGCCCCCATGCATGCAGCATTTCCCCGTTGGCAGAAGCGGGATTCATTGTCTGAGACGTGGAAGGGCAAGGATGACTCCGTCAGCCATGTATCATTCAGGAAGCACTCGTGTAACCATGCAAGCCCTCGCAATTCTCCCGACTTAGCTCGTTGTATCACCAATTGATCATAATTTGGGAGGAATTTGTGGAATCACCTATCATCAAGAGTGTTTCGAGTGAAACTTCAAGAAATTACTCCCAATCTCTATTTTGAACACAAGAATGATTTTAATCGTCCAAAGGAAAGATAGGTTAAGTTTGCCCAAATGTGTCTCTCATAATTATAACTAAATGGTTTGGTCATCGTAGTTTGTATTTAATAATTTATTGAAATCTTGAAGTGACCATCCTAACTAAGTCACTATAACTCTGTTTTTCTATTAATATAGATGGCTAATCCAAATGATAATCACAACAACTTGTGATTGACTCAAACTGAGGTCGCCAAATTATTAATTAATGGGGACTAATGACAGAGTGGTCACTATTATTGATCATTTAGGGAGCGAAAGTGTCTTGGTCACCAAAGCATTGTTAGCTAAATATATTTTGGACTTAATGGGTATCCTCCCTATTCACTTAGTCGTTGGATCAAAATCCAATGACTAAGAAGATATAAGCAGTTCACAGACGATTCATTTCTTTTTCGTCCGATTCATCGAAGTTCTACTCGTCATTCACCGTCTGCCGCTGCCCATTGATTGCCATTGTTAGCCATTCGCCACTCAACATGCAACAACAGTGAAAGGAGTCGACTTCTGTGTCAAGGAAGAGCAACGATCGGAGAGATCAACATCAACGGTGAGTAGGCAACCGCGAGCAGCGGCGAGAGGAGTCGACTCGCAAATGGCGGGGGCTTGACCTCGACCTCATCTTGTGGAAGATGGTGGTTGGAGGAGTTCGACTGCCACTGCTTGCTACTCACACACATCGCGCATTGCCGATGCTCTCTGCAAGCTGCACTACTGGATCTCGCTGTTGTTCACGATCGCCGCTGCTCGCTCACATCGTTGTTGCCGCTGCTTGTTGATGTTGTCGCTGCTCGCTGCCAATGCCCCTGCCGCTGCTCACTGTATGCTGACGCCGCTGTGGTTGGCATCGCTGCCGCTTCTTGCTGTCAATGCCGCTGCCGTGAATCCGATGACCTGACCCAACCTGAACTAGTTTAGGTCGGGTCGGGTCGGTGGTCGGGTCAACCCGACCACTTGTCGGGTACGTTTTGAATTTTTCCAACCCGCGTCGACTCGACCCGATCTGATTTTTTATTTTTTTATTTTTCTTTTTTATTTAAACTTAAGCTTATATTCGATTTATTTTTTTTAAAAAATCAAATAAATATTTTAAGTAATAAATAATATTAAATAGTTAGGAAACTTATTTTAGGCTTTAAAATAAATAATAATAATGTTTTATATTAAATAAATATAAAACTATAAGAAAAAAGTAAAAAAAAGAGAATTGGGTGGTCGGGGTACCCGACCCGAACCAGATCGGGTTGGGTCAGATTTGGCCCCCCAAACCCATTTGATCCGACCAAATTCAAGTGTGTTCAGGGGTCAAATCCAACTCGTCCCGTGAACACCCTAGACGCCGCTGCCGTTGTTGTTGCTCTCTGTCGCCGTCACTGCTGCTACTCGCTGCCGCCACTGCTCGTTGCCTGCCCATTGTTGCTGGCACTATCGTTGCTTGCCACCAACGCCATTGCCACTGCTCGCAATTGCCACCACTGTTCTCTACTGTCGTTGTTGCTCGCTGCTGCCGTTGTCGCTCGTTCCCACCATACCTGAGGCAAGGTGGCTTCTGCAGCAAGGTCGAGCTGAGCCGAGATCTATTGCCAAAGGTTGAGTTGAGGCGAGGCGTAGGCATCGAGCAATGGCGTGGTCATTGAGCTAGAAGGGGAAAGATATCACGGAGATGGAGAGGAGAAGAAAGGCGATAGAGAAGGGAAAATCAGCTAAAAATGAAATTGCCTGTGAACCGGCATGTGAACCGTGTGTCACCTGCCAAGCTGGGTAGGGAGGAGCATTTAATAACCCATTAAATCCATGTATTTTTGTTGTAGTGTATGCTATTTAGTTAATTAATAAATACTAAATAAAACTATTGAATAAATAAATATGATCCTACTTGCAGCCTAAAGAAAATTATTTTAAATTCGGATGAATAAGGCATTCAATCGTCTCATTTCAAGGCCCTCGCCTCGTCGTCGACGACGTTGCCACGCTTGATCGGGGAGAAAGGGGGAGAGGTGGATTGCCTCACAGCCGTTGTCACCTAGCCGCTCGTGCCTCGCCACGATCGTCGCCTCGCCGCTCGCACCTCGTCGCTATGCCTCGCAGCCGTCGTCGCCCACCATCCGATTAGATTGGACGGTGGGCGGGTGGCGTACGAAGACGTATGACCCCATTAAATCCTATATATATATACATATATAACTTTATAATTAATAACTTTGGCACCCCCTTAGCGTTGCCATAGTGACGCACTTTGCTAGCGACACGGTAGTGTCACAATCGTGTCACCGCTCTACAACTCCAACCTTGCGCCATGACTATTTGTGCTACAATAGCGTCGACGTGTTGTGACGCTAGTTTAGCATCACACGTTTGTGACGCCAGTGCGATACAATGTCCTACTTTAGCGTCGCAATGTCAGAGTCGCTAATGTGCAACGTTATTCAACATACTTTATAATTATAACATGGTGCCACATTACCAATGCAGTAGCGATGCATATTTTCCGTCGCTAATGCGTGATCTGTGTGCTCGTCGCAGAACGTATCCTAACCATTCTTTGTTTTAATCCGACGCTCCATCTCTTTCAATCGTCGAAGAACGATCCATGCATATCTTTTTAATCCTCCTCCGCTTCCTCATCATGGAACCTCCACATCCTCCTCTTCCTTGTCATCCGGTTTGGCACCGCCTCCACCTCCTCCTCCCAAGTGATCCTCCACAATGCCTTCCTTAACAACCCCTTCGTTAGTCCCCTTGGTGTCGCCGGCAGCCTCGATGGCACCTAAATGGAGGCGGGATTGGAGCTGGCATCTACACGACAATGAGAACGCCCTTCCTCCTCGACAAATGGCGCACTCCACCGACAGCTTCCCTCCCCCTTGGGGTCGCCCGCGGCGGCGTACATGATGCCATTGTCGAAGTAGCGGAGGAAGCTCCGGCTACGGTGGTGGGGCGACACAGAGGAGGCAGGGGCAACGCACGACGAGGGTGAGGTGGCGCGATGGGAGCAGGGAGAAAGCATGATGACGAGGCCAGTGAAGTAGATCAGGCTGCGTCATTTAATGTAATTGAAAGTTTAATGAAAAATATAATTGTAATTTAATGGAAATGTATATGTAATTTAATGTAATTTTGTGATTAGAAGAAAGTGTGGTCATTGAACTTGTGCGATGTATATGTATATGTAATTGTATGTAGGGCCACATTGGCGTCGGCTAGTTTAGCAACACACATCAAAGTAGCGCCACACGCAATGGCAAGGGGAAGGATTTAGGTATAATATTAGTGCCATATTAGCGTCTGAATAGTGTCTCCATATAGCGTCATGTTAGCGTCGACATAGCGACACATATCACCATATAGCAACGACAATGTTAGTGCCATAATAGCATCGTAGTAGCATTGACGTGTGACGCTAGTAGCGTTGTCCACCATCTTGGCACATTGCGACGCTAATAGTCACCGATTCTAGGCATCTCATCTGTGTGACGCCATTGCGACTCTAAAGGTTGGCTATTTTTTTAGCCATGATTTAGCGTCTCTTTAGTGACACAACAATAATGTATCAAATTTCTTGTAGTGTACTGTGTCTAGGGTTGTGTTGTAATCTTGCATTTAGATCATCATATTTCATTCCAAGAGTTGCTATGGAATCATTCACAGAAGTAAACTTTTCATTAACAAAAGAAATTGTGTTCATGGATTCCTCCATTCTGTACCACCTTTTATCATCAACCATCACAAAAATTCAAAGAAAACTAGATTGTGACATAATTTAAACACATCAACTGTTCTATAGAATTTCTCTATGAATTATCAAAACAAATTAGACTGAAATAAGAATAAGAATTCTAAGAATCTCTCTCAAATTGAGCAAAATCTTATTAGGTTTGCAAAGTGGATCAAGAATTGCAGAAATTCTCCTTAAAAATGTCAAAATTTATATCAAAATTTGCATAAATCAACAAGAGCACCAAATGTTGCAACTGTTGTAGCCCAGCCCACTACTCCAACCCAACATGAAATTATCAAATTTTTATTTTACAAATTCATCCAGAACCAGTATAAAAGTAAAAAAGTGTGAGCTGCTGACCTATTTTCTTTCTTCTTCTGTCCTGAGCTTTCTCCAAGGTAAGAGTTTGGTTTTTCTACCTTTCTCCTTTAGATCCTTGCTTCCAAAATGATTGTATGTTGAGTTGACCAAATCTGGTCTTCTATGGATGAACATGTAGGGATCGTTGATGCGAGAATTGATAACAATTAAATGCTAACAAATGCACTAGTCGCTCAAGTAATAAAGTGTAATGAGTAGAGTGTCGAATCCACGAGGAATTAACTTACTTAACTAAATAAATTTCAGAGGCTAATAGGAGACAACATGATTTTGGGTAAAAGATGTGCAAAAAATAAAATTACAAAAAAGTAGAGAGTAAAATTAAATTAATCTAATCTAATCTGCTAATGCATAGGGCTTAAGATGATAAAAGAAATTGTAGACAAACTGAATTGACCAAATATTATAAGTTAGTTTCTAACGACGGATTAGAGTTTACTCAAATTATTAGTTTTCGTATAGGATCAATCAACCTATCTTAGTTCAAATTAGATTAAGACTACTCCATCATGGATCATAATATAATTAAACATGAGATTAATATGCATTAAAATGTAATCTCTAAACTATTATCACCCATATCATAATAATGATTCACAGATTGCAGAACTAATATTCCGACAAAGATCATACGCGTTGTGACATGCAATACTTGGATTTAAACGTCAAGAATCAATTCCACAGAAATCATATAATCAAAAGTAATTACTCCTATAAGAATGTTAGCTAACTATAGAAAGCAATTAATTTTTAAAAAAACATTAATAATACCATGCATATTCGAAAGAAAATTGAACTATAATTGATTATGAAATAACGTTTATCAGTTTGTCTTTATCAATTAAAATCATTACAATTGTCTCAAATAGAAAATAAAACTAAAGGATCCAAATTACTAAAGATAGAATAATGCATCAATTAAGCATAAAATCATCCCAACATAAGGTAGAACAGAGAGTACTCTCAGGAACACCGAAGAACTGTTGTCCAATCTTCATCTAGAGTCAATCGTGCAAAAGTTATTTTAGTGAGCCCTCTGGGGTTCTCCCACGTTCTTGACTTCAAAGTTTTGGTTGTAGGCCCTAACATGTTTTCTTATGGCTGTAGAAGTCTTTTATTTATAGAGGTTTAGGTTTCCATGTGATTGGAGAAGAAACATAAATATTTTCCATGTCAAAATAAGGAAAATTCAGAGTTTAATTAATTATGAACTTTTGGCTTGTCAAACTCTGAAATTTGATCTATAATATTTTTTTAAATCATCTTGGGGATCATATAGTATGAGTAGAAATCCTTGTGCACTTGAAATTCTTTCAAAACTTGAATATGTACTTCGTCACGGGTTGTTATTGGATTTTAACGACTTAAACAGTGGCTAAATATGACTAAAAAAGGGTTTTCACGGCTCGTGACAAGATTTGACAACCCTTATGGTGTCCGATTTAGAGTAAAAATGGGTTTTCATGGCTCGTAAAAGGCTATTCACAGTCATGTCTCGGACAACTTTCTGCCCTTGGAAAAATGCATTTTAATGGTCTGAGATGGTGATTTCCTTGACAACACAAATTCAGCCCCCTTCACTATTTTGTACTTTCTGATTCTGTTTTAACTTCGATTTGAGCGCGATTTTCTTCTGACTTCATAATTCAATTTTCTTACTTCCTAAATAATAAAATACAATGTTTGGGTAGATTTTTATTTTTATAAAATTAATATAAATAAGTTCATAAAATGATGCATGCTGTTAAAAAATGATTTAAAATAATATTAAATGCATAACTAAATATACGTTAGATTTTGCATGCATCAATCGTCCACTTCCAAGTGCAATAGCTCCTCTCCTCAGCTACGAGCACATTGTTCTTTTCCTTCGAGAACTTCTCGGCAAGTTAAGTTGCTCATTTCTTTGTCTAACTCTCTCTATATCTTGTCATCTTCTACTTGTCTTCACGTGCAAGATACCAACACCACAAGAGGACAACCAAGACACACATGAAGGGAAAAGGAAAAAAGTACAGATAATATTTTCATTAGTAAGATAATTGACATGTAAATATTTTCATCAGTTCATCAGTCAATCAATACAGTAGGCATACCGAGTGATTAGCACTTGTCCTTACCTTGCCTCAGTCATACTCTCAGGGTTGCTTCATAACCATTTGGATCCCACTTTCGTGGTCATCAATTCTTTTCAGTTCAGTTAGTCAATTCAATCTTTGATCTTATTAGTAATTGAAGAATCAGGTTGTTTCCCTCCAATAGGCTAACTAGGCCTTAGAGCCTAGGCTCCGTCACCCGAAGGCGAATGAGAATATATATACTGTTGCTGGTAAGATACAATTATTCTCACAGAAAATGCTAACTCTAAGGTGCATAGTATAATAATTTTCTGAAGAAATTCTAAAATAATGGAGCAGGGCACAATATTTATTGTCATCAATTTGATGGGAGACAAGTAATAGTATTTTTCAATTGAATTCATTATTATCACAATTAACAAATAATTTACGTTGCCCAATCTTCATATTTTTAACCTAGTTATTGCTGTTCATGTAATTCGTGCATCTAAGTTCACATACAATCATCAATTAGTCATACATAATAGTAAATACCTTAAATATGATATAAATCAATTTTTCGATCTGGCATGATCGTAATAGGGTTGGTCATGGCCATGACAAAAATCCTAATTCTTTATGCCCCTTTGCCACGAGTGTGATAGTGGATGTCACGGGCGTGACAAAGCACCATTTCGGCCCCTTTCTATCACGGGCATGACGTGAGACGTCACGATCGTGACAGAATGTTAACCCTTCCTAGCCTTTTGTAACGGGCATGACGGGGTCCGTCAGAAGTCAAATTTTTGCTGCTCTCCAACCCTTCTATCACGAGCGTGATGGGGTCTGTCACAACCGTGACAAAGGTCGCTGACCGCGCCGCCTCATCCAATTTTATCCGATTTTTGCCCAGTTTCAATCAAATCTTTTGGGAAAAATGTTCTTGAGCATTATGAATGATTCCTATATGTTTTATAATCAATATAATATCATAAATCATATCAAAACATGTAAAATCATGCATTTCTTAAGAGTTAGGGTTCTGCCCTCAAACATACAAAATTTCGTAATCATGAATATTAACATATAGATCTAATCATGAATTATAAGGACAATATAAGATCTCCTAAAACATGTAAAAGTCCTCATTAAATCCCTCAATAGGAACAATGTGCTATATTGTTCTCAATCCAATCATTAAAACATTAAGAGGGGAGAGAGGTGTTGGATCCCATTTACATATCATAATCTCAAATCCTTCGCATCTTTCTTCCTCATCTTCCTCTTCTCTTTTTCCTTCCTCAAATCCTAGCTGTCAAGGTGTGGAGAAAACGAGGTGAACATAGAGATTAGAAGGCTTTATATAAAGAGATGATGAGGGTTTGGACAAAAAAATTCAAATTGCCCTTGATAAAAACAGGATCAAATAATCCAAACTATGATTAGATATTTGTTTCCTGACCTTGTGCTGTCTAATTAGGACATGCGGTTTGTTGCCCATACATACAGAAACTTTGCGGGAGATCGAAATTTTCAGCTTTGCATTATAACTCTTAATTATCAATTTTTCTCAATATTGCATAATTAGTTATAAATTCAAGTTATTTTAATTCACAATTTGATTTAATCCCAATTTATTTAATGCACAATTTTCTCAATATTCCATAATTTATTTAATCCCAATTTGATTCAATGACAATTATTAATTCAATATCAATATGATTCAATATAGAAATATGTACTTCTTCATTTTTATTAATTCAAAATAAATGAAATTGTAAATATTTAATTAGTAATCAATCACGAAGGTTGTAGTTAATTGTTCATCAGCCATATATAAAAGCTGCAGTTCAATTATAAATTTATACATTTAATTTTTTAAGTTATCCATCAATTCTCATTAGCACAATTTGAGAACTCATTTCATAAGAAAATATCATGATACTATTTTCAAGAAACAATGTCGATGAGAGATCAATTCTACGATACTCTCAATACGATACAAAATAATTAACAATGCAATGATTTATTACACAATGGGGGACGAAAGACCATCCACCAGGACAATCATAGTTTTTTTGCCAAAGATTGAAATATCAATTCTCTAGATATATTATTTGTTCCATTAAATTTAATAATAATTATTCATACCCAAACTTTTTTTAACTTTTATCTTACTTACGTCTATGTAATTGTATGTATTTTCAAATCAAGATACAATCAGATAATATATAACTCTCCGGCGGCATACTTAACACATTAGCTATAGCACTACCACTATAAGAAAAAAGCGTGTTTCCGACGTCCCAAGCTTCGCAAACTAAGAAAATTCATCAAAAAATACACTTTGCAACGGATTTTTCAACGGGAACGATCCGTCATAAAAGTGCTCATCGTAAATATTTTCTGACGGCTCTACCATTGGAAGTTTTTACGACTTTAACCATGGGAAAAATATTTCCACGGTTCTAGCGGAAAAACATTTCCATGGCTGGAGCCATGGGAAATTAGTTCCCATGGCCGAAACCGTAGGAACTGAAATGTTCACATGGCTTGAGCCATGGGAACTTCCCACGATTGGAGCTCGGCCCGAGCCGTGAAAACTTTCCACGGCTTCGACCGTCGGAAGGTCATTTTTTAAAATATAAAAAAAATTTGGCTGCGCACGGCCGAAACTAGGCCATAGGCCGAATCAACCTGTGCGCGGGCGGGAACTGGCCCGCACAGTCGGATCTGCCAACGCGTGACCGAATCCCACCCGCACGCGATCGGATCCCACCCATGTAACGCCCCGAGATTTTTTTTTCTTTTGCCTGCCCAGAAGGCTATCTCGACAACGTCACTCAATTCTATACCTTGACTTTGACTAGTCAACGAACTGACTTACATAAGCGGAAGACTAATTTACAACATTCTATTACAATATGCGGAAGCTATTATACCATATCTAATAACTTGCGGGTTAGGGCCCACGTCTAGATAGTAATGGACCCTATATCCATGTGCATGTCACCCGTCAGAGGAGTCACCAACCATCTCACCATCGCCATCACCATCACCTGTATGGATCCAAATACAGGGGCAAAGCCCAATGAGATAACTCAGTACGTAGGGTCACCCATGATATTTATATGGACCATGGTCAATATCAACATCAATACTATCAATAAATAATTATTCATAACAATATATAATTGATCAGAGGTCAATGAAGACTACAATTCAACAATAAATAATTCAATTAATAATTAACAATTGATCAATGTTCAATTGGCCAAAAGTCGATGAAGGCCACAATAACCATTATTAATTCAATTCTATTATTAATTTATCAATTCATCTATCAGGCACAAAGACCATAATTTATTATCCATCAGCCTTAAAGGCGCAATTTAATTTTTCCATCAGTCATAAGTGTGAAATCGATAGTCTATCAACCACTAGGGCGAAATCAATTGTCCATCAGCCACTAGGGTGCAATTCAATTAACAATTCGATCATCAATTCAATTATCAATTCCATCTTTGGAGTTATGATCAATCCTTTCGGGCGCAATAAGAGAGCTTTCTATTATTATTAGGGGACACCATGCCACTTCAATCAATAAGTTTGGGTATGATGGGGGACGAAGGATCACACCAAAATAGTTAGCCCGAAGGCCCTATCAACCCGAAGACGTAGTTAGCCCGAAGGCCCAATATTAGCCCGAAAGCCCTATCAACCCGAAGGCGTAGTTAGCCCGAAGGCCCTATCAGCCCGAAGGCGTAATATTAGCCCGAAGGCCCTATCAACCCGAAGGTGCAATATTAGTCCGAAGGCCCTATCAACCCGAAGGCGTAGTTAGCCCGAAGGCCCTATCAGCCCGAAGGCGCAATATTAGCCCGAAGGCCCTATCAACCCGAAGGTGCAATATTAGCCCGGAGACCCTATCAACCCGAAGGTGCAATATTAGCCCGAAGGCCCAATCAGTCATAGTGGCAATTAGTAGACATGGGCCCAATACATTTTCAACTTTTATCTCAATTACCTAAGATGTCTATCTTTAACAATTATCTTAGGTTAAACATGACCCAATCAAAAAATCACTATTAATCAATAATATGATTAGATAGGATGACGGTAAATTGGATACAATGACAATTTGATCAGGATCAATCAATAATGAGGTCAATGGATCAATACCATAATCAATATCATGATTGGTGTGTAATGTCAACAATAATCAATATGATGATAATATGATCAAATATGATCATAATAAAATCAAAGATGTTAATCAAATGATCATTAACGATCTTAACAATCCAATAAACTATAAATTAATTCATAAAAATATGTTTCTATTTCAGAACACAATTCGTGTTGATCATTACCCGGATCGTGCTAAATGGAATCCAAGCCGTGTCAGACAGAATTCCTACCGAATTTTGTCACCATCAAAAATTGTGTTTTCAACATAATTTTCGGAGGTCATATCTATGTCATTCAATATTCAATCGATGCAAAATAATATATAATTTTTGTATAACGAAGAAGAGTTTTGGGGTCCATGTCGCGGAAAACCGACGCCATGGGGATCCCCCTACGTACCTCAAGTCGGTTGAAACATAACTCTGTTTCTGATCGTAAATTAATTGTACCAATGCTGAATTTTGTCCCAGCAATTACTCCAATCCTTTTTCTCTATATATTCTATTTTTCTTTTCCTGGTCGAGAAATTAAATAAACGAACTATCATAAATGAAAGAAATAAAATATATATTTTCTACATTTTTTTCATTTTATTTCTTTCTAGACCTACGTCTTATTTCTTGGCATCTTCTCTCTATTTTTTTCCAACCTATTTCTTTTTTTTTTCCATAGTCGATCGGATTTTTACCGCAACCGGCCAATCCGTTTTGGCCATAATATCCCACCTTTATTCCCTTTTTTTTTCTTCACCTTTTCTTGGCCGTAATTTGCACATGTCCCCTTTTATTATTTTTTTTAACCTCTTCTATTCCTCCTTTTGCGGGCGTAACACCTCTTTTCCCTTATTTCATTTTTTTTATTTGCTTTTCTCTCTCAACTTCTCTCTTCTATCAACCTGCACGCATTTTTTTTTTCTTCTTTTCTACTGTGTCACAGCATCCCTCTCTCTCAACTCTTCTTAAGCCCTCATCTCTTCTCCCCCTCCAATCATGCTACGGCCAATTTGTTTTTGGCCAACAACTTTGAATTTCTCCTTCATCTTTCGTCCCTTGACTTCCTCCTCTTTTATCTCTCTTTTGATTTTTACTCTCTTAATTCTCTCTCAATTTCCTTTTATTTTCTTGCGGCCTTAACCTTCTCCTAATCCCTTACGGCAGTAAAGCAAAATAATTTTTGCGACGGTAATAAAACTATACAAACCAGATTACACCGTAGAACGACGTCACAATACGTACCTATGTGAATCCCTGCCTTCGCCGTTGGAAAAGTTGCGTCCGTCACCGAAGAACGCCGCGCACCGAAATAATTTCTCTCGCTTCCTTTTTTTCGAGTTTAGCCGGCCCTATCTCTTTATTTATAAGATTTATAATTCTCCATTAAACTCTAACTATCTTTTGTAATCCAACTTCAATTTAATCTCTTAATTAATCCATTTAACTAATTCAGATTTATTTTCATTAAATAAATTCCGAAATTCATTAAATAGTATTATCCTTCCAATTTTCCTTTATTTTCGGAATTATTTAATTTTATAATATTTTATCATCTAATTTTCAAATTAAAATAATAATAAATATTATTTTAATGACTAAAATATTTTAAGCCATAAAATTCTCAATCCTATCCTACGTGGAAATCCTATATCCATTAATATATCTTTTAAATCTCAAATCAAATTAAAATTCCTAATCTCAATCTAATTATGATTTCCACTCTAAATGTGATTTAAATTTTTCTTCAATCCATCAAACACTCTAATTGAATTATAAAATTACTATATTACCCTCAATAAAATCGTGGGGTGTTACATAATAACCTCCTTAAAAATAAATTCGTCCTCGAATTTTGCGAAGGAGAATTTGACCAATCCAACATACGATCAGTAAGCCTATTAAAAGAATATCCATATTCACTATCAATGTACTTGCATTTTTTTTTCTAATCTATCCAAATGAAAAGACTAATTATTCTATAATTGTTTTATTCTCTATTCCTGGTGTTTATCATTCATTCTATAATGGTGCCTTAATCTTCCTCGTCTACGCGATGCTCAGTATCCATTTCGATGTTGTACACACGTTTTGGTAGTAGTGCACCCAATCCTTCATTCCTTCCTCGATCTTGTTCATTCCTTTTTGGTTCCAAACAATTACGAGCGAAATGCCCTTGCTTTCCACAATTGAGGCATGTTCCTGTTTTGCGATAACATTCTCCCACATGATATTTTTGACAGTAGGAACAAGGTAGTCTTTCCTTTTTCTGTTCATTGGACTCCAAATCATTCCCTCTTTTGCCTTGATTATCTTCCCGACGATCGTTACGTTGGTCTTTCTTGTCGGGATATCTATACCTCTTTCCTTGTCGGTTTCTATATTGGTCAGCAGATGCTTGATTATGTTGCTTGTCACCTGCTTTATCTCCATCTTCTAAATAGACGGCAAACTCTTCAGCAAATCGGAGGGTCTGACAATTTCCTCCTTTCACTCTTTCTCGAAGACTGGGCTTAAGGCCATCCACCCAACGCTTCACTCGATCTAGTTCTGATTGCTGCAATGTTGAGTACTTCTCCAAGTTCAAGAATTTTGTCAGATATTGCTTGATGGTCATCGATCCCTGCTGGAGTGTTAGGTACTCCTTCTGCTTTCTACCCCTCTCGTAGGCAGGGATGAATCTATCTCTGAAGGCCTTCTTGAAGTCCTCCCAGGTGACATTATCCTGTCCTGAGAACGTTGTCAGCTTAGCGGCCTTCCACCATTCTCTGGCTTCACCCTTCAGCTTACGATTGGCGTAGAGCAGTTTGCGGTCCTCACCGCAATCCATTTCGAGGAAGATCTGCTCAATCTCCTCAATCCAGCTCTCCGCATCCTCAAAGTCGCCCTTCCCATCAAATTGAGAGGGTTGCAACTTGAGAAATCTTTCTATTGTATCCCTTCGATTATGGTGAGATGATAGGTCGAAGCTCCTAGGCTGGGAGTGCTCAGTGTGGGCTGAGTGAGATTCATGAGGTGGCAATCCTTGTCTTAACTGCTCCTCCTGCTGCACGTTGGCATGTACTCCATTCATGAGAAGGCCTTGTGCATTATGTCTATTCGTTCTCGGACTTAGGACTTGTCGCTCATTGACTTGAGGACCTTGGGCCTGCTGATTGGCCCGCTGAGATCCACTTCGGGGAGCTCGTGGGATGTTATGCGAAAAGCTCATCCTTGATTCCATCTGTATCCACAAAACATAAATTGCCATGAGTGTTCTATCCACAACTTATTCTATCATCACACCATATCATATGGGGATAACCTCCTTAGGATTTTGGTTATTCTATCTTAGAATAACCTCCTTAGAACTTGGGTTATTCCTTTCGAAATAACCTCCTTAAGCGTTGCCTTATACTTTCAATGAAGTAATTCTATTTCCATCGTCTAAGGATCTATGTCATCCCTTACTCTATCCATAGCCTCGTAAGACTCCATATTTCATATTGCATTGGTAAGCTATCTAAGTTAATCATCGTTCAGAAACTTACTTGACTCTTTGTTGATGGCGCGGTGGTTGCTCATGATGTGTGCACATGGACTCTATTCTATTAGAGACAACTAAGAAGTGTCTCTCGTTAGGCTCTGATACCTTTGTAACGCCCCGAGATTTTTTTTTCTTTTGCCTGCCCAGAAGGCTATCTCGACAACGTCACTCAATTCTATACCTTGACTAGTCAACGAACTGACTTACATAAGCGGAAGACTAATTTACAACATTCTATTACAATATGCGGAAGCTATTATACCATATCTAATAACTTGCGGGTTAGGGCCCACGTCTAGATAGTAATGGACCCTATATCCATGTGCATGTCACCCGTCAGAGGAGTCACCAACCATCTCACCATCGCCATCACCATCACCTGTATGGATCCAAATACAGGGGCAAAGCCCAATGAGATAACTCAGTACGTAGGGTCACCCATGATATTTATATGGACCATGGTCAATATCAACATCAATACTATCAATAAATAATTATTCATAACAATATATAATTGATCAGAGGTCAATGAAGACTACAATTCAACAATAAATAATTCAATTAATAATTAACAATTGATCAATGTTCAATTGGCCAAAAGTCGATGAAGGCCACAATAACCATTATTAATTCAATTCTATTATTAATTTATCAATTCATCTATCAGGCACAAAGACCATAATTTATTATCCATCAGCCTTAAAGGCGCAATTTAATTTTTCCATCAGTCATAAGTGTGAAATCGATAGTCTATCAACCACTAGGGCGAAGTCAATTGTCCATCAGCCACTAGGGTGCAATTCAATTAACAATTCGATCATCAATTCAATTATCAATTCCATCTTTGGAGTTATGATCAATCCTTTCGGGCGCAATAAGAGAGCTTCCTATTATTATTAGGGGACACCATGCCACTTCAATCAATAAGTTTGGGTATGATGGGGGACGAAGGATCACACCGAAATAGTTAGCCCGAAGGCCCTATCAACCCGAAGACGTAGTTAGCCCGAAGGCCCTATCAGCCCGAAGGCGTAATATTAGCCCGAAGGCCCTATCAACCCGAAGGTGCAATATTAGTCCGAAGGCCCTATCAACCCGAAGGCGTAGTTAGCCCGAAGGCCCTATCAGCCCGAAGGCGCAATATTAGCCCGAAGGCCCTATCAACCCGAAGGTGCAATATTAGCCCGGAGACCCTATCAACCCGAAGGTGCAATATTAGCCCGAAGGCCCAATCAGTCCTAGTGGCAATTAGTAGACATGGGCCCAATACATTTTCAACTTTTATCTCAATTACCTAAGATGTCTATCTTTAACAATTATCTTAGGTTAAACATGACCCAATCAAAAAATCACTATTAATCAATAATATGATTAGATAGGATGACGGTAAATTGGATACGATGACAATTTGATCAGGATCAATCAATAATGAGGTCAATGGATCAATACCATAATCAATATCATGATTGGTGTGTAATGTCAACAATAATCAATATGATGATAATATGATCAAATATGATCATAATAAAATCAAAGATGTTAATCAAATGATCATTAACGATCTTAACAATCCAATAAACTATAAATTAATTCATAAAAATATGTTTCTATTTCAGAACACAATTCGTGTTGATCATTACCCGGATCGTGCTAAATGGAATCCAAGCCGTGTCAGACAGAATTCCTACCGAATTTTGTCACCATCAAAAATTGTGTTTTCAACATAATTTTCGGAGGTCATATCTATGTCATTCAATATTCAATCGATGCAAAATAATATATAATTTTTGTATAACGAAGAAGAGTTTTGGGGTCCATGTCGCGGAAAACCGACGCCATGGGGATCCCCCTACGTACCTCAAGTTGGTTGAAACATAACTCTGTTTCTGATCGTAAATTAATTGTACCAATGCTGAATTTTGTCCCAGCAATTACTCCAATCTTTTTTCTCTATATATCCTATTTTTCTTTTCCTGGTCGAGAAATTAAATAAACGAACTATCATAAATGAAAGAAATAAAATATATATTTTCTACATTTTTTTTCATTTTATTTCTTTCTAGACCTACGTCTTATTTCTTGGCATCTTCTCTCTATTTTTTTTCCAACCTATTTCTTTTTTTTTTCCATAGTCGATCGGATTTTTACCGCAACCGGCCAATCCGTTTTGGCCATAATATCCCACCTTTATTCCCTTTTTTTTTCTTCACCTTTTCTTGGCCGTAATTTGCACATGTCCCCTTTTATTATTTTTTTTTAACCTCTTCTATTCCTCCTTTTGCGGGCGTAACACCTCTTTTCCCTTATTTCATTTTTTTTTATTTGCTTTTCTCTCTCAACTTCTCTCTTCTATCAACCTGCACGCATTTTTTTTTTCTTCTTTTCTACTGTGTCACAGCATCCCTCTCTCTCAACTCTTCTTAAGCCCTCATCTCTTCTCCCCCTCCAATCATGCTACGGCCAATTTGTTTTTGGCCAACAACTTTGAATTTCTCCTTCATCTTTCGTCCCTTGACTTCCTCCTCTTTTCTCTCTCTTTTGATTTTTACTCTCTTAATTCTCTCTCAATTTCCTTTTATTTTCTTGCGGCCTTAACCTTCTCCTAATCCCTTACGGCAGTAAAGCAAAATAATTTTTGCGACGGTAATAAAACTATACAAACCAGATTACACCGTAGAACGACGTCACAATACGTACCTATGTGAATCCCTGCCTTCGCCGTTGGAAAAGTTGCGTCCGTCACCGAAGAACGCCGCGCACCGAAATAATTTCTCTCGCTTTCTTTTTTTCGAGTTTAGCCGGCCCTATCTCTTTATTTATAAGATTTATAATTCTCCATTAAACTCTAACTATCTTTTGTAATCCAACTTCAATTTAATCTCTTAATTAATCCATTTAACTAATTCAGATTTATTTTCATTAAATAAATTCCGAAATTCATTAAATAGTATTATCCTTCCAATTTTCCTTTATTTTCGGAATTATTTAATTTTATAATATTTTATCATCTAATTTTCAAATTAAAATAATAATAAATATTATTTTAATGACTAAAATATTTTAAGCCATAAAATTCTCAATCCTATCCTACGTGGAAATCCTATATCCATTAATATATCTTTTAAATCTCAAATCAAATTAAAATTCCTAATCTCAATCTAATTATGATTTCCACTCTAAATGGGATTTAAATTTTTCTTCAATCCATCAAACACTCTAATTGAATTATAAAATTACTATATTACCCTCAATAAAATCGTGGGGTGTTACAACCCATGTGTGGCCGAACTAGCCGTGCATGTCGGGAACTTGTCGTGCACGAGCAGGAACTGGACGTGCGGCTGTAACTGGCCATGCGCGGGTGGAAATAAACGCGGTCGGATTCGGCCCGTGCGCGGCTGAATCTCACCCGTGCGTGGACGGATCCCACCCCACGGTCGGATCCCGGTCGTGCGCATCTTTTGCGAGAGAGAGGGAAGGAGGGAGGTCGTGCACGTTGCCTGTGAGAGAGATGATCGGTCGTCGCGTCGGGCGCTTGGAAGGCGGGAGATGGCCGCGCTGGTGAGGGAGAGAAAGGAGAGTGGGAAAGTGGTAGAGAGAGGAGAGAGGGAGGAGGTGAATGAAAAGAGAGGGAGAAGAAGGAAAAGAGAAAAAATAGACGGGAGAGTTTGACGAGATTTTTTACTTTTAGGCCGCGGGAAGCGTCTTTTCACGGTCGAAGCCGTGGCATGCAAGATAATTCGTCGAAAAATTCATCACAAATTGCGAAAGATATTTTTGTCCCTAAAATGTTTTTCATCGGAAAACACTTTTTTCTTGTAGTGTACACAAGTGAATATGCACAACGCTTTATCCATCGACCTGCAGATCCATTCGCAACTCTTTTGAAAATTTTACCGGAATGGTATTACTGCACAAGAAAAAAAGTGCAAAAAGTCACAATAAATTAATTAAAGAATAGACTCATAATCCATAATTGATTCTAACCGGTTGTCATGTTTCAAATCTCAATTATCAATGAAATTTTTTTAATAGATAATTTATGATTCATTATAACCATATTAGTATACCACATAAGGATAAATAACTTATGATCAATCATAACAATACAGTCAATATGATTAATGATAATGTGATCAAAATAAAATAATAGATTGATCACTAAATAAATTAATTTTAATAATAATCAGGTAAAATAACTATAATAATTTAATATTTTAAAATAAATTAATTTAGCCCTTGGCCAAGTAGCGACTATCCTTGGTTAGTGCATTTGGTTACAGAATAAGGCGAAACAAATAGTAGAATAAGATTAAGTCGGTCAACATTCTTTATGCGTGGAACCATCTTGAAAATCATAATACCACTATTATATTCCACAAAACTGTAATAATTGTATTCAACCAAACTTATGAAATAGAGATATTCTTTGTGTTTTCATCTTTGTCCATTCCTTTTATTTTTATAATTTAATCATATATTATTATATTATTATTTTTATAATATTTGTAATAATAAATGTCAAGTATTTATAATAAAATATTGTGATTGTAAAATATAATATATTTAAAAGTTATTTTTTTGAACGTCAAATATAGGATAAAATAAGAATATGAGAAAAATATTATACCCTTCTGAATAAGATTTATTATTCTCTAAAACTTATTCTTCCTCCAAAAGCCCTCAAGTGGCCACTAAGGCCTATTTGACTTATAAGCAGTTTTGAAGTTTTTTTCTTATTTGGTAATTGAAAAAGAGTGCTGATAAGCACTTATTTTATCTATTGACAAGTCAGAAAAAATAAGTTGGGGAACCCTAACTTATTTTGTATGAGAAAAAAAAATATTGATCACTTTGAATAATAAATGTACTATTTTGCCCTTAGAATATATATAAATTTTTTTCACATATTTTTTATTATAATATTAAGAATTGTTTGTTCATTTGACAGAAATAATACTTTATAAGTTTTTTATTACAAACACATAACTGCTTACTTTTTAAAATCAACTTCAGTCATTAAAATACTTATCAACACTTCAACTTATCAGCTATTTTATATCAGCTAAGCCAAACGAACTCTAAATCACCCAAGTTACGACTTGTGCTAAACCTTTTTTTTTTCTTTTTTTCTTGTTTTCTATTTGGTTATGTTTTTTTATTAATTTTTAATATATTATTAATTCAATATTTAGAATTTCAGTAAAATGAATCCTCCTAAATTAACTGAGATTACGAGATCCAGCTCGAAACATGCAATTCTTTCCTTTAGAATAGGGCATAGAACTTAAATAGAACCTGGTGTTGTTTAAATGAACTTTGGAGAAATTTTAAGTTACAAGGTACATAATATTATATGGAGAGAAAAATACTTGTACTGCAATATTTTCATCAGTAAAAATGTAAAATTAATCATAAACATGTTAAAGAAAACTTCTTCAAAATACATTACTCTCTGGGATTTGTAATTGAAAAAAATGATATTTAATTAAAAAAGTAGAATTGACATTGCTATTATTATCAAGGTCAATGATCTATTATCTTCGTCCATTAATGTTAATGAAATAAATAAAACAAAATAATAATAATAATAATAATAATAATAATAATAATAATAATAATAATAATAATAATAATAATAATAATAATAATAATAATAATAATAATAATAATAATAATAATAGTCGCATATTCATATATCCAAAGAAACTATACATAAAATAGCTTAGTTCATACCAGGTTGGAAGATATGAAATTAAATTAAAATTATTGTATCCACAATAATAAATTTCGAGGAAAGGAGAAGAAAAATAACAATGACCACTTCACATATTCACTAATTCTAATAATGAAATAAGTAATAGTGTTGGTTTATGGCCATCATAATGACGATGGAATATGCTATTTAGTTAATAAATAATTAGTTCAATTATTGAACAAATAAATATTATTCTACTTGAAGCCTTATAAGAAAATTCTTTTGAATTCGGATGAGTGAGACATTGGACCGTCTCATTAAATAAAATTAAATTTCTCTGACTCTGGGAACTCCACTTGCCTGTAATAAATACCAACAAGACATGGACCAGGGAATATGCAGTAACTCTTTACTTTCTTAATCCAAACATAAAAAAAAAATAATGAATGAAATTTTTAGATAGAACAAAATTGACCAGATTGAATTAAGGTATCATTAAAAAAATCTATTATATCCTATATTGAGTCATAAAATTAAATATATTATATTAATATATTATATATTTTTTAAAATTTTATTCTATTAAAATAGGGTTTGAAAAAATCGATCGTTAAGGGTGATTCATTTTCTAAATTATTTTAGGATGATTCTGTGATTTAGAAAAAAAAACAACGGGTGATTTCTTGAACGAAAAACGGGTGATTTCTTGAACGAAAAACGGGTGAAACTGAACCACCACTCCTACCCGATATTATATTCCTTTTTTAACAACAGGTTCAGACATTCTTTTTTATTATTAGCATTTATTTTTTAAAAAAACATTTCATTTATTTAAATTATTCTTTTATGCTTTCCCTTATTCCACATATTTATAGATAGTCCATTTAGAAGTATTCACAATTTAAAATTCCAATCTATAATTTTTTTTATCTGAATATCTATAATAAATCAAATATAAAGTCCTTTTTCTGGGGGAATATAAAGGGGATGATTTCTTTACACCACACCATAATTATCTCCTCCTGTTTTAATTCCTTACCCAGCCCACGAAGCGACGACCTGTAACATGGCATGCTCGGGGTCTTCTCTCTGACTGATCCCTTTTCCTCCCTCCCTCCCTCGCATCATGCTTGAGCTCTCTCTCTTTCTCTCTCTCTCTCTCGCTTCCTCGTGCTCGAGGTCTGATTCCTTTCCCTCCATCCATTCCCCACTTCCTCTCATCTCATCGCCTTCCCTGCTCAAAGCTTTTTCCAGCAACCTCCACTCCCTCTGGAACCGGTCTCATGCAACCCGCAGCAGCGGTGTTTCTCTATTTGCTTCAGGACTAGATGATGGTGTCAGAAAGAGAAATCGTGTTCGCCCCTGTACGTATTTCCTTCAGGATTATATGAGATTTGTTTTTACTTCCCCATTTCCTCTATTTGCTATTTTTTTCTAAAAATATTTTTGTTCAATTCTACGAGTAATCAATAATTTCAAAACTTCGGCCAACCATAATGAAAATATAGTCACTGATCTGCCATAATGTTATAGATTTGTGATAGAAACTATTGTCACAATTGATTAAGCCACAAATAACATGCGGATATGATAATAATAAATCACATGTCCATAGATATCACTACAAAAGACTTTTATGTAATTTAATCAATTATGACCAATAATTTTGATCACAAATCTGTAACATATTATTATGTGTGGCAGATTTTCACTATTTTTTTCAACAACAAAAGCACTATTTTCTTGTAGTATATATTATCTCTATAAGCATATTCTTATTTTTTCTTTTGGCACAAAGAGAGGTAAACATATATGACAATATTCTAAAATCCAGATTGGACGTCGACCTGGATAATTCTCCAGGTCATGGTCAGACCGACAATTAAAAATCATATAAAAATGTAAAGTATAATACTTTCTTTAAAGAAAGTAAATTATCTATTAATGAATGCATAAAAAATATCAAAATACATCAATGTCAGAACCTCCAGAAGTGGGGTCTCCAACCAATAAGAATCAAAAGATCACGTGCCGATCAAAATTTCTAAGGTAATCGGCCACGTGATTAGTTTCCCTAAATAAATGAGTACATTTAAAGTGTTCAAAAGTGTCGATAATCGGCCACGTCAGAGGAGGAGGCGGTGGAGGCAGAGGGTGGCGGAGGGGCGCAGTGGAGGAGGAGGCGGCGGTGGAGGCGGAGGTCCGCGGAGGCGGATGTCGGCACAGTGGAGGAGGCGGAGAGGCACGGTGGAGGAGGCGGTGGAGCGCGGTGGAGGAGGCGGATGCGGAGGCAGAGGCGTCGGCGGCGGAGGGCGGCGGAGGCGTCGGCCGTCAGGCGTCAGAAGAGTTGATCATTGATGTCGGGCGTCGGGCGTCGGGCAGGCGTCGGGGCGCGTCGGGCGGTTAATGTAAAACAGTCTCCCAAAGACGCGACGCTACACGCAATGTAGGGGCCGATCGTATCGAAATTCGGCTAATGCGACGCAATGGAGAAGCTAATGTGTCGCTAACTTACAATAGCGACACTATAGTGTCGTAGGGGCGTCGATGTAGACTTAGCGTCCCAAATTTGTGACGCCAGAGCGACGCTAATAGTTTTTCTATTTCAAATTTTCTATTATGTATGTAATTTTATTTATCCATATAGCGTCTCATCACATTGTGTCCCGTTCCAGTTGTTTATTTCCTTCCGCAATCTATCATGCATGTATATAAAATTATAAATCTATATGTATATGTATCTATAACGAAATTGTGTGTATATATATATTTATGTAATATATGCGTATGTACATGTCTACGTGTGAGAGATTAAGTCACAACAATGTGTTTATCTATATGTATTATAAATATATATGTGTATGTATATGTCTATACATGTGCGAGTCATATATAGATAACGTTTATATGTATACATATTCGAAGTGAATATATGTGTATATGTTTATATGTGTGAGATTAAGTGATAATAATTAATATATATATATATATATGTACTTATTATATATAAGTATAATCTACGCGTATTTATATGTGTATATGTGCTCGATTAAGCGAGCGGGATAAAAAGTCGGTTAAGGCGGCACAATACAAATGCTATTGAGTCGCTAAAGAAATTTAGCGACCCCGTAGCGTCGAACTAGCGTCTAAAACTTGTTCGCGTCCCAAGTTGGCGATGCTACAGAGACGTCAATAGTGTCACCATAGCTTCGACGTTGCCCACGACTCTAGTTAGACGCAAAGATGACGCTATTAAGTCTCCAAGGTGACACAAAAATGAGATAATTTGTAGCAAATCACTCTCTTAATTCAACAACCATAATTTCATGATTAAGAATATAAAAATAATATATGTATAATTAAGATATGATATATATTGTATGTATAGCTAACATAAATAATATAGGTAACAAATTATATATTTAGGAATACTCCTATCATGTAAAAAAAAATATATATGTAATCATGTAGTACATATATATAATATGGATAATAGGAATACATATATATGTTGATAATACTAATATAATATTTAATTAATTTATTGATTGACATATAGTATATATAATATATAGGGTTTAGGGTTTAAATATAAAACAAATAGCGATATAAATATAGATAACCTAAGAATAGTTGCCAAGTAATCACATTCGCGTCTACATAGCGTCGCCTAAGCTTGTGACGCTATATAGTGTCTCTTTAGAGCTACAAATGGTGAGACGCGAGCATAGCGTTGCGTGTTGTCGACGCGAGAACGGCATTAGGTTCTTCCGCGCTTTTTCGCTCCACGACGTGCAATAGTAGCGTCTACGTAGCGTCTCCATTGCACCATCATTAGCATCTATTTCATGAATAGCTAAGAACATGCTAATGAGACGCTATCGAGAGGCAAATAGCATCTCATTATTGGGACGCAAAGTGGACGCCATAAAGGCATTAGTGACGTCTATATAGCGTCACCAAATATGCGATACTACTTTGCGTTGCCAATAGCCCATTTTTTTTGTAGTGATATCTCCTGCATCAGGGTCCACAAACACCATGGGCACTTGGTTCTTCTGCTAATGATGGCCACCAAGACATTTGAGTCGATTTCCAACCAAACTCGCGGTAGACGCAACTCCCCGCACTTCCTTAGTCCTGCCGGAGCTCCTTTTGAACACAACACAGAGCCAACATCATATCACAGAGCGCTTGCAAAAAAGACAGGAGTCGTTAGAATTGCAAATAATGAACCCTGTGCTCCCCAGATTATCGGGCTGGGTGATTGAATCATCTGAGTTCATCACCCAGAAGGACGGCAGGGTCTCCCATCGGACCCAGGTTGGGCTTGTGGGGCGAGAGGGAAGAGAAGAAAGATTAGGTAGAGTTGTCTCAGGAATGTCTGGTCGTAGAAACTCGTCAGAGCCGGTCAGAGCCCATCTCCATAGCGTCGAAATGGTTCCCTATTTGGAAGCAAAGTAGACATCATTTCTGAGGAGCCATATGCCCCATAGACAGAAAGCTAGAATCGAGTGAAGGCGGATAGAAGAAGAAGCCTCCAAGTCGTTGCCTTCTTGGAGCTAATCTCCTACTTGACAAGAGACAAAATGAGTAAAGAAGTATCTCAGTTCAGCCTAAGCCAGAGCCCATAGCGAGAAAGACGAAGAGCATTAGAAAAATAAGTGTTTATTGGATTTCGAGCATCGACCTCATAGTAGACAAAGAGGATTAATGCTAGAGTTGTATCTAACCTAGGTAATCTAGAGTGAGTTAGTTTCTACAAAAAAAAGTTTTAATCTTAGGGGGGAGCCTTCAGAGACCAAATTTGCTTCCAAACAGGGCTTTTGAAGATTGATGGTAGAGTAGACTGGCGACTAAGCGAGTAATAAATCCAAGGGAATTTAATAATTACTTGGACTAGAAATTCACCGACCTCATTCAAAAGAGGTGAATTCTAGTGCCCATCCAAGATAAGGTCGCAAACTCTCAAGGATTCGGTTAACACATGCATATTAATAAAGGTTGACATATGAGAGATGGGGGTGTTAAAAATCCATGGATCCAACATTACATAGGTAGAAAAACCGTTAACAATTAATTTACAAAAACCAAAACGAAGCTCAAACATAACCATATTAATTAGGGTTTTGCACTGCACATTAGTCCAAGGCTGAAGAAATCCATATTTACTTATTGTCAGGCGAGTCCAGGTGTCATTTGCACAAATTAGAATACCCAAAACCTGTTTGGCTAGCAATGAAGAGCGGATCCAATGGAGGCGCCAGAGTCCCAACCCATAGAGGGCCTGTCAAGACCGCACAAGGTCCCAACGAACTAAATGCTGCCCTCTCTTACCACCTGCATTAGACCATATAAAAGATCTGGAACACTTTTCTAGAGAGTTAATAGTTCCACGAGAAACATAGATTGAAGACATTGTGTGAGTAGGAATCGAGTTTAGGACTGCATTAAATTTAATGAGAACATTTCTCCTAGCCATGTTAAGCAAGCTGCCCTTCCAACCAGCCAGTCGAGCTGAGAGCTTGTCCCGCTGCAAGTGAGAGTTAGTGATATATTCGAAGGAAATAGGAACTCCTAAGTACATAAATGGAAAATTATCTTGCTTAATGCTTAGAAGTTGCATGATTTTATTTTTTCTTACCTGATTAAGTTTGAGAGGAAAGTAAAGCTCAGATTTATCATTATTAACACACTAGTTATAGAGTATGCGATAAGTACATGCAGGATAGCTTTCATCTTTTTAGCATTCTTAACAATGGCAGGCAGATCAATAGATCATTTACAAAGAGAAGGTGATTGAGGTTGAAAGTTTTAATGCTGAAAGGAGAGATATGATCCAACTCAACTGCTTTGCTAAGCAAAGAAGACAATGTTTGGAAAATAATAGTAAAGAGGTAGGGGGAAAGAGGATCCCTTGCCTAATACCCTTATAAGCAATGAGATAAGGTGATTATTCCCCATTGTTTTGGCAAGCATATCTAGCAGATTGACACAAGTAAGAATCCAATTGATAAATGTAGTTGAAAAACTCATTCTATGCATGGCACCACTAATGGCCTACCAAGACACATGATAAAATGCTTTGGCTATATCTTGGTTTTTCCTATGGCAAGGGAATGAGCCACTTCTTGGACTACTAAGATATTATCCTGAATTGATCTTCCAATAATGAATGTAGATTGGGAGTGGTCAATGATAATAGGCAGGGTAGGTTTGAGGTGATTTGCAAGGATTTTGCTCATAACACGATAGATTACATTGCACAGGCTAATAGGGCTGAAGCCAGAAACCGCGGTGGGGCTAGACTATTAATGTCGTCTGACCCCACTCAGTAGGCAGGATGCCTGTAGAGCGAAAAAAGTTTTGGATGGATGTAATGACATTATCCCCAATAATGTCCCAATACTATTATAGAATTCTAATGTGATTAATATTTATTTATATTATAGAACTCCAATAATGTCCCTGTACCTATTAATATTTATTTATATTTTTAATTTCATTTGGTAATTAATCTTTTCATATTTAAGGTTTGACATTTAAAAAATATTATAAAAGAAAATAATTTAATAAATGAGTGATGATAAGCATTGTATAATATAAAATAACTTACTATTCAAATGAATAAATGTAGCACGGTGGCTTCTACACATTAATTGTTTCAAATGTTCAGTTCATTCAACTATCCAAGTTGGTCGGTCCAACTCAATTCTTGACTGAATTTGACCGGACCAAATTGATCCAATAGGATGGTCGAGTTTGGCATGATTCATGGACCAGTTAGGTGCTCGGGTCATGATCGGACTGGCCAGTTGGCTGCTCCAATCCAAGTTTAACTATGATATATCATATTTATATTTAATAGAAAATTAATCAAATATATAAGAAATTTTCTCATGACCTAAATATAATTGAATAAATAGAAAAAGAAAAGTTATGACAACTCTTGGTTTTTTCTAAAGGATATTTACTTACACAAAAATTCTCTCATGACCTATATATAAAAGTTACGTACCTAAAAGTTGAAAAAAATAGTTGTGCTACCACTTTTACAATCATACCTCAATTTCTCACCATTTTCTCCATGTTTTTAAAAATGGTAACATAAACATTGAACTCCTAATTTCTCACCGTTAGTCCACCAGTCATATTTTATTAATTTTTTTGTTATTTTTTACTTTTTCAATTTATTAAATGACTAAATTACCCATACTAAAATAAATTGTCTATTTTTTATTGAAGACAATTTAGTCATTTAATAAATTTAAAAAATAAAATATAACAAAAAAATTAATAAAATATGATGGATGGACAAATGTGAAAATTGCGACATAGTTTAGGGGGTGCTACGTAAGTTCATACATTAGGGGCATATGTGAAAAATCTCGGGAGAGGTTTAAGGAATTAACTTTTTTAGATGAGAAGTTCATATGTTTCTACTTGTGTTCATTTGGCGGAAACTTTTAGTTCCCGTTAGTTCTCAAGAACTAATCGATTTGTTAGAAAATTTTAGATTTAATGTTTGGATGAAAAATGTAATGGTAAAATTTTGAAAAATTGATTTGATAGATAAGTTTTAATAGGTGTTTGGATAAAAAGTAAAAATTAAGGATATAATTTATTATTTTATGAGGTATAAAATTATACTAAATTAAAATATTATATCTTTATTTAGTTAAAATAATATTTTAGGAAAATATTTATATTAATATTGTAATTTATAATTTACAAAAAATATTTATATTATAATTTATAATTTACAAATAATAATAATATAATTTTTATTTTCATATGTTATTAATATTATAATTTACGAAAATATTTATATTAAGCTAAAGAATTTATTTTATTAGTTAAATGATAATATATTAATAAAAAAATATTATAATTGATTATTACTTAAAATAATACAAAGATATTTTAATTAGTAATATTACTAATAAATATTAATTAATAATATTTTACTAATTAAAATATAATAAAGAATTAAATAAAAAAATAGAAGTTCTCGCTAAGCGAAAACTTTTTCAAATTCTCCAGCATGGAGAACTCTAGTTATTCTAAGTTCCTGTCACATTGACTATTTGATAAAAGTTTTCAGAACTTCAGTAAGTTCTAGTCCAAGTTTTGAGAACCAAACTAAGGCTAGAACATAATGGTTGTATTTGGCATCGAGAACTAATTAAGGCCACAACTTGCCTCACTTCCCTGTTGTTCAGCGAAACACCAGAATTGATAGAAATTTAGAAAGTTTCCCATCAATTCAGGTCACGTGACACACGAAGACTTTGTTTGGCATGTGAACTTTTAGTTCAACTAATCGATTTAATAGAAAAGTTTAGGTTTGATATTTGGATGGAAAATATAATGATGAGAATTTGAAAAGTTGATTTGATAGATAAGTTTTAGTAGGTGTTTGGATAAAAAGTCAGAATTAAGAATATGATTTATTATTTTATGAGATATAAAATTATAGTAAATTAAAATATTATATTTTTATTTAGTTACAAATAATAATTAATGAAAATATTTATATAATATTGTAATTTTAAAAATATTTATATTGTAATTTATAATTTTCATATGATATTAATATTATAATTTATGAAAAATATTTATATTAAGTTAAGGAATTTATTTTATAAGAAAAATGACAATATATCAATAAATAAAATATTATAATTGATTGTTAAATATAAAAATAGTTCAATTAATAATATTATCATTTAGTAATATTTTACTAATTAAAATGTAATAAGAATTGAAAGAAAAAAAGCAAAAAAAAAAAAAAGACTCCAAAAAAAAAAACAGAAGTTCTCATCTAACTTTGGTTACGTGACACGTTTCTGTCACATTGATCGTTTAACTCCGCTAAAACCGAGAATGTGATCTTTTTTGTTTTTTTTCCTTTTTTTACTTTCAATTCTCTATTATATTTTAATTAGTAAAATGTTATTAATTATAATTTAATGTTAATATTATTCATTAAACTATTTTTATATTATCTTAAATAACAATGAACTATAATATTTTATTAATTAATATATTATCATTTAGCTTATAAAATAAAATTTTTAATTTAATATAAATATTTTTCATAAATTATTATTTTACCTAAATAAATACATAATATTTTAATTTACTATAATTTTATATCTTATTAAATAATAAATTATATCCTTAGTTCTTATTTTTTATCCAAACACCTACTAAAATTTATTTATCAAATCAACTTTTTAAATTCTGATCATTACATTTTTCATTCAAACATTTTTATTTAATCGATTAGTTCTCGAGAACCATCAAGAATAGAAAATTTTCTATCCAAATATAACCAACTGAGGGCTTGTTTTTTTATGTTTATATAGTCGAAGGTTAAGGCTATGTTTGGCAACACCAAAATCAAAATTAGTGTTTAGTATTTAGCGGTTCAAACGCTAATTTTTTATTTGGTAAATGATAAAAATAAATAACATTTAGCGTTTCATGTGAAAATATTGAAAAGCTACTTCAACTAGCGTTTAGAACTTAGCATTTTATAATTTTTTTTCAATTTTACCCTTATTCAAATACATTATTTTTTTCTAACTTATCTTATTATTTTCTCATTTTTTATATATTATAATCATTTAACTATATTTCTTTTTATATTCATGCTTACTTAACTGCAAATTATTTATATGTTAACAATGAATAAAAAATAGTTTCACAATTAATACTTTTATATCATGGGTGCACTATATAGAAATTATTGTTAATATAAATTTCTATATAATTTAACAAAAAATTAGTTGTGAAATTTTATTTTATTAAATTAAGATATATATATTTAATTTATTTGTATTAAAATATAATTTGCATAGTGCTTAAATTAAATAATTTTCATATGTTTGATTATGTCATTTTATATTCATCAGTTAATTCTATCGCTAAGTTTACTAAACACTTATTTGTTACCTGCTATCCGCTAATTAATCCATAGTTAAATCACTATCGGTTTGTCAAACTGCTAATAATACAAAAATATGAACAAAATTTGTTGGTTGTCTTGCAAAATGGAAAGTACGAAAGGAAATATTATTGATAGCGGCCAAAACAAAATTCATTGTCCAAAGAGCTTCTTTGTTTTTGGACATGTTCAGATCAATTTAATTCTTTCACCAAACAGCCCATGTTTTCTTGCCTGTGCTCATTACATTTCATCTGATGCCGATATTTGTATGATCAATGTGATGATTTGTTTTGCAGGTTGACCGTTCAAGATATCCACGTTTTTTTTCTTTCACTCTACACTTGGATTCCATCCATATAAATTCTATGTTCTTTAGCAATGTATTCACGTCCATCACAACCTTCAACGTTGCCTCCGATTCCCATGTTCCCCCCAACAAGTACTCCTTCAGCAAGATTTATCCCGACGTTGCCAATACATTTATTCATATTAATTATATGTTCTTTGCTCACCTCATCACGTCCAACCACCCTGGACTCCAACTGGCAATGCACAACCTTGTGCTTCTCCTCAGTAGTGCTTTCACCCGCAGGAATCTTCATCACTACTTCCTCTTGATCATGTCTATGGCAACATTCTTCGTCTTCGCCGTCTTCCGTAGCCAAATCGTCAAGGCCTTCATTCACCTCATTCACCACACCACTTTGGACACTACCCGTCGACTGCGGAAGGGCAGCCGTGCACGTCGTGTTCTCCTCTTTAGCGGTGCCTCGATACACCGAAGGCTTCATTTCTCTGCCTCTAACAGCTTCCCCATCTCCACTGTCTATTAACTGCTTGCAAAGTATTCCTTCATCAGCAGGCTTTCTCATTACGACGACAACACCTTCGTTCTCTTCAACCTCCGGATCAGCAGCGATATGGTTCATCAATGGGCTAGCCATCTCCTTTCGCCGCTCGACAAAGAAAAGTACGACCTTAGTGAAGGCGGTGGTTATGGAGTTCGCCACGACGACGTGCGCGTTGTGGGCGGACAAGGCCATCTCGGCAAAGCACATAGAGGACAGTAGCGAAATGGCGATCGCGAATGTTTCCCACGCATTTACTTTTAATGTATAGGATATATCAGCCTTCTGTCTCTCTTTGACCTTCTCCACCAATTTATCAAACTCTTCGTCAGATCTTTTAATCATCCTTGCCTTCCATTCAATCAGTCCCTGCGCAACATCGATTTTCTCATCCTTTGCTGTAAATGTATGGGATATGTCAGCCTTCTGTCTCTCTTTCACCATCTCCACCAATTCATCAAACTCTTTCTCAGATCTTTCATCCATCATTCTCTTATATTCTTTCAGTTCCTGCACAACATCGATCTTCTTATCCTTGTGAGCAAATACAGCGCGTTGCTTTATCGCGGTAATCAAGGTGACCCCGTTGGAGGCGAGACTGTAAAACATCATCATGCACCGCCGGCTCCCGAGTTTGTACTTCCAATCGAGCAACAGAGGTACCAACACCCCGCCAAAAAAATACACAAGGGTAATGATGGTGCCTGACTTTCCAGTGCTGTCGCCGGCGCCGAGGGGAATGCAATACAAAAGATGTGAAAGTTTATTAGCAATTGTCTAAATACTTGTAATTAATTATCATCATTAGTGCTTTGACTCTCAACAGTAAGTGTGTGTATACGCAAATATTATGATTGATTTGGATGTGGTATATAACCTCCTGACCATGGCCACTACTTTGTTAAAGAAGCTGTATAAGAAGGCAACGAAAGAGCGTGCCATTGTTCCCTTTTGTTCCTTTCTTGAGAGATGTACTCTGAGAGAGAGAAATGTAGACTAATTAATAAGGCCTATGATTAATACATATAGCAAGATACTAGATAGTCAAAATATATTCATCAGATTCAAAGAATTGGCATTTGATGTATTTTACCTTTTCATCTAAAAGAAACTTTTATCCAAAGCAATGGGTGTAAATGTATAGCACTTTTCTTTTTCATAGAGAAACTAGTAATTTTACACAATGTATTTCTTATTCCATGTATTTTTTTTCTTCTTATTTTGATTCTGTCAAGACGAAGAAATGCAAATCAAGGTAAAAGTATTTTAATCTAAGTTCACTAATATGTATACTTTGGCAATATCAAATTCAAATATTATAACGATCTTTAATGCATTCTAAAAATTATAGTAAATATTTATTTACAAAGCAATAACATTAGACGACAATGCAGAGTACCATCCTGTATAAACAGAAAAATACGAAAGCGACGTCAATGGTTTTCTTGCTGAGGCAAAAGAAAATATTGAAAATTTTTTTAGTAAAAGATGATAGTTAATTGAGATCCAGAACCGAATATCTTCTTCCGCATGATTGCATTTGTTATTTTATTTTTGAAATTAAATTTATGTATACCATTTAATAAGAATAAAAAGGTAAATGTTTGAATGAAAAAAATATGACTTATTCAATCCGAATTAAGTGAAAGTGTTTGAAAAGTTAGATGAAAGATATATAGGTAATAACAAAGTTTAGAAGTAAGGCAGAAATAAAGGTATAGTTTACAGGCAGAAAAAAATTAATCAAGAAAAGAAAAAATAGAGTCCACCTGTCATCCAATCTTGGATGGGAGAACTTGAGTACTTGATAATTCTTAAAAAACTAATTATTAAATAGAAAAGTTCTTATTTAATATTTAGACGAAAAATATAATAATAAATAAAAAGAGAGATTGAAATGAAAAATTAATTAATTATTATTTTAAACGTTTACTTGTTATATTAATTGATAATTTGATTGTTCTTTTAAATAATAATAATTAGCTTAATGCAATATTATATTGATAACAAATTTCCATTCAATTGTGACTTAATTAAAAGACGAGTTAATTAAAATAATATTGAAATATATCAGAAAAATATTAGAGGAAATAATCATAAGAATAAAAAAATAAAAATTGAAGCAAAGAAAAAAGTTGAGTTCAATTAATAGGAAATAAATTAACGCTGAAATAAAGCAATTATGAGCTAATAAGAGAAATGAGTAATTTTAAAATGAACAAAAAACAATTTAAGATAATACAAAAGATATAAAAACAAAAAAGAAAGTAGCTTAAAAATATGAAATAAATAATATAAAAAATTAGCATCAAATTATAACTGAACATAAAAATTAAACAAACATTTCAATTTAGCGTCCAATTAAAATGGAGTGGACGCTGCACCCTGTCTCTTCCACCGTCTCATGGACCATGGTGCCACTGAACCGGGCAGCTGCTGCGCGACAGGCAATGGAGTTGGGAGCAAGGGGCTGGGGGTGGCGAAAAGAGAAGTCATGGTGCTAGGGGAGATGCGTGAAGGGTGAGGCCGGCGAGAAGGTGAGCTCCTGCGGCGATTGCTGCTGGAGATGGGGCATGAGTCGTTGAGACTGCTGAAAGTTGAAGTGGGTGGGGAGGGTGCTGGGGGCCGAGAAGGATGTCGATCTGGTCGCGGATGAAGGCAGCCTTGTGGGAGAGGTCGATGCCATACTTGGCCTCGAGCTGAAGACAGGGGCTCGGGAGGCCGCGACGATTGGCCCCGCTTGCCGGAGCAATGACTCGACGCAGCTGGCGATCCCTTGGTCGGACACCATCGCCGGAAAGCTCAGACCATCCAAGGCCAAGATTCCATGATGGACGAGGCGAAGCGGGGAGCAGAAGCGGCGAACGCGACAAGAAAAATCAATTCTTGAAAAAGCTTACGGGAGTTGGCGTGCGGTCTCGAGAGGGCCTCTCTACCTTCCTGCCCCCATGCCCCTCTCTATCTCTGTAAGGTATCACTGAACCGGCCACCGGCCTGCGTAAGGTGTTGCTCGCTCGCGTGCGAGGCCGCACAAACACTTAGCGGCCACCCGTAAGGATTCCATGTCCAATATTATATTAACTAATAATACAATATAACGCTTAAAACAAAAGAAAAGTTACTTCCGACTTCAGTTCTAATTCCGGACAGGAAGGAGGAGGCAGAAAATGAAATCAATTCAAAAGAATAGAGAGAGAGAGAGAGAAAGAAAACACACCTTACCGAGGGAATGACTCCCAGCGCAAAGCAAATGGGGGGGGGGGGGGGAAGAATAGACAGTGAGAGAGAAAGAAAACACACCTTACCGAGGGAATGACTCCCAGAGCAAAGCAAATAGGGGGGGGTGGATGACACACCTTACGGGGGGGGGGGGGGGGGGGGGGGGGGAGGGGGGGGGTGGATGACACACCTTACCGAGGGAATGACTCAGGGGCGCAAAGCAAATAGGGGGGGGGGGGGGGGGGGGGGGGGTGTGTGTGTGTGTGGATGACACACCTTAACCGAATTTGGATGTCGGAAGAGGGGTGGTGGTGTTTAACGGGGACTAAATTTAAGTTGTAATCATATATTAATAAATTAATGAGGGGATAGTAAGCATGAAGAAAATGAAATTTGGTATATACATTAGTTCGTTACATACTCTCAAGCAATGATTGAATAAAATTAAATATTAATCCATTTTTTATGAATTGTTAGTAAGCATGGAGAAAATATTATTAGGCAAATATATAAATCAATCACATGTCCTTAAACAATAATTAATTAAAATTATAATACTAATCTATAATTTTAGTAGATAGTTAGTAATTATATATTAGGTGATTATTTAGCAACCGTCTCTTTCATCCTTCTTAAATATGTAGTGCCTTTCTTATAAATACCGCGATGAAATCAATTTAAATTCATGTTCCTCCGTATTCTTTCTTCCCGCAGGTGAGATTATTTCTTCTGGTGCATTTTTTTAGTTTGCTATGTAATTATTTCTTTTTTATCTTTAGAAATTAATTAGCCATTATGTATTCATTTATTATTTACCTAATTAATTCAATTTTTATTTCATTAATATATAATCATATTTTAGATGTTTCATGCTTATTATATGGCTCATTTTCATAATTACGTTATATGGCTTATTTTTTTAACAGGATCCCACTAATCGAAAGATACATAATCTTCACATTATTTCTTTTTTTGTTGAGTTTTTTATGCCTATTTTCTTAGTAATTTTATGTACATATATTCAGGTTTGAGTTTTTATGCCTATTTGGTATAGTCTACGCATTCTTTATTTTCTTTCTATGGGATTTTTTGGGGGGATATGAAGGTTAAGAATATGGGAGATGAATCATTATTAGTTAAGCAAGTATATGATCTCCTATTTTTTATTAAATAAATTTCTTTTGTTATGTATTAATGTGAGAAATGAATTATATATTATTAGTGTCATTGGGAATATAAATATCGACGTAAACTTTCTTTATGTTACTTTTAGGAATATCTGTGCAATACTGAAACGTAATTTAATTTGTGATTTCAACGAATCTAAGAAAGATATAATTAAATACTAAAACGTATATTGTACAATGTCAAAAATTGTCTGCGTGAAAATCCTAGCAATTGCTCCCCTTGGAAATTATTCGAACAGGGTATGTTTCACCTTCAAATCATTTTTAAAATTCCTTTTTTTTCACAGAAAATAACCCATTTTTATTCATTCTCGACAAGAATATATAAATTTTTAATGCTTTATAGTTAAATTTTTTACTTTTATTAAATAATAAGTTAGTGAATATTTATTATTCAAACAAGTGATTCTTTGTATGTTAATGAATATGATTTAAAAAATAATGATGATGTATGTGATGTAATTGCTATGATTAGTATGAATAATAGTTAGTGTTGACACTATATATATATATATATATATATATATATATATATATATATATTAATTCATGCACGTAACATAATTTTTTGTGACGATAATGGTGCTGGAGTGATCACAAATGGGAGAGAGAGTATAGTGACACATGAGTGTGACGGATGCATGTTAAAAATTAATTTATCACTAGAAGACATTCATGCCGTACTTATAATTTTACAAATAGCAAATGCACAACATAAGCAACATAAGCACTCTTTTATATGCTTATTTGTATATAAATTACACAAAGTTAACATTATCAATAAAATATTAATCAATATTTTCTAAATTGATAGCCACGAATTAAATCAAGGAAAACAACACATATGTTATGTGAAAAGTATAATACGCATATATTGTGAGTTTAACTTTTTTTTCTTAAGCCCTTTTTATCTTTTGTAGACAGTTAAAATTTTCTATCCTAAGACTTTTTATTTTTCATGGATCACTAGCTCCAGAGCACAAACTTAATTTATATATGCATATTTCATATGTTTTTATAATTTTCTTTATGAAATTAATTTATATATGCATATTATTAACAAACTTATTATTTATGAAAAGATGTATTTGATAGAATAAGTTTATTATTTATGAAAAAACATTTGATAGTTATTTATGAAATTAATTATAGAAGATTATAATTATATAATATTTATATTAACTTGGGAGAATATATTTAATAAATTAATAACAGATTATCCAAATGACGTCATATTTATTCTATTAATATATATATAGTGAAATTATTAAAATATTTTTTGTGTATAACGTATAACTATGTATGACATATTAAACAAAAAATAATATATAAACATTTTGGTAAAAAAAGTAGGATAATTCAACATTTGCATGAATCTACTGCATGCCAACTGCCAAGCATTCATCATATATTTAAAAGTTATCATATTTTTTTTTATAATGAAAGTAGTGATCAAAAGAAATATAAGATATGATTGTATGTATCATTAAATTAATATAGATATCGAATAGACTAATAGATTAAAATTTAAAATTTAAAAGATAATATTTTTTAAGAAGAGAGTAAAATAAATAAAACACAAAGAAAAATTATATAGAGTAATAAATTATTTTTCTATTTTATAATTATTATATTATTTAAATAAATTTAAAATATATCAAACTAATATTTGCTTACTTTATTTAATAAACATATGTTTCATCTAATTTATTATCATCCGCAAATCGCGCGGGCCATCACTTAAGTAAAATCAATTAACATGATATAACTAAAATATTAATACATCGTGTATATTAAAAGCAAAGAAACTTCCAAGGAGAAATTGACATTTGGCAAAAGTAGAAAGTGACAAATGTTCTTAAGAATTTATTTTTAAGTGAGTAATTAGTTACTTAGTAACATCAATTTGTTTTGGATAATTATGCTTTAAAAAAATTTTATGCACTCTTAACTTTGGAATATTAATGATATTAAATTAAAATATACTAATATTACGAAAAACATAACAATATTAAATAATTTTAAGGATAATATTAGTATTGTGTAAATTATTTTTAATACAAATTTTGTATGTATTGTACACATTTTTTAAATTTACACATATTGGAAATTTTAAGTAAATGACATTTAATTGGTAAATAATTATAATTGAGATTTGGACTCTAGAAACAATTTTGTAGCATGATACAAAAGTTTTACTTAAACCTATTTACAATAATGGCCAACATAGCTTATTATATAAAGGAACTAATTTGATGCCAGATGGTGTGCTCTCTCACATTCAACAAATACATCAACCGTCACATGTCCTCTAACATTTTACAATTAACTAAAATGGTTGTTAACATGTTGATTGGAAGTTAATTTGTAACTAAACATTTTGAAATGATTAATTATGTAAGTTATAAAATAATTATAATAAGATTTTAGCTATTCTTATAGGAGTCACTATATTACTAACAGCCTATTAATAAATTATTAACTTAAATTCTGAAATAAAAATTCTGTTTTTTCTAGATAAATTTATTGACATATATGGGTGATATATAAATACAAAAATAAAATATTTTGGATAGTAGTTATAGATTATATTTCAATAGAAAATAAATTTTATATTTATACGAATAGGAAAAAATAAATATTATTAACTTTTTACAAACAAATAACTAAAAATATAACATTAAATATACCTGCTCAATAATTAATATTTTATGTTATATATGCACTATATTTTGAAAGAAAAAGAACAAACTGAAATAACATATATTTAGATAAAAAAATATTTGCATGCACGATTTGAAAATTTATAGAAAAGAATGAATTCAACATTTGCATGGCTCACCAAGTATTCATCATGTACTTAGAGTAGTGATCGAAGCAAATATAATATATCATTATATGTATATATAAAATAGGCTAATAGATTAATATCTCAAAATTAAATGAAAAAAATAATAAAATAATAATTTTTTTAAATCATAATTATCACGTTATATAAGTAATATTACCTATCAAACTAATATTTATTTATTTTATAAATATTTGATTCATCTAATTTTACATCATCGCTCATCGCGCGGGTGTCACACTAGTTAATAAATTATAGAGAAAACTTTGGTCGACCGAATTTGGATGTAGGAAGAGGGGTGGTGGTGTTTAACGGGGACTAAATTTAAGTTGTAATCATATATTAATATATAGGATTAAAAAAATTTAAAATTTTGAGGGGGCAGAGCCTCCTCGCCCACAACGTCAGTCCGCCCTTGCAAATGATATAATTCTTTATTATATGTGATTTCTACTAATAAAAATTCAACTCAAAATATTTTGACATAAGAGATATGTCACTGTATCATACGTTATTACTAATGATATTAAATTATCCAACATTTATTACTTCATTTCTAAATTAAATTTATTCTCATATTTCTCATAACTTCTAGATCTAAATTATACTTCCAACTTAGCAATTACTTTTGTATTATATCTTTATCATACAAATTAACAATACAAAGACTTTTTTCATAAATAACATTACATATGGAAAGTATTCTTATTTAATGACGGGTTAAGAAAATTTAATCATATATGATATTATAAGTTTCATTTTATAACATATTATTTACTTTAGGATATTTTTATATAAGAGCTTTAACATCTTTCGAGACGGCTTGGCTGAGTGAGTGTGACAAAAAATAAAAAATCAAACATGGCATTTGGCGATAATGTATCTAGCATTTGGCGGTATTATCAGAACATGTCATGGAAAAAAGGCAACTTCCAACCCCTTCAAGATATAAATTTTTAAAAAAATGTAAAAAAAAATATCATTTCTATACATTTGCCTCCCAAAATATTGTCTAGCTCCGTCACTATAATTAATATTGATAATATATACATTAAACTAAAGATATATGCTAAGGATTAGCTAACACAATAATTTTAGCATAATTTAAAGTGGCCAAATCTCCTGTTTAATTTTAGACTTTATATTCTGATAATATTAAGTGATATTTCATACGATAAATTGACAGTACATGCTCTACTTCAGGACTTGTGTATATTATTAACATATATTTGAATTGTTTTTTATTTAAATTATTACCCAATAATAATGATAATAATAGTAATAATAATATTATAAAATGTTGTTTAGCAATTTTTATGGAATGCAGAATATCAGCTAATAATATTTAAAATTATTTCAATAGTAATATTGAACTTTTTTCCTTTCTTGAACTCCAATTAAACAAACATATAATAAAGATTGTAAAGACGAGCGAATCAAAGCTCATGAAATCTGAAACTATAGTTGTAACACCCCAAGATGATTTTCACGTATTCAGAGTTGTCCCGAGAACGTTACACAATTCTATATAAATAATTTTTGTGGAAATTAAACTTTATAAAATGCGAAAATAATAATAAAATCGTCTAACAATCTATAATGTCAAGGAGCTGAAAATGTCCACGACTCCACCATACTAAATATGCGGAAAAGTAAAAGCTAACTTAATAATCTAGTAGGACTTAATCCTACACCATGTGCAACAACTCTGTCACTTATCACCCTGCATCACCATCTTCTATCATCTCGCCTACATAAATTCAGATACAGGAGAAAATTCATGAGTATAAAAATACTCAGTACGTAAGGTCTAACCATAATGATAAACAATAACTCAACAATGCTAAAAAATCAATAATAAATAAGGAGCAATAATCAATATAGCACTGAATAAAACATGATGAGGAGAGCTCAATAACCAATAAAATAATATAACCATAAACCCATAAAGATAATCAAGAAAAAAGTCAAAAGATCAATAAATATCAATTAATAATTAATTATGCCTAGTCACTATAGCACTATCCAATTTAATAATTTAATTCAATTATCAATATCGATGGTCATCAGCTGATAATAATTTTTTATACAATTCAATGGGCAGAGGCAAAGCCGGTCACGCCAGAAAATCCGAATGACTACGATTCAATTTCATTCTATTTCAGTTCAATTCAATTTTCATTCAATTCAATTCAATTCAATAGGGAACGCTCAGTCAATTAAGGGAAACTCCATGTCTCTTTCATATAGGCCAGCGGGAGATCAAATCATGGCAAGTCGCCCTTCAATAATAGCGCTAACAATAACTTCGTGATGACGGGGGACCATAACTATCACATGACAACCATAGCTTTCCTAAAGGATGACGTCTCAAACCTCTAGGTACACTATCTACCACATACAATACGATAACAATAATGACCCAAGGGGCTTAGAGACAATCAGAGAACATAAAGACCTAGCAGTTTCCATTTTTTATCTTGTTTATCCTAAAGACCTATCTTTAACAATTCAATTTAAGTTAAACAAAGACCCAATTAGGGAAAAACTACTGGATCAATACTATAATGAATAACAAGATCTCATAGAGTAACAATAACGATAATTCTCAAATCAAATTTGATAAAATTTTATGAGGTCAAATCTGCTAATAATATGATTAAGGATGATAAAAAATAATTAACTATAGTAACTATTCAATTATCTATAATAAAATATTACAAATTATATTTTCTGTCCCCAAAACTTGACCCACGTCGGGTGGAACCCGGGCCGTGTTCGGAAACACCCACTATCACCTCGGCCAGAGCAAACCTGGGCCGGGTGTGTGGTGAACCCGGGACGAGTTGACCGGTTCACCTCCAAATCAATCGCGCCGCAACCCGAGTCGAGTCGAAGCCAGAACCCGGGTCGGGTCAACAGAAACCCGGACCTGGTTGGACAACCCGATTTGGTTCCGAGTTCAACTCGATCCGGATCACGTAGAATCCGAGCCGAGTACAGTAGAACCCGAGCCGAGTTCTGCCGCTGACGAAGAAGTGCGTTCCGACGTGACTTTCCGACCATCATAATTATGTCATATAGTCCAAACTATGCATATGATATATCAATGGAATCCTGGTATAAAGGAGAAGAGCGCAGAAAATCGACGACATAGGGATTCCCCCTACGTACCTAAAGTTGGCTAAAAAACCAACTGAATTCCCTTCTCTGGAAAACAACACGAACGTCGAACTTTGGTCGGCGATTTCTCTCGGTCCACATCCCGACACTCGCAGCCACCACTTGAAACTTCTTTTCTTATATGCCGGCTTCGAAACCAGTCACCGTGTGCTCTCAGGGATGTCTCGGTTCGTGCAAACGAGAGGAAAAGAGAGGCTCGTGGTGCAAAATCTTGTTTTGTAGAAGGGAGTTTCCAGCCACCCCTTTGATGTCTATTTATAGGTGTAAATTTGGGATTTCAATTCTATTAGACCTTGGATTCTCTTAGAATCAATCTTGGGCATCCATCAATAATTTATCACCCCATAATTTCTCAAATTTAATTAAATCCGAGATTAATTATATTTCTATCATAACAATTCAATTAAATTCAATCCCTCTCAAATTCCCTTTTATCTCTTTAACCATATTTTCTAATTTTCCTTGAATTTCAAAATTAAATAATCCTCAAATATTAGATAATGATTTTCTAGATATTATAAATGAATAAAATATTTATTTATTTAATAAAAATCTGGGTTGTTACATCATAATCTCCTTAAAAATAAATTCGTCCTCAAATTTGTTTAAGAGGAAAGTTCTATATCAATCTATTTAAAGAATTCTGGAAAATCCTTCATCATTTCATTTTTCAGTTCTCAATCCAAATCACTTTTACCATGGGTACCATCTTATTTTTCATATGCTTTGTCTAGTACTCCAATATCTCGATGGATTGTTCGGCGTATGTCAGGTCCACAATCAAGTTTGGTTCTTCCATATTCATCATATTAGCATCATCATGTTGATACTTGCGCAACATTGACACGTGAAAGATGTTATGCACGTGTCCATATGATGGTGGTAGCGCCAACCTGCAGGCTGCATCCCCAATCAATGCAAGTATCTTAAATGGACCAACATACTTAGGGCACAACTTGCATTTCTTGCTGAATCTCATTACTCCTTTCATTGGAGAAACTTACAACATCACTCGATCTCCAACCTTGAAGATCTGTTCTCTTCTATTCTTGTCAGCATAAGTCATTTGCCTTGTGAATGCTGCTTTTAACCTTTCTCTAATGAGACGAACCTTTTCAGCATCCTCCATGGTTTGCTTTAACACTTTCTCTGACAAGAATTGTCGTCCTCCCACTTCACAATGGAAGATGAGTATCCCAACTGTCACTTCAGTTCAATGCACATGCTCGGATCATATCTTCCAATGTCTATATGGTGCGCTCAGACTATCCGTCTGTCTGAGGATGGAACATTGTGTTGAAATTCAATTTTGTTCCAAACGCACTCTGAATGCTCCGCCAAAATTTGGCCGTAAATCGTGGATCCCTATCCGACACAATGGAGACTAGCACTCCATGTAGTCGAATAACATCCTTAACATAAATGTCCATCAGGCTTTCGACGGACTGCTTCCATTTGATGGGGATGAAGTGAGCTGCTTTACTGAATCGGTCCACCACCACCCATATCGCATCATGGCCCTGCGGGGTTTTTGGAAGTCCTATAACAAAATTCATCATTATCTTTTCCTATTTCCATTGTGGGATTCCAAGTTCTTGCAAGGTTCCATATGGCCTCTGATGCTTAACCTTCACTTGTTGACATATAATGCACCTTGCAACGTATTCAGCTATGTCTTTTTTCATGTTGTTCCACCAGAAGGTCCGTTGCAAATCCTTGTACATTTTTGTGCTTTCAGGATGAATGAAAAATTTTGATTTGTGGCATTCATCAAGCACTCGCCTTCTTAATCCTTCATTATCAGGGACCCACAAAAGTCCTCTATATCTGATCACTCCATTTGTGACTGATAAGTCAGCAGGAATCTTTTCGCACAACTTGAATAGGTGGTTGTATTCATTATCATTCGGATGTGCATTTCCAATCTTCAATAGTAGTTCAGATTGCACGCCGAGGTGTGCCATAATCCGTACACCATCGCTGCTAGTCACTGGACTAACTTGTATAATGCAGTCGATCATATTCCAGCGACTCACTCTCAAGCATGCGAGTGATCCTACCACTTTCTGCTGAGCGCATTGGCCACTGAGTTCGCCTTGCCTCAAACTACCATACAAGACTCATGGATGGGCGTACTCAGTATGAGTTAAGTGGGATCCATAAAAACCCTTGCCTCAATCTCATTCGATTGGGATCTTGGGTCTGCTGCCTATTCCCTATTGGGCTCTAAGCCTACGCTCATTGTCTTCTGAGCCTAGGGTCTGTTGAATGACCCGCAACAATTTGCTTTTGGGAGCTCATGGGATATGTTCTGGAAAAGCCATAGCAGTTGCTCCCAGCATAACAATAACAATACGATTCGATTAGTATGAGCTCCATAATCTATAGCACAATACAATACTTACTTGACCCTACTTGATGACTGCAGTTGCTTTACTGAATCGGTCCACCACCACCCATATCGCATCATGGCCCTGCGGGGTTTTTGGAAGTCCTATAACAAAATTCATCATTATCTTTTCCTATTTCCATTGTGGGATTCCAAGTTCTTGCAAGGTTCCATATGGCCTCTGATGCTTAACCTTCACTTGTTGACATATAATGCACCTTGCAACGTATTCAGCTATGTCTTTTTTCATGTTGTTCCACCAGAAGGTCCGTTGCAAATCCTTGTACATTTTTGTGCTTTCAGGATGAATGAAAAATTTTGATTTGTGGCATTCATCAAGCACTCGCCTTCTTAATCCTTCATTATCAGGGACCCACAAAAGTCCTCTATATCTGATCACTCCATTTGTGACTGATAAGTCAGCAGGAATCTTTTCGCACAACTTGAATAGGTGGTTGTATTCATTATCATTCGGATGTGCATTTCCAATCTTCAATAGTAGTTCAGGTTGCACGCCGAGGTGTGCCATAATCCGTACACCATCGCTGCTAGTCACTGGACTAACTTGTATAATGCAGTCGATCATATTCCAGCGACTCACTCTCAAGCATGCGAGTGATCCTACCACTTTCTGCTGAGCGCATTGGCCACTGAGTTCGCCTTGCCTCAAACTACCATACAAGACTCATGGATGGGCGTACTCAGTATGAGTTAAGTGGGATCCATAAAAACCCTTGCCTCAATCTCATTCGATTGGGATCTTGGGTCTGCTGCCTATTCCCTATTGGGCTCTAAGCCTACGCTCATTGTCTTCTGAGCCTAGGGTCTGTTGAATGACCCGCAACAATTTGCTTTTGGGAGCTCATGGGATATGTTCTGGAAAAGCCATAGCAGTTGCTCCCAGCATAACAATAACAATACGATTCGATTAGTATGAGCTCCATAATCTATAGCACAATACAATACTTACTTGACCCTACTTGATGACTGCAGTGGTTGCTCATAATAGTAGTTGCACATGGACTCAATTCTATCTATTAAATACAGCTAAGAAGTGCCTCTCCTTAGGCTCTGATACCTTTTGTAACGCCTCAAGACCTACGTGACTTTCACGTGCTCAGAGTCGTCTCAAAAACGCTACGCAATTCTATATAAATGATTTTTGCGAAAATTAAACTCTATAAAATGCGAAAATAATAATAAGATCGTCTAACAATCTATAATGTCATGGAGCTGGAAATATCCATAACTCCACCATACTGATGCATGCAAGATACAACATATTTTAGATTATTATTTTAGTTAATTATTCTGTAATTTGATCATGGCATGCATCATTTTTACTCACTTTTAATCATCATTCCGGATTTATTAATTTTAATTATTAATTCTCTGAATATTTTTAATTGTGGATGAATTAATTAAAATTTGATAATCATTTTGCATAAAAGGGCGAATAAGGGATTATATTAAAAGAAGTATTAACGTATCGGCCGCAATTCAGATCATATCGGCCGAGAACCCCAACATCAAAGTTCGTATCGGCCGAGAATTCCATATCAACCAAAGTTTGTCGACCGAAAAATCCAATGTTTATCACTATCGACCTTAACCGTTGGGTGCAAAGGAGCTTTTTTGGCCGAGATTCTGAAAGAGATATAAGTTTATCGGTCGAGATTCAGACTCTTTTATCATTTTGGCCGAAAATTTGAATGGAGTAAAGATAAGAGAATGTTTATCTTTTTGAACGTAAAGATAAAAGAAGCCATCGTATCGACCGAGATTTGAAGGGAGTAAAGATAAAAAGATTTTATCTTTTGGGCATAATGGCAAGGAAACCTATTATTTTGGCCGAGATTCCATGAAGGTGTAAAGATGAAAATAGTTTATCCTTGGGCGAAATTATCATTTTGGCCGAGAACGTATCAAGTTTTATCCACTAAATTTAAAGTCAACTGTACGATGTTACGGCTGGGATCAAATTGAAGGCTGTCCGCACCTATAAATACGTGAAGAATCCATCATTTCAATTCGTGCTCTGAAGTTCAGGTTTCTTCCACGGTGAGTCATAAATCTGCATGCTACGACCAAGAGGAGAGAGGTGCGACGGCTGAAAGTTGATCGTGATTCTGATCAAGTTCGAGAGGTTGCCCAACTGTCTGCCCAAATCTGAGGATCCTATTTTATTCTTGGTGTAATTCTTCCAATTATTATTGTTATTTTGTTATTATCTCTCCAGAATTTCTAGGATGAACTCCATATTTTTTATTTATTTCATTTTAGGAGATTATTATTGACGGGAAACTATTTGGACCCTATATTATTTGTTCTAATCTTTTCTGATCATTTAGTTAATTGTGCTTAGTGCTTTTGATTTAATTATTTGAATTTCTGAGTTGAGTAATTACCAGTTTGTGGACTATTTGATTTCAGAATTCATTAATTAAATTAATTGATTTTAATTGAAATTAATAATTGACATAAATTTGATAACTAGTATGTGGAGAATCAAATTTGTGTGGTCTGTTAATCTATATCAGTTTGTGGAGTGATTAATAGTCTAGGGAATCCAATTTAATGCGTCTTAATTTTAATATGATTTGATGGGATGCCAATTCGAGGAGACTTCAATTCTTATTAAATTAAGATAGTTTAATTTGCATACTTAGATTGAGGGGATGCCAGTTTGTGGAGATCGCAATTTGATCATGTCAAATTAATAATTTGGGGAGACTCTAATCCATCTTTAAATATTAGATTTATCTTTTATGGTTCAAATATTTATCCTGATTTATTTTCATTCTAAGACCTAACTTCAACACCATTATCTTATCTTTATCTTATTTTCTTTATTTTATTTTACAAAACCTTTTTTTTCAAAATCCCTGTTTTTCCTCTCTTATTAATTTATAAATTCAGATATTGAATTAATAATATTCCTCGTGGGTTCGACGCTCTTTACTCTTTTTTACTATATTACTTGAGCGACTAGTGCACTTGCTAGTGATTCTATTTTGCTACATCATTTTACGCATCACATACTAAATATGCAGAAAAGTAAAATCTAACTCAAGAATCTAGTAGGACTTAATCCTACACCATGTGCAACAACTCTTTCATTGAGCCTGATCACCTGCATCACCATCTTCTATCATCTCGCATGCATGAATCCAGATGCAGGGGAAAATCCATAAGTATAAAAATACTCAATACGTAGGGTCTAACCATAACGATAAATAATAAATTAACAGTGCTAAAAAATCAATAATCAATATAGCACTGAATAAACATGATGAGGAGAGCTCAATAACCAATAAACAATATAGCCATAAACCCATAAAGATGATTAGGAAAGAGGTCAAAAAATCAATCAATATCAATTAATAATTAACAATAATCAATTATGCCTGATCACTATGGCCTATTCAATTTAATAATTCAATTCAATTATCAATATCGATGGTCATCGGCCGCTAACAATTTTCTATACAATTCAATGGGCGGAGGCACAGTCGGTCAACGCCAAAAAATCTGAATGACCACGATTCAATTTCATTCTATTTCAGTTCAATTCAATTTTCATTCATTTCAATTCAATTCAATCTTTGGAGTTATTCAATTTAATAGGGAGCGCTCAGTCAATTAAGGAAAACTCTATGTCTCTTTCATGTAGGTCAGTGGGAGATCAAACCACGGCAAGCCGCCCATCAATAATAGCGCTAATAATAACTTCGTAATGGCGGGGGACCATGGCCATCACAGGATAACCATAACTTTCTTAAAGGATGACGTCTCAAACCTCTAAGTACACTATCTGCCCCACATAATACAATAACAATAATGACCCAGGGGGCTTAGAGACAATTGGAGAACATGGAGACCCAGCAGTTTCCATCTTTTATCTTGTTTATCCTAAAAATCTATCTTTAATAATTCAATTTAGATTAAACAAAGACCCAATCAAGAAAAAACTACTGGATCAATACTATAATGAATAACAAGATCTGATAGAGTAACAATAATAATAATTCTCAAACCAAATCTGGTAAAATTTGATGAGGTCAGATCTGCTAACAATATAATCAAGGATGATCAGAAATAATTAACTATAGTAACTATTCAATTATTTGTAATAAAATATTACAAATTACGTTTTTTGTCCCTAGAACCCAGCCTACATCGGGTGGAACCCGGATCGTGTTCGGAAACGCGCATTATCACCTCGGCCGAACCCAGGCCGAGTTGACTGATTCACCTCCAAATCAATCGCGCCGCGACCCGAGTCGAGCCGAAGCCAGAACCCGGGTCGGGTCAACAGAAAGCCAGGCCGGGTTGGACAACCCGATCCGATTCCGAGTCCAACTCAGTCCGGATTACGTAGAATTGAGCCGGGTACAACAGAACCCGACCGGGCCGAGTTCTGTCGCCGACGGAGAAGTGCATTCTGACGCGACTTTCCGACCATCTTAACTATGTCATACCATGTTCAAACTATGCATATGATATATCAATGGAATCCTGGTATAAAGGAAAAGAGAATAGGGTTCCATGTCGTGGAAAATCGACGACATAGGAATTTCACTTACGTACTTAAAGTTGGCTGAAAAACTAACTGCATTCCCTTCTCTAGAAAATAGCACGAACGCCGAATTTTGGTCGGCGATTTCTCTCGGTCCACGTCTCGAAACTCGCAGCCACCACTTGAAACTTCTTCTCCTATATGCCGGCTTCGAAACCAGCCGTCGCATGCTCTGGAGATGTCTCGGTTCGCGTGCAAATGAGAGGAAAAGAGAGGCTCGTGGTGTAAAATTATGTTTTGCAGAAGGGAGTTTCCAGTCATCCTTTTGATGTTTATTTATAGGTGTAAACTTGGGATTTTAATTCTATTACACCTTAGATTCTCTTAGAATCAATTTTGACCATCCATCAATAATTTATCACCCCATAATTTCTCAGATTTAATTAAATATAAGATTAATTATTTTTCTATCATAACGACTCGATTAAATCCAATCCCTCTCAAATTCCCTCTTATTTCTTTAATCATATTTTCCAATTTTTCTTGAATTTCGAAATTAAATAATTTTCGAATATTAGATAATAATTTTTCAAATATTATAAATGAATAAATTTTGTTTAATGAAAATCTGGTTTGTTACGATAGGACCTTTTTGCATAATTTGGAATCTGGAATTCGATATTTCATATTTGACTCGCGCCCTTATGGACCGAGCAAATTGCACAAGTAATCAATGAGACGCCGAAAGCTCATGACGTAAATAATTCCTAATGTATTATGATCCATAAAGTATTGAATTATAAATTAATTTCATTTATTTGATTTGTTGAAAGACACCACGAGTTCAATCTTAATCCTCCTCATGAGGTGTGAAAGCCTTTTCCAATTGAAGGAAGTGTCGCCGAGTTACATTACTTTTTGGGTGTAATCCTTAACGTCACTTAGTAATCTTTAATGTCACTCTTCCGTTACTCATTCTACCCTTATAATTTAAAATTATACAATCGTTTTGTATTGGAAGATCAAAAGTCTCCTCCTTTTTTTCCAATAACAGAATTTATTATTTTATAATAATTAACATAAAAAATCTGCTTTTTTATAATATTAGAAGATCAAAACTCTTTTTTTCTTTCTTAAAAAATAAGATTATTATTTTAAGTAATGAACATGAAAAGTTGTTAATATTATAAATTTTACATTGTATATAATTATGTAGATATTTTATTCAACTTATTTAATATTTTTTTATATTTACTTTAGTCAGCTTATTTGACATAGCGTTACATTTTCAGAGACATAATAAATATAAAAATATTAAATAAGTTGAAGAAAACATAGGTACTGTGATAGAATAATTATAGTCAAATAAAGTAAAAATTATAACATTAAAAATTTTCATGTTAATTATTTAAAATAATAATTTTATTTTTGAAGAAATAAAAAAGAGATCTTTGATATTATAATATTTTAAAAAATATAGACTTTTGTTGTTAATTATTATGAAATAATAAATTCTGTTATTGGAAAAAGAGAAGACTCAACTTTAAAAGTGGGATTAAGAACACCCTACTTTTTTTTCTCTCACTGTGTAGCAGTGTATGTCGTCTCCTTCATTTCCTTGTACGGCTTTATTGTTTCATGTCTACATGTAGTGTGCAGTATAAAAGGACGTGTAGACGTTTGGATGCATAATAAAATCCAAACGAATAAATCAATTTAATAACGTATTCTTAAAAAAATAAACATATTTCTATTTTACCATCTATTTGATTCGAAGTTAATAATTTTTAAAAACATAATATTTTGAAATTAATTTTTTATCATATAGAGTTAACATTTAATATAATAATAATAATAATAATAATAATAATAATATTATTATTATTATTATTATAATACTTTATTAAAATTTAAATATATATAATTTGAAAAATTGAAAAGAATAAGAATACATTTCAAAAGAATATTTACGTTCTCTTTACAAGGTTAAAAGTGGTGATTTTATCAACTTCGAGTGATTTTTGTCTTTTTCAAAATTTGACTGACTTATTTTAATTCCATCGTGTGTTTGACTATATTCTAGGAGTAACGTGATATTCCAACGTTTATTTCGTATCCAATGTACTTTCATTTAAATAGAAAATATAGTTTTAGCTTTTTTTCTTCACATTCTCTCTCCCACGATCTTTTTCATTTTGTTCGATTTCATCTTTGTCTCTAATGACAATTCTTCGATTATCACTAACAAGTTATCAGAGCTCACAAATTCTGACATGGTATCAGAACCGAGTGCTTCACGATCTAGCACTGTCGGAAGCTCGGAGTCGCCATCTCTAATATCCACTTGATCATTGCCGACTAAAACTTCTACAGCATAAATGGCGCCTGCAAGTCTAGGCGCGAGGTCCTTCCTCATTTTCGATTTTCTGCATCGATGATCAAATTTTTTTCCCTCCGCTTGATTCTTGTTTCTTTTCTTCTTCCGACAAGAATCGATTTCTATTTTTCTCTTTCTCTTTCATCTTTGTGTTTCCTTGTTCCCATTTGCTCTTCCAACGCTACGGATGTCCATCGATCGCCATATTTGTGTTTCTCTTTTCGAAACTCTATTTTTCTTTGTGTTCCATGTTGCCGATTGTTTTCGACAATTTGAATCACCGATGTTGTCGTCAGAGTTCTTCCAACCATTTCCATCTTTGATGTCTTTGTTCTTCCTACTTTTGGCGATGCTCACTACATGGCTCAATTTATTAAGAAAATTGATCTGATACCGTCCGTCCACCATCTGATCTAATCGGATGTTGCGCTGCTCCTTGCTGTCGACGGACGCGTAGGTGGCCACTAGCGTCCACATCTCCGTTGACAACTGCACGTGGATTGTCCGCATCTCTCAGCATTGATGTCGTCTCGGAATCCTTTGCTAAATCTCGAGCTCAATTTGGTCTCCCATGGTCGAGATCTGAGGCCGCAAGTGACCAAGACCTAGCGGCTATGGCTAAAGGGACGACCTTTGTCCTCCTCCTTCTTTGCCTCCTCGTCGTCCCCTTCTCTTCGATGACTCCGCTGGCGAGGATCTCGTCTCTACCCTCGACTAGCAAGAGGCCTATTGATAATGCTTTGAATCTGAATCCAGTCGTAATCCTATGTGATCCCCCTATGTAGTTAGGCGCTTCAGTAGATTTTTCGTACGGGGGTCTCGCTTCCCGATCTAGGGTGAACCTCGTAAATCTCTATGTTCTTCTGTGTTCGTGCGATCTCTCTCCCTCTTTTTCGTAACAAACTGGTATCAAATCTTTAGAGTTCGTCAGCGATTCTCGATCAAGCAGGCAGATGGTGTCGCACAACGTGAATATGGAGAAGTTCGCCGGCAGAAATAGTTTCGGGTTGTGATAGATCAAAATGCGGGCGCTTCTGAAATAACAAAGAGTGTGGGCACCGTTCTCAAACGTGTCGAAGAACAAACCAAAGGAGGAAGACTCGAAGGGTAAAGAAAAGGAGATCGGCCTTGCTACTTTGGCGGCATAGGAGGAGAAGGCGCACTCGATGATTTTGTTGTGCCTGATGGATGAAGCGATAATCGAGGTCATAGATGAAGAAAAGGCGGTCGATCTATGATTGAGGCTCAAGAGTTTGTATATGACGAAGTCTCTCACCAACAAGTTACTATTGAAGCAACATTTGTTCGCCCTCCGCATATAAGAAGGTACTCCTATGAAGGAATATAGTTAAATTCTTTGTTGATGAAACTGAGAAATATCGATGTTAAGATCAAGGATGAAGATGCTACCCTAATTCTGTTAATTTTACTTCCTCTATCATATGAGAACTTTGTTCAGTCTATGATTATTGGAAATGAAATTATATGTCTGGAAGAAGTAAGATCGAATCTCCATACTCATGAACTTCGACATAGGGCATCTGAAAATTCTGCAGAGACTCAGGCTGCAGGATTGATATCGGCCGTGGAGAAGGGACATTTCTCAAATTCCAAGAAATCCCAATCAAAGAAGAAGAAAATCACTGCGAAAGATATCTGTAATTACTACAAAGAACCAAGTCATTGGAAGAAGGATTGCCCGAAGAAAAAGAAGACTCCCGTCGCTGCGGTGACACATGAAACTGAAAATTCTAAAGATGATTTAGTTCTGGCTACTATTGAACACGAATATTTGGAGGATGATTGGGTTCTTGATTCGGGGTGTTCCTATCATATGACTTCGAATAAAGAATAGTTCTCATCTTATCAAAAGACTAACGATGGAAATGTCATAATGGGCAATAATGCATCATGTCAGATAGTTGGGATCGGTTTTGTGCAAATCAAGAGTCATGACAATTTTGTGAGGACGCTGACAGATGTCCGTCATGTTTCACAACTGAAGAAGAATTTGATATCACTTGAAGTTTTGGACTCTAAAGGGTATCAGATCAATGTTGCTGTAGGCATCCTCATGATCATGAAGGATAATGTTATAGTTTTGAAGGGAGTTAGACAAAAGTCCTTATATATACTACAAGGCAAGACAATTTCTGGCATTACTATAGTGGGTAGCTCATCTGAATTAGAAAAGTCCAAGTTGTGGCACATGCAGCTTGCTCATATGACTCAGTACGGGATGAATAGTCTCAGCAAGCAAGGTCTTCTAGGAGGTTAGAAGATATCTGAAATTGAATTCTGCAAGCACTGCATATTCGGCAAACAACGAAGGCTTCAATTTATCAAGGCAGTGCATAGGATGAAGGCGACACTTGACTATATCCATGTTGATTGTTGAGAGTCCCTCTCGTGTTCCATCGTTGGTACTTCTTGTTCGTGATTGATGACTACTCGAGGATGACTTAGCTATTCTTGATGAAGCATAAGAGTGAGTCCTTCAAGGCCTTCAAGTAGTGAAAGATTTTGGTGGAAATTTAGACGTCGAAAAAATTGAAGTGTCTTTGCACTGATAATGGTTTGGAGTTCTATTATGCTGCATTCGACCAGTTTTGCAAAGATGAAGGCATTGCCAGACATCACATAGTCAGAGATACTCCACAGTAGAATGGAGTTGCAGAACGAATGAACGGGACACTTCTGGAGAGGACAAGGTGCATGCTATCTAACACTGGCCTTATTAGCTGTTAACACAGCTTGCTACTTGATGAATCGAAGTCCAACGATTGCGATTGATCTCAAGACTCCAACTGAGGCATAGTCAGGAAACCTTACTGATTATACTAATCTAAAAGTTTGGTTGTCCAGAATACTATCACGTCAATGAAGGGAAGTTGGAGCCAAGGGCCAAAGAAGGAGTGTTCGTGGGATATGGTGCAAAAGTGAAGGACTACAAAATCTAGTCTCCTTCGTAATATAAAGTCATCCATAGCAGAAGCGTAACCTTTGACGAAGCATCAATGCTTCAGTTGAAGGTGGAGACTGAAAAAGAGTGTTAGTAAATATGTGGAGGTTAAAATCACTCAAATTGAGGATGATGCCAAAGGATCACATCAAAAAGCAGAACCAGAAGATGAAGAATCTAATGAGCAACTTGAAGAGGAGTCAATTATTGCTAGACGTTCTTGTAGAGAAGTGGGTCCTCCTAAATGATATGACTTTGATGACATGGTTGCTTATGCACTGTAGGTAGCTAAAGAGGTGAAGTCCCTAGAGCCGTCCAATTATAAGGATTCCATCACACGTGTTGAATCTGAATGATGGATCACTGCAATGGGGAGGAGATGGAGTCTCTTCACAAGAATCAGACTTGGGAGCTGGTCAAGTTGCCTAAAGGCAGAAAGATCGTTGGCTGTAAATGGATTTTCAAGAAGAAAATTAGAATTCTGAGAGTTGAAGACACAAGATACAAAGCACGACTGGTTGCTAAAGATTATAGTCAGAAAGAAGGTGTGGACTACAATGAGATATTCTCACATGTTGTCAGACATACTTCTATTAGGGTACTGCTTGCTCTTATAGTACATCAGAATCTAGAACTTGAGCAATTAGATGTGAAGACTGTTTTCCTCCATTGAGAAATTGAAGAAGACATTCTTATAAGCCAGCCTGAGTAATTCTTCATTCCAGGAAAGAAGAATCGAATTTGTAGACTGAAGAAATCTTTGTATGACTTGAAGCAGTCCCCCAGACAATGGTACAAAAAGTTTGACAGTTTTATGATTAGTAAGGGATTCAGTCGAAGTCCCTATGATTGCTGTGTATATCACAAGAAGCTGAATGATGGATCCACCATCTATCTGCTCTTGTGTGTTGATGATATGCTTATTGCCGCTAGAGACATGACAGACATTCAGAATTTGAAGAAGCTCCTCAGTGCAGAATTCGATATGAAGGATCTTGGTGCAGCACAAAAAATTTTGGGGATGAAAATTCTAAGGGATCGTGCACAGGGTAAACTCTTCTTATCTCATAAAAATTATATTCAGAAGATTTTTATCCATGTTTGGAACGTCTGGAGCAAAACCTTTGAATACGCCATCAGCTTCATTTGTCTGTTGACTTTGTACCAAAATCAAAAGCAGAGGAGTACATTTCTCGGATTCCATATACTAGTGCAATTGGAAGTCTGATGTATGTCATGGTTTGCACAAGACCAAAAATTGCTCATGTAGTTAGTATTGTCCAGTAGGTTCATGAGCGATACAGAAAAAGAGCATTGGTAAGCAATGAAGCGAATCTTGCGGTATCTGAGAGGAATATCTGATATTGACCTCATCTATAGAAGTGATAAATAGTGTTTGGTTGCAAGGTACTAAGATTCTGACCATGGAAATGTTGACGGAAGACTATTTATCACATGCTATGTCTTCACTTTGAGCAGTTCGGCTATTAGTTGGAAGGCCACACTTCAGTCATTAGTTACATTATCTACCACAGAGGCTAAGTATATGGCAGTGGCAGAAGCTGCCAAGGAAGACATCTGGTTAAAAGGCTTAGTTGAATATCTCAAATTACATCTGGAGCAGGCTACAGTGCATTATGACCGTCTGAGTGCAATATGTTTAACCAAGGATCAAGTGCATAATGATAGAACTAAACATATTGATGTCAGATATCACTTCATCCATACCGAGAAGATGATCAATATGAAGAAGATTGGCACTGAAGACAATCTAGTTGATATGTTTACAAAATTTATTCCTCAAGGCAAGTTCCAGCAATGCTTGAACTTGCTTAACATTAATACTTGATAATAGCCCCGAGGTGAGGCTGGTGGCGACATGGCATGGTATTGAAGTTTTTTTTGTGCTCAAAAGATAATTCAAGTCGACGTGAAGATTTGTTGATAATCTTGAATCTGAAATCAGTCATAACCCTATGTGATCCCTCTATGTAGTCAAGCGCTTCAGTAGATTTTCCCTACGAGGGTCTCAAGGGGCGGAGCCTCCTGGGCAAAAAATTTTTAGGAATATTCTGTATGTTATTCGAAATTGATTTATTTCCTTATCACAAGATAGTGTTGAGAATTAAAAGATAAATTAGGAAAATAATTCAGCACATAATCGAGTAATAAAGGAACAATTTTTTAAGAAAAAAATTATCATTGCATGATATTTTGCTATATTAAAATTAAAAATAAGATTGCCTATAAATAGGCTTACAACTACATAAGCAAAATAACAAAGATCATGCCTAAAAACGTGGCAGATCATGCACACATTCACCACTAACACACTACTACACTAATTACATTACCCCGTAACCATAACTACCACATCACCACAGACTATTCATTAACTCCATAATTAAATTTTTTTCAAAAACAAAATGATGTGGATAATATTTTTTGAATTACATTTCAACACCCCTCTGATTTAAAACTACAGACTCCAAGCAATTTTGTGAAAAATGCATGCTTGCTAATATGAAGAGCTTTGGTGAACAAATCTGCCATTTGTTGATTTGTACCGAAGAATTCTAATTTGATTTCTTCATCCTCCACTAAGCTTTAATGATGATGTATTTCAATGTGCTTTGTTCTTTCATGCATAACTGGATTCTTGGTAATTGCTATTTCTGATTTGTTATCACAATAAATAATTATTGCTTCATTCTGTGATTGATGTAGATCCAAGAAAATTCTTCTTAACCATATTGCTTGACATCCAGCAGATGTAACAATATACTCTGCTTCAGAAGATGAGAGGGCAACAATTGCTTGCTCCTTTGAATACCATAAATTGCTCATGATCCATGACTAAAAACATTTCATGAAGTGCTCTTTCTATCATCCAAAGATCTTGCCAATCACTATCAGTAAAGACAAACAACTTGAAATTAAAAATTTTAGAATACCAAATACCAAAGTCCACCGTGCCAGTAATATAGCACAAAATGCATTTGGCTACTCCAAAATGATGTTTTGTTGGAGAATGCATAAATATGGATACAAAACTAACAAAAAAAGAGATATCTGGTCTTGTGTGAGTCAAATAAATTAAGCCACCAATCAAACTTCTAAATGCTCTTTTATCAGCATGACTTGTACCATCATCAAGTTTGAGCTTTTCATTCACATTCATAGGAGTGGCATCACCTTTGTAATTGAGCATATTGAACCTGTCCAAAAAATTATTAGCATATTTTTTTTGAGAAATAAATATGTCATGAGTACCTTGCTTCACTTCTATACAAAAAAAAATAGTTCAATAGTCTCAAATATGTCATTTCAAAATTTACCATCATGCATACTTTAAAATCAGCCACAAGTAATTGAGAAGATCCCATTTATAGAATATCATAAATATATAGGCAAATTATAATAAATCCAACCCCTTTTTTCTTTCAAGTAGAGTGTTGGCTCAATTTCACTTCTGCGAAAATCATTGTCAATAAAAAATGAATCAATCTTACTGTACCATGCTCGATGAGCTTGCTTTAGGCCATACAAAGCCTTTCTCAATTTGTAAACTTTGTCTTCCTTGCCATTAATAACAAAACCTTCTGGTTGACTGACATAGACATCTTCATTCAAATCATCATTCAAAAAAGTTAATTTTATATCAAGTTGATAAACAGACCATTGCAATTGAACAGCTAAGGCTAGAAGTAATCTCACTATTTCAAGACGTGCAACAGGAGAAAAAGTTTCTTCAAAATCTATACATTGCTCTTGTGCATAGCATTTTGCTACAAGCCTTGTTTTGTGCTTCTGAATGATTTCATATATTTAGTTTTAAACACCCATTTCAAACCAATCAAATTTTTATTGTCAAGCAAATCAACTAACTTCCATGTATGATTTCTTTTAATAGACATCATTTCTTTTTTCATTACATTGCACCATTCTTTTTTTTTTCCATTGCTTCTTCTAAGCATGTTGGATCTGAGACAAATAAGGCAAATTGGCAAGAATCATATATTTCTTGCAAAGAAAGAAATTTTTTTGGCGCAAAATTAGGTGAATTTTCTGAGGAATTGTTTCCACTACTTGGAACACATTCATTTTTTGTAGGTGCTGCAACAATATTTTTTTCACCTTATGTAGGAAACTCAATTTGAAAATCAATCACATTAGTTCTATTTGTCTCCTCCCATGTCCAATTGCATCTTTCATCAAAGATAACATTTCTACTAATAACTACTTTGTTAGTAGAATGATTGTATAACCGATAAGCTTTGGATTGAACAAAATAGCCAACAAAAATATATTTCTTGAACTTGTAATCAAACATTTGACAATTTTCAGAATTGTTCAAAACATATGAAATGCATCCAAAAACTTTCAAATGACTTACTTTCGGTTTGCAACATTTCCATGCCTCATAGGGAGTCTGATTTTGCACTGCTTTTATTGGAAAAATATTCAACAAATATACTATAGTTGCAACTGCTTCAGCCCAAAAAGTATTGGAAATATTCTTCTCTTTTAGCAAACTTCTTGTCATTTCCACAATTGTTCGGTTCTTCCTTTCGGTAACACCATTTTGCTAAGGTGTATATGGAGTTGTAAGCTGCCTTTGAATTCTCTGTTCTTAAAAAAAATGGTTAAATTCATTTGATAAAAATTCACCACCTCTATTTGTGCGCAGAATTTTTATGTGATAACCACTTTCATTTTTCACCATAGCCTTGAATTTTTTGAACACATCAAATGTCTCAGATTTCTGCTTAAAAAAATATACACAATTCATGCGAGAATAATCATCAATAAATAATACAAAATATTGACTACCACTGAAGGACTTTGTTTGCATAGGTGCACATAAATTTGTATGAATAATTTCAAGAGGATACTTTGCTCTGTATGATTTTCCTACAGAATATGTCTTTTTGCATTGCTTTTCAAAAATGCACCCTTCACAAACTTCATCAAGAGAATCAATTTCTGGAAGAGCAACATTTATATTCATTCTAGTCAATAATTTTAGTCCATTAATGTTGGGATGACCATACCTTAAATGTTAGAGTTTAGCCTCAAAAATTGGATGAACCAAAAATGCATAAGAATTTGAAAAATTCAGAGGAAAGATGTAATTTTTTTCCATAGCAACTTTTGCAATAATTTGTCTAGATTTGTTATCTTTGACCAAGCAAACATCATCATCAAACAAAATAGAATAACCACTTGGCATCAACTGTCCAATGCTTAAAAGATTATTCTTTAAACTAGGAACATAAAAAATAGCATGGAGAATTTTTTTTTTACCATCATTCTGTCGAATAGCAATTGTACCTTCTCCTTCAACTTGCACAAGTTTATCATCTCCAAATCTGAGCTATATTTTCTTTGACTCATTAAGCACTTTAAACAATGATCTCATTCCATTCATATGGTTAGAACAACCATTGTTTAAAAACCATACTTCATTTATATTAATAGAATGATAATATGTCAAAAATAACTTACTTTCTTCTTCTTTCTACAAAATTTGCTAATTGCTTTGCCTTGGTCCAAAAATTTGCCTCAATATGCCCATGCTTCTTATAGTAGTAGCATTGAACATTACTTTTGTACTCATTACTTTTGCCTCTACCATAACTTCTTTCTCGGCCTCTTCCACGAAATTCGTTACGACCATGACCTCTATTGCAATTAGATCGAGGTGTTTTTACTTTAGCTTGAAAAGCTTTTTCTTCAACTTTTTCTACAAATCTGATCATTCTTGCTTCATGTGCTTGCAAAGAACCCATTAGTTCATCAAAAGAGAGTATAGATCAATCTTTAAACTATTCAATTGCGACAGCTACATAATCAAATTTTGAGGTCAAAATCCTCAAAATTTTAGCAACAACAATTTTATCATCAATCTTTTCTCCATAAGATTTCATTTGGCTAATCACAGTAGTTACTCTTGACAAAAATTCTTGAACTGACTCATTTGATTTCATAAACATCTCAAAATCTCGACGAAGAGTTTCCAATTTAACTGTTATTACTTTGATGTTTCTTGATACTCTTTTTGTAACATACCCCATGCTTGCTTTGAGGTAACTACACCTGTAATTTTGCAAAAAAATAGTTTCATGCATAACTTGTCAAATAAGAAACAATGCCTTTGCATTTTTCTTTTTGTTTTTCTTTAATTTCCTTTCTTCATCTAGATCTGCATATTCATTCTCAACCAAATCCCAAAGGTCTTGTGACATAAACAAAATCTTCATTTTGACATTCCAAAACTCATAATTATCACCTTTGAAAATAGGAATCAAAGGTTGGGAGAAACTTACACTACTACCATTCGCAGTCATAATTTGCTCTACACTTTTGCTTGTTGAAGCACTAATTAATTGCACTTGCTAACAATTCCAAATCTGCAAATGATGTCTTCTCCTGCCCGAGTATTTCACAACCTGCTCTAATATCAAACTTGTTAGAAATTAAATTAGGAAAATAATTCAGCACATAATCGAGTAATCAAGGAACAATTTTTTGAGAAAAGAAAATATCATTGTATGATATTTTTCTATACTAAAATTCAAAATAATATGGCCTATAAATAGGATTACAACTTCATACGCAAAATAACAACATGGATATCATGCCTAAAAATGTGGGAGATCATGCATACACTCATCACTAATACACTACTACACTAATTACATTACCCCGTAACCATAGCTACCACATCACCACAACTATCCACTAACTCCATAATTAATTTTATTTTTTTCCAAAATATAAAATTATGTGAATAATATTTTTTGAATCACATTTCAACAGATAGATGTCCTATTTTGTAAGATTAATTCAGAGTCTCAGTTGATCTGTAATACCTATCATCTGTAAAAGGGAGTGCCTATATAAACTCCATAAGAGTCCAAACAGAGATCCCATCCTTGTGATCATCATTATTTCATAACAAAAAGAGCCGCCGCCTTTCGAGAACATAATCCGATTTAGGGTGAACCTCGTAAATATCTGTGTTCTTCTATGTTCGTGAGATCTCTCTCCCTCTTTTCATAACAAGGCCCATCTTCAGCGCCTCGAGGCCCTCGTCGCATCCCTCTCCACCTCCGTGGCTGCGCTCGAGTCCTCGATCGCCGCTTGCTCCACTGCTCGATCCAAATGCCACCACATCCTCCTCCCACCGATCTCTAGACCTTCACCGCACTTGTCCCGATGATTCCCCAATCAGTGGTTGTGACGACGTCTGGGACCATCCTGGTCAGGGCAAGAGTAGAGGGGGCACCCCACGTCAAGGTGGGCGGAGGTGGCCGCAGCGCTCTATCAGACGATGGACGGGCGGCGTATGAAGGTTATATGCCTTATAAAATGTAGGCGTATGACCATATTAAATTCATATATATTACTATCAACAATAAAAATAGATATCACTTTACACTGTTCAAATATTCTTCGTGATAAAACCAATTCGACAATTGTATGCATTTAAAAGCTTCATGGGCGTATCCAACTAATGAACATAAAATGCTCGCACATCAATTGCTTTTGAGACTCGTGCCATGGAATTTGTTATTGCTCCTTGGCATTTAAACATACTGTTTAAATATTCTGATCAAATGAAGTAGTCAATTGCGTGCATCTAAAAGATCCATGGACGTATCCAACTAATAAAGATAAAAGCTAGGGAGCCAAGAAGGTGAGGGCCCTGCGGGGGAAATTAGCTTGAGACCTCTTAATCTTGTTGATGTACCATTTTTTTAATAAGGAAGAAAGACACAGTATTTGTAGAATATATAGAAAGCACAAAAGGTAAAACTTGTTGTCTATGTACAATAGGGGTGTTCACCGAGTCAGTTCGACCCTATGAACCCGATCACCCGAACCGACCCAAAGGGATTTGGGTCGGTTCGGATCCTCCATCGGGTTGGACCTAATCGAACCCGATGGAAACCCGATCACGAATGGGTCGGACACGAGTTGAGTTTTCTCAACCCGATTTGATCTGACCCGAACCATACGATCCCGAAGAGCTAAGTGCGCCAGTGCAGTGCGGAAGAAGCTTCGAGCCTTCGCTTTCACTATTTTGTCTATTGCAGTATTGCTGCCTGTCTATCACTCTGTCATCAGGCTCGTCGTGTCGTCTAAGACTCTGTTCTAGGGCATCATACATTAGGCTGGCGAAGACTTCCGACTGGCGAGTAGGCAACATCGGCATTCGACAATCAGCACATCGTGAGTCCGCGTGAGGTCTAGTCCACGGCTGACAATAGGCATTTAGGGCTTCTTCTCTGACAACTGACAGGGGAAACCAACGATGATGACGAGTTGACGATAGGGTTGACAAGATTTAGGGCTTCTTCTAAGGCATGTGCTTCTTTTTTGAGATAACATCAGTAGTTTTTTACTGTTAGGGCTTCATCTTCTTCGTCGACGATGAAATTTCAGCGGCTATCTAAGGATTCTTCTCCAACAGCAGCCTAATCTCTGACAATCCTGCTCCTTCCACTCTGCTCTAGTGACATTAGGGCTCATATCGAGTTTGTCTTGTCTGGCATCTGGACTTTCGCCGTCTACAGTCTACTAGCAATGGTAAGGAATTAAGGATCTTGCTCACTCATTGATCAGTTCTCCTTTGCTCTTAGCTTTGTTTATAGCCTCTCTTGATGCTTGCGTTGATTCGTTATCTTCATTTTGAAGTGGATAGAACAAAAATTTCTGTACAGGCAAGCCACGAGGAAAGAATAATAAAGACATGTTATTAATTTATTATCATTGTATCCATTGAAAAGGAATTAACCATATTGATAAAGTTTGACTTATTTCAGATAATATTTTCAATTGCCTCAGCAAAGTAGGACACTAGGATGGTAGGACCTACCATTTTGAAGAACATATGACTTTTTTTTCTAGATAGAGTTTTAAATTAACATTTAAATAAGTTAACTGAATGATAAATAACAATATAGGTATGTTGCATTTGTTTTGACTTTACTGCGTATTATTTCTTATTTTTTGCTTATGTTATTCATCATATTATTTTAACAAGTTGATAATTTTATGTTGAAGCCTGAAAGGATTCAACAAGACACCCTTGAAGGCTTGAAGCTTCTAAAACAAGGTATGAATGTATGATAGTCTAATAGACTTTTCCCGTTAGCTTTATTTGTTTTATTTTATTTCTTGTTCCTTCCTTCTTGATTAGATTTTATTTTAAATTGTACTCAACTTTCATCATATATCCTTATGGGACAATATGTAGGATCTGCCACTTTGAAGAACATGTAGGTTTTATCTCTTCTTCTTTTTCTTATGTTATTCATCATATTATTTTAATAGGTTGATGATTTTTTGCTAAAAATATTCAAGAAGTCCCCACTGTCCAGTGTCCACTGAAGACTTCTAAAAGACTAAAACAAGGTTAGATAAATTTTTTTCCCTTTAGCTTTATTTTTTATGTTTAATCCTTATTCCCTTCCTTCTTGTCACTTGTTAATTGAGATGCCCATATGATGAGATGCCCCACGTGAATTGGATATATGAATATGTTTAATCCTTATTTTGCAATTTGTTTTATATATTGGAATTCTTTAGAATCATTTTGTGGTTGTTACTAACTTCTTATACTTAATTAATTTCCCTTTCTGTAGGCCCATTAAAACTAACTATGGAAAAAGAAAATATGATCCAAATTCCTAGCGGATCGGGATCCCAAGTTGGAAGTGCACCTAATCATCAAGTAGGAATAATGATGTCATACATCAACAAGGGACATATTTACTTGAATTACAACAACCACAGGACATTACTACAATCGAACCTCGACCAATAGAAGAAATTGCATCAACAGAAAAAAAGGTACCTAAAAGGAAACCCTGTAGACCTGCTTCTAATGCTTGGTCTTATTTTAAAAGAGAAAAAGATAGAGCTATTTGCAATGCTGCTTTTCATGGGACATCAAATTTATTAAAGCATTTGAAGAATTGTGTGAGAAACCTAGATAATATAGCTACTGATAAAAGACAAAAAACAATAGCTCTTAGCAAGCAACGCGAGGAAGATCCGAGCAATTCTATTACAATGGAACTTGTTGATTTTAATCAAGAAAGGTCTCGTTTAGCACTTGCCAAAATCATTATTATTGATGAGCTTCCTTTCAAGTTTGTTGAGAACCAAGGCTTTAACGATTTTATGGCTGAATTGCAACCAAGATTTTAAATTCCTTCTCGCATAACTATTGCTAGAGATTGTATGCAGTTATTTATGGTTGAGAAAGAAAAGTTGGAAAATATTTTTTCCTGAAAATCGTCAAATGATTTCTTTAACAATGGACACTTGGACTTCAATTCAAAACATGAATTATATGTGTGCCACTGCTCATTACATAAATGATAGGTGGGAATTGCACAAGAAAATAATAAGTTTTGAATTGATTAGTGATCACAAAGCTCATACCATAGGGAAAGCTCTGGAAACATGCTTGAAGGATGGGGAATTTTAAAAAATTGGTTGTTCTACTATAGATAATGCAAGTTCTAACAAACCAGTTATTGCTTATTTCACTACAAGAAAAAAAAGGTTTTTGTGATGGATAATTCTGTCACAACATATCTATATTCTGTCACAGATGCTCTCCTGTGATGGACTTGTGACCCTATGCATCCGTCACTGATTTTTGACCCACAAAATTATTTTGTGATGGATTGTTGTTGCACAACATTATTTGTGACGATTACAATCGTCACAACCACTACAACAAAATTGGCTATTAGCGACGTAGAATAGCATCTCGAAACATGGTGACGTTAAAACAATGCCACTAGCGTCGTTATGGCGTCTTATTTTACTCCCAAGTAGGCAACGCTAATTGCCTCTCAATAGCGTCACATTAGCATTTCCAGAAATAGGCCCTAACGAAGGCGCCATAGCGACGCCAGATAACTGCTATTATTTTGCGCCATGTAGCAAAAGTGCGCGGGAGAACCTAGCGCTGTTCTCGCGTCGACAGCATTTGACGCAAACATAGCATCGCATCTTCGCAGACATTATGGAGACGCTAGTTGGCGTCACAGCTAACACGATGCTATGTAGACGCCAATATGAATAAGGAATATTTTAACACTTGGCATCTCATAAATATATATGTAAATTAAGAAATAGATAACTATATATAGGCTATCTATAAGTATAACATTATATGTTATCTATTTTGATGCAACCCTATATATTATCTATACTATACTTTAATCAATAAATAAATTAAATATTGTATATGTACCTTGTCTTGCTACATGATTACTTATATATGTCTACATCATAGGAGTGTTCCAAAATATATAATTTGTTACCTATATTTTATATGTTATTTATCCATACAATACATATCATATCTCAATTATACATATATTATTTTTATATTCTTAATCATGAAATTATGATGGTTGAATTAAGAGACATAATTTGTTACAAATTATTCCATTTCAACGACTCTGTAGAGGTGCAATAGCGTCTACCTAGCGCCACACAAGAGCTGCAATCTTCGTCGATGCCGGAGAGACACTATTGGCGTCTCTCTGGCGTCTCCTTACGGAGACGCTAAAATGGATGAGACGCTATGTCAACGCTATTGTGTCTCTAATAAATTTTAGGGACTCCATAGCGTCTGTATTGCGCCGCCGTAGCAGACTTTTTATCACACTCACTTAATCGGGCACATATAGACCTATAAATACACATATATACTTATACTTATATATAATAAGTACACATTTACATATTATTATCACTTAATCTCACACATATAAACATATACATACATATATATACTTAGAATATGTATACATATACACGTTATCTATATATGCCTCGCACATATATAGACTTATATATACACGTATATACTTATAATACATATAGATAAATACATTGTTGTGACTTAATCTCTCACACGTAGACATATACATACACATATTATATATATATACACATATACATATAGACTTATAATTTTATATACATACATGAATAATTTTATATGCATTCCATAATTTTTAGATTGTAGGAAGAAAACAAAATAACTGGAACGGGGCACAAGCACAATGCGATGAGATGCTATATTGATAAAGAAAATTACATATATATAATAGAAAATTAGAATATAGAAAACCACTTAGCGTCGCCCTGGCATCTCCATGGTGAGACGCTAAATTGGCGGAGACGCTACTGTGACTCTATGGTGTCGCTAAGATTCTTAGCGACCCATTAGCCTCTCTATAGCGCCGCATGAGCCGACTTTTTATTTCACTTAATCGGGCACATATTGATATATAAATAGACAAATATAACTCGTGCACATATACATATTATTATCACTTAATCTCACACATATAATATTAAATTAGGAGAAAAATTCAATATAGCGTCCCTACAGCCTCGAAATAGCGTCCCGACTATGGCGCCTATGTAGCATCTAAGTAGCGTCGCTTCTAATTGAAGCACTAAATACTTAACTTAAATCCCTAACCCCTCTTTTGTGTTTTCACTTTTTACTGTTACTGCTCATCAATTTTCACCGCCACTGACGACGCTCGACGGTCCGACGACCCCCGACGATCGACGCCCTCCGGTCCGACGGTTGACTCCTTTCGCTCCTCCACTCCGATTTTCGACGACGCCCTTCGTTCCTCCGCTCCGACGGTCTGATGGTCCTCCGCTCCGACGGTCCGACGAGCCCTCCGCTCCTCCGCTCTGATGGTCTGAAGCTTCGATGGTCCTCCGCTCCGACGACGCTCGACGATCTGATAGTCCTCTGCTTCGACGATGCCCAATGGTCGACGCCCTTCGCTCCGACATCCGAGGGTCGACGGCCGCCATCCGCCTCCGCCGCCCTCCGCCCGCCGTTTGTGCTCTTCCGTGACCCGCCCTCCGCCTCGCACTCCGCCGCCCTCCTCCTCCTCTGCCCACCGTCTGTGCTCCTCCGTGACCTGCCCTCCGCCCACCACCTGTGCTCCTCCGCAGCCCGCCCTCCGCCTCCTCCGCCTCCTCTGCCTCCTCCGCTGCCCATCCGCCTCCTCCTCCGCCTTCGGCCTCTGCCTCCTCCACCGACATCCGCCTCCTCTGCCGCCATCCGCCTCCTCTGCCACCATCCGCCTCCTCCGCCCGGCGATTGTGCTCCTACGACCGGTGCCGGCCGTCACCCGCCGCCTTCCTCCACCCCTTACCCTCCTCCGTCGTCCGCCGCCATCCTTCTCCGGTTAAGGAGGTACGAGCCTGCCACCATCCATGTTAAGTTAACTACTAGTGACTGTTAAGTTAATTACTACTTAATTACTTGAAACTAGTGCATGTTAAATTAATTACTAGAGCATGTTAAGCTAGTTACTAGTTAATTAGTAGTGCATGTTAACTTAATAACTAGTTAAGTTTATCTAATGCATGTTAACTTAATTACTTGAAACTAATGCATGTTAAGTTAATTACTAGTGCATGTTAAGCTAGTTACTAGTTAATTAGTAGTGCATGTTAACTTAATAACTAGTTAAGTTAATATAATGCATGTTAACTTAATTACTAGTTAATTACTTGAAATTAATCAAAGGACTAGTTAATTTGCTAGTACCTCTTCTTGATCATGTTCTCATAAATTTTACTAAGGATGTACATCCACATCCTTGGTAATAAAATGAGATTATGAAACGACAATGAAGTATTTGAAATATGTGATTTTGGACTTCATAATTTCAAAATCACATATTTTAAGTACATGAATTTATTGACATATGACTTAATGTTGTCCGTTACAGAAATGAGAAAGCCAGATCATAATTGGATTCTTCATTGGAAGGATAAATGTGACATTATAACTGAAGAATATAAGGATGATGTTGATGAATTTATTAATGTGGCATATCAAAATGAAGGTGTTGTTTCTTCATATGAAGAAATCTTATGTCCATGCCGAAAGTGCAAATGTTATAGTGGAAAGTAAGATATGATGTACAGAAGAATTTATATTACAACAGTTTCTTACTGACATACACAAATTAGTTCTTTCATGGTGAAGAAAGATGAGCTAAAGAGACAACTAATGTAGATGCCAATGTGGGCGAGTCGAGCAATCCGTACAGGGACATGATACGAGATGCAATGTTAGGAGAAAATATTGGCAACTTCTTGATTGAAGAATACACGAATCCTTCGACTTCTAAATTTTATAATCTTCTCGAAGAAGCAGATGAACCTTTATGGGATGGATGTGTGAAGCAAACTACACTTTCTGCAATGGCACAAATAATGAACTTGAAATTAGAATTTAATATGAGTGAAAGTTATTTTGACCGGATGCTTGTCATTATTAAGAGTATGCTTCTAGCTTTAGAGAAATTATCGAGACAAGTGCAAAAGATTGATGATAGATTTAGGGTTGGAATATCAGAAAATTGATGCTTGTCGCAATCATTGTATGTTGTATTACAAGGAAAACAACTCACTTATGAGTTGTTATATTTTTGGCGAGCCCAGATACAAGACGAGAAGGTGGCACAGTGAAGGGGCAGGTGATGATCGAAATTTCATTACACATCATTCGGATGCCGAGGCATGTAAACGATTTGATGCACTTCATTCGACTTTTTTTATAGAATCACGCAATGTTAGATTAGGACTTTGCACTGATGGCTTCAACTCATTTGGCTCATCAAGTACTGCTTATTCATGTTGGCTAGTTTTTGTAACACCTTATAATTTACCTCCAAGCATGTGTATGAGACGAGAGAACATATTGCTTACCTATATGATCTCGTGTCCTCGATCTCCTAGTAAAATTTTACATGTTTACTTAAGACCTTTGATTGATGAACTCAAGATGTTGTGGGAGGATGGCGTGGTTACCTATGACAAATCTAAAAAGCAAAATTTCAATATGATAGCAGCATTAATGTGGACCATAAGTGATTTTCCAAGATATGGAATGTTGAGTGGTTGTAGTACAAAAGGTAAACTTGCTTGTCCCATATGTGGAAAAAATACAAAATCATTTCATTTGAAAAATTGTAGGAAAATTTGCTAGTTTGGTTGTCATAGCATGTTTTTGCCATTGGAGAATTCAATGAGTCGCGATCGAAACTCATTTAAAAAGAATACAACAGAGAATACTTTATCTCCAAATCATTTGACGGAACAAGATTTGCTAGAGCAAGTAAACAAGCTTAATGAAATCTCTTTCGGATTGAAGGCCGGTAGTTACAAGCAAATTTGGTTTGGAAGTGAACATAATTGGGAGAAAAGAAGTATTTTTTGGGAGTTGCCTTATTGGTCTTCAAACTTGGTACGTCATAACTTGGTACGTCATAACTTGGACGTCATGCATGTGGAGAAGAACATATTTGACAACATCTTCAACACTATTATGGATGTTAAAGGAAGAACAAAAGATAGCATACTGACACGCGAAGACATGAAATTATTATGCAAAAAACCATAGCTAGATATCATTCATCTTCAGAATGGTAAATGCAAAAAACCAAAAGCTACTTATGTCTTGAGCAATGATAAAAGAAAAGTGGTTTTTGAATGAGTCAAGCAATTGAAATTCCCCGACGGATATGTATCAAACATATCTCATTGTTTTGACCTGGACAATGGGAGGATACATGGAATGAAGAGTCATGATTATCATATTTTTATGCAAAGACTGTTTCCAATTGCCTTTAAAGAACTTTTGCCAAAAGCCATCTGGGAGGTTTTAACAAAATTATTTATGTTCTTTAAAGAGCTTTGTGCATCCATCGTTCGGGAAGAAGACATCTCTCGGTTAGAAGCTTCTATTGTGATTACTGTGTGCAAGGCTGAGAAGATATTTTCACCATCTTTCTTTGATGTGATATGTGATGGAGCACTTGATTGTACATCTTTCATATGAAACAAAATTTGTGGGTCCAATTCAGTATCGATGGATGTATCCTTTCGAAAGGTGCATGTTATATTTGAAAAGGAATGCGAAGAATAAGGCAAAAATTAAAGGCTCCATATGTGAAGCATATTTCATTGACAATGTGTCAAACTTCACTTCAAAGTACTTTGAGTCACACATACAATCATGACACACCCAAGTTTCAAAAAATGATGATGGTCGTGAAAGAGAAGTTAACATGAATATTCTATCCATCTTCAAGTACTCATGTCGGCTTCTTGGTACAAGACGCAAAGTTGTCTTGAATGACAGAGATCTCACCGTTATTGACAATTATGTCCATGCAAATTGTAACGAAGTGACGCCGTATCTCGAATAAGACAATTTATTTTAACTATGTTATATAATTTAAAGTTAATTGTTGCTATATGATTTCATTAATTGATAATTATGAATTCAGGAAATTCAAAGAATTACAACGAGAAATCAATCCGTTAGTTTCAAACGATGAGTTATTGAAACTACAAGACGAACATTTTGTCGATTGGTTAAGATGTGAAGTGAGAATTCTTTCCGATTGCTCGTAATTATTACTTAAGTTTGTAACTTTTAATAAAGTTTTTATTTATTTTTCTTGTAGTTTATTAATGGCTCAATCATAGATTTAAAAATACGAGATTTGGGTCATGACCCAAAGAAACAAGTTCTTAGCTACATCAATGTCATAGTCAATGGATATCGGTTCCATACAAAAGAATATAGTCGACAACGTTCAACTATTAATAGCGGCATATGTATTCTAGAAAGCATGTACGGGGACAATGATTTGACTACTACGTTATAGAAGACATCATAGAATTGTCTTATTTGAAAAAATCTAATAAAGTCGTGGTGCTAAAATATCATTGGTTCGATCGAGAGAAAGGTGTTCGGATTGATAAAAAATTTAAATTGGTGAATATTAACCCTCGATCGAGACTTCAGTCATACGATCCATTCGTATTGGCGGAACAATCGCAACAAGTGTACTACACTAAGTATCCATCGAAAAAAATCAAGGATGAATCGTGGGCGTCATGCAAGGTGAGAAGTAGACTATTCTTAACAGAAACAATGGTAGATGATAATGAAACATCATCCGTATACAACGATGCGCCCATGGATGATTACTATCAAGAAGATAGAGTGAATGAGATGATTGATGTAGCCGATGGAGTTGAGAATATTCAATTGGTCGATGACGTTGAGCCAATGGAAGAATTCAATTCAAATGACCTCTTTGAAGTGAACCTTGATAATTTCGTTGACGATTACTCGAATCAAGATTATAACTACGACAACGAAGATGATGAAAATGAATCAGAATACGAAATAAGCGAATGAATCCCGTAATTCTTCTAATGACACAAGCTTCTTACTATTTTTTTAGTTATATATGGTTATAGATAATAAGACAAGATTGTTACTTTTTCAATCATGGTTACTAGAGGTCAAGTATCTAGGTCATCTCGCTTTTTTAGGCATTCCCTCCAGATGAGTCAGCCATCACAACCATCAGATATTATATTTATTGTCAGTTGCTTATTTATAGTTGATTATAGTAGTTAAATTCATTTTTTTAATAATGTCAATTGGTCCACCGCCGACGAGACACGTAGCCGGATCGTCACATAGTAAGCGATCCATTGGTGGGTCGGCTCCACGTATCACTCCAGGTACGTGTCACATAGTAGGAGATAGAGTTTTCTAAATATTATAGTTTTATGATAGTTGCTCCACCGTCGACGGGGCACATAGTCAAGACATCTCGATCGCACGATGATAATCGGCATGCCACACCAGGTTATTTTCTATATATTTCATAATTTTAAATAGGAGGCAAATTTTATGTATTTTCTTATAATGACAGTTGCTACGCCACCGCCACCGTCGAGATTACCGGACGCTTCACCACATTCTAACATTGACTAGCGACATCTTACCCCAAGTGATATATTTATTATTATTGACATTATATTTATCAATTAATTACTTTAATTATTTCTTAATAATGTCAGTTGCTACGCTGCCGATAGCACAAGCACCTAGCTCGTCACATTCTGAGCGGACTGTCACAGATCATGCAGCGGTAAACATCAGGTGAGAACATTACTGTACATATATCAATTATCACTACTTTAATTTGGTATGACACTAATGATTTATTTTGTATTAGGGCTCGTAGATGATGTCGAACCTTCTTAGCCTACTCTAGTTGTACCAGATGATGATTTCTCTTCGACAGATAAAGAGAGATTACAGGATAATGATGTAGTCACCGTGCATAATATTGCTCAACCGTAAGTTAAATAAGTTGTAAAAATTTTGTTATAGTTTTGATTATCATTGAAAATTAATTCTTCTTTGTAATTGGCAAGACCACTTTCATACCCACTAGTACCGTGCGGGATGTCAGTGCTCTCATTCTTTCCCACTTGCCGGAAGGTGTAGGATCCTGGAAAGATGTCTCAATTCAAGTGCAGGATGACATCTTTCGAGCTTTTACAGTACGATCTTCTATTTGGGTTACATAATTTCTTTTATATTATTTTAAAATTACTAAGTTTTAACATATTTCGTAGGAGGCAAATCAGTTTCATTCATATCTTAGTTTAGGGATGATCCGGAGAGCTTTTGAGGAGGCCGCTGTGAAACGCCTCTGAAATTGATTGTACAAGTTTCGCAAGATCGTCAGTCCGTCGGTCTCACTTTGAAGCAGTTGTAGGATCCCAAAGGGCACCAAGAGGGAGAATGAATTGGTGTTAAATAAAAAATGTCAATTTTACAAATATCGTCGCGGAAGCACAAAACCGATTCTTTAAAATCTTTTAAAATAAAGCAATTAGATCATAAGCATAATATGAACGGGGAGAGAGAGAGAGAGGAAATCAAACGCAAAGACACGGTGATTGTTAACGAGGTTCGGCCACACTTTGGCTTACGTTTCCGCTCCGACTTCTCGACCTCGAGACAGCCGGAGATTTCACTAATCCCTTCCTTGGTTCCGAATGGAGCAAGGAAGAAAGCCCTTCACATCAACCACATTTTTTCCGCTTCGAGAGGGAATACAACCTCTCTTCCTAGGAAGCTAAATTTTTTCTCTCGTTCAAGAGGTAAGATTTAGAACATCTTTTAAATAGGAGCTCTCTCTATCTTTTTTTCTGAACAAAATGTTTCTCTCTTTTATAAAGCTAAGCTCACAAGAGTGTAAGAGAGAAAGAAAGAAAACTAAAAATAAAAACTTCAAGAAGAATGTCTTCTTTTGATAACTTAAATTTTTTCTTCGAGGCTTGGATGAGTGCACTTCCTTCTGGCTTTGGCACTCCTTTTATAGATTTCTACAAGTGAGAAAGTCGTCCAAAACTTATTTCACAATTTTCTCCTTCAAATTTGACCGTTACTGTCCATTTGACTCAGAGGCCGGTTGATCTCACATATGGACCGGTCGACCGATATACTTTCTTTTTTGAAAAATGCGACCATTGGCGAATTCTGCATTGTCCGATCGACCTCTATTTTGGACCGGTCGCTTGTACCTCGACTAGTATAGTCTTGACATTCTGCTGGATGAAATTGGGCATTTTCTGCAGTGACCGGTCGACCTGTGTTCTGGACCGGTCGACCGATATTTTGGACCGGTCGACCTGTGTTCCTGACCGGTCGACCTATTTTTCAGTCCGCAGCTTGATCGTCCTGCACTAATTTAAGCATAACTTTTTGCACTGTTATTCAAATAAGATGATTTTTTATTCTATGAAAAGCTAACAGAATTCTCTACAACTTTGATATTTATGACTAATCCAAAATATAATAGGATCATAGTTAATTATTTAATCAAAGTGTAGTGCATAAAGTTATCTCTTTTTCTTTAAACTTTTTTAGCATTTCAACTCTAATCTTTCGAGATTTGTATCATCAAAATATAATTTTATATATTACTAAAACTTAGATCCAACAGTCTCCTCCTTTTTGATGAAGACAAACCGAGAAATATGAAAAATATATAAGTTGCGAAAAAGTTATAAAATAAGTTGTAAAATCAATTTTACTCCCCCTAACACTCAACTTTCCTTACAATGATAGATATTCACATGAGTATAATTTGTAAGGAACTCTTCATATAAAGTGATATTCAGATTATATTTCTCCCTCTTTTGTTTCATCAAAAAGAATAATTTGGGGTTAAAAAAATAAGTTCGTAATTTGGGATTAATATGAAAAATCATGATAGTTTAGGAGTGATTATGTAAATAACTTTATTTATTTTATTTTTTTCCTTTTCCATGCGTTCTTATCTTAATGCCAATGAAATTTTTTTTGTACATGTAAACTTAGTGTGATGGTTTTAAGGCAAAGTGCAAGAATAAAATTATAACACTCCGCGATTTCATCTTATTAATTAAATAGATAAATAAAATGTTCATTTATTTATTTAACTAGGAAAATACTTTTGAAAATAAAAGATAAAACAATTGTAAAAAAGAAAGGACTTTGAATTGAAGAAAATAAAGGAATAGAAAAAAATGGATTTAAATTAAAGATATTTAAGGAGGATTAAAGATAGGGTTCAGAAGTAAGTTATACATACATACATACATACATACATACATACATACATACATACATACATACATACATACATACATACATACATGCATGCATGCATACATACATATATATGTGTGTGTACGTATATATATATATATATATGTGTGTGTGTGTATGTATGTATGTATGGTGTACGTGTATATGTATATATGTATATGTGTATGTATGTATATGTATATGTTTATCAAAATCATTCAAAAAATTTGAGAATCATATGCCGATCAAATGAGGCCATTCTAAGAAGTCTAAAGATGTTCGATTTCTGATCTAATATTTTTTAAGTGCATGAAGCAAAATAGGCCATTTTAAATACTCTTTTTAAAGTTGAATACAAAAAATTCTAACAAAATAAGCATTTTCCGAAAAAATTTGAAAACTCTAGTAGACTAAACAAGACCATTCTGAGCGCTCCCGAAAGGTCCGATTTTTTAGAATGGGAATTTTTATATTTCTTAAGGGGACGAAAGTTTTGATAAATTTTTATAATTATGAAAAATATGTATTTTGAGAATCGGACAAAACATAAAATGTTAGTGCGACCCCACCTTCTCGAGCCCTTCGAAACACCTATTTTTTGTGGCAATCCGAGCAAGGACCATGGAGAACTAACCATATCTATTTCAAAACTTAATATATTTTATTGAATTTCTTCCAACCTCAGATCTCTGCGATTCTTATGCGGGTGGATAGCTCACATCGATCTCTACAAGTCCGTACATTTTTTCTTAGGTTCTTAACTCTGTCGTTCGGCCTCCTAAAATAGCCGAAAAATTAGTGTTGTCGTGGTCTATGGGAGGTACAAATTTTGCGATGATCTCATGGTCAAATCTTTGGCAATCGTCATTTGAATCTCATGGAAAATGAAGAAGCATTATTTCCCTAATTTTGGAATTTGGGAATTGGAACATAATGTATGTATAGCATTGTATATTAATTTTTGTACATTATATAATAGAATAATATAGTATAGTATGGTGTATAATATAATATAATGTACAGTATAATATGCTTTAGTATAATATATAGTATAGTAAGCACTACAAGAAAATGGATTTTTAACGACCAACTATTAATGTCGAGACAAAAAATGGTCATTAAAAATAGTCAATAGTGGCAAAAAAAATATGAACATTATTAAACACATTATTAGTGAAAGAGAAAAATGTTCATCTCAAAAAAGTAAATTACGGTCGTTAAAAGTGATTATTAATGACCATTAAATTTTATCGTCATTAATTATTTATAAATTAAGATCAAGTAGGCATGCAATTAATATTTTATTTGGCTGGAACTAAACATTTCCTTCCAGTAATTTCTCAGGCAATATCAATTTTAAAAAATAAATTAGTTTATACATTTAATTAACTTAATTATATGTGATAAAATCCAATAGAAAGAAAAAAATCGTTACAAAATCTAATAGAATTTTTCCCAATTTTTTTTATAAAATTTGAACATAAAAACCTAAATTATTAGTGTTTTATAAATTTAAATTCCATAAAATGAGGGGAAAAATTAAAAAATTGTATATAAAATAGTTTAACATTCATAAATTAAATAAATAGAGAAAATGAATTATTAAAAAAATTACAATAGAAAGTTACACTGTAATATAAAAAATAAAGACAAAATTTAGTTATTAAATAAGTAGAATAAAATAAACATATGTACAAGTGAATAGTCCCACATTGAAGACACTAAGCAGGTGAAAGAAACACATCCTCTATAAAATGGGCCTCAGAAGTAGGTAATGGGCAAACACAAATTTTGATTTAAAATAAAATTTTTAACTTAATCGGTTCACTCAGACCGATTTTGGCCGGTTCTATCCCGTTTTGGTCGGTTCTATCCGGTTCTTGACTGGTTTGAAATGGTTCAAAATGGTCAAATCTTCACTCTGATTTTAGGGGTGATTCAAGTCCTTTTTAGTGACCGATTGATGATCCTAACGGTCGAACCGACCGGTCTGGTCCGGTCGTGACAACATTGGTTTTAATGATCGGATTATTTTCGGTCGCTGATGACCAATAACGACAGAATTACTAGTGGTTGAAGATTATCAACGACAAAGATATTTCTAGCCATTAATGTATTCAACGACCAAATAAATGGTCCTTATATAGTTTTAATTATCGAATTATTTATGATCGTTGATGACTTTTAACGACGGGATTATTAGTCATTGACGATTATCAACGACAAAGATATTACTAAACATTAATGTATTCAATGGCCAACTAAATGGTCCTTATATAGTTTTAATGACCGGATTATTTCTGGTCGTTGATGACTTTTAATGACCAACACCTTTAAGCCGTCGTTATTGACTTTTAACGGCGGCATCTATAACGATGAGTGACGACGGAAAATTTTGGTCACTAATAACCAATAACAATCGGAATTTAAATATTAACGATCAAATTTTCCTTCTCTAATGATGTGTTTTCTTGTAGTGAAGGTATAGTATAGTATAGTATAGTATACTATACTATAATATACTATAATATTATAACATATATTGCCAAAAGAGCACAAACTAGCATATACTTAGCATCGCAATCCTTCGATGCTACTATAGCGTCGCAATCGTCGACGTCAATACAACGCAAGACGTCGGCGTTAATATCGCCTCTTATTTTAACATCGACTTAGCATCGCCATCATGGTGAGACTAACTTAGCATCGCAACTGTGCGGCGCTAATACAATGCTACCATTTGCCGTGTGTTTTCTAATTTTCACGCGTGATAATAACGCTGAAATAACATCGCGATGGCACTGCATGTAGCGTCGACATGCTTTGACTCTAATGCAACGCTAAATTGACGCTATAGAAAGGCAATTAGCATCTACGTTTGTTGATCCAATGATGATGCTATTGTGACGCTATTGGTGTCTATTAGTTGTAGTACAACGACGCTAATTTGCTTCGCTATTCGATATTTTTCTTGTAATATTGGATGCCAAAACTCGAGAGCTCCTACATATATCTATGCTAATAAAAAAATCCAGGAGACGAGAATTCGTGCTTGGTTCATGAAGAACTTGAGCCATTGTTTTGCATCACTGGCATCGGACAAGGTGTGTTGGCCGATTTTTTATATAGCAAAACATTAGTACAATTTTTGTTGACTTTACTGAGAATTTACAACCTAGAAAGTCATGCTTTTAATCTAGGGAACTTATTTACTTAACGTAGGTTAACTTAAGACCTTGATTAAATGTTCTTTAACTTCATTAACCTATTAAGAAAACATATTCAAAGTTGAATCCAAGTTTTGTATATACCTTGATAGACATAACTATCTTAAACCTAACTTTGGGCGGACTTCAAATCATTGATTTTTTTTCTGCGACTTTGACATCCCTTGACGGAGTTGACATCCATGAACAATTGATGGGAGGCCATGGCAACAAAAAAAGCGAATTTTTTTTTTACTTGTGGATGGTAAAGGTGTTATGGGTAGGTGGTTTATTACATAAGATAAACTAGATTCTAGTAGTTTAATTTTAAATCCAAAAAAGGATCTAACATTTTCCTCAAACTAATTCTGAATCATTATCCTAATCCTCTTAGATATCTTAACTTACTTTATATTTATATTCTTTTATTCTTTTGTATTCTTTATTTCAATAAAGTCTTATCTCCTCCCAACTTCCATTACCCTTTAAATTTTCAAGGTTTTTTTAAATAGTATTTACTTATTTAATTAATTAAACAATGGGGTTCTTACATGATTGCCCCTTAAAGAAAATTTATCCTCGAATTTTAATCAAAATGAGGACTCATCGAACAAATGTGAAAACTAGTGGTGCATATCCGGCTGGCCTCTTTTCCTTGATGGTATTTCCATGAGATTTTAAAAAGTGCAACAACCTTATTCCCTTGCCTCCATGTGTGGTACTCCAATATTTGTATTGGATACTCTTCATTTGTAAGATACTTCTTGAATTTTGACTACTCAATTCGGATCACATTAGCATTGGTGTGCTTGTATTTTAGAAGCAAGAACATGTGGAATGCATTGTGTACTTTTTTCATAAGGGGGTAGTGTCGGTATGCATGATCATTCTCCAACTAATTTTAGTATTTTGAATGGATTGACATATTATGGATTTTAACTTTTTTCCTTCTTGTTGGATTGCATTACCCATTCAATTAGATAAATATGTAATATTCATTCCAATTAGTCCTCTTATTAGGCTTTACTTTATTGAACTCTTCTATCACTTGAAACAAAAGAGCATTTATAATTTTTGAATATGAATGTTATGATTTTATTGAGAATTTATTTGTTGTAGCATCTCATATATCTCTCCTATCTACTCAGTGAGATTTAGAGAGGTGTAGACTAAGATTCAACACTCAGTTGATGAGTCTTTGCGATGAATTGAATTACATTGTATTTTTTCGTAAATATTTAAATGATTTGGTTAAACTTTCTTCAAATACTTTATTGATGAAACAAATAGGACATGGGATTAGAGTACTAAATCATATTTCAATTGTTCTATCAGATATGGTTTTATTGTTCATGTCAAATAATAGTAGAGGAATACTTAGTAAATCTTAATGTTCTCTTATTTGATATTTTACAATTTCTCTCGTTGGATTTATTTTTTTTGAACTTTTTCATTAGAACTCTAGATCATCACTTCTTTAAAATTCTCATCTGACAAAAATAAGATAAAAAGTCCTTGTAAAATTGACACCTTTTCACTTTTTTACTACTATTGTGGCTGGTACATTTGTCATCTTTTTTTTACTTTTTAAAAAATTGCATCAGTAGGTATTTTCTATGACCAAATTCCTGGAAAAAGAATTAGTAACAACATTAGCATATTCAACTTGATTGAAATTATTAACTCATAAGCATTCAGAACTAAATTGCCCTCCTCCACAAAGTTCACATGGATTATTTTGACTAATAGACATCTCAAACTTCTTATTCAATAACTCAATATGAGCTAGAACATGTTCACTTTTACCTTTGTGTACTCCTCTCCTTTTGCATAATGCACTTGGATTACCAAGAATTAAGGACTATGTCTTCTATGATGTTTTAAATTTCTTGTGAATTTTTTTGTCCATGATGGTTCTTCTAGCTGAAGAATCAAGCTTATTTTTATCCATTGGGCACAACCCATTGTAGAAGTCTTCAAGTCTCTCAAAATGAGATTTGATTGTTGACAACTTCAGCCAAAATTTTCTTGAATATGTCCTAAATCTGAAAAAGCATTTCATCTTCATTTTGTTAAAAATATCAATGTTCATTTTTCAATTTTGCCTCCTTTTATGGTGAGTGATACTTGCTAATGAATTCATGAACAAGTTGGTTTCAAGTTCAAGTCGATTCAATCAAACCCTTGAACACCCCTAGGCGACTCCAAATTAGTGAAAGAAATCATTTGAAAGGATCAAGAATCAAGGATATCAAATTTGATTCGAACTGGGGACATAACAAAAAGCATTCAACTTTCTATCTAACTTTTGGACATTCAGACTTCTGAACTGTGAGTTGGATGTCAAAGTCCGATTCTTGTCATCCGAACTCATTTGGTAGTTCCAGATTTTTGATTATTTGGTTCGAATCCTTTTTTATTCAAAAAAAACAAGTCTTGATAGTCTAGAAGTTTCAAACATTTGGCTTGGGTGGCCGATCATACAATCTTTCTAGGTTCATCGATAATAAGTTCAATCCATTTTTCGAATATCCAGTACGAAAAGTGCGGACGTTCAATCTGAATCGTCCGATTGTCCGATCTTAAGATATTATGATTCATACACAGTCGCCGGTCTGTGAAGTTTCTGGTCCAAGTTTCGGACATCCAATTGATCTTTAAACTACTCTCGGCTAAAAAGTTTTGGAAGTCCAAACTTTCACTTTGGTCGTCCGAAAATATTAGTATAGGTGCATGTAAGTCCGAAAATATTAGTATAGGTGCATGTAAGTATTGTACTTAAAGTTTTCATTCAGGTTTTCACATGAAATCATTTTTAAACTTCAAGATAAACATCCAACCATCATGTAACATGATTTATGGGCATTTAAAACAACCAAAGACATCAAATCAATTTATTCACGTGTAAATTCTCACAAGCAATGTTGTCAACTTCGAGAATAAATTCACATCATAAATTCGACTCACGAATTCGTAGAGTTTATCTATCAAATAAGTTTTATTTAAATATTTATTATGCACTTACAAACACATATAAATGATCCATTAATCATAAAGAACTAATTTATTTTACCAATATGAAATAAATACATAAGTAATCAAAATAAGTACTTCACTTACAACTAATAACTGCTAACTAATTATAAATTATTATGTTTACTAAGATAGAAAACTAAAAAATATATATAAATACGTAAAATGATTGCACTAAAATTTTAATTATGATGCTTGTTTCACTCCTAATCACAAATATATTAATCAAATAAAATATTTAAAATTTTACAATTTTTATTATGCAAAATAAGTAATTATATGTAATGGTAATAGAATGATATAAATTTATAAGAGTTTAATTTAAGTTCTAAGAGTATAAATTGTTTAAGAATTTATGTTAATTTAATTTGTTTTAATTATCTAAACTCTTAAACTCATAAGAATTTAATTCGAGAACGCATTAGGTCACTCTCTTTTCCATAGTCATCATATAATCATAAAGATTTACGGCTGATGAACCTTAAAAAAACAGCTACTTCGTGTTTTGAATCCTTAAGTATTATGTGGAACCACGCAAATATTTCTTATACCTTATAAAATACATGTTATTATGTTTTCATTTACATGGCATCAGAATTCGGCTTAAATAATTAGATAGTTGCAACTAGGCAATTTTTTTTAAAATTTATATGACAATAAATATCTCATAAGAAAGCAAAAGCCCAAAATCCCTTATAATTAATTCTTCTGTTATATTATATATTTATGGAATTCATATTTGACAAATTTAAAGTTTAGATTTAATATCTATAGTGTAGTTATAATATTAAAATATTATATCCTAATATATTTACATGAAAATATTCTTTTAAATTTTTGAAATATTATTTGACAAAAGTAGTGATATGAAAAAAATATATAAATTTGACTCGGTAGAAAGAGTCTTAATTTTCTTTATTCTTCTATGATTTTATGCTTAAAGTTTCACCCAATGGACTGTAAGAACTATTCGACTCAAGTCACACTTTCACCCCTGTCGTCGAGTGTGCTCCTTTGACCAAAGATTATGTAACGCCCCCAAATCGACCCCCGCCACGTGGCGAAGACAAATCTGAAGACGCTACGTCATGCTATAACTTGACCATAATATTGACTATATCTCAGTCAAGAACCGAGACACGTCAGCGGAAGAAAAGAAATAAAGATAAATTATAACTTTAATTGCGGAAGTCTAAAAGTGACTATGTCATTACTAAGAAATAAACTGAGTTCTACATCATGAATTTAAATTGCGGAAGGTAAATGAAAACTAAATAACACTCTAAAAGCCCTATAGTTCATGTGCTGTCCTATCGCCAGAGCCTCATCACCACACGCCTACTCCACCACGTTACTGACCTGGTCCTGTGGAAATCAGACACAGGGGAGGAGGTCCTCCCGTAAGCTTTACAGCCTAGTGGGGAACCACATGATATACAATGCATGACATGAATATAATAATCAGCGATAATTAATCAGGTTTAACTTGAGCATGAAAGATAACATATCAGTATCATGGATCATAATAAGGATAAGATCAACGATATCATGAATCATGAGGATCAATAGTACATAGTAAAATTGGAATCATGACATGACTTAACTTGAACTTGAACTTGAACTTGAACTTGAACATGCTTGTCGATCTTGGTTATTAATTAACAATCAGGGTGACTTTGAGGTGCCTTTAATTCTTGGGGTATGCCCAGCAAACGATACGGCCTTGTGCGGGTCAATGGGTGATCAAACCATGACCAAGAGAGCGACCCTTATCTTGATGCACTTGGCTTGGACTGGCAACCCATCATTAATCTTTCATCTGAACTTATTAATCACTTTTATTATCTTTTCATTCTTTGTATCATGTGATGAAGGAGATATGATCGGTATAAGGTAAATCAAGACAAAGAGTTCATGTTGAAATTATAAGGAAATCAATAATATTCATATAAAAATAAAGAGAGATTAATAGATGAATTTTTGCTGGATTTTACGCCCAAAGAATCCTTTCACCTTATGACCGTAAAACCCTAATCCTTTGAATTTTACGCCCGAGAATTTCTTTACCTTACGGCCGTAAAACCCTAATCCTTTGGATTTTACGCCCGAGAATTTCTTTCACCTTACGGCCGTAAAAATTAACCCTTATTACGTTACGGCCGTAAAAACCCTATTTTCTATTCTACTTCGGCCGTAATAATTCAACTCTTATTTTGTTACGGCCATCATCTGTTACGCCCATCCGTTACGGCCTATCCCGTTACGGCCGTAAAACTATACTCTTCGGCCGTAACAATCCATCTCCCCTTTTCTCTCTCTTCGTTTCTCTCTCTCCCAACTTCTCGGATTTTTTACGACCGTAAAACTCATCTGTTACGGTCGACATCTATTACGGCCGACATCTTTTACGGCCGACATCTCCCCTCTCCCTCTTTTCTATTTTATTACGGCCGAAAACCTAACTCTTCGGCCGTAACAATCTATTTCCCTTTTCTCTCTCTTCTTTTCTCTCTATTCCTTTACGGCCGAAATTCTATTCTCTCTATTCTTTTACGGCCAAAATTCTATTCTCTCTATTCTTTTACGGCCAAAATTCTATTCTCTCTATTCCTTTACGGCCGAAATTCTCTACCTCTCTATCTCTTTTCTCGACCGTAAGAAAATTGCGGCCAACAAATTTTCGGCCGTAATTGCATTATGAAACCGAGAACAGAATCCCCTCTAAATCTGACATCTTAGCAATCAATAATACAGAAATACAACAAACAGAAATAACTATGCATGTAACAATCAACCAATCAAAGAATTTAAGAAATCAAATAATTAAAAATAATAACTTGAATCATATTCATATTCTTTTCTTTTCATAACTATGAGGGCATGAATTAGGATAATTCAGAGGTCATGCAAGGTGATTTCGATTCACCCACCTGGACGCGATGGATCCTACCCTTGATTCGTTAAAAATCCGTTCGAATCCGCCCTTGTTCCCTCTCGGTTCTCTTGCTGTTCCTCCTCTCGAATTCTGTCATTGCGCAGAAATCTCCCTACTTCGGATCGCGTAGGAGGGGAACGAAGGAAAACCGGGAAGGATTCGTGAGATTGCTGGAACCAGAAATTTAATGGTCAATTGATTTTTATCTCCCTCAATTCTCTCGTGAATACCTCTCATATACATATATATATATATATATATATATATCTGATAAGGTTTTTATTTTAATCTAATCTTCTTCTCAAAATTAAATTTGAAGAGATTAGATTTAATTTTTCTTTCCTTTCAAACTTTGAGTGGGATTTGATTTTTAATTTCCCATGTGCTTTGCTCGGCCACCCATCACGATTTGTTTTCTTTTCTCTTTTTTTTTATCTTTTTGTTGGTTGTTACATTCTTACCCCCTTAAAAGAAAATTCGTCCTCGAATTTTGCACTAAGTAGAGGGCTTACTGAAAAGATGAGAGAACTTGGCGCATTTCCGACTCGAGTTCCCATGTCGCATCATCGCCATGAGGGTAACGCCAAGCTACTCTGACCATGGTTACGTCCTTGTTCCTCAGACGTTGCACCTTGTGCTTCACTATGCGCGTTAGATACTCAGTGAAGATAAGTCTACGAATTCTTAACGTCATGCATCATCATCTCATAGAATTTCTGATGCTCTACTTTTTTTTTCCACATTAACATGCTGGGTACTTGGGACTTATTTTCGTATCTCCATGTTTCATGTCATTACTATTTGTTCATCCTTATACATCCGTGTCCTCCCCGAATGGATCGCAACCCAGGCTTATGATTATATCCTTATACTTCTTTGTACTTTTTAAAATGGATCGTAACCCAGGCTTATAATATTCATCACATACTTCATATAAGACTTATTCCTAAATGGACCGCAACCGAGGCTTATGTTATTTATCTAGTACTTCTCTCTTTAGGACTTCATCATTTGGGTTTCACATGCTTGGTTCCTTCATCATTACATACGCAGCCTCATGAAGCCTAGCGAGCATCACTTGTGTCTGAGTGTATGTGTAACTGAGTTCATTTTTTACCAAAATGGTACTTCATGGAGAACTCATAATCTTTCAAACTTCATGTTATCTTCATTATCACATATTAGCATACTACTAAAAGAAAATATACCTAGGACCTTTTTTTTTTTTAAACAATGAACACTTCAATTTTTTTCTACGTAAATGTGGGCATAGTTTGAACACAATGTTCTTGAGGACCTAAAGGTTTGAGGGATGTTCTTAGTCCAATGACATCGCTCAATTTATAGTGATCATTCATTGCCAGAAAAATTACCTTCATTACATCTTCTTCGGCAACTCGAGACTCCTGGTACTCACTCCATAGGTCGATCTTGAGAACACTTAGCCTTAAATAGGTCATCTTTGCATGGTAACAAACACTTATGTCTTGATGATTATTTTATTTAACAACTTGTTAATAAATCTCTAGATTCATAGAGTCATCATTCTTCTTACAAAAGATGTGAAACATAAAAAAAAATGAGACCTTCAGTCTCATAAGCCCCTTGTCTTGAAGTTATTAAATTTGTCTTTTTCAGCTCGTGTGTCATGGGGCCTTGAAAATCAAGGTCATGCGTAAAAGGAGGTCGATATGACACTCAACTTCTAACTATATCTTTTAGATTTTTCAATACTGGCAACTATCTTCTTCTTTTTTTTCATAATACCTATACATCTTAAAAGGAAGAATCAAATAGGAATCCCAATGTAATCCTCCTAAGGAGTTTCTAGCCGATGTGAAGAATAGATCTTATCTTCAATCGTCATTAATATCACTAGCATGGACTTCATGGTATGAAGTTATTTCCATAGGGTCATCGTCCTTATTGGGTGACCTATGTCGTGTAAGGATCAATAGGATCACTAAGAACATTGTCCATCATCGTAGATAATGGCATCATCATATGATTCGATAAAATAGGTGATGGAATCATGTGAATCATCATCTTTATAAGGTCAATTTAGATCAATCACTTTCACGATGACCTATGTTTGATGTGACCCTACTCTAAATATCATTATAATCATTTAGCTTTTGAGTGGAAGACATAATTTATTTGACTACATTGATCTGGTTCTTGCAATGCCATATCATATAACTTCATAGGAGACTAGTGGTTATATATTACCACAACAAGTTCTTTCCTTGAGTATCTTGAAGTACTTTGAATTAATGTTAAGGTTGAACGGTATCTATCCTAAGGTCGCTACATAGTATGATCTAATCCAGAATTAATAGAACAATTTATGTGCATTACCTAACATAAGTCCTTAGTCAAATATCATGAATGCAGGTAGACACATGGAATGAATTCAACCAACAAGACAGGGAAACAAAACAATCAACAAAACAGAAGACAAGTAATCATTCTTCTTCTTCGTGCATCATTTCATGGTCTTTTGCATTAACGATATCTTGTAGTACATGGGAGAGGGTCGGGATAACTTTAAAGTTGGAAAGAAGAACTAATCCATTTATAAGACTTATGATCAAATCATAAGTGGTCCACTTGATCAAGACAAAATCTTGAACATTTTTCATCATACTGACGTAGAGGCATCTTAGAGAACATTATATATATCATCTTATATCTTGCATCTTAGAGGACATTCTATGTATCATCCGATGGCTTGCTTAACCCATTATCTAAACATATATATGATTTATTTTTCCTCTTGAACCATCAACTATGATTATAAATACTCTATACATTTTGACATTATTATGAAAACTATAATTATATCAATAATCAAGATAAATCAATTAAAACTTGCATAATCATCCCTCTCGGGTACATAACTTGCTTTTCCAAAAATCTTGTAGGGGACTTATAAAATTCATCATACTTTACCTTAACCCCCCATACTTTCTAAAGATTTCCTCACTTGATGTTTTGATCTTTTAATACTTAATAGCTGGAGGCTCATATCCTCCTCAAGCATATCTCAATTAAGAGACCTTAAATCTTTTTAAAATTTCTCACATTCATTTTGACCCTTTCATGTCTTACTTGTTCTTATATGATTCTTGTATTAATCATATTAGTCTATTTTGAAAATATATATACATTGCGATGATAGAGAATTCATTCTTTAATAATGGCTATTTAAAAATATACTTCATATTAATAAAATTTCAAATATACTATGTACTAAACTAAGTTAGTTAAATCTAATTATTTATTTATTTATCTTTATATATTTATAAGTATACTATGTTATATGTATATATGCGTATGAATATGCTAGATTTAAATGTTCGATTAACTCAAACAGTCACTTACTCATTGAAAATTCCTTCTAACATTTATTCAAGCCAAGGTGACTTCTGAACACTTTAAGCTTCTATATTTGTCCATCCATACCTTATGCATGATTCTTGGGCAGCTCACTAATACTTAAATTATTATTTAACTAATCTTACATAACTTGAACATGATTAATCTTTCTAATTCCTATTTCCAATATAAGGTAATCTAATTAGAAATTCGTATAACTAATTTGATTTTTTTTTTTTGCTTAGGACCTTTATCCACATAATAAAGGGATCATATGAAGTCTAAGGCGCAAGAAGCATTATGGGTCCATACTTATCAACATAAACATATAAAATAATTTATTGAACCCTTATATTGGTAGACCAATGGAACCACATAAGTCATCACCATAAATCATAACTTATGCATGCTTGGTTTCACCTCTACTATTTGAAATCATCTCACACCTACGTGTTGTGTGAGTCGAATCCTTTAATTATTCTTATAATTCCTTCATTTCTTTCTTAAATCTACATCTCTTTGCAACTGATATGCTTATTCATTTTCCTCTTCATACTGCTGCAGTCAGCAGAAGAAGTCCGTGAATAAAGCAATCATGAAAGAGATGAAAAACATGGATTATAAGAAACATAATCGTTTCTTATATGTTATTCTTTAAATATCTGTAAGACTTTTTTTTCACGTAGGTATATTTATCCACATGCATGTTGTTTATTCTTTTCCAATTTGTTCGTAACCTTTATGATCCTTTTTGTTTAATCACTAATCACATTTAAGTTGATTCCTACCATACAGAGTGACCTTCCTAGGAATCAACCACTCATGTGAAATACATATCAATACATCAATAAAGAATAACTTAATGCAAGAAAATCTTACTTGTACTTTACGGTGGAGGGTGTGGCGACTGCTCGGCGATAGCACATGAACCAATACCATACATATTCTATACACTAGGACGTCAAAAGAGTCCTGACTTTAGGCTCTGATACCATAAATGTAACGCCCCCAAATCGACCCCCGTCACGTGGCGAAGACAAATCTGGAGACGCTACGTCATGCTATAACTTGACCATAATATTGACTATATCTCAGTCAAGAACCGAGACACGTCAGCGGAAGAAAAGAAATAAAGATAAAGTATAACTTTAATTGCGGAAGTCTAAAAGTGACTATGTCATTACTAAGAAATAAACTGAGTTCTACATCATGAATTTAAATTGCGGAAGGTAAATGAAAACTAAATAACACTCTAAAAGCCCTATAGTTCATGTGCTGTCCTATCGCCAGAGCCTCATCACCACACGCCTACTCCACCACGTTACTGACCTGGTCCTGTGGAAATCAGACACAGGGGAGGAGGTCCTCCCGTAAGCTTTACAGCCTAGTGGGGAACCACATGATATACAATGCATTATATGAATATAATAATCAGCGATAATTAATCAGGTTTAACTTGAGCATGAAAGATAACATATCAGTATCATGGATCATAATAAGGATAAGATCAACGATATCATGAATCATGAGGATCAATAGTACATAGTAAACTTGGAATCATGACATACTTGACTTGACTTGAACTTGAACTTGAACTTGAACTTGAACATGCTTGTCGATCTTGGTTATTAATTAACAATCAGGGTGACTTTGAGGTGCCTTTAATTCTTGGGGTATGCCCAGCAAACGATACGGCATTGTGCGGGTCAATGGGTGATCAAACCATGACCAAGGGAGCGACCCTTATCTTGATGCACTTGGCTTGGACTGGCAACCCATCATTAATCTTTCATCTGAACTTATTAATCACTTTTATTATCTTTTCATTCTTTGTATCATGTGATGAAGGAGATATGATCGGTATAAGGTAAATCAAGACAAAGAGTTCATATTGGAATTATAAGGAAATCAATAATATTCATATAAAAATAAAGAGAGATTAATAGATGAATTTTTGCTGGATTTTACGCCCAAAGAATCCTTTCACCTTATGACCGTAAAACCCTAATCCTTTGAATTTTACGCCCGAGAATTTCTTTACCTTACGGCCGTAAAACCCTAATCCTTTGGATTTTACGCCCGAGAATTTCTTTCACCTTACGGCCGTAAAAATTAACCCTTATTACGTTACGGCCGTAAAAACCCTATTTTCTATTCTACTTCGGCCGTAATAATTCAACTCTTATTTCGTTACGGCCATCATCTGTTACGCCCATCCGTTACGGCCTATCCCGTTACGGCCGTAAAACTATACTCTTCGGCCGTAACAATCCATCTCCCCTTTTCTCTCTCTTCGTTTCTCTCTCTCCCAACTTCTCGGATTTTTTACGACCGTAAAACTCATCTGTTACGGTCGACATCTATTATGGCCGACATCTTTTACGGCCGACATCTCCCCTCTCTCTCTTTTCTATTTTATTACGGCCGAAAACCTAACTCTTCGACCGTAACAATCTATTTCCCTTTTCTCTCTCTTCTTTTCTCTCTATTCCTTTACGGCCGAAATTCTATTCTCTCTATTCTTTTACGGCCAAAATTCTATTCTCTCTATTCTTTTACGGCCAAAATTCTATTCTCTCTATTCCTTTACGGCCGAAATTCTCTACCTCTCTATCTCTTTTCTCGACCGTAAGAAAATTGCGGCCAACAAATTTTCGGCCGTAATTGCATTATGAAACCGAGAACAGAATCCCCTCTAAATCTGACATCTTAGCAATCAATAATACAGAAATACAACAAACAGAAATAACTATGCATGTAACAATCAACCAATCAAAGAATTTAAGAAATCAAACAATTAAAAATAATAACTTGAATCATATTCATATTCTTTTCTTTTCATAACTATGAGGGCATGAATTAGGATAATTCAGAGGTCATGCAAGGTGATTTCGATTCACCCACCTGGACGCGATGGATCCTACCCTTGATTCGTTAAAAATCCGTTCGAATCCGCCCTTGTTCCCTCTCGGTTCTCTTGCTGTTCCTCCTCTCGAATTCTGTCCTTGCGCAGAAATCTCCCTACTTCGGATCGCGTAGGAGGGGAACGAAGGAAAACCGGGAAGGATTCGTGAGATTGCTGGAACCAGAAATTTAATGGTCAATTGATTTTTATCTCCCTCAATTCTCTCGTGAATACCTCTCATATACATATATATATATATATATATATATATATATATATATCTGATAAGGTTTTTATTTTAATCTAATCTTCTTCTCAAAATTAAATTTGAAGAGATTAGATTTAATTTTTCTTTCCTTTCAAACTTTGAGTGGGATTTGATTTTTAATTTCCCATGTGCTTTGCTCGGCACCCTTCACGATTTGTTTTCTTTTCTCTTTTTTTTTTATCTTTTTGTTGGTTGTTACAGATTATGTCATATTTTTTTGTTTTATTTTCCCTAATTTAAATTAACATTATGACAACAATATATTAATAGAAAAATAATCGTAAACCTATCATTAAATCTTTATAGCCTAAGTAATTTCCACCATTAGTCCTTTAATTTTCATCTGATCCGTTTGGATTCGAAACTTTATTTTGTAATATTATTCATAAGTTGAACTAAATTAAAATTATTACAAAGGGGACTACTTTGATATAAAATTAGGTTCGAGGAAGAAATGAGATCGGTGAAAATTATTCTCTTATATGCAATGTTTTAGAAATCGGACCGGACTTCTTATCGGGTCGCAGTTGGACCAGTCCGATCGACTAGATTAAATTAAAATTTATTAAAATAATATTATTTATAATAATTATAAATATATAATATAAGTTATATGATATAGTACATTATACTAATAACCTATTAATAATGATAAATATAAATAGATTATTATTAATCTAATATCTATTATTTAATGATGATAGATGCTATACTAATAAATTTTATCTTAAATTATTCTTATTTTTTTAACACTTTATTTTTTATTTCCTTTATTAATGCCCTTTGATAATTTTTCATTTTAATGTTATTTAATATTAAATACTTACAATTTTATTTCAATTTTCATTTAATTTTATACATATCATATTCCCTCTTTTTTACTTTTCTTATATTTATTTCTTTTTGCCTTTTTAATTTTATATTTTTGTCATTTTTAATTTTTTTTTCAAAATTTGAATTGAATCGGGTTGAACCGCTTCAACTGTCTTGGTTCAACCGATCAATTCAATTGGCTCGATTCATTCGATTTTTCTGATTCAATGTTAAAAATAATTTTGACATCAACCTGAATCGAATCATTGATCCATTCACGATTGGACTGATTTCGGTGCGGTCTAATTTTAATAACATTGCTTATATGTTGTGTTGAAAAAGAGTAATCGTAAGCCATATAATGAGAAAATTAGAATTCAAATTTTAATTCATAATATATAATTGAGCTACAATTCATGAAAGTTGCATGAAAACTATTGCAATTGGTTCATATTTAAACAATATATATTCTCTGTTGGATACTCACCCGAAGCTCCGAGTGATTAATATTTTAATATTTAAAATTGAGATGAAGAACAAAAGAAGTCATTCTTCTTAAATAAAAAAACAAATCTTCTCTACAGATTTATTTCGATTTTTTAATATTTTATTCTTCTTGTATTAGTCCAAAAACGGAATGCTATATAAATATTTTTCCTTAATAAGTGAAGCAACCTATCTGCTCCCGTATTTATCATATAAGCGAAAGCACACCGACAAATCTGAGCCGCAAAATTTACTCGCTGCTAATATTTTTTTTGAGTAAAAGACTGAAAAGTGGCGGCCGAGTTTCTATAATTGGATGCGTCCTCGTCCATCGCTTTTCATGGTCCTCTTTTTATTTATTCTCTTCGTCTCTTTCCCGCTTAATTATTGTGGACCCCACACGGCTTTGTTTTTTTTTGCCATGTAAGACAGGGAGTTGAAATTAGATTTATTACTATTTCTAGTAGGTTCCTTCACGATTTATGTGGAATTTTATTACAAAAAAGAGGCCTGTAGGATCGCACCTTTTTGACAATTGCCAATTTTTATGGGTGCAAACTTCAAGGAAAAGAAACCTAATTCCTTTAGAAAATATAATTAAGTCTGATTGGCATTTTTTTAATCCTGAAGCACAAGACTTTTGCTACGATTTCAAAAGAAAAAAAAGGTTTTCGTTCCCCTCTTTATTTCCTCTATATTTGTTGTTCTGAATGAAGGATTTTAAGTTCCTCTTTGAGAACTAATCCAGACAGGTCTTCGAATTCGCAATGATAATTCAATAATATAGAAATATATTGTATTTAAATATTAGTTCATATCTATTTATCAATAGTTAATCTATTATATTAAGGTATAAGAATAAGGTTAAAAAATGTTTCCACTGTGATTTAATTGGTATTAATCGAAATTCTCATTCTCCGCAATCGGTCAAGCATAATATATACCCTTAAAAAAAAGAAGATAGGATCCCCGGCAACCTTTCAGGAACCAATTTTAAATTTCTATCAATGAATCAATTTTTTCGATTTACCTTTTTACCATTCAAGTTGATCAAAGGGTGAAAAGGTATTACCATAAAAAAAAAGAATGTAGGGCACTTATAATACCAATATGCTAATGGAATTTGATGGCTATGTCAGAAGAAAGTGTTTCGATCCAAAGATTATTAAATTCTTAGCTAGTCATACATTTAATTGAAGCTTTGTTGTCCACACACAAATTTTGTTTCAAGAGATGTACAAATCATGTTGGTATCACAACTTTTGAAGATTGGCCGTCCGGGTTTGACCGTAATCGACCCAAATAGTGTGAACTCGGCACGTCGCATAAGTTCGATATATTAGTGCTCTCTACTTATGATCCGATTTAATGATGAATTGATGGCCATTCATTTAACGATGAGCCATGACATGGAATGATTAAATTAATTTTTCAGACAGATCTAGAAAGTTTTGATGACCAAGGTATTGCGGTTCATTGAGAGCGTCAGTCCAGTACTATAGATAGAAAATTGAAACGAAAAACGAACATATAACCTTTTTTTTTTAGAATGGAATTTGAGAACTTCCAATATTTAAGTGGATTTTTCAGTGCATAATAATTTTTTTAGCATTATTTCTATTTTTAAAAAGACAATAATATTTCTATGAGCAAGTTCAAGCCCTTACAATACTTTCTTTAAAAAGTACATTTTTTCCAGGAATGTATAAATTGAGGTGTAAACCTAAAAAGAATTTATATGTATAGATTTATTTAAAAATAGATGATCATTTAAATAATTCGATGATGTCATGATGACGTCAAACAGGTAAAATTATTTCAACTTTTTATATTAAAATTTGTTATCAAACTTTATAGGTCTACCCATACATTTTTCTCTTGTTTCAACTACAAGAACAAAATAAAAACCGAAAAAAAGTGAATGGCCGGAAAGTAATGAAGTGCACTTTTTTTTTATAGAACGCGCTGCAATTTTGAATCAGTCTACGAAACTCCGCACAGTCTAGTCATGTTAACAGGTTGGGAAGCTAATGGGAAGATTATTTGGCCCATCAAAATATCTTTATTTGTTCGGATAAAGCCCATAGAAGGGTTAATCATTTTTTTTATAATAATATAGTAATTGACACTTTTATCGAAAAAATATTAAAGAATTGATATTATTATTGTTATAAAAAGAAGGGAAGATATCACACAAACACAGAAGAACACATAAAATTTAAGAGATTCGCTTTAAACTTAATTTAATTATCATGAAGTTTATATAAGGAATTTCAATATAAAATATGACAAAAATCCTACAATCATTTAGGGTTCAGGGTTCCACCTCCAAATTCCCGCATGGGGATCCTTTTAAATCCCTCCTAGACTCTCGTAGGAGACGAACGGCGAAGCCATTCCCATTACTTAAGCCCCTAAGTAATATATGTGTTCACCTAGGATTACAAAGTGGGTTCGATTTCAAGATATTATCAAACAATTATTTATCACTATTAGGCGTGAAATAGGAATGGAACTTAAGGGCTGCATTCAAAAATGGAACCTAATTCCTCCCAAGTTCTCGATGAATAGTTGAATCGAATAGATTAGTTCATGTGTTATTGGATGGAGTGGAATGTAACGATGAAGAACTAGAGAGTCGTTATGTTCAGAAAAAAATAGTTATGATGAATTAATTTTGGTGGGAATTTGAATAAAAAATAGATATTATAAATATAAAATATAAACTTATCCATTATTATAAATAAAGTATAAATTAATTTTTATGGAAAATGTTAAAAATATATTATTTAACTATAACAAATCTTTTTTTTAAATTAATTATATTTAACAGAATATTATTCTTTTTAATAAAATAATAAGTAATAAATAATATTTTATTATAAATATTTATATTAAATATATAATTTATTTTATATAAGAAAGGAAAAAAAGTCAAATAAAAAAGGAACTTACCTTATGATATCCTTGAACTTTATCGCATTTTCCACTTTACTACTTCCGGTTGTTAGGATCCTGATCTGCATAGTAAGATCTTATGATCTTTCGAATAGAAAATAATCCCGATCCTATCTGTTATGTTGGATCTATAGTCGGGTCGATCAACAAGATCTTACAATCCTACGATATTTGTACAAGTTTATTTATTCGAATGAAAAAATAAAAGTAAACATAAAGGTCCTTCAGAAAATTAGATTTAACTATTTTATTTATATATATTGTATATATTAGTCTCACTTTCATGAATTTTAATATTTTCTAATAATTTAATGTTATGTTATGAATCTAATACTATATTATCTTACATCAAAATTATTTTTTATTACTGCACATATATTATGAATTATACTATAATAGTTATTATTATTTTAGTATTTTTTAAGATATATCATATTGTCTTTCAAATGATATTAAAAAATATCTATTAGATTTGAAAATATGAATAATGTATTAATGGTCAATGTTTAATTAACTTATATATACACAATATTTATGAATAAATATACTACTTTATTATTTTATATTAAAAAATATTTTTTTATTAATGGGTAGAATCTTACGATCTTCGATCCAATCTTATAATCCTCGATCCTCGAAGATCCTTACGATTCTACCTCGTAAAGCGATCCTGACAACTTTGGTGAAAAGAATAAAATGTCTTCCCCAAAATCTTCTCTATTTTAATGTTAAAAAATAATAATAAAAGTATTATATATTAATGCTCTCTTCGGACGAAAGTTTCTATATTTTTTAGTTTTCTATATTGTTTTTTTAATATTAAAAGAGAGAAAAGTTTGTGAAAGAGCATTTTAGACTTTTTTATAAACGGAAAAAAGCAAAACTAATAGAAAAATTAATATAATCATATAAAAGGACTAAAGTTGAAAATGCGATAAAGTTTGAAAGTATTATAAGATAAATTCATACTTTGAAGTTATGACTCTAGTTTCATTCCAAAAAGATGATTTGGTTTCACTTCGAAAATTAGATCGCCTTGAAATGTTTGAGTTGCGTTTGAAAACGAAATCGTGGTTCCTCCTAAGTTCTTGATGTACAGTTGAATTGACATATTAGTTCGAGGTGTGTTTGGATGGAGTGAAACGTAATAATGAGGAATTAGGAAATTGATGTGATAGAAAAAAGTCGACATGATGGATGAAGTTTTGATGGATTTTAAATTAAAAATAATTATTATAATTATAAAGTATAATTTGATTATTAATTAAAATAAAATTATAAAAAAATTATGGAAAAAATTTGTTAAAGAATATATTATTTAAATATAAAAATCATTTTTAAAAATTAATTATATTTAATAAAATATTAATTTTTAATGAAATAATAAGTAATAAATAATATTATATTAATATTTTATTAAAATTAGTTTATGTTTATTAAATAAATTATTTCTTAAAAAATATAGTGTGAGATAAAAGAAAAAGAAATGAATTAAAAAAAACTGTCACGTCAAATAAAAAAAAGGAACAACTCCCGAGATGAAACAGGTCACCACCCATTTAATTTTCGCCCGAAATTTAATTTCGAATGAATGTTTGACGGAATCAAATAGAACAAGAACACAATTCCGTCCCGATTCCGTAAATAAGCGGACATTTGAGAAAGATGAATTAGCCCCTAGTTTTAGTTCGATTTCATTACTAGACACTCTGGCTGTGTTATTTTGAAGCCACATGTATGTATGTATACGACGGAACGGGCTCCAAGGAAGTTCTTTTGGATTTGGGACTAAAAGACAGGCCAGGTTGTTTAATGAAACAAAAGTCAAAATATGTAAATTAACCTATGACAAAACTTATGATAAAAAAAATCTTTAAATAAACATCGGATTCAAGATACATTAGTCCTTATGATTCGAGTTTGTAATGAAACACTTTATGATCTTTCCATGTGATGTGCTAATAAAATGGATAATTTATTTTAAAATGATAAAGATGTTGGGGGTCCAAACTTCAAATCTTGTTGCATGTTTATTTCTTTTTAATTTGGCCCTCCCCATTTTTATTTATCATGGATCCGGGACCGCCTCCATATATATGAAACGGCGGAAATTAAACATTTGACAAACTTAATCACTAATTTGGGATCTCTATCTTACGCGCATGTATCAATTTGATATGCATCATTTCTTGAATTAATGCAGATCTAATCCTTGGTCTTCACAGCCATAAAATAATCTTTTCTCACGACAATAAAAAATAGCCTATGTACAAAAAGAACGTTGCCATGTCATATCAAATCTATATATATCTATACTATATTAAAAATAAAAAAGTTTGGAAGGGGAGCTTGACATTTGGCAACAATAAAAAGTGATAAGCGTCTTTAAGAATTATAATTAATTAGAATATTATTTATACATGCATATTATTAATTGTGAAAAATTTATTTGTCACTCATTGTTTAAATCAGTTATAGATAACTAATTAGGATATATATTATTTATGAAAGATACATGCAGTAGTTATTTTTGAAACTATTTATAAAATACTATAATTATATTTCTGAAATCAATTATATAATATCATATTTTCTTGATAAAAATAAAAATTATCTTAAATTATGCAATTATATAATTTGGCACGTGGAGATGTTATCATATTATGAAGTTAGTTAGCTCCATAATAATTTTGAATATAATATTTATCTATATTATATTAAAAGCAAAGAAATTTGCAAGGAGGAAGTGACATTTGGCAAATGCTTGAGTCTTCACATGTCCCGTGCATATAATTGATTAAAATTTTAATATATTATAATTTTTAATGAATATTTAGTTAGTTAGTACAATTGTGTTTCGATTAATTATATAATTAATATTTGGAACACTTAGATAATTGGTAGTTATTTGATTTGAATATACTTATTAGGTAACTGAAAGAGAAAATATATAATCATAAAAATATTTACCAAAATTTTTATTAACGACTCACTTGACATCTCATGATAGTTATGATTATAAAATAAGATGAATGATTTAAATAATTAACTAACTAAAAATTGTAGTAACTGAATGAAAATAAATATGCATCAATTAGGTAATTGATTGAATAAAATAACTTACCCAAAAAAAAACATCAAAAAAGTTAATATTATATTAAATTCAGTTAATAGTTTAAAATCTTTATATGTGAGAGTGTGAGACCGTTATACCAATGGAAAATATGAAAGCTAATTAATCTTTTGTTACCAAAATTATAAATAAATTAGTTAATTATATAAGAACTATATATTTTACATAAAATAATTGGTTAAACATGAGAGAAGTAACTATGGAAAAAAAAAGAAATAAATAACTGAAATATGAAGCGGTTTCATATATTATAGTGGTTAGAATTCATTCTAATGTCTCCATCTTCATCATTCAAAGTTGTGCCACCCTATAAATATGTGCAAAGAGAGAGTAAGAAAATGTTCAAGGTGTCTTTTAGATGTCGTATAGTAATGTTATGATGGCGCTCGATCCTATATGTTGTATGTTTTTAGCATAATTATAATTAGACTACTTTATCATGTCGAATTTTTTTTATCTTAATGGTGCACTCATGATTTAGAGAACAATTAGTTTTTTTGTCAAATTTAGGTGGTAAGTAATCCTTATGCATTTTTTATTAAATTAATTGTTAGCAAATACATTCCTGCTTTCTATATATTTTTTTCTAAAATATTTCTGAATTTAACAATAAAATTTTATTTCAGATTTTTTAAAAAACATTAAACTAATTTTGCATCTTATAAGCATATTTTAGTATCTTGAATTTAAATCCATTGAAAATTAACGTGCAGATAGAGTTTTTCATGGATGGACAACAATATAGTTGATGGGCATGACAACGTAGCAAAATGTAAGTGCTTCCGGCAGATTTTTTTTCTGCTAGCATGTTTCCACCATATATATGTATGTTAGTAATTGTCTTGAATAAGTAATTTTTTGTAGACATTTTTTATGAATTTTTTTCGTAACACATTTTTTTATGAATTTCTATTAAATTAATTCATTAAGACAATGAAAATAAATTTTATTAGTGATGACAATCAATACGTATATTCTCTCCACTTTGAAATTAAGACATGACTTCCTTTTATTTATTTTGCAATTAATACTTATAAGTAGGATGCCTACAAAATCTTAGGTATTCTAATAAAATAATTAATATTCTATCATAATTTTATCGTAGTAATAACCATAGCAACTACTTCCCTTATGAGAGGAGGTCAAGATTCCATGTTCTGTGACTGTAAATATCTAATTTGCAGTTAAGAGATATTAATCACATCTTGCGCATGATATATATATGTATATAGTACGAATCTTAAATTGATATTTTTGTGTTAATTTAATTTATTCATATTATTTTTCTTTATACAATTATATAAATATATATATATATCATATTTTTTTATTCTGTTAATGAATCTTACATCACATTCTCATATTCATTGATCAAGTATTACACATAAGTTCAATTATTTATATCCTCTTGAATTTTCAATTGGCATCAATTTGGTCAAAAAAATATTATGTAGCACAAATCAACATCAACATTTGTAACATTAATTGGATTATCACGTGTCCTCCAACTTGAAATAACTAATTAGAAAATCAATTTATATAGCATTGAATAATAAATTAATAACTAAAAATTTTAAGTTAATTAATTATGAGAAATAGTTATAAAATATCATTTACACACACTTTTATATGTAATGGTATGTTCACTATATTATTTAATTACATTAATTGTCTATTAGCATAGTTATTATGATATATCATTTCAAATATCTTTTGCTATTATGCTTCATAAAAAAATCTCTAACATTAGAATATTAGATCATTGCATTAAGTACAAAAAATGGACTCTACACTATCAATATGTCTTTTCACTACCAATATCATTAGAATTGTTTAACTCCACTAAGAGACTTTAGCAATGTTTAATAAATTTGTGGTATTTTATATGATAAAAAATATAGGCCGCAAAATGTTAAACATTTTAAGAAATATTACATATATCTCCTTATACTTGCAGAATTCTTTGAATATTTCACAACCTTATCAATTTATACTTTTATTCTCTCCAAATACATTTTACTTGATTACATAAAGAATTAGAAAATCAACCTATGGTCAAAACATGTGAGTTAAGTCCTAGAGTTATTGGTTATATATAGCGATAAAAATTGATTTCAACCAACTAATCTAAACAAATAAAAATAGAATATATTAACACAATGGAATTCCTTATAAAATTGTGGAATGTATATAGAGAAATTTTAATTACATTATATTGATTAGCTTAATTATAAAATATTTTAACCATGAATGATAAAATCAATGTCTAAACCGTACCCCAAAGGATATGGTAAAATTTGAGGTGGCAAGTTAAGGGGCATACATCTTATCAAAGTTAAACTACATGAAAAATTAGGAGAATATATGTATATATATAGTCCTATGCTAATCAAGAATGAAAAATTAAATTGGACTTGGTAAAAATTACTTCGGAATCAGCTAAAACTAAACAAGATTCAAAAGCATTTTATTGCTAAACTCATGATATTGATTAGTTTGAAAGAATGTACCATGAAAAGCTAAAAGTAAGAAATTAAAACAAATAATTATAATTAAGCTCCATCACAAATATAGCAATAATTACATAACACTCAATATAATTATATAATAATTATATGAAAAAATTTTAAAATACTCATTTCTAAAAATATTATTGACCTTTTATGATATTTTAGCCATGGACGAAGATGGAATAATGAATAAAATAGTGAAATAAAAAATCTCTATTTATACTGAACATTCTTCTATATGTTTTACAATACATTATTTTTACATTCAATTAAAATCACATATCTTTTAACAAAATAATTTATTTAAAAAATTAGGGTACATGATTACTATTTTTTTCTCACCACGCATCGCGTGATTTTTATACTAGTACTATATTAAAAGCAAAGAAGTTTACAAGGAAATTTTGACATTTGGCAAAAGTATAACATGCCGTGTGTCCATAAAATTACATTACTTATTACATAATTAATACAAGAAACTATATCATTAGGTATTTGAAATAAAAAAACTATAATTATTCAAAAACGTTATAAACAATCTCGACAGAATCACTTGAAATCGTATGAGGCATATACTTTTTATAAAATTGACACCATTGAAAAAATATATTAAATTATATTTAAAATATAAATTAATTTTTTAGGTAACCGATTGAGAAAACATAGTGAACCAAAAAATAGAAAAAATGAATTATTTCTATCATAATTTTTAATTTTTTTATTTCATAAAGAGAAAAAATAAAAATATATTTGACTATTGGAAATACAAATTAAAATACATATAAAATTTCATATAGTTGGCCAATCTAAATAATTTATACTACATTTAACATAAAATTTTAAATAATTTAAATATTAATATGTATGTACGAACCATCTACCAAATAAATAACTATATAATTGATAAAGAAACATATTTATTGAAGATTAACACAAAATGTCGACCATCCGTATGCAATAAAATTGTCATAACAAAATTGACTAAAAATAATAGTAATATTTATATTATGCTAAAGTACTTCTTTCAAAAATTAATACTTTTTAAATTGACTGAGGAAATAATAATATCTATACTATGCACATTGTCACAAGATATTTAATATATGGGCATTTATTTTGTAAGCAACTTATAAAATATCATAATTATAAAACAATTTATAAAATCAATGTATGTGCTAATCGGAAAGTTATTTAGTAATTAAGAAACATAGTAATATTTGTAATACTTTTATGTTAATTAAAAAACTTATAACAAGACTTTGTTTATATAATAAGTTAATAACAATATCATAAATTAATTAAAATATCTACTCATCATCACGTTTTTAGTGGACAGTTAGTAAATAAAAAAGGACCAGATAATCAGTAGTTATCTCCAACATTGTGTCTATCATTTGTATTTTTTTTTATATTACAAAGCAAATAAAATCCAAGTGAAATATTATAATCTTTCACGTATTAAGGTGGTTAGGATTAAGTGGTTATAAGTCACTTATTGTAATAGTTACAAATCATTCTCCACCTCTATTTCACCCTATAAATATGTGCAAAGGAAGTCAAAGGTGTAAACATATGAGAGTGTTTGTTGTGAACGGTTGTTGTGATGGTGGCCAACTAGTATATTTTTAACTTCATCACGTAGAAAATATGGAGTTAGTGGTGATTTTAATGGTGCACTCATATTTTAGTATATGTAGTTTATTTGTTAGTGATAGCTAATTATTTATTCATATTTTTTCTTAAATTAGTGGTTAGCAAATGCATTTCATTATATATATTTTTAAATATTTCCCGGCTTAAAATGGAAAATTATTTTGAAGTTTTTTAACACTTTAAAAAGTGCTTTTTAAGCTTATTTAAAAACATTTTGAATTTAAGTCTATTGAAACGTGCATGTGAGTCTTTCATGGATGGACATGGCAACATAACAAATGAAAAACAAGTGCTTCAAGTAAAGTTTTTTCTCTTTTAATATTTTTTCATGGTATACACACACACACACACACATATATATATATAGTATTAAAATTGTTTTGAATAAGTAAATTTTCATTATTTTTATGAAAGTTTAGCATTCTTCATGCATATGACAACAAATTCTTATTATTATAAAATAAATTAATTAGTGTCATTGTAAAGTGTATTAGATTGTGGCAAATTTTATCTTCTACGAAATGATTACACAAGGTGAATGTATATTCTTTTCACTCTCATAAGTCGTGACTTCCTTTTAACTATTTTTCGCATTTCTTTTTCATGTTTACTACTAATTGGGAGGATGCCTACATACATTAACATTTTTAGCAAGATTATTAATATTTTATCACAATTATGTACATGCCAATTTTTTTTATTTAATTTGTGTAAGTGGGTTGCATGAAAAACTTTTATTGCATGTGTAGGAGAAATTAAGAAATATCAACCATATATTAGGTGTAATATATATACCTAATATGCTAATTAGGTGTGTAAAGGTCTTAAAATGATTTTTTTGTTAATCTAATTCATTTGAGTTATTTTTGTTATAAAATTATAATTGCTTTCATAATCAATTTCTATATCTTTATATACCTTCAGAGTTTTTTTACTCCGCTAATGAATCTTATATCACATTATTTTAGTTGTTATATTTAAGTTCAATTATTTATGTTATATATATATATATATATATATATATATATATATTATAAACGTAAACTGTCAAATCCAAATACTATAAATATTAATAATCTATATTTTATTTATTGATATTATAATAAGAAAATCTATAGCTACATGTATATATATATATATATATATATATATATATATATATATAAAACAATCTTTATTCCACATTGATAAAAAAAACTTTTTATTTATTAATAAGCAACCTTATTATGAAGAAAATTTATAATACAAATTACATATTCATAATTTCATTAATTTTTTAATTGTCAAAGGAAATAATAGTACCTCTACTATAATAGTTTTTTTAAATTTATCTATATATAAAATTAATAAATAATAATATTTTTATGTAACTATCTTTGTATGTATTTATAAAATTCATGAATCCATAACCGCATAGAACGATAGAAGCATGATTACCTTTCAATATAACTTATCGTTCACAATAACTATCTAAAATATATGCTATGAATAATGGCACTGAGAGAACATCATTCAGTAGCATTTTGATTGTTGGAGATGCACAATGTAAGATTTTTTTTATCTGAACACTTAAATAGTTGTAAGTAGATTTTTTTCCATGATTTATTATTATCTTTAATATTGTCCATTGCGACGCACTATAGTGAAAATTATTAGTGATGTTCATCAATATAGTAATAATTCATTAAAGTGTATGCAAGGTAAATATATTATATTCATATTTTTCTTATGTACAAAATATTCGTTTTCCTTTTTCCCCAAGAAGACGTGGAGTATAATTTATTGGTGTATTCTTATTTCTGATATTCACTATAAAATTATGTCCCTACACTATCATTTGAATTTTTTTCTTACTAAAAAAACCTTATGTAGTAATATAATATTTAACTAAAATTTAAATTATTTGTTGCTAAACTATTACAAAATCATTTGTATTATCTAAATGTTCAAAGAAAATATTTTGTTATTTCTTTTAATATATATATCATTTGTTGATACTTTACCTTATTATTATTATTTTCAGTTTTAGAAAAAAATAGAAACCAAAGTCATAAATTTTCATTGAAAAATATATTAATTAATTTAATATAATTACTTTAATTCACTCTCCGATGCTGCACGGGCATCATACTAGTTATACTGTATAACTAAAAGCACTAATGTCTAATCTTTTAGAAAATAAAATTATTGGTGCATGATATTATTGAGTTCAAAGATTAAAATTACTTTATGATTAAATTTGTATAAATAAAATTATTAGTGATATTACGGTCACACGAAAAGATATCGTTGCTTGTTCATATTGAAATAATAGGAAACCACGAAAATATTTCGTCTACTTTATAAACTAAATGTTATCGTTAGATATTTGTACAAATTGACTGAATAATTAGATATTTGCTACTTGGTATTTTTTTTAATTTCTCTGGCAATAATAATTTTTATTGCATCCGTGTTCTGTTTTTAATATCCCGCCCCTTTAAAAAGAGCACCATTTGCTTTTCTTTCGTTAAAATTCTTGTTAAAGTGCTTTTGTAATTTAACGTTGGTTTTAGTTAAAAATTTTATGTTTTTGTTAATTAATCTATATTTTATCTAAAATACTCTTACAAATTGTGTTGCATTTATGATTTTTAATCATTCAATATATGAATTAGTGGTTGCACTGTGTTTGGAGTCTTGCATTTGCTCAGTATAATAATAATGAAATTATACTGAATATTTCTTTAAAAATCGTCACATGTTTTGTTAATTAATTATTGTACGCAAAACATATGATCAAGAAACAACTTTTTAAGTAAAGTAATAAAAATTAATATATTTCATCATGATAACTATTAAAAGTTACGAAAAACTAAATAAACATAAAGTTCTTGTCTAAGAAAAAATATAATATTTACATTTTAAAACTATTTTTCGATAAGGAAGACTTAAGAAAAAGAAATTAAAAGCAGAGCTGAAACTAGGATAAATAAAAGATGTATAGAATAGTCTCAATGAAAGCTTGATGATGAGTATCATCACTATTTTTAATGTCTATCTTTGACATTAATTAATCACATAATCCAAATTTTTTCAATCTTATTAAACAAAAACTACAAGAAAGGAAATAATTGCAAAGGACCGATAAGTACGAGTTTATTTAGCCAACAAAAAATTTAAATTTTCTGTCTCTTGCATCCAAACACCACGTCAAATATAATGATTAAATCTTGTTCACTGTTCAGTCTTTGAAAACTGAAAAAGTAGAATTAAAATATTATAAGAACAAACAACCTTCTTTTATCTTAAAATTGTATTATTGTAATAATAATTTTAATTCTATTAAGTATAATTAAAATATTATCCTTTGTCCTCAATCTAAACAAACACTCATTTCAGAATTGCACAGAAATAAAATTATTCTCAAACGCATTATTCTTAAATTAAAAATATGAAATTTTCGTAGAATTAATGATGATAAGATATAATCAAGAAATAATCATAAATTTATAATTGCTGATAAGTTTGACAATCGGAATTGATGATTCCTCAAACGATGTGATGTAGTCACATTCCCTAATTGTCAAGACGAAATTAGGTCCATTAAATAATAATGGAATCAGATTACGTCATCCTAATTTCATCGAATCGACTCATTAATTCCTTTTTTTTTTCTCGTGAATCTTTTTCTTATTTTGCAATCTATTTTTTCTTTTTTTACATTTCTTATATAAAATAAATTATTTATTATATACAAAAAAATTTATAATAAAAGATTTATATAATATTATTTATTATTTCATTTAAAAAATAATATTTCATTAAGTATAAATTATTACACTTTTTTATATTTAAATAATATATTTTTAACTACTTATTTTTAATAAACAAAATTATATATTTATATTTACAATACTTATTTTTATTCAAACACCCTAATTAAATTAATTTGTCATATCTACTTTTTTCTATCATATCAATCATTATATTTCATTCATTTAAACACACTCTTAATTAATCTATCAATCTAACTATTGATAAAAAAATCATAAGAATCGTGGTTCCCTTGTCTAACGCAACCTAGAGGTTATAGGGGTGGATTGTAACTTATAAGGATTAATAATAAGTCTAATTCAATCCCACTGATGTCATATATAGTAGTTAAAAAATATATTACAGTGGTTTGTGTACCAATTTGCAGATAAATTTTGACTCGGTCGTATTCGTACATTAGCAGAAGGATTTCAATTAAATTAAAATTAAAAAAGGCAAATGAAAATTCTATGTAGAGTGTAGATTCATTTAAAAGATGTAAGAGGTATGTCTTGAATTAGTCTCACATGCATAAGTCATGAGAGAAATACTAAATATATATGGGAGCATGAATTTGATTTGGTAAGACACGTAAGAAATCATGAGCCCAAGGACAAAGTGGACAGTATCTTACTAAGTACAGAGACTCCAAGGGGGTAGTGGGCCGCTGCGTCACTTTGATACCGGAGGATGTTTTTTGGAAAAATCGTGTGGTGGCATGCCTTGAATTAATCTTACATGTATAAGTCACGAAAAAAATGTTGAATATATATGAGAGCATGACATTGACTTGGTAGGACGAGTAGAAAACCATGAGCACAAGGGTAAAGTGGACAGTATCTTGCCAAGTACAAAGACTCCAAGGGGTAGTGGGCCGCCTGCGCCACTCTGATATTGGAGCACACATTTTGTGAAAATCGTGCGGATGGAAGTATAAAACGGACAATATCCTACGCAAGTGCAAATGTATTACATAATTTTAGATAAATATTTTTATGTTTTTACAAATAGTTTCCTCATTAAGTTGCCAACAACAATTCTGAGCCGCACAATTATTTTTTGTTGAAGAATGACCGATTTGCCCCTAAACCTCGAACGGAATCAGCACGTAGACGTGGGTCCCATTAAAAAACCCGGCCCCGCCCACCCCATCGCATCGAGCTCGAGCTAGCCGCATTTCTTGGAATATGATTGGACAAACAATTTTAATATATTTGAGCAAGTGGACAAACAATTTTCCCCTAATTTTAGTTTGAGTTTTGCTATATCCTCCTAATTTAGAAGGATTTAGTCTTAAGTCACAATGGCATATATAAATTAGTCAATTTTTTGGGGTAATTAAAAAATGTGAGTATTAGGAGGATTTAACATTTTCCTTTTAATATATGTTAAAGCTGATTGGACAAACAATTTTGTTCTTTAAATATAATAATAAGTGAACAACACTTAAAGAATTACTTCTTATTTATTATAACCATGAATTATTATTTTAAAGATACAATTATAGGTTTTATATAAAAAAATTTTAAAAGATCAAATATATATATTATTCTTTGTATATATATATATATAGATATATAATTTTGTTTTAGATCCCGGGACGTGGACGTTGAGACGGAGCTGAACGACGTCGTTTGAGAATCTGCGCGAAGACCACGTTAAATTATTTCAGTTGCAAAGGCGGCTGACGGCGATGGCGACGTAATTCGTTATTTACGACGTCACTTTTGAATAATTGACGTAATCCATCAATTTCTTCCCTTTTCATCGTGTTTTTAGTCGTTACGTGCCATAACACGACAGAGCTGCCACGTTGGCAGAACAAAATAATCATCGCTAGGTTCACAAGTGAAAGATCTAAAAAGATTCTGCTGTGGAAAGTACCCCCTTGCCGTTGACGAGAATTAACATGGACCCAGCCCTAAACCTGAGGGATATGCTATATTTATCACAATTTTTACTAAAGAAATTAATTAATTGACTAAAACATTAAGTAATGATAAAAGGCTTTATGGAAAATTTGATCTGAATTGTGCTTTTATTTATTAAGTTATTAATTTTTAAATATGAAATATAAAAGGGAAACCTTTCCCCATGGTAATGTGATACAGCACAAAGAGTCCAACATAATGTTAATTAACTTTTAATATGTCATACAAGAAAAAAGACACCTGGTTTGGAGATTATCGGTTCATTATAGTTTTCTTAGATAAATCACATAATATTTATTAATTACTGTTAAAAAATAATTTAATCACATAATTTATGTGTAGAATCGTCAAATAAAAGCAGGACACTCATTATTCAAAGAGCAATATTGCATCTTATATTCTTATTTAATTGAAATAAGAAGGAAAGGAAAACATGGATAACATTAAAAAAATGCTAAGGGACATCTGTGGATTTTTAGAGCGATGAAATTGTCGACGTTAACACTTTGAAATTTGAGGTTCCTAAATATATCATATAGCAGTATATATATATCACATATATTTTCAATTATAATTGTTAGTAAATTTAATTAAGAAAATTTCATTTCAACTTGAAATTAAAATTTGTATTATAAAGCCTCTTTGAATTTCTTGTAATTCTTTTTGTCGTTCAAGAAATTACTGTAGGATACAACATAAAATTACTCTTAATCATGTTTGATTATAGCTAAAAATACTTCCACAGAAAATATAAATATAATATTGTGTGCTTAAGAGAGAGAGAAGGGAAAGATTCCGTGGACGAAGCGAGCCGGAGGACATAATTAAAATATTCACACAATTAAAATACTCTCATAAGTTGATAAAATTATAATTCATGCCATTAGAGATGTGGCATTGCACTTTGTAACCCGAGAGAGAAATGGAGGTTATTATTTTTTTTGAAAAGGGTATAATTGTCTTATAAATAAATATCTGTATATCTATCGAGCATCGATATACAGATAGATATATCTTTCCTTCCCTCATCTTTCCTTCCCTCAGCCCTACTCATCTTCACCAGTTCTTCCGGCAGCAGGTTGATCGTGATTTGATTCTGAACGCATGAGGTTAGCCTATTCAACTTTTCATTAACTGCACGCAATTTAGGTTTACTCGCAGAACTTGGTGTTCATACTTCAGCGGTCAGATCGATGGATTTCTTTTTTGTGGCTGTCTCCACTCTTTTGTTTTCTTTTCCGATGAAGCACTCTCCATTCTCCTCTTACCTGTTCGGCATCTTCCTCTCGATTCCTTCCATTCCCCGCTCTCTCTCCCTCTCTCTCTACCACCTCGGGAAATCGTCGGAGCTTGCTCCTTCCTGTCGACCTCAGCAAACGCCGGAGATGCCGCCTCCAGCTAGCAGACAGGCGCAAGCTTGCCAACGTGTGTGTGCCCGTCCTCGGCGAGCGCCGGCGAGCTCGCTGCCAGATCGCACACAGGCGCGAGCGTGAGCCCGGCCTCGGCTAACGCCGCATAGATCTCCGTAACCTCACAGCAGGTGCGAGTTCTTAGCTGGCCTCGACTTGCGCCGGCGATCGTGTACGCCGACTCGCACGCAGATGTGAGATCGCTGGAGAGCTCACGCCTTCCCCGACGAGCTAGATCGCGCCAGAGATCTCACGCCCCCGACGAGCTCGATCGTGCCAGAATGCACCCGTGAACGCTGGCGATCACGCGCCGTCGCGAGCTCGTGCGCTGTCCAGCGCCGATGAGCTAACTTACCGTTCGCGTGATGTGCCTCATGTCTCCGGTGCATCCTTCGTGCGAACGGCCCTTCCCTCCCTCCGGAGAGCTCACGGCTTCTCCGACGAGCTCGATCCCGCCGGAACGCTCGCGTGTCGCACCCGCGAACGCTGGCGATCGCGCGCCGTCGCGAGCTCGTGTGCTGTCCAGCGTCGATGATCTAGCTTGCCGTTCGCGTGATGTGCCTCATGTCTCCGGTGCATCCTTCGTGCGAACAAGGGCACTATCTTCCCCGCTCTCCCTCCCTCCTTCCGGTGAGCTCACGCCTTCCCCGACGAGTTCGATCCCGCCGAAATGCTCGCCTGTCGCACTCGCGAACGCTGGCGATCGCGCGCCGTCGCGAGCTCTTGTGCTGTCCAGCGCCGATGAGCTACACACCCCTTTTTTCACGATTACTATGCTATAATTAACTAAATAATTGTTTAGATTTTTTTTCAATAATTGTTTGAATGCCCAATAACTAAATAATTTCTGATCTCTATCGAAAAAATGAATAGTCCGTGATAATGGTGATAGTTCATTAATTAACATCTATTATTTGTGAGTTCTTCTTGTTATATTACGTTGAGGAGATAGGTTAACATAAATAGAACTTGCACATTAACAGTTTTCATATACTTCCACCTTGGCTGCAATTACAAGTAGCAAATTATTCTTCTGCAGTAGTTTCTTTAATCTAGATATATGTTTGACTGCTTTAATCTCGGCCTCATGATTGCTCGCAACGATCTCAAAATCCGATTTAAATCTTGAGTGTTATCCCCGTCACCATAACATACATAATACATTTACTACTGAAATGATTTAAGAATTTTGATTAAAAAATGGCAATTAAGTTTAACATAATACTAAGGACTATAAATAAAAGTGTGGCATCTTAAAACAAAATAGTTATGGACTAAATGGATTTATAATAATTTATGAACTTTATTGACCTTATGATGTACCATTATAATCATGAATTGAGCCTATCATCGCCACTAGTCCTGATTGCTAGCGCGGTTTTAGGCTACAAAAGATAATCTTTCAATTAGAATATGCAAAAGTGAAAAGACTACATGTCATGCCTCAATATGCTACTATATGCATTCATCGTAATAACAACAATTATATGCATGTCATGCAGTATTTCATGATCCTTACATGTATGCATTTGTTAACACTTTGTTAAGAACATAAAAGTATATAAAAAATATCATATCATCAATCAACATTACACGACTCCATTCATGATCATGTTTAACATAATAATCCAACATAATACAACGGGCTATAAATAAAAGAGTATTATCTTGACACAAAATAGCTTTTGGCTAAATGAATTTAATACAACTTAATTATGAAATTTATTGACCCTATGGTGTGCACCATTATCGTCATGAGCTCAGCTTGTCATCTCCAATGGTCCTGGTTATTAGCATGGATTTATCTAGGCTACAAAAGATAATCCTCCGATTAGAATATGTAAAAGACTATACATCCATGGCATAAACGAGTAGCACGCTGTGCATTGATCATCATAATTCTTAACATGTCATACAAAATAACATACGTGCATTCATTAGAACATTGATAAGAAGACAAAAGTATAAAGAATATCATATAATCAATCAACATAACATGGGTCCATTCATGATTATGTTTTTCTTATATACTTTATATTCTTCATTTACTTGGTACATACTTAGGAGTTGCTTCATAACTTCTTAAAGTCATCTTATCAAGTAACATCTTAACTTTCTTGTCTTTTTTATCACACGTCAGTGAATTTTCTATACTTCACATTGCTTATTTTCGTCATGTGATATTTTTCATCTTTGATTAAAGAATCAGACTACCTTCGCTATTTAGGCCATGAAGATGATATTTTCCTATCTTACAAGTTGGTAGTCTAAGAGAAATATGAATATAATATGTAAACATTATTTTTCCTTTCAGATAAATACAAACATAAGGTATAAAACATTATTTTCTAAAATATATAATTTGCAAGACATTATTTCTCTTCTTCTAAAATAATAGAAACCCAAGATATAAGACATTATTTACCATTCATAATAATGACTCAAGACATTCTTTATAAAGTACAATTGTGCCTTTTCAGTGCAATAAATAATTTCATCAATCAATGCTCAATTCTTAACCTAATTATTATTGTTCATGAATAAAGAGTGTTTAGATTTCATCAACTAACAATCAAAATTTCATGACCAAAATCATAAAAGAATATGCATAATCAATTTACATCTAAAAAGTCCATGAACCAAATAATCAATAATAACAAATAGATAATAATTTATATAATATAATTCACTAAACAAGAAAATATCTATTTTTGACATCAATTAAGGTAGTTGAATAATGAATATATATAAATAGCGAACCATCCATTTAAACGATTATAAAATCTCTTTCTTTTCGGGTGGGATAATTTCTATTTTTTAAAGTAATAAAATAGGAGTGCTTTAGTTGGAGTTTAATGTTATGATCTGGATAACACCCGTTACAATTTCAGCATAGTTTATTAAGAGACCTGTACCTATGCGTTTTGACTTGAATTTGTGCGCTTCGACCCGAGCGTAATCATAAATACTGACAGCCCATCAAACTTGGAGTCAATCTAGTTATATACATAACCTAATTATACAACATTAAAATGCATGCCAATACAGCGACATGAAAACGACTAAACAGCCAAACTAAAATTGTAACAAACTTAATACCTGAGACAGTGAGACGTGTGGATCCAAAGGTGCAGGATCTAAGAAGCCGTCTTAAAATGATGGAGAATATACTCCTTTTGACTTGTTGTCTGCACTCTGCATTCAATTCATTTGCCTCTGCCCAAATAAAAAAAAAGAACATTAGTGGCTCTTCTTTATTTATTTTATTCTGGTCATGGTTAAGGTTGCTATTTCCATCGGGCATTTCTTCGTTCAAAAGGAAATAATTTTCTAGTTTTTATTACAATTACATGAATTTTGGAAGCGTTTTAATTGGGCTCATGAACGTGACATATGATATGATGTTTACAATCGATCCCGGTTTCATGTTTTAATTCTCAACAACTTTACGTATTTACAAGTGATTAATTTTTTTTTCTTTGTTATATCTAGTCCATGCTATATTTTACCATTTTTTATGATTGGTTTTTCTTTCTAACCTCGATCCACTCATTTGCGGAATGACGTCGTATCATCTTTGTAGCCGATCTCATCTAGTGGAATAAGACTTTGTTGTTGCTGTTGGAGATCTAATTATTAACATAAAACACACAAGTACTCTAGGATTTTTCATAAACTAGAAAATAAACGTCCTATCTTATTAATGATTATTGTGATTATTTAAAGTATAGTGAAAACTCGAATTACTAATCTTGCTAGTGCGTCACCTTTAGGTTACTTTAGGCTATATATGTGAAATTAAGTTATACTAACGTGTATAGTTAGGGATCATAATTGGCTATGTTATTTACTTATTTGCACTTCCTGCTCAGCTGCGGGGCTGGCGGAGTGAAGGACAGGAAGTCGATGCGACCACGAACCATCAGCTAAATGTTCCTCTGTTAATCGGCTTATTCAGTCAAAGTTCTTCCTTAACGTCCGCTTGATGATTCAACAAATAAATTTCAGATATAATTGATCTTCCAAAGCTTCCACCCCGCCAGGTGATCCGTCAGGTCAGCTCAGGTATTAGTTCTGGTTAAACCATTGGTTTTTTTTATTTAACTGAGTAGGGCGTATTGAAACTGAATTGTATTTTCCTTTCTAGGTAATGCTCTCACCAACTTCAAGAACGAGGATATGACGCTCTCGACCACTGAGCAAGGTGCGAATCAGGACGTGGTGATCAGCATGAAGTGTCATGAACAATCTGAATCCATGGACGATGCTCTAGTAGCCTCGTCCACACGGTGGAAAAAGCATTTATATGACTATTGGGTAATTGGCGTTAACTCCATTTCCTTGTTGCTGTGCGTCGTCCTGTTGCTCGCCGCCTTGATTCTTGGTATCATTTATCAACTTGGCAAGCACAAGTTGTTACTAGTTTTCTTCTCTAACAGCGGCTCTGTGGTGACCGAGCTACAAGAATCTATATGCTTCATAGCTCAACTAGAGGAGAGGGAGAACGCGTTGCGTACACGTTTGGAAGCGGTAGCAGGCACTAAAGAACCTCCTAGATCTGGCCAACCACATGAGTTCATTCTGATGAGAAAAGTCGAGAACAAGGAGAGAAGATCATAGAGAGATTGTAGAAAAATAGAGAAAACACACGAATTTATCATGATTCACCCTTGAGATGAGAGCTACGTCCTACAAAGATGTTCCACTATATCGTTTAGGTTTACAGCCGCCACATATATTACATCAGAAATTAGACTATTAATAGCCTCTCCAAACCGAGTTTAAAACCTAAACAAATAGAGAAAAAACCTAATCCGAACCATACGGAATTGCCATCGGGGGGCGGCGCCCCTGAACCCCCCTTTCATTCGTACGTCAGCAGCACTACTAATTGGGTAATACTCAGAGTCCCCTAAGCTCACGTGAGCGAACTCGGTGTGAGAAACAAGAGGTCCTGAAGTATTCACCAACTCTAACATTCTCCCACTTGGTGGATACTTCACACCAATGAGAGCCTTACCAGCAACATTCTTCTTCAATCCGATAGCAGTAGAGCACCACTCGAACTTTGCACCTGTAACTGCTTTAGTCAGAAAATCAGAACTATTTTCTGTTGTATCAACCTTTTCAAGCTGAACATCTTTCTTTTTCACCTTTTTCCGAATGAAATGGTATTGGATGTCAATATGCTTTGTGCGTAAGTGAAATGCAGGATTCTTAACTAATTGAATAGCACCTTGATTATTACATCTCACCTCTATGGCACCTTGCTCAAATCCGAGCTCCAAGCACAACCGCCGTAACCATATGACCTCCTTTGCAGCATGAGTAAGAGCCATATATTCAGCTTCTGTAGAAGAAAGTGCTACCACGTTTTGTCTCTTGCTCATCCAACTTAGTGCAGTCCCAAATAATGTAAAAACATATCCGCTGGTGGACCGTCTACTATCAATGTCTCCATCCCAATCAGCATCTACATGACCTACAATATCAAGCCTCTTTCCTTTTCCCGCACCTTCAAAGCACAAAGCAAAATATGAAGTTTCACGAAGGTATCTGAAAACTCTCTTGATAGCATTCCAATATTTCCTACCTGGGTTAGACATATACCGACTCAAGACTCCCACTGCTTGGGCTATATCTGGACGCGTGCACACCATGGCATACATCAAGCTGTCCACTGCACTTGCATATGGCACACGGTCCATCTCTTCGGCTTCTTCATCCGTCTTCGGACATTGCTCTGCAGAAAGTTTGGTTCCTAGAGACATAGGAGTACCCACTGGCTTGCATTCCGACATGTTAAATTTCTTCAACACTTCTTTTATGTACTTCTTCTGTCCTAGACACAACTATCGCTTCTGACGATCCCTTCTAATCTGCATACCCAAAATAAAATTCGCTGACCCCAAGTCTTTCATTTCAAATTTCTTGACCAACCAACCCTTCACTGAATTCACCATTTTCACACTGTTTCCAATAAGCAACATGTCTTCCACATACAGTGTAAGAATGACAAACTGATCTTCAACTCTCTTCACATAAACACAATGATCTGAATTTGAACGTACAAACTTGAGTTCGAGCATGTACGTATCAAACTTCTGTTACCACATCCTTGGCGACTGCTTCAATCCATACAGAGACTTCTTCAATTTGCACACCAGCTTCTCTTTACCTTAAACCTCAAAACCTTCTGGTTGTCTCATATATATCTCTTCCTTCAAGTCTCTATGAAGGAATGCCGTCTTCACATCCATCTGCTCTACCTCAAAATTATATGTTGCTGTCAAAGATAGAACAAGTCTGATTGAAGTCATTTCATCACGGAAGAAAAAATCTCATCATAGTCGACTCCCTCAATCTGAGAGTACCCTTTAACTATCAGTCTCATCTTGTACTTCTCTACAGACCCATCCGGTTTTAACTTTCGCTTGAACACCCATTTGCAACCAATTGTTTTTCTATCCTTAGGCAATTTACACAAGCTCCATGTTTCATTCTTATCCAGTGACTACATCTCATCTGCCATAGTAAGCTCCCACTGATTTGCATCATCCATAGACCTGACATCTTTTACAGAACTAGGTTCTTCTCCGATGATGCTCAAAGCATTAAATGAACTCAGAGCACTAAGAGAATATCTAAGAGGTGCTTTTCCTTTTCGTGTCGATCTCCTGATAACTGGTATGGTAGTACCAATATCTGGGTCTTCATCAGAATTTGCATCTTCAACTTCATTAACCGAGTCCTCTTGATCCGATTCTGGAGCAGACTCAACTGAAGTATCTTGTGCAACAACCTCTGAAGTTTCAGAATCAAAATCTCCTTCAAGCACTACCACTTTCTTAGGTTCATCACCTTTTTGAACTTCAACTTGGGAACATGATTCACGAAAAATAACATCCCTGCTGTAGACAATAGTCCTTGACTTTGGATTCCACAATTTATAGCCCTTGACCCCTTCCTTGTATCCGACAAATATGTTCTTTTCATATTTACTGTCAAGCTTATCCCGCTTTTCCTTGGGTATATGAACATATGCGTCACATCCGAACACCCGAACATGAGACAGATTCGGCTTCTTCTCAAACATTGTCTCATAAGGCGTCTGATCCTTCACTGATGAGATCGGTGAGTGATTCTTCAAATAGTTTGCTGTGGCAACAGCTTCTGTCCAGAACTCTTACCCTAATCCAGCCCAACTTAGCATACATCTGACCTTCTATATGAGTGACCGATTTAACATTTCAGCTACTCCATTCTGCTCAGGTGTATATGGAGTTGTCTTCTGCCTTGCAATATCATTGTCCACGCAGAACTGCTCAAACTTCTCTGAAAAAAATTCGCCTCCGTTATCTGTACGAAGGACCTTGATCTTGCTGCTCAATTGGTTTTCCACCAAAACTTTAAATTCTCGAAACTTATCGAATACATCTGACTTATTTTTTATAAAATAAATCCAACTGTATCTCGAAAAATCATCTATGAAAGAGACATAGTACCTAGACCCTCTAATAGATGGAGTCGGAGTTGATCCAAAAAATATCACTATGGATCAGTTCGAGAATCTTGGTTGCTCTTGAACCTGTGTGTTGAAAACTGACTCGGTTCTATTTTCTATGGAGGCAATGTTCACAGAACCCGAAGCCCACAGAACAATCCGGAACTTCTTCTACCATCTGACTTGATGCTATGGTAGAAAGTCATTTCTCACTGATATGGCCTAATCTCTGATGCCACAGCATAGATGTGTTGTCTTCATCTTCTTTGGCCTCTTCAGAAATAAATCCACAGCCCACAGATATAGTCTTTCCGAGCAACTTGTACAATGTGTCATAGCGAACCCCTCACGCAATCACAATAGACTCTCTGATTATCTTGCACGAATCCTTGTCGCAACTGAATATAACACCCGAATCAGCCATTGTACCAACAAATAACAAATTTCTGCTCATAAGTGGTATATGCATAACATCTGGTAGAGTCTTCACCGTGCCATCATTCATCCTCAGCTTCACCCTGCCACGTCCAATAATTTGAACCGTAGTGTCATCTTCGAGCATGACATCCCCATCATTATACTACTCATATTCACAAAACCAATGTCTATGAGGTGTCATGTGGTATGAAGCACCAGTATCGATGAGCTAGACATCCTTATCTGACTGTGCCATACATGCAAAAGCCACATATATATCTCCTGCCTCAGCCTCCTTTTTGTCCGAGGTTGACTCAGCTTCTTTCTTGTGAACCGGCTTATTTTTGCAATTCCTTTTCAAATGGCCCAACTCTTGACATCTCCAGCATTGCACCTTCTTATCTCTACCCTTCGAACGCCCACGATATTTGGATCTGGACCCTCTCTGGTTTTGATTCCTTTCTGATTGCCTTCCTCTGGTCGCCAGTGCCTTTTTACTAGAATTTGTCGATCACTTTCTTCGTGTTTCCTCTGATAACAAGGCAGCACATATACTTTCATACGAAAGTTCTTTATCTCCGCCACCAATCACGACAATCAGATTGTCCCATAAATCTGGCAGCGAACAGAGCAATGTTATTGCCTTATCATCATCTTGAAAATTAACACCGATCGATACAAGTTGACTGATCACCGTGTTAAAGTTATAAAGATGAGTAGAGAACGAGTCACCCTCATGCATCCGAAGATTGTACAGTTTCTTCCTCAGAAATAACTTGTTAACCAGTGACTTACTTTGATATAAGGATTCCAACTTCCTCCATAGATCTCTGGCTGTAGGTTCGCTCATCACATTCGTAAGAATTAAATCCGCGAGACAAAGTCGAATCAAACCCTTCGCCTTTCTATCAATCCGATCCCACTCTTCGATCGCCTTTGGATCTGCCTGACTGGAGGATGCCCCATCCGCGACCTTCGCCGCTTCCACGCCTGGCATCTCCTTCTCGATTGCCATCCAAAGATCTCGATCACAGAGGAGATCCTCCATCTTCATCTTCCAGAGATCAAATCGTGTTCCATCAAATTTTTCTATCTCAATCCGCGATCCTCCTGACATCTCGAATAAACTCTAATTCCTCGAACAACCTATGCTCTGATACCAATTGATGGGAAAAATCGAGAACAAGGAGAGAAGATCGCAGAGAGATTGCAAAAAAATAGAGGAGACACACGAATTTACTCAGGTTCACCCTTGAGATGAGGGCTACGTCCTGCAAAGAGGTTCCACTATATCGTTTAGGTTTACAGTCGCCACACAGATTTCATCAGAAATTAGGCTATTAATAGCCTCTCCAAATCGAATTTAAAATCCAAACAAACAGAGAAAAAACCTAATCCGAACTACACGGGTCGGTTAAACAAAAGCCCAAAAGCCGTCTAGGTTTCGTTCGTCCGTCGTCCGGGGGCGGGGCCCCCCGAACCCCTCCCATTTCGTTCGTACGCCAGTAACACTGCTAATTGGGTAATACTCAGATTCTCCTAAGCTCACGTGGGCGAATCCAGTGTGAGAAATAAGGGGTCCTGAAGTATTCAACAACTCTAACACATCCATGGGACATTGTTTGATTGGGATGGAGAAATTCGTCCAAGTTTTGAGGAAGGACTGTACTGTAATAAAGAAGCAGCTCTACTCCAAAAAGAAGGTTAATATACCTTCTACCATTAAAATTATTGCGATCGGCGCGTCGGTGAACATCATTTTGCAATTCGTCTCTTTTTACTTTGCGGAAGAGGGCATTGACCTGAAGACGGGGATCGTGATTGCAGTGTCCAACGCAGTTCCCATTGTGTCCAAGGCCTCCCGTTTCTTGGCCACTCTCTTAGAAGAAGACATGAAGGCCTCGAAGGAGGAGAGAACGTCAGCAGCATTTGGGGACGTGGTGATCAGCTTGAACAATCATGAAAAATCCGAATCCATTGACGATGCTCCGGTAGCCTCGTTCACACGATGGAAAATGCATTTATATGGCTATTGGGTAATCAACATTAACTGCATTTCTTTTTTCCTGTGCCTCGTCCTATTGCTCACCGCTTTGATGCTTGGTATCAAATATGAAGTTGGCATGCACAAGTTGTTGCTAGTTTTCTTCTCTAACTGCGGTCCAATGGTGACGGAGCTGGAAGAATTTATATGCTCCACAGTTCAACTGAAGGAGAGGAAGAATGTTGCGGACATGTTTGGAAGCGGTGCAGGCACTAAAGAACCTCCAAGGTCTGGCCATCGACGTGAGTTCATCCATGGGACATGATTTGATGGGGACGGAGAAATTCGTCGAAGATTTGAACAAGAACTGTACTGTAATAGAGAAGCAGCTCTATTCCAAAAAGAAGGTTAACATACCTTCTACCATTATAATTATTGCGGGTGGCGCGTTGGCGATGAATATCATTTTTCAATTTCTCTCTTTTTACTTTGCGGGAGTGGGCATTGACTCGAAGACGGGGATCGTAATTGCAATGTTCAACGCACTGCCGATTGTGTCGAAGGCCTCACATTTCTTGGTCACTCTCTTAAAGGAAGAGAAGAAGGCATCAGACGAGGAAAGAGCGTAGAAGGCTGCGTTTTGGGAGTTGAAGAGAGTCCAAAGCAATCTGGTGGATGAAGAGAGCAACGGAACACTTCGTGGGAGATGCATGGGAGACGATCGAACGGAAGAAGGTTGTCATGTAAATGATGGAGAGGAAGCTGTAAGAGTTCGAAAGATTAAGATTCCCATGGATAAATGCATTAATAAATTGGAGAAGGCGGGCACTGGTGCAATATTTGTGCACCTGGAGAGGCTGGAGAGAGACCCAAGTGATCATATGGTGGATGAAGCGAGTGAAGACGTTGGCGTGGCAAGATTAGGGATTGCCCAAAGAGTACTTGATTTGCATATGGTAGGCGGCAGAAAGGAAGAAGGTTCCGACCGACATGTTGGTGAGAAAGCTGTTATGGCTTCACTTCCTTATCCGGGAGTCCAATGTGAAACAGTGGATGAAGAGAATAAGGACAATTTTCGAGATGTAGCGAGAGAAACTGCTCAAGGAGTACGCCGTCGGCAGATGGAAGATGACGGAAAGGAGAAAAGTTTCAATGGACATTATGGACAGGAGAGTGTACTCAGAGAGACGAAAACTTTGATTGATGAATTAATTGATACATATGAGGAAATGGCGCGCAAGGCTACGTTTTCGCAGGTGGCAGAGCTGGAGAGGGTCCGATACGATCTAGGGGATGAAACGAGCCAAGGAGCCTGCTGCGCGGTGAGAGAGACTGCTCATCTTAGACAACAGATGGGAGACGACGGTGATGGAAAAGGTTGTTATGATCGGGAGGAGACAATAGAACAGGAGGTCATCAGAGGGACAAAGACTGGTGGATGAATGGGTTGGATAATTCGCAGATTTTTATGTGAAGTACAAGTACACGAAATAATTGTATCCTTTTATTATAAGATGTGCCATTCGGACAAAAAGGAAACATATGAACTCTTTAATCATTAGGTGTATTTTTTTGAATGAAATGACACTGAATTAATCATTTGTGAAGTAATTCTTCAAGTCTATAAATGGACTTTCCTCCAAGCATTTAGAAGCACAAATACAAGAAACACAATCAAATTGAAATGACTTTATGCTCTAATGAATAGGGTAGAAAAAAGGGAAGACCTTCATAAGTTGTTTTCAAATCAAACCATATATTTTTTTAAAAAAATTCATAGATAAAGAATTCACAAAGGCATTATTGTATCGTGTGGGAGTATTGTTATTAGCACTACAACAACTTTGTGAGGAGAAGAATATCACTTTAAAGAAAGGGATCAAATTGTGTCTTAAAAGTTTAGTATATGTGATCATGATTCTCTAACACCAAATCCCTAACATTGTGTTTGGATACAAGAACTTTAGTTCTTATTAGTTCTCGTGAACTAATCGATTAGATAGAAAAATTTAAAACTGGTGTTTGGATGAAAAATGTAATGATGGAGAATCAAAAAGTTAATTTGATAGATAAGTCTTAGTGGGTGTTTGGATAAAAAGTAAGAATTAGAGAAATGAATTTATTTTTACAATATAATAAATCCTCTATTTAAATAATATCATAATTTATTATTATTTAAAATAATGTAAAGAATAGTTTTACAAATAATATTAACAATAAATAGTAATTAATAATATTTAACATGAATAATTATTTAAATAATATCTTAATATAATATAAATTAGATTATATATAATTTACGTCAACAATATCTTAATACACTATAAATTAGATTACATATACTTTTTCTAAAATATAAGAAATCTAAAATATACTTAATATTATAGTAATATACTTATTTAAAATATATTATTTTACTTTTATATTCTAAGTAATTAATAAAAAAATAATTCTCTCACTTTCTTTATTTTTTAATTAAGTGAAATGAGATTCACATTTTTTCTCACCTCCTTTTTTCATTATGATGGGTCCCACCAAAAAAAGAAGAAATTGTAGTTTCGTGGTCCAACAAGAACTTTCAAGTTCTTGGAGAGAGCAAGAACTTTTTTATAAGAACTTTGACCTTTGATCAGGATTTTAATCCTAGTGGAACCCACAAAAAGAATGAGAACTTCATAACTGTGTTTGACAGAACTAGATTAAGTTTTAGCCAAAATTTTTAAACCAAACACAACCTAAGAATGCAATACTGAGGAGGAGACCTAACCAGTAAAGTTATGAATTTATTTGTCTTATATGGACATAAACTATAAGGACATTCTTTCAATAAGTATTTTTAATAAATAGTTAATATAAGAATATTTCATCTTTAATCATGTTTTTTTATCTTTGAAACATTTCAACAAGGAATTAGGAAAATCCTTTTGTACCATTGAGGAAAGAAATCATAGAATACAAAAAATCATGACAGCTTCAATAATCAATCGACTTTGTGCATGACATTTCATGATGAGTGAAGAGGCTAAAATCCATGGATTATAATAACACTTTAAGTACACTCAGCTGCATATATATATATATATATATATATATATATATATATATATACCATTAATATTTCCAAAAGGGTTCCTTGTCATGGCTACCAGTGGTAGGTCAATTCCTTGCTCCTCAAAGGACATGCATAAGACTAGATATGCGAGCCAATAATGCATGTATCATTTCCCTTAAAACATGTGAGGATGTACTATTCTGCTCTGATTCCTCCTTAATAGTTTCCATATTGTCTAATTCAATAGCGTGCATAAATTAGGAACTAATTTTTCATATATATTTATCATGACATAATAACATAAAAATGCATCATAACAAAAAATGCATATAATTATGTCAAAAATATATCACAAATTTATCAGAAAAAAATCAGAATTTTCTGAGGTCAAAAAACACATTTTTCTCATTTTCCTATATTTTCCCAAGTTCTTTTAAATATGATTTTTCAAAAATAAAAACTGTTACTGTTCAACTGGGTTGACAGTGGCCCAAACTTGTAGCGGGCCTCAGGCCTGCGCTTTTTGCTGCTGGCGCTGTGCAGCCGGCCCCGGCCCGCGCACACGTGCGACCGTGTGACGCAGCGGGGCGCTGCCCGGGCACATGCATGCATCTTGCGCCAGCGCCGCGCACCGGCCGAGGCGTGTTGCGTAGCGGGCTGAGGCCCATGAGCGCGCCGCACCAGTGTCGCGCAGCGGGCCGTAGACCTGCGCACGAACTGTAGCGCGCTATAGTTCCGATTGGCACTATGGCACCATTTTTTGTCTTTTTTTAACAGTGACGCTTTTTCTTTTTTTTTTGAAAAATTGGGAAAGTATAATAATTCAGGTTGAATTTTGTACAAAAAATGTCCGTTGTAGTACTATAATCAAATGCGCAAAAATTGCACGGCCCAAAAAATAAATGAGAAAAAATCATTTCTATTGTGATATCAATTGAAGAAATTTGTAATAAATAAAGTAAGAGTATTACGAAATACCTCGCAAACGGATCGTCGGAAACTTTTCTACGTTATTTCTGGCTCATCGTCGGGAACTCAATCACGTACAGAAAAAGAACACATTTCATGATCCAAATATCTGGACGTCGTCGGAACTGCGACTGGAGTTTAGACAGCCATCACGACACTCAAATGCCTTCCTCACGGAAGAGAAATCTCACGGCGAGATCAACATCTCCTTTTGTATTTGTAATGCACTTAAGTGTATAATTATAGAAACTGCACTTACTTCTAGTTGCTAACTACATACTTAATTGTAGTTTGTGCAACTATATCATACATGCTAAGAGGAAAGCCCATGTGAGGGTACAATATCCAACACAATCACTTGAGATCTATTTAACTCTATAAATATAAAATTAATGCAAGAGTATAGAACACGGCCTGGGCCCCCTCTTGACACGACCTAGATTTTGTCCGATTGAAAATGCCTTTAATCCTATTAATACTAAAATTCAACCCGGGTTCTTCTCTAAACTGCCCCAAGTTAGGACATTAGGCAACTCCAGGTTTGATTTTTGGCTTATAAACATCTTAATTTGATTTCACAAATCATCTATCTACTATAGACTTTGTAATAAAATGATGTTTGTTAAACCCGTTGCATTCAACATTAACCATCAATTATGACTATTTTACATGCAAATGAAAAGATGATGAGTAAGTTAATAAGATCAAAGACAAATAAATAGTCATCATACTAAGACAAAATGCATCATTTTCTTTATTCATCACTAAGGGTTCCAGCTAAAGTTTGTGATCCACTAATTCCTAAAACAAAGCATTTATCATGACTTGATCAATTGTTGACCGTACGATGCACCCTATAACTAAATAAGGAACTCAGCTCACGATAGTAAAGAGATGAGAAACTTAAAAGTGATCAATGTGAACAAGTAATGATTGATTGAATTGTTTAATATTGTCATCGAATTATTGAATCCATTGGACATTAAATGTTATTCACTGATTGAATGTCATATGTATATATTGAGTAAAGTAAAAATTGGTTGACATTATTATCGAATCATTGAATGTGATTGAATTTCAAAATGTACCTCATTGGTTGTTCTATTCTCGAACACTGTCTCTCATATATTATAGTTGGTTTTTAACTTTATTTAATAAAAATATTGAATTTGTTTATGATTTTATTCTCATACGAAGCTTTATTCATTGTGTTATTATTAGTGTTTACTCTTATTAGGATGCAAAACTCATGAAAGAATTGCCTAGGTCAATCATAAATAGGCTAAATTGTATCTGACGATGATATTAGACAAGTGATAAAGCACATGAACTTAGGCCCTTTGGTATGAGATAATTTAGATAAATTATCGGTTATTTCATTTAAAATTTTTAAGACTCATCATATTATCTTGTTGACTGTCACTAATTATTTATAATTTTAATTATTATGATAATCTTAATTACCACCTAACTGATAATCTAGATAGCAAGCAGGGGAGGTCGCTTTCCATATTGACATGTATTTTAACAAAAATATTCATTCCATATTTTTTTTAATTTTAATATTTTATTATTAAATAAATATCATTTAACTTCATTTATTTTATTATTTGAATTTTTTACTCATCTTATTTTATCTATATTCACTTTTCTATTTTTTTGCTTTATTTATTTAGAATACTATACGATGAACGTGAAAAATAATTTTTAGAGATATTTTTATAATTTGTTCTTTAATTATTTTAGCCATGATTTATATTACTAATGCTTGCCAAACACTATAATATAATATTATCAATAATTTAAATAATAATAATCTATTTAAGTGGTGATCTAAATTACCGGTTAATTAAATCGGTAATGCACCAAATGGTCCTTAAGGATCTTACTATTTATTTTTAGTGCTTTCTTATTAACTTGGATGTCATAAGAATAACATATTTCCATATGAAATTTTGTATTGAACTTTTTTACTTTTGCACTTGATTAATATATTCTCATTGGTTTCTATTATTTTTATATTTATTAATCCAGGCAACCTGTCATAATTTGATCAGTCAATATATTAGTGAAAAGTATAGTACGTATTTGTTATAAATGTTTTCAGATATTTTTTATTCCTTTCAATAACTTTATTTTTCCTTCTCTTTTATTGAATCTTCTTGAAATTCTCTTACATCTTTAAGTGTTTAGTACCTTTTATCTCTTATTTTTGGCCTGCCCGTCCTAATTCCACCATTGAGATTTACTGTCACCCTTTTCTTCCGGTTTTTTCGTGATTTATCTTTTATTTTGAAAATTTCAGGTAGACCCAGACAAAAAAATTGAAGGGAACGAGATTTGACCCTGTGATCATTAGCAAGCTTGAACGCATAGCTGCCACCTAATCATGATATTTTTTTTGGGAAATTGACATAAATTTTATTCAAGGGGGCCAAATTTAATTTATATGTATTAATTATCTTTTGTCTCTTGTAATTTATTACCTTCCTATTTTATTTCCATTTTCCGTTATTTATCTTTCATTTTGAAATTTTTGTATGAAAAAAAGGAAATGAAACAGCTCAACTGGTTGAACCAATTTTTTTTCAGTTTATATGAATCAACATAGTTTTTTTGTCTCTAGTCTAGGCTACTTGCTCCTTTGATATCTTCACACACAACTCTACTAATGAGTTGTGCCAATCAATATTGGTTAATATAAATTTTTATTCTATTTTTAAATATAAATAAAAAACTGACTACAATTTCATAGTTGGACCAATTGAATCATCGTGTTTGGTCTGTTTTTCAAAACCTTGCATCAAGTTATTATCAATCCCTTAGTTGTAAAAAAACAAAAGAATATGCAGAAAGAAGTTACCTTAACTATATGTGATCAGAGGCATGTGAAAAGTTGTACAGACGCCAAAACTCAGACTCAATCCTAATTTCACTCCTATTAATATTATATGTAATATAAAAATCGTTATAAAGAACAGCGCAAAATCTCATACTTGGATGGAGAAAAAGTATACAACTTGTGCGTTATAGAAAGTGACCAAAACGAACAAAAAGGAGAGAGAAACGCCCAATGTGTTACGTACGGTGATGCACTGATGCATGGTTGCTCGTCTTGCTCCTTACGGTCCTACGCCTCCGCCTAAGCAGACGACCGTGCATGCATGATCCTACGAGGCCGCAGCACTGTGAGGAGAGGGAGAGCAGAGCACGAACTCTCTGAGAATTGAAGGAACGCCAACGCTCACCATGAGAGATGCTACGTCACAAACTCCGGCGCCGGTGATTGACATGCATAGATAAAGTCCACCAAGACGACGATAGCCATATTTCAGAGGCTCGCCGGAGACGCGAGGACGAGAAGTAGATGGTTGGAGAAGTCAATTTTACGTGGGTGGTGAGTTGAGAAGTATGATGGCCACAAAGGCTTCATATGCTTTCTTTCTCTAAATTAAGTCGTCGTTTGAATATCAAAATTTTGTTCTGGCGGTCGATGGGCATCCAGAAGTGGACTCAAATTTTTTTAAATTGAATGATTGATGAATATTAGTTGTGCAAAGTATTTTTAAAGGCAAGTCTTCTCATGTTTAGATAAAAATATGGATACTACTACTAAAAAACTTGATTGTATAAACCTAACAGGTTATTTATTCATATAAAAATTACAAGTTGCTTTGAGATCTAACAAAGATGGACTGGGTCGTGTTATTTAACTACGCAACGGTGGGCGTAGGATCATGGATAGCTAGGCAAAACCGAGTCGTAGACTATATTATATGCATCCAGTCCGAAGCTTAACAGTAATTGACAACATTTTCTTTATTGGATAAGTGGCCTAATGTAACGTACCACGTTTAAAAAAACATATAAAAATAATAAAAACCAAATAAAATCAAATCCATGTATTAATGCACCATTACACCCAATTAACACCACCCAATTAATACCTGGGATTTATAACCCCTTTTTCCTCCTTGAAATTCGAGATTTCAATCCACAAACACTACCAGAAAATTGTGATTTTTCGACTCACGATTTTCGACGAAAGGAAATCCGTCACAATTTGGGACGGATTTTACGACGAATAAGCATCCGTCGGAACTTCCGACAGTCACAACCATCGAAAATAAAAATAATAAATTATGTAATTTATTACATCATTATTTTATTTTTCGATAATTAGGAACGTCGGAAGTTTCGACGGATATCTATCCGTCGCAAGCTCCGACGGTCAAGTCCATCGGTAAATAAAAAATAATATAATATAAGTAGTATTTTATTAATATATTTGACAACAGTTGAAACTGTCGTAATTTTTTACGGTACAGACCGTCGGTAGGTAAAAAATAAGATAATACAAGGAGTCTTTTATTAATATAATTAGTAACATTTCAAACCATCATAATTTTTTACGATTCTGACCGTCGGTAAGTGAAAAATAATATAATATAAGGAGTCTTTTATTAATATAATATGTTACCGATGGTTAACCTAAAAAAATAAATATTATACATATGTTACTAGTATTTTATTATTATAATTAAATAATTTTGACGGTTACGATCATCGATAATTTTAAAAATAATTAAATATTATATTCATATATATCTATACTAATTTTCTAATGTTCATGGCCGTCGATAATTAAAAAATACTCTCCCGTCGCTTCTTTTTTCGTTTTCCGGCTTTCCCAACTTTCTAACCCTATATATATATATATATATATATTTCTACTTTCCCACTCCATTATCTACTTCTTTCCCTCTCTCCTCTCTCTCTCCCTCAATGACCTGACGACCCGCCCGACGACCCCTTATTTTGTCGGTCCGACGACCTCCCCGCCGGCGACCCTCTCCCTCATGGACGACGATCGCCGGCGACCCTCGCGCACCCCCCTCTCTCTCTAGAATGTGGCCACGGGGGCCAGGATCGGCCGCTTGGCTGCGGCCCAATCCGACCACCAGCGGTTGTGGCGGTCAGATCTGACCGCGGCCCAATCCGGGCAGCTAATTTTTTTATATTTTAAAAATTCTTTGCGACGGTTGCGACCGTCGAAATTAGACGATTGTGACGATCGTCGAAAGTTTCGACGATTTTTTATCGTCGAAAGTTTCGGCAATCAAAACCATCGGTACTTTCGACGAATTTTTCCAACCGTCGAAAATTGATTTATGACGACTATTTTTTTCGATGGATCGGTTTCATCGAGAAATCCGTCGAAAATCATGATTTTCGACGGTTTGGGGCCGAAGCCTTTTCTTGTAGTGAAATTTATAGCCATAAAAACCATTTGTCCCCTCTCATTTTTTCTAATTTTCTTTCTCATTCCTCTCTCTGCTCCTGTCCTGCTCGTGTTCGGCCAGAGGACATAGGAAGAACTTCGGTAGGTTCTTCGAGTGTACATGACGTAGAACGAGAAGGACGACGAGAGTAGGACTTGCTCCGGTGGAGCGACGAATCGACGACGGACAAGAAGGTGTGTTTTTGGGATCTATCTCATAGCGACGAACCGACGACGGACAAGAAGGTGTGTTTTCAAAATCTATCTCATAGATAAATTATTGAGAGAATTTGCATGTTTTTAAGGATGAGATTAGGAGTAAAATCACATACGTAAATCTCAAGTGATTATAAAAATAATTGGCATAAATTCGGATTACTGGATCTAGCGATTATTTCCTGTTTCGTGCAATATGTCAAAATAAATTTTAATTGGCTTTTCCCCCACTCTTCTCCACTGTCCATCGACAAAAATATTTAAGAAATGTCATGATGACCTTAACTATGATTATCATATTCTCAGATAATGTTAAAAGTGTCTTTGAATAAGTTAAGGTGCTACTATTCCTGCAGTGTCTTTTATTTATTTATTTATTATATGATACGTGTATTTTGGTCGTTAAATAAATATATAAATGTTGGCATAGATAGAGTTCTTAAGAGGCTTATTTTGGGTCCATCGCGAATAGCAGTGAGATGAAGAATTTCTGCATCACCTCATAATGTGTTAAAAACAATTAGGATGATATACTGATCACATCCAAATCTCGATTTAAAATTGCCGTTCAACTCAATATATGTAATTGTGATACTGTTCATGCCTATTGTATATTGTATTAAACACCTATGTCATTTGACATCCTATTTTATCGTTAATTATTCAATTAGAGTAATTGGTGCACGGAATGCATCTCCTTGGTCAACGTACTGTGCACCATTAGTAAACAATTGCTATAGTGATTATGCACTTAAGCAAGGTGGAGATATCATGTCACTGGTGCACATATGATGTTCTCTACCACGGTACTGTAGTGCCTAGTAGCTATGTTGATCTTCTCATTTGGCTACATGTGTTATTTTGCTCGTACTTTGTATCTTATGACCATATAGTTAATCCATTCTCTAAATCCAACTGTCTATCAATCTCGAAATGCAGACTTTGTCAATATCACCTTAATGATAATCATGTTCCTAATCAAATTACCCTGTTAGTATTCTTTGAGCTTTATTTATATAATTTTATTGTGATTCCAGCAGCGTGGACCTGTTATCCATTATCATTTGGAACTCGAAAAGTGGTTATAATTTAAATGAGATAGAAACAAGAAAATATGATAATTATGTTATCAAATCGAAGAATACTGATAAATGGGTGTTTGTTTCCCCTCTTGGACAACCGCTGAATGAACTTCAATCTAACGACTGCTCGACTTTTAGGCGTCCGATTTGTGGACAGAAAAATTTCGACTTTAATCTAAACACCTTGATTTGATAAGTTTCTGTCCACCTGATTGATAATGAAAGATATGAACCTAAAGATGATTCAGAACTTCACCTGCTCCCTACGGTCTTGATTGATCCGAGTGATAAAAAGATAGGTTCATGACTTATAAGAAGGAGGGTTATCAATCGCATATCTAGATGAGAGTTTCTCCCCTATGGATGTTTCCGTTTTATACAAGGTCACCTTGCCCGACGGGGCACTCGCCGTGGCACTAATCTCCCACTGGCCCACCATGATGCAGATAAATGCACGTTTGTATGCCTGCAATGATATTTCCTAAAAGAAGAAGAGCTCTTCTAAAATATGAATATGATGAAAGAACATGAATGATAAAAGATGAATAAAAAGACTTTGTCCTTATGAACATGAATATGAACAAGAACCATGAATATGAACAACGAACATGAGACTGAATATGAAAAAGAAAGAAAATGAAATAATATGAACTATGATCCTCTTATCGACTCTTCTATTGTGATTCACTCTTATACTTGATTTCTATGTTTACCTCATGCTTATTCTGATGGAACTAATCTATGATTTATACGAATTCACACTTAGCTTTATGTTAATGGTTGAACTTGCTTCCCTGTGTGATCCCTATATGTACTTGATATGGATGCGTGTCGAGTTGATGTGTGTGCGGCGACTACAGCTTGGTGGCATGTGCACATGATTATAGTAGGGCCTAGATGGAGTCTTTATCTTTCAGCATATCGAGTTGTATTTTTATTTGGATAGAACTTATAGTATTGTATTATGGCATGGACCTTTATATGCCCTATGTGAGACATTGATGTATCTTTTATTATTTAGCTTCCGCATTTTTTTATATTATTGTGTAATATTTTATTATTTAAGTCTTTCACTTACGTGTCACTCTTATTGACCATTTGGGCCAATAAAAGAGTAAAAGAAAGACTGAAGAAAGTAACGACCGAGAGGAGATTTCGTCACGTGGTGGGGTCAAATTTCGGGGCGTTACACCTAATATTTTCGTTCAATAAATCAAAAGGTTTTGAATTCACTAGCTTTGAGTGCTGGGTTCGGCTAGACGCTTATGTTCGACCAGACAGGTTGCTCGCCCACTACAAGAAAAAGGATAATTCGCCGCACTTTAATGAGAGAAATGCCATCATTTATTTTTGCAGCAGCTTTTGTGAGGATGGCGTCATAAATTAGTGACGAAAAGAATCCCTCACAAATTTGTGACAGAAATCCTATCTGATAAGAATAATACTAACTGGTAATACAATAATTTTAGAGAGGGAGATGCTAGCTGTCACTAATTCACTATATGAAAATCACCATTTTTCGACAGATATATTCGTCGAAAAACTAATTTTCCGACGAATTTTTGGACGGAAGCAGGGTAGTAAAAAAATCATCCATTGTTAATGAGTTTTCGAAAATTGAGATCATCCTTCTAAAATTCCGACGGGTTACCGACGGATTCCCCGTCGAATGTTGAGAAGGCAAATAATCCCTCTCAAGTTCAGAAGGGGCAAGCCCGTCGAACTTACTGACGTGAACTTTTTGTGGTTATGGAATTAGGGATTCTCGTACTGAAAGTAATTCTAGTTACATTTTAAATTTACTCTAGAGTTCATGCAACTGCAAGTGCACAGGTCGAGTAGAAACCCAGAGTGTTGTAACCCCGTCAGAAATTATCACGAAATTATTAGGAATAAATCGGATTAAGAAACGAACATAGATTAAGAATAACAAAGGAGAGTAAGGAAAAATTAAAATGTGATGGAAACGATTTCCTTGTAATGAACCCGTAGATGCTATTGCAATTTCAGTGTTCGACTTACTGATTTTATAAGTTCACTAAGACGCGAATGAAATACTCTATCTCCTAACCCACCGATTTATCTATGGACCGAGGAGAAAGTAGCTGCTAATCATCGAATTAGAACCACAGATTAATAAAATTCTCATCCTTAATCAGAAGAAGAGTCCGATCTCTCGATCTTCTACAACCCATTCTTTTGGTCCTAATCGAAGTGATCGAAATGCAATTGACACCTCTCACAACTGTTGAAGGTTCTCACCTCGCAACAGTCACTATGATAGATCTCTCAATCTTTATATGAACAATAAATCATTAATCATTAGAAACAAAGCAGGTAATGTAACTAATTTCTCCTCTCGGATGGAACTAGCTGACGAAGAAAACAATTGATCTCTCGATCTAATTGAAATCATACATAAATTATAAGGCTGCCATGTATCAAGTAAATAGAAAGGAGGAGTCAAAGTTGCAGTATCAAAAAGTCGAAACAAAAGTCAGCATCAACAAAGTTTCATCACAAAGGAACCAAAAAAATCTTCTTCAGATCATCCTAAATCTTCACAACTTCCGTCCTCTTTTTCTTGTTTCTGCCCTCTCCTCTTTTTCTCCCCCCTCGTTCCGGCTTCCTCTCCTCCTTTTTGTTTCCTCCCTGCTCAAAATTCAAATTTCGAAAAGTAGTTAGTCCTTCCTTTTACTCATTCCAATTGTCCTCTAATAATGATTAAAAATCATTTAAATATGCTCAACTTTTATGTAAATTCGTGAGTTTAATTATAATGATTATGAGTAAAATAAGAGGTGATCACTTACCATCGGTAGACCCACCGACGGAACATCCGACCACGTCAGCCCATCAGAAGGCTCGACGGGTAGGTTCTGTTGAAAGTTTCATCAGGTTCCTAGTGTCAAAACGTTCGACGAAGGACTCCCGTCGAACATTTCGGCGGGCATACCCGACCGGACCTTCAGGCGGGAGTCCGTCGAAGTTTACAAGGAAATGTCTATAAAAAACTTTTATTTTAAATATAAAAAAATCGGACGTCAGTGGCCGAATTTGTCAGTCGAATTCAGTCATTGATGTCTGATCTAGCTGAGGAGAAGGAATCATTATCGTCGGATCCGGCAATCATGCTTTCGGACCGATCTAGCACACTATCGGCCGATCTGGCACATTGCTCGATAGCCTGAGCACTAGATCGGCTACCAGCAGGTGGATCCGATATCCTGTGCGCCTGCCAGATCCAACCACCTGTGCACCGGATCGGTTGCCTGAGGTTGGATCCGGCACACAAGCGCCAGATCCAGCCGCCTATGCACCAGATTCGACAACCTGCCAGATGCAGTCAAGAGAGGGGGAGGGCGGCCGGAGCAGGGATCGTCGAAGTCGTGGGATGTCGCCGGAGCTAGGGGAGAGAGAGAGATAGCGGTGTGAGAGAGGGGGGAATGAGTGAGAGAGATATAGGAAGAGAGGGGGCGGGGGATCGAGTAGGGAGAGGGAGGGAATATCGGGCAGGAAAAAATTAGAGTTAGCGACGGATAGCACCTTTAGTAGTACCGATGGGTTCATATTCGTCGGTAAAATTGAAGGGTGAATCCATCGGTAACTCTAATATTAATATATTAATCATATATTTTATCTTATATCATTATAAAATATTAATAATGTCATACTATATTATAAATAAATTAAAGATAGATATGTATTATATTATAAACATTAACAATAATTTTTTATTTCAATTACCGATGGGTAGTTCCTTCACAATTACCGAAAGATTTAAAATCCATCGATAATTATGAAGAAAATACCCGTCGATAATTAAAATAACATCATTTATTATTCATGTTATATATATAATATTATTATTAAAATTAATAATATTATATGTGTTAATATTAATTATTTGTATTAAAATATATATGATTATAAAAAATTAATAATATCATATTATATTATAAATAAATGAAAGATATATATGTGTTATATTATAAATATTAATAATAAATTATTATTTTAATTACCGATGGGTAGTTCCTTTGCAATTACCGAAATATTATAAATAAATGAAAGATATATATGTATTATATTATAAATATTAATAATAAATTATTATTTTAATTACCGATAAGTAGTTCCTTCACAATTACAAATGATTTAAAATCCGTCGGTAATTGCGAAGGAACTACCCATTGATAATTAAAATAATATAATTTATTATCCATGTTTATATAATAATAATAATAATAATAATAATAATAATAATAATAATAATAATAATAATAATAATAATAATAATAATAATAATAATAATAATAATAATATTATTATTATTATTATTATATGTGTTAATATTAATTATATGCATTAATATATATATGATTATAAACATTAAAAATATAATATTATAAACATTAATCACAATATGACTCTTTAAAAAATATATGATTCTTTAAAAAAGACAAAATATGTGTTTTAGAAATAATTTTATCCATATTTTTTATCTTTAATAAATATTTCTTGTAATAAGATAATAAAGATTAAATTGACATTTCACAATTAATAAAAAGTAACTTAATATAAATTATACTTAAATAGACATTAATTATACTTATTATTTTTTATCAATAATGATGAACCTTTTTATAAATCACAAATGACCCTTTAAAAGTATACAAAATGACTTATTTTAAAAGACACATATATCTTAATATTATATATCTTAATTTCATAATGCTGATGTATATATAGTAGTAATGTTAATCAATATGTGTAATACTGTACATATTATATGTTTTAATATTAATACTTGATATAATTAGATAAAAAAATAAGTGAATTGTTAGAACTTAGAATACTTATCATTCAAAATTTATGGATGTATTTTTAAAAAATATATATTTTTATGAATATGAGGTAATCCATAAATTTATACTTATGATTAAATTAATTTATATTATTTTAAAATTTTTTATATTGTGATTAAAATTAGTTATATCTTGGATAGGAAGTTAACATTTTTTAATTGTATTAGAACTCTTTCATATTATATTCTAAATTTATTTATAGTCTATATTCTATACCTATAAATATATTAAAGGAAATGAGTAAAAAGATAAAATATTAAACACAATTATGAGAAAATGAAAAATGATCATTTATTTAATATATTATATTATATTATATTATATTATATTAAAGAAAAGAATAAAAGTAAATGTATTTAATATACATTATATATAGTACTAATGTAAGAAATATGAATTATATAAAGTAAATTCATAATTAATCTTATAAATAATGATGAACTTTTTTATAAATCACATATGATCCTTTAAAAGAATAGAAAATGACATATTGTTCAAGACACATGTATCTTAATATCATACATCTTAATTTCATAATGTTAATGTATATATATTACTAATGTCAATCAATATGTGTACATACTATCCATATTACATATCTTAATAATAGCATTACATATAATTAGATAATCATTAAAAATTATTAAATGTAATTTTTAAATATTTTTTTATGAATAAGAGGTAATCCATAAATTTATACTTATGATTAAAACTAATTTATATTATGATTAAAATTAGTAATACATATTATGATTAAAATTGGTTATATCTTGCAAAGGAAGTTAACATAGGAGTCAGACATAACGCAAGTGTATTTGGAAGAGGATCAATTAACCAAACCATGTGTTAGGATTTTGAATTTCCTGACTTTGTGCTGTCTAATTAGGATCTCCTCCTTGTCGTCCGTACAGAGAAGAAGCAAATCATTGCAAGAGACCGGAATTTTCAGCAAAATCAAGAAGAACAAACGCTTTGCATTATTCCTCTTAATTATCAGTTAATACTTGGATTTACTTGGGATATTTTATCAATATTCCGTAATTAGTTCGATACTACTTTTCTTAATCCAGATCGTTAGTTCGGATGCTCTTGGCGTCACATGCGGTATATATTATATATTTTTTTTGATTGAAATGGGGGATATTATACTCATTTTTTTTCTTTTTATTCTATTAGAACCTAATTTTTTTAGCATTTTATTTATTTAAATTATTTTTTATTCGTCTTCCCTTATTCAACATATTCATATATGTTCTATTTAAAATAATTCATAATTGGAAACTCCGTACTGTACTTTTTTATATAATCATCTATAATATCTTGAATATCAAGTCTTTTTTCTGGGAGAATATAAAGTGTATGATTTCTTTACACCACACCATGATTATCTCCCCCTGCCCTGCTTATTTCCTTGACTCAGAACATGAAGCGACAACCTGTAACATGGCATGCTCGAAGTCTTCTCTCTGACTTATCCCCCCATCTCATGCTCGAGGTCCTCCCTCCTCTCTCCCCCACACCTCCCTTCTCCTCTCCCCTCTCTCTTATGATTGAGGTCTTCTCTCTGATCCCTTTCCCTCCCTCCCTCTCATCCCATCCCATCTATCTCCACAAGGCACGCAGCAAAGTATGTCACCTTCCATGCTCTAATTACGCTCCACCCTGCTGCCTCCTCTCCATCTGCAACATGGATGACGTTGTCTATCGTCTTCGTCGTCTACATGGGGATTCCTCTGCCGCGTACGGTTCCTCGTGATGCCGCGCGCTACTGCTTGCAACGGTCTCATGCATGGTCGTCTGCTACTACCCACTGCAGCGGTGCTTCTCTTCACGTTTGAAGGTGACAGAAAGAAAAATCGAGCTCGCCCCTGTACGTATTTCCTTCAGCACTAGATGAGATTTTTTATTCCCTCCAATTTTAAATATTTTTGTTCAATTCGATGAGTAATCAATAATTTCAAATTTAACCAAACCACTATCTTTTTCATGTATATATATTAAATCACTGCAAGAAATATTTACATTTCCGATGGCTTAGTCCGTCGCAAATTAGAAAAAAAATAGTAGGAAAGTGAACTTTCCGACTGAACAAAGTACTCATCGTAAATTTTTTTCCGACGGGTATTAGAGTTTCGTCGAAACTTTTGATAGTGCGTCAGTCGGAATTTTTTATGGATATGTATATATATATATTTAAAACTTTCGACGTCCACTTATCACCATCAAAACTTTCCACGACTAAGGTTCGTCGGAACTTCCGATGGAAGGGAGATCGTTGAAATTTTTTATGGGTACCACCATCGATCAAAATTTTGCTTTTTAAATTTTTTTTAAAATTGTTTAACGTAGGGATGAATCGTTCAAAGTTCCGATTGAGTTAGCAATCCATCCCTAAGTTGAATAATTGAAAAAAAATAAAAAAGAAAAATTTTGATTTTTTATATTTAGATGAATGTCGAAATTTCAAAAATGTTTTCGAATATATTATAAATTACATAATTTCCTAAAATAGTAAGAATTAACTACATGATAATAAATCATACACATTGATTTAATTATAAATCAATATTAACAACTGTTATAAATCAATATTGACAAGTACAACATTTAACTATTAATTACAAAAAAATAATGATAACAATATTGAAAATACAACAAAATTAAATTAAACCGTGAATGGCTGCATTTGGACGAATCCGCTGGCCGCTCGTTTCCGGATCCCATCGGTCGCAGCTGGGTCCTAGCTGCTGCAGGCTGCAGCGACCAGACCTGGTTGGAGCGAATGGCCGGACGCGCAGCCGAAGCGAGTGGGGGTGAGAAGGGGAGAGGGTCGACGGCGAACCTCGGGGTGAGAGCGGGTGAGAGCGGCGCAAGGGCCGACGAAGGTGGGAGTCGCAGAAACAACGTCTGTAATTAGGAAAGATGGACAACCGTTGGATATAGACTGTCCGAAAATCACAATTTTCATGTGATATCTCAAGTCAACCCTTTAATTCTTGGAGTCCTTAATTTATTCAAAGTTGAATACGTACAATAATTCTAAGTACTGATTTCCCCTCATATTATAAAAGATTGAAAATGTAAAACGATTAGAAACGTGTATTGCCCTAACAACATGTCAATAATATGTCGGCCAAATTATTATGAAATTAATGTATCTACAAAGCATCTTTTCACTTTATAGAGATGTTGAGCGCATCTCAACCGTTGATCCATTAATCAATGGTTGAAATAATTGATATTTTTAAATCATGTGATTTAATCACTTTTGATTAAATTGATGAGTGGATCAACGATTAAGATGTGCTCAGCATCCTTACAAAGCGGAAGATGCTTTGTAGGTATTGTCATGACACGAGTGCGCGAAGATCTAGATATCAAAAAGGATTATCGAGTAAGTCTCTAATGCCACTCTCAGTATGTTTACTTCAAACAGAATTAGCTCGATTATACTTTGCCCTTTATTATTCTCTAGTGCCATTTATTATTTTGAATTGAAAATCAGTCTCCTTTTTCTGTACGAATATATGCCTATTTTTGTAATATTTGATAATAAATTTTATTAGTGTCAACTAGAAGATTGAAAATGGAAAATTTAGATATATATTATAACTAATTATGTGATTTATAACTATAATTATAACAAGATAAATATAAAAGGAAACATATATATTTAATGTCCATTCGTTGGGGGCCAAATTAAGTATTCTTTTAAAATATATGTGAGACATTTATATTATGGCAATATTTTAGATATTATACTGTAACATGAGACCGAAAAAAGATTTTTATAATTAATTAATAAGATCACAGTAACAAAAATAGCGATAAAATTATATATGTAGCTCCATTAACATAGTTATATACTATAATGTTACAGTACAACAACTAATAAATAAATTAATTATAAAATACGATATTTGAAAATATAAATATACAATGAATAGTATTTTTATAATTAATTTGTTTACCTCAATGGTTAATGTAGCTATATTTTTATAATATTTTTGTTGTTGGAGTTAGGAGTTTAATTTTAAGTTTCCAATTGAAACTAGGAGAGAGAAATTATTTCAATTTTTAGAAAAAAATATTGGACTAATGTGTGTATAACACAAAAGTTTAGCACTGGAAAATAAACTGTAAACTATCAAATGAATTTATTTCTAAATTCAATGTCATTATTTAACTTTAATATTTAATATTTATTTTTGTTATGGCTGGTTTTTTTAAAATTTTTAACTGTTCTTAGAATGGTTCATCATAAAAGATAATTAACTAGATATTATGTTACTTTATCTAGTATAAAAGAAATATATATACCTCACTGTTAACGGAGGAGTGTCATATTTTTTTTCTTTGGTCTCGTGCACGGTGCCTATGACATCAATATATGTATACATTGTGTATTATAAAGACGTATTGGCGTTTTCTGTTTTGCGATCTAAAGAGAGGTACCTATTGTCATATTTATATTTAACAGCAAATTAAGCATTCAACATTGGCAACATATGAAAAATTATTGGATGTCGGTTCAATATGTTCAACTATATTAATTCTAACATGTTCAATCCGATTTTTATACAATAATATTATTCACAATTATTTGAGAGTAATATAATATAAAAATTACTATAAAAAAGATTAAACTGATTTAACAGTATACTAATTATGTATTTCTCGACCAAAGTTCACGATCGGACGGCCACCTCCTCATCCCCCGATTCCGGTCGTCTATGTCAGATCGGCTGCAATTGCCAGTGGTATCAGGCAGCCTATTTTTTTATTATTTTTAAAAAGTTTTTGACGGATGTTGCCCGTCGAAGGCTTTGACAGGTTGCCGGCCCGCCAAAGGTTTCGACACGTCATCGACCCACCGAAGGTTTCGGCGGGCCGAACCCGTTGAAGGCTTATATGGGTCGTCGACCCGCCAAAGGTTTCGGCGGGTCTGACCCGTTGAAACCTTCGACGGGAGGTCTCCCGTTGATACTACCGACAGAATATCCCATCGAAACCTTCGACGGGAGGTCTCCCGTCGATGCTACCGACGGAATATCCTGTTGAAACCCGTCAAAAACTACGAAGGGCCATCGTCCTCTCCTTCTAATTCGGTACCGCGATTAGTATTTTCTGACGATAGAATCCGTCAGTAATGTGGAAGGATGACCCCCTTCCAAACTTTGGATGGATATCATCCGTCAAAAATTGTGAAGACGAGTTATCCATCGCAAACATCCGTCGAAATGTTCGAAGGGGCATTTGAGGACCGTGGATAATTTTTTGCGACGACAAAATTTCCAACTAACAATATCCGTCGAAAAATCCGTCGCAAAGGCATATTTGCGACGGATTTTAAAGATTTTACAATGGATAAATCCGTCGCAAATTCGTAATATTCTTGTAGTGGTAATTAGATTTTAGATTAATTATGTATTTTATTTTATTACATGTACTTTTACTAATATAATAAATCAAAATTTATTTCATCCTAAAATTACAATTTATTTTATTTTCTTTCCATTTATAACTCTTTCTACTTTATTATCATCTTAATATATTGTCGTTTTGCATTTACACCAACTTTCATTTTCCTTTATTTCCTTCATTTGTTGTTTTTCCCTTTCCTTTTCAAAACTTTTTTGTTTCATCATTAAATTATTTTGTAATTTTTAAAGCTTCCATATTCCTTAATAGGATCTTCCTAGTTTCTAATGTATTTCCTTTTAAATTACTTTTTGAAAACAAAAAACTAGGTTGAACCTATTTGATTCAACCCAATTTTTTTTTCAAGTCTGTTAGATTTTTCCTTTTTTTTTTTTGCATTTCCAATTTTAACAATAAATTGGACATGACTGGCATTTGGTTCGCCATCGAACCGTTAATAGATTTCACTTCAAATATAGACATAAATAAATTATGAGGCCTCGATATTAGATACGATAATTTGCCGCGTGCATGTTAAGTAAAATGTAAATATAAATCAACTTGAGCTCTCGGATAGGGAAAAAAATATTCATAGCCCGGATTCTCAATAGCGGCTTTGCTCTCTCATGAAATTGCAAATAAGTGTACTTATTATAACTTTTTTTTTATTCCAGGTCCTACTCTATTTTTTATTCTCCGTGTTTAATATAAATATTTTTTGTTTTACAATTTACTTTTAATTATCTAATTACATCTGCACCCTTTAAATAGAAAAGTAATTTAAAACAATATTTGGGCGTTTAAGAAGAAGTATAAGGGACGCGGACTGATGAAATTAACATTCCGTTCCATTTTTAAAGTATGTCATCATTTTTCTCCTTTCATTTCTCAAATGATAATCGGAGTACAAAAACAATTGAATAAACAAACGAAAAGAAAAGTTGACTGTGAAGATATGAAAAATTACGATAGTTTATAGTTTCAAGGAACAAACATCAAAATAAGTTTAGGAGTTTTTCTCTTAATTTGTTGACAACCAAAAAGAAACAAAAATATTTGACTTAACCTTTTTATTTAGTTGACAGGTGTGGAATAAGAGACCCACTTGTCCGGAAATGCTTTAGATTTGGAAATCTTTTTTTAAAAAAATCTGACAAAAAAGGAAAAAAATATCAACATAATACAAAAAGAAGGAATAGAAAGTATTTTTGCCCCTTCCAACTTAGATTATTCAAACATAAAATATATCTAATATTAGATATACAAATATAAATATAAATACACTAGCTCGCATAAGTCTTATACTCATTTATAATAAATTTTATAATATATGAAAGCTATTTATACAATATATAACATGTGGATTCATGATCTTTATATCTATACAATAATGGACCCTATATTCATATGTATATCACTTGTCACATCAGTCACCAATCATTTCACCATCGCCATCAATCTCATCCTGCATGGATCCAAGTAAGGGGTAAAACCCAATGAAAAATATCAATACATAAAGTCACCCATCATGATAAATAATATGAATCATATATCAATATCTATAATAACAATCAATTCTATAAATAATGCATAATGATCAATGATATGATTAACGATGAATAATTCATACTATAACAATTATCAATTAACAATAAGTAATTGATTAATTATGATAATTATCTATACTTTCAATTTAATGATGATGAATCAATATCAATCGCTTTCATTGTCAATTACTGTTAATCAATAGTGCTATGGCCCAATGTCATTGGATGTCCTATTTAACGATTATCAATCGTCTATCAATCACTAGGACATCCATCCGTCACTAGAGCGCAATTCAATTATCAATTAGTCACAAATGCACAATTCAATTACCCATCAACCGTATCGATTTCAATACAATCGTCTATACCATAACGGTTACTATATGATTCTCAATTAAACAATTATCTTTTCTTCAATCACAAAAAGTGTAATACAATTGTCAATACCATAAAGGTGACAATACGAATGTCGATTAATTAATTATCTATTATGTATTTTTCAATCACTAGAATTGCAGTACAATTGTTCAATTATCAATTTAATCTTTTGTAATTCATCAATTCAATTATTCATCAACCATATAAATTGTAATATAATTGTCAATACTATAAAAATCACAATAAAATTATCAATTAATAAATTATCAATTTAATATTTGAAGTTACCATATGAATCGAGTCTCGCCTTCCTCCCGCTTCCTCCTCTGCGCCTTCCTTCCCGGCGTGGCCACGCCCGCCGTTCACATCGTTGCTGAGCACCCCATCCGCCGCTCCCTCCCCTTCCTTGGCTTCTTCTCCTTCTCCGCCATCCCTCTGCCCTCCACCTTTCCGGGATCCAGAGGCTTGACAACGGATGGCCCCAAAAGAGCTACCGTGGAGCCCATTACCGGCGAAGCGTTCGATGCGGCTGGTGAACGTGAAGTTGCTGAAGCGGAAACAGGGGAGGGTCGGGGACGAAGTGATCGGCTACGGGGAGCTGCCGGAGGCGTGCGAGGAGATGGGCGTGACTCGCTCCTAAACATGAAATTAAATAATTTATAGTTTCTTTTGTTCCCTCGGGCCTTGATGATAGAGAGAGAAAAAAAAGGAACTTTACAACAAAACTCGCCAGTTCCGAGCTACCAAATCGCAAGTTATTTATTTTAGAATCATGCGTTTCTTTGATACATATAGAAAAAAAATGAAGGCTTCAAGACAGCCAATCTAGGAGCACGCTTATACTTCAGTCAATTGAAATATATATCATGTGGAATTTTGTTTAGATGTTTCTCATGAAATATGAAAGCTCTCAACATGTTATTTATTAAATATTTTAAAAATATAATAATAGGGAATATGGAAAGTCAACATGTTAGTTACTTAGTTACGAGACCAATCGTTTTTTATTAATAAATTAAAATTTTAGAAATAAAGGAGCGATAAATTACTAAATGCAGTAATATAATGGCTTAAGGTGTATGTCTCTCCATGTTTGGGAAGATAGGGGCATTGTCTATGGGGAGGATATATTCTTCTTCTTTCTTTTTTATCTTTAATTTAATTAAGTACTTTATATAATATATATCTACTAAAAACATGCACATGTCGTCTCCAACGACTACCAATCACTGTGAGGTCTACTCTTCTATGCCCTCCTCCTTGTAGGGCCCATTTTTGTAGTTTCAATTTTTGCTTATAAGGCTTTTGTAGCATAAAAAATACCAACTGTTTGTATTAAAAATTCCTTTTATATTTGACATGACGGAGTACTAGAAATGATAAAAGACTGATATGAAAAATAAGTAAAATAACTAGAAACATGAGTGTTTGTTGTTGTATAAGAACATCTATCTTCTTCAATTAATTCATACTGATGTAGCCTTACCTTTTTTCCCTACGAGAATCTTTGTGTTCATTTTGCACGTCGTGCATTTTTCTTTCATTCTTTGTGAAGTTTGCTATTGTCGAAGTTCATCAAATTCTTTCAGTAACAGTCATTCATTATCGAAGGTTTTAAAACAAAGTTCCAAAACTTTATTGCCTACTATATTGTATTTTAATTCTACAGGAAGATGACACATTCTATATGAATTACAGGTTTGTCATATATTAGCCTACATGGAGATGTACTAATAGTTTTCTTCTAAACACTCCTATGTGCACATAGTACATTATCAAGGTTAAGTGATCAATTTTCCCTAAATGCATTAATAATTTTCTTGATATCGTATTATCGTGTTCAAGTTCTCCATTGAACACTTATACTTGACCGCAAATTTGTGCATGATATAGTGTGCTTAGTATATGATTAATCTTAGGTTGTCCTTAATGTCACTCTTTATTATATCTTAATGCCACTCCTCAAGAACCAGTATACCTTTCACATTCACACCACATAAATCCTACTTTATCTTCTACCAAGACTAGTTATTTTTATTATATTAATAACAACATATGATATCTAACTATTTTTAACAATCTTTAATCATTTTATTTGATGTTTATCTGACTAACTTTTTTTAAAATTATTTTAAATTTTAAAATAGTTAGGTGTTAATAGTTACTAACAAGCCTCAAATTAAATATTCAATAAATTATTTGATATGTTTGTAGAGATCATTGAATTTCTATTATTTCCGAAACAATGTTGCCAGGAAATTAATATAATATAATTATTAAACTTTGATAATTTTTGAAAGATATAACAAGAAAAATCATAATTATCTCAAACAAAAGATTATATTTTGTTTGATGCATTTATTTATAACATTGGGATTAATAGTTAATGTATATTTTCCCAATGAAAATAAAAAAATAAATAACATTAATTTTTTAGCCAAGTAAAATATATACTGTTATTGACGCAATATAATCTAATTTTAAAAAAATTGATGTGTAACGGCTGACTTCTTCTCATGATGTTTCATATTCTCTTTTTTCTTTCGATTCTTTAAAGGAAAAATATGAGTCTGTTATTAAATAATAAGGGGTATAATAGTCTAAAGATAATGTAAAATTAAGGAATGACATTAAGATATAAGAAGTGGCATTAAGGGCACCTTAATCTTAATTCACTACAAGAAAAATGCGGATTACCGACGGTCCGAACCGTCGGTAATCAGCCCAAAAACCGTCGGTAACGCAATTACCGACGGTTTTTCAGTCGGAATCGATCCGTCGGAAAAACGCTCGTCGCAAATGGATTTGCGACGATTGAAAAAAAATCGTCGAAAATATCGACGGTTCTGACCGTCGGAACAGTCCCCGACGGTTCGAACCGTCAAAATTTTTCGACGATTGCAACCGCCGGAAAAGTCCCCGGCGGTTGCAACCGTCGATATTTTCGACGGTTCCAACCGCCGGAAAAGGCCGGTGGTTCGAACCGTCGATATTTTCGATGGTTGCAACCGTCGGAAAAGGCCGACGGTCCGAACCGTCAAAATTTTCGACGGTTTCAACCGCCGGAAAAGGGCGGCGGTTCGAGCCGTCGCAACTTTTCGACGGTCACAACTGTCGAAACTTTGGATGGTTGTCGCAACCGTCAATTTTTAGACGGTCGCAACCGTCGCAAATAATTTTTTAAATATAAAAAAAATTAGCGGCCGGATCCAACCGCCTAGCGTTCGGATCCGGCCGCTGGAGGCCGGATCCGGACGCCGGCGCGGAGCGGGAGAGAGAGATACGCCGGCGCGAGAGAGGGTAGCCGGTGCGGGAGAGGGTCGTCGGCGTCCGGCGTGGGAGGGTCGCCGGCGTCCGACGCGCGGGGTGCTCGCGTCCGGGAGAGAGGGAGAGGAGAGGAGGGAGAGAGAGAGAGGAGTGGAGGGAGGAGGGAGAAAGAGAAGAGGGAGGAGGAATATATATAAAGAAAAAAGTGGAAAGAAAGCGGGAAAATGGAAAAGAAAGCGGGATAACGAAATTTTAATTACCGACGGTTTCGGCCGTGGAAAACGTAAATATTAAATATTTTTATAATTACCGACGATTGTGACCGTCGAAAATATATTTAATTATATATAATATTTATTTTTTATATTGCCGACGGTTTGAACCGTCGGTAATCGTTACCGACGGTCAAAACCGTCAGTAATTGCGACGGTTTGGACCGTCGCTAGTTATATTAATAAAATACTCTTTATATGATATTATTATACATTTACCGACGGTTACGACCTTCGGAAATTGCGGCGGATTTTGCGACGGATGTATATCCATCGAAAATATCGACGTTCCTAATCGTCGAAAAATTAAATAATATAATAAATTATATAATTAATTTTTTTATTTCCGACGGTCGTGACCGTCGGAAAATCCGTCGGAAAAATTTAATAATAATATAAAAAATACATAATTTAATTTTTTATTTCCAACGGTCATAACCGTCGGAAAAGTCGTCGAAAATTACGACGGATGGATATCCGTCGAAAATATTGACGTTTCTAACCGTTGAAAAATTAAATAATAATATAATAAATTATATAATTATTTTTTTTATTTCCGACGGTCGTGACCGTCGGAAAATCCGTCGGAAAAATTTAATAATAATATAAAAAATACATAATTTAATTTTTTATTTCCGACAGACATAATCGTCGGAAAAGTCGTCGGAAATTGCGACGGATGAATATCCGTCGAAAATATCGACGTTCCTAATCGTCGAAAAATTAAATAATAATATAAATTATTTTTGACGGTCATAACCGTCGAAAAATCCGTCGAAAACGGAACTGTCGAAAAATCCATCGCAAATTGCGATGGATTAAGAACCGTCGGAAATTATCCGTCGGAAAATCACGATTTTCTTGTAGTGATTCCTCTCGAGTTAACAAAAGTCTTATTACAAAAGTGTGTCATGACCACTTACAATTATTTTAGGTGTGGCGTATCTTGTAAAGATGTTCTCTCTGAGGAGGATGCCAAAGGCCAACGATCTTGGCATCACAGAATAATTTAATGAGTGAATAATCATTAGCTCCCAACATTTATCATTTACATTAATATCTCACTTAATTGAAAACGAAAAATATTCAATGAATATGCAAACTAATAAAGAATGACCTTATATTGTCTAAACGATCGTGTAGCTATAAATTTTAGAAATCTTTCACAACATATTATGAAACGATAAATTCTAACAAAATTTTCATTAACTGTATCAATATTAGATATCAAATATATTCGGGGCCATAGCATGCAATGTGCGTATCGCAATAAATTTTAAAAAATCCTTTGCAAGGCTTGTACAAACAAATCTGACTAAGCATTTGAGGCTGCAAATATTTGATACCAATTTTTGTATAATCGTGTGAGGATTTGTTTTGCAGGATGACCCTAAAAGGCATGTCCACGTATTCATTCACTCCAACTTCGATCCATGATAATTATATGATCTTTAGGCAGTGTATTCAAGCTCAGCAGGCTTTCTCGCCGCGCCAACAGTTTCCTCCCCTCCAATATTCGCCGGCTCACCTTGGACACGCTTCGGTGGCCGAGGAAAGGCAGCCATCTCTGTAACGCCCCCAAATTAGACCCTGCTACGTGGCGAGAATCCAACCCGGGGATGATACGGACTATACAATGAAATTGACCAATAACTTGACTTTGACTAGTTTGTTGACTAGATAACATGAATGCGAAAGATTTAAAGTAATAAGAATAAAGTATTCAACGAGTAGTGGAGTTCATCAGTACTTCATAATAAGGAGTATCAAGTGCGGACGGTACATATACAATGTCCGAGTTCATAAAGGAAACAAAAGACAAAATGATACAACAAAAAAAGTAGCCAAGGACCACTCATGTGCACATCATCATCACTAGCAAAAATTATCACTCTGGCTCATCCTTCCGTAACTTGTTTACCTGCAGGATCAATGCAGGAGAAATGATATCTCATGAGCTTCGCAGCCCAGTAGGAGAATAATTAACCAATGGATAATTAAATCAACATTAGCTAAGCATGATCATAGTATGGAAGAAATCATTTAGCTCTGAGTTCATAAATAAAGGGAGATAATAATCATGAATCGTATAATAATGGAAAGATCAATGAATTCAATGCGATACTCTGATTATATGTGAGAGAAGAAATCAATGCGATACTTTGGTTTTTGTATCTCACTTTTCAATGCCTTGCTGCAATAAATTATCTATGCAACGTGGGAAGTTGTTTTCAACTTCAGAAGTCGTTGATATTTCTATGCAATGCCCTTCTTTAATATTTTCATTACAATGAGGTGCCATGTACTTCATGAATGACCTATGGTTGTGCACACCATGGCAAAAAGTCATCCTCGCTATAGAGGAGGGTATCCTGTTTCATTACACGATGGGGAGCAATCGTGCAACGAGGACATGTCTGAAACTATGCCCTACCCATGCGATGAAAATACTATGCAATGAACTCCCATCAATCCATATCATAGGCACCCTAGCTTTTATCTTTAATTAGTTAGGTTATCGTCTTCGCCCGGACGGGACTTTGGATCATAACTATACAATGGGATTCAGTCAGGTACATCATAAGATCAACATAATAAAGATCAATGATTAGCTGGGATTGGTTACACTTTGATCATAATAGGAGAAATAGAGGATTCAATGATGGGGGAGTTTTGGGTGCTTGATGAAAGGTGGGGTCATCCATTTTTGGGATTGGACATTCAATTCAGGGGACTGATTACCTAATTTGTTTAACAAAATGCCTCATGATAATAAGAGCAGAAATGAATTTTGAATTCAGACAATACTAATAACACACATGAAAAAAATACATCACAGAAGTATTACAATTAAATTACGAACATGGGTATGCACCATTTTGCCTTACTTAATATTCATCATCAATTCTATAGGCTAAAGTATTACATGATTAAATCTCACGAACACATGAATTTGTTTTTGGTTATACCATTTAACTTAATAGTCAGATCCTACCAAAACATAACTTGACATCAGTGAGTCTTCAATTACTAACTCAGCCTTATGGATAGTAACACATTCATAATGCTATAATTTCACTGAGACACACTATTCAGAAACCAGCGGTATTGCATTCCATTCATAACTAAATCATATTACAACATTCTGATAGTTAATCTTTTAGCATTAGAATCGTGTCTCGTACAGGTTTTTAGTATAGCTCACGTAGGACTATTTTTACAAATGGACAACATGTAAATGCCCCTGCCAGCATGGATCATGACAATATGATATTGGCAATGTACAACTTTCTAAATAAACGTCTTAAGTGGTTGCCTAATCATTTAATCTTGCTAATCTGAAATGGAACATCTAACTTAGAGTCATGTTCAATAATATTTCAGTTCTAAGTACATTGCAGGAACATAACTATAGGAGCAGCAAAAACATTAAACTTGGTTAGGATCATTCAGGGCCAAATGATAGCTTCTTTTGTAACATACAAGCAAGAGAAAGTAATTGAAATTTGTCTCTAATATTATGTCTCATTGTAGAATTCTTAGCTAATGATTTATATAATCATGTGGATGATATCAATTGCATTACTGCTAGTAGGTTGTGTTATTTTGGATTTAAAATAGCTTCGGAGACATTACAACAAACACTTGGGGGATCCAATCACAAGGATAAAACACATGAAGTCAAGTCTGATATTTATCTAACACGTCCTTATACATTCAAGTACAAAACATCACAGCAAGCAGACAAGCGTACATGAAATAGATCTAGGCAGAATACATGATTTAGTGTACACACAATGGAGCTACTCTTCAGGGTGTTAAGCATATAGATGAGCTTTAATATACCATCACATTGCTTGCTGGGAGGGTGCTGGACAGTGAGGATTTTAATCCAGTCTGATGAGGTTTGAGATTCATTAAGCAGGTTTGCAAAGATTTAATTAATCCAAGGTGATCCAAGGATCCTCCTACCTTATGGTGCTATAAATCTCCTTTAAGGTGCTGTCCTCTTCACGATCAAGCCCTTCCTTCTTCTCCTAGCATCCTAGATGGTCCAGCAGCATAGGAATCAACTTGTCCTCCTACTAGCATAATCAAACGGAGGAGAAAGCAGTCCATAACAATGTTGAGCAGGAAAGAAGAAGAAAAAGAAGGGGAACCCTGCAACCTTCGTGATTCTTTCTTCCCCGTCCACGTTCTAGTTCTTGGGCTCGTCCAGGAGCTTTGTTCCTGCGTTCCCCAGCTGCTGTCAAGGAAGAACGACAAGGTGAAAGTCATGTATGTTTAGGGAGAAAGGAGAGAATGCGGGAAAAAGGTCGAAAGGGCCATTTCGTCCACCTTGTTCTTCTCTTCTTCCTCTCCTCGTATCTTCCCAGCCCTGTCCAAGATGAGCAGTAGCAGCAAGGTTGTGGCCTTGAGTTCCTGAAGATCAGTGCACCGAGAGGATGGATGAAAAGGTCACGCCGACATGTAGGAAGGAAGAACAGATGAGAGGAAAAGAAAGGAACGACATTAGAGTAGATGGGGATTAAACCCTATTGCATTAGCCCTAGAGGGTTACCGAAGCGGATGTCTGTTAACAATGTGAACATCCGTTTTGAGTTTTTTTTTTTGGAAATCGCTGGATGTTACAATCTACTTCTGCCACTCGAAGAAGAAATGCAGAAACTTACAGAGGGCGGCAATGGAGTTCGCTATGGCGATGCCCGCGTTGTGCGGGGGCAAGGCCTTGGTGGCAAAGTACATCGAGAACAACGTGCAGATGGTGACCGCCGACGTTTCCAGGGTATTAGCTGTAAAGGCATAGGATATATCATCCTTCTCTTTCTGTTTCAGCTGCTCCACAGATTCATCAAGCTTTGCCCGTAAAGCTTCCATATTATCAACCTCACTCATGTATTGAATCAGTTCCTGCACCACATCGATCTTCATATTCTTGTTCTCAAATACAGCGCGTGTCAATAGTTTTATCTCGTTCACTAGGGTGCTGCCGTTGGAGGTGACAATGTACAGCATCATGTACCCCCCAAGGTTGTACTTGTCATCGAGCAATATTGGCAACACCATGCCGAGGAAGAGGTACATCACAAAAGCAATAGCACTGATGACGACGTTGTTATATAAATACATTCTCGCCACGCTAACAGTTTCTTCCTCTCCATTTCTCATCGGCTCAGTTTGGACACTCTTCGGTGGCCAAGGAAAGGCAGCCATCTCCTTCTGCCACTCGACGAAGAAATGCAGGAACTTACAGAGGAGAACGGCAATGGAGTTCGCTATGACGATGCCCGCGTTGTGCGGGGCGCAGGCCTTGGTAGCAAAGTACATAGAGAGCATCGAGCAGATGGTGATCGCCGACGTTTCCAGGGTATTAGCTATAAAGTTATAGGATACATCATCCTTCCCTTTTTGTTTCAGCTGCTCCACCAATTCATTAAGCTTTGCCCTTAAAGTTTCCATATTATTCCCAAACTCACTCATGTATTTAATCAGTTCCTGCACCACATCGGTCTCCTTATTCTTGTGCTCAAGTACAGCGCATATCACCTTTTTCATCACGTTCACTAGGGTGCCGCCGTTGGCGGTGAGAATGTACAGCATCAAGTACCGCCCCATGTTGTACTTGGCATCGAGCAACATAGGTAACAACATCCCGAGGAAGAGGTACATCACAAAAGCGATGGCACTGATGAGGACGCCGTTGCCATATAAATACTTTCTCCACCAGCCCGTCTTTCTAATGCTGTCGCCGCCGGCACCGAGGGGAATGCAACGCAAAAGATATGGAACTTTATTAGCAATTGTCTAAAGACTTGCATGTGTATATGTTGCTATTGTCAACACTAAATCAATGTGTGCATATATGTCAATATTAATGAAAGAGTTGGATGTGGTATATAACCTCGCAACCATGGTTACAACTTCGCGAAAGAAGCTGATGACGACGGCAGTGAAAGAGTGTGTCATTGTTCCCTTTTGTTTCTTCTTCAGATCTGAGAGAGTGAGAGAGATAGAAATGTACACTATGTAATCAGGCCTATGATATATTTTTTTTAATAATGAGGCCTATGATCAATATAGCAAGATACTAGAGGGTCAGAATATATTTATCTGCTTCAAAAATGGGCATCTGTTGTATTTTACCTAACTGCAAAAAAGCTTTTACCCAAAGCAATGGTGGTAAATATATAGCACTTTTTTTTTCTTTATAGAGAATATAGTTTTTCTATACAATGTATTTCTTATTCCATGTAATTTTTTTCCTTCTTAATTTGATTGTGCCAAGAGGAAATGCAAATCAAAGTAGAAATAGTTTAATCTAAGTTCACTAATACGTATACTTTGGCAATATCAGATTCAAATATTATAACGATTCAAAGATTATAACGATGTTTAATGTATTCTAACTAATTACAGTACATATTTATTTCCAAATCAATAACATTAGACGCCAATGCAGAGTGCCATCCTGTATAATAGAAAATAAACGAAATGCACATCGATGTTTTTCTAGATCAGGCAAAAGAAAATATTGAAGAAGTTTTTTTAGTAAGAACATAACAGTTAAATTCAGGTCTATATATCTTCCACATGATTCCATTTTTTTTATTTTTTAGAAATAAATGTATAAAAGTTAATAAGAGTAGAAAGATAATTGTATGATTAAAAATGAATATAATTTTATCAAAATCGAAATTAAGTGAACGTGCTTGAAAAGCTGATGGGATTATATGGATAATATCAAAATTTAGAAGTAAAGTGGAAATAAGGTATAGTTTAGGGGTAGAAAAAATTAATCGAGAAAAGAGAAAGAAAATAGTCGTCGTGGTGTCGTCTGAGACAAGGAGCGAAGGAGGCGGAAAATGAAATGAGAATACCTGCTCGAAGTTCGGTCTTGCCCAGAGCGGACGAATCGGAAAGTGAAGAAGGCTGCACTGCGCGTAAGTGGATGGACGGCGGTGTTGGCGACAGAAACAGGGGACCAGCAGGGGAATCCCGCTAAAAACGATCTGTGTAATGTTTCTACAAAGAGGTCCCGGCCGAGTTTATGGTGCTTTTCACGGCCAACGAGTGTCGACAAGCTCACGGCCAAGGAGTGGACTGGGAATATGTCGTGGGCGAGTTACAGAAGCCGGCGCCGGGAACAAGGAATGAGGCGGGCGGTGTTCACCGCCGAGTATATTTGGTGATGTTGCTACGGAGGAGGTACAGCTGAGCTGTTGATGCGTCGGGGCGAAAGGAGGGAGCATAAGGACGGAAAAGGGAGAGAATGGCTAGTTTCAGAGTTTCACTCTGGTTCCTAATTAATTGGTCACGGCGGTAGCGCCCGCGGCCGGGGGTGTGTGTGTGGGTGGGGGCACGGCGATACTAGATGAAGATCATCTTGAAGCCGTACACCTGGTTGATGATGCTAAATTTAAAGAATATTTAAGGATCATCTTGAAGCCGTACACCTGGCGGCGGAAAGTTGATGTCTTGATGATGCTAAATTTAAAGAAGATTTAAATTTTTGTTGAGAATAAAATATTTGATTATAAAAATTTCGAGAGGGGATCGGTTAACTCTTCTTCTCTAATTAATATATCATCATTTTAAAAGGGTAGTTTGTGTGGACAAAAGTTAGAGAGATACACCTTTTGAGTGCAAAATTACAAAAGTATTAAAAACATATCAAATTAAGTTTAACTCACAAAGTGAACTAAAAAAAATATAAGAAAAATTAAGATGTTTGACTTTAAGCGAAGTAAAAGGTGTTTGACTTTAAGAGAGGAGTTTTTGACTGACTAATTAAGGAGTTATGATCATTAGCTAACAAAATTTATCATTTACATTGATATCTCACCAAATTGAGAAAGAAAAAATATTCGGTAAATATGAAAGGCAAAAATGTAAAATTTGTACGTGTGTTTCACTAATAAAAGTATGACTCCAAATATTTTAAGGAAATAAAAACTTTATCACTATACTATTCTTTATTTTTAACAATTGTGTTAATTACTAATCATATAAAATTATTCGATACTTATTATTTCATTTCTAAATTAATTTATTCTAACATTCCTCATCACTTTTAGATCTAAATTATATTTGCAATTTAACGGTTCTTTCGCATCCTAATTACTTTTTTAAGCAACTAACAACACGCAAACTTATTTTCTCATAATATTAAAAAGTATTTTTTTTAGCGACTGCACAGACTAATTTATTATGAAAATTTAATTAAAGTTTCAATATATATATATTTTGTTTAACTCCGCCTATGTTTTATAGCCAGTTCCAAGCCCGGATAAAGGAGGATGATTGTGTTAGGTCCCGACAGTCAGCGTAAAATCCTGTCGAATCTTATGAACATGAATCAACGAATTGACGTCGTATGATCCATGTAGCCGACCCCACCTAATGAGATAAAGTTTTGTTGTTGTTTTAATATATTTTTTTTTTGTGTATGCGTCCGGAACTCTTTTGAGACGGCCCTGGTTGAGAGCGTACACCCAATTTTCATGCGTGACAAAAAGCTAAAAATACAAACATGAGCTATTTGTTGATGCTTTATTATCAAACATAATTGTTGGAAAAAAAAAGCAACTCCAGCTTCACTTCTCAACTTATTATTTCAAGATATAGATTTTAAAAAATATATTATTACTTTATACTGCTTCCCAAAATATTGTTCTAGCTCCGTCACGATAATTAATCTTGATAACATGGACATTAAACACAAAAATATATGCTAAGTATTAGCTAACGTAATAATATTAGCTTAATTTAGAGGAGCCAAATCTCTTCTGGAATTTTGGATATTTGTATTTCTGATGATATTAAATGATATTTCATACTATTAGTTGACATGAACAGTACATGTGCTTCAGGACTTGTATATTAATATATATATATATATGTATATATATATATATACCATTGACTTTTCTTTATCTCTATTTATTTTAATCCTCCATATACAATAATATAAGTAAGAGGTTAATAAATATGTAGAGCACTGAGTGTTCTACCTCCGTTCTATATCAAATGCTCTACATATACATTTTATCTCTATAAAACTGCATATATATTTTTATCAGACAAGTTGGATAGTTTAACAATTTATGCATTTATGGAAAACGTAATATATGTATTTACGGAAAATGTAATATATGAACTAATAATTTTGATTTCTTTATAAAACAAATCAAGTTAGATGTTTAAGTTCTATATACATATATATATATATATGTATATATATATAATCCCCTCTATTTTTAAGCTAATTACTTCATATATATTGTATTAAATATTATTTTATAATAAAAGTTAACTTTAAAACAAAAAAAATATGCATGATAGATAATAAAGAGATTTATTCTAATTAAAATAAAATTAATATTTATAATTATAAGTGCTTTTAGTACATGTTACTTTTAGAGTAGTTTTCTATTTTTAAAATTTGGTTAAAATTTTGTTTATATGATTATATACTTATACATGCATATATCTATAAATACATTTCACGTTCTTTTTTTCAATACTCTATATTTTGGACCCAAGCTGTTGCACCCAGCCATCATAGAAAAAAAACAATCAAAAGATTAAATAAAATTTTTTATCTTGAAAACTAAGTTAGAAGAGGAGTCACTATAAGAAAACTGACGAATAGCGATGCAATATAGCGTCTCATATGTAGGTGACGCTAAGTCGACGTCAAGAGTGTCCTGATAGCATCTAAGTGGAGTCACAACTACGCAACGCTATGTGCCTCCCAATAGTGTCACTTAGCATCGACTTAACATATACAAGCCATCGATGCTAACTACGGCGCCAAGGGGACGCTACTTCGACAATATTATTGTCCGCGAGATAGGGAAAATGCGCCTAATGTCGTCGACGCTAAACTAGCGTCACATAAGCAACGACACGATGTCGACGCTACGAACGGAGTCGATATGGGCGCCGGACCTTTGCACCATCTTGGCACCGACAAATGCGACAGCACTTGGCGTCTCAAACTTCGCGACGCTATGTTGACGCTAGATAGACGCTACATGAATAAAATATTTCTAAATAAATATATATGTTATCTACATATGTATTTGTATGCTTACCTGCACATGTAACACATACAACGCTTAATTGACGCTACACATGTTAACATATATGTTAATTAATTAGAAATAGATTAACTATATGTTATCAATATATATTTGTATAACTATATGTTATGTATTTTGACGCTAATTCGTATAACCCCATATATGTTACTATATATATTATATTTATACTTTAATGAATAAATAAATGTCATATTATATGTGTACCTTCAACATATATATGTATTCCTACATCATATGTGTGTTACTTATATATATATATATATATATATATATATATATATGTATTCTTAAATATATATTTGTTACCTATATTATATATGTTACTTTTGCGTACAATATATATCATATCTTAATTATATATATATTATTTTTATATTCGCCACCGTAGAGACTCAATAGCGTCTAAATAGCGCCACACTAACGCCGCAAGAATAGTCGATGTTACAGAGGCGCTACTTGCGTCGATATAGTGTCGCACATCTCCATTGCTAAGAGAATTGAGATGCTACTGTGACGCTAGGTGATCGCTAATATACTGTAGCGATCCATTAGCGTTTCTATAGCGCCAATTATTATTCTCACTTCATCGCTATAGATTTAGTCGACTTTTTATTATTCTCACTTATTCTGACATATATAGACATATACATACACATATATACTTACACTTATAATAAGTATATATATACACATTATTGTCACTTAATCTCGTATATATATAAACATATATATATATATACACATATATACTTATAATACGTATACATATACATGTTGTTGTTACTTAATCTCGCACATGTAGACATATACATACACACTATTCTCACTTAATGTCGCACTTATAAACATATACATACACATATATATTTATAATACATATATATATATATACACATGTTGTCATATAAATATAATATAAACTTATAATGCATAAACTTTAAACACTATATAAACTTATAATATATAAACTTATAATGTAATCTAGGAAATGGCATCACTATAGTCACGGAATAGCATCGCAAGATTTGGCACGTCATTAGCGTCTCATATTAAGGAGGCGCTAAATTCGAGGTTAAATCCATAACTTCTCTTCTCTGTTTTCACTATTTTACGCACTCGTCATTTTGTACCGCGACCTCCGACACCCTTATTTGCCCAACGCCCGACGCCCACTGCTCCGACGCTTGATGCCCTGCTTCTCCGACACCCGCCCTCCCCACCTCCTCCGACGCTGACGTCTCGTCCGACCCTCTATTTTAAGATGGAATATCGGGTTTCTTACGTTTTTTATTCTTCAGATGAAAATATATTAATAAGACTAAAAATTCTTAAATGAAATATATCAAACATTATCCATCATTTTTTTAATTCGACCATTAAAATATAGGACACATGGTATCTATCCATTCTTTATAAAATGGACACATCCATTTTATCCTTATATTATATATTTATCTATAGAACATATCATTATGTTTCAACATGAGAAAATTTTTATTTGTTAGTTTCAACATCAAGAAAACAAATATACGGCACACAAAAGATTACCGAGGACAAAAGTTATATTTAAAAACCAATTTTAATAGAATTTTAGTTTATCATATATATATATATATATATATATAATCACAATTGTGAATTTGACATTTTCAGTATAGCAGTAATTCTTGAAAGTTTATTTTATAAATCTGTAACTTTGCATTATTTACATATGTGTTTGATTTATTATATTAAATTACAATATTTTATTATTATTCAATTCCATTTGTAGTCACTGGGATAGCGTGCGTGATACGGCATATACGAGAATATCATATATATACACATATACGAGAATATCATCTTGCCCACAACAATAAATTGGCGGATGCGTCGAAAGGACGCCGTGATGTTACATCGAATGAATTATTGTTGATTAAATTTGTGAAAAATAAAAGTATTAGGATGCGGATGGAGGCACAAAATATCTCAACTGCAAAGCTTCAAAATGAAGGGAAGCGCGTGGGTTATAAAAAGAAAAAAAGAATTAAAAATAAGATACTACTAACATTCATATTTATAAAAAAAGAATTTAAAACGTTTCTTCTCCCTTATAACATTCATATTATTACTTCTTCATCGATGGGGTATCAGAATTTGTCTTCAACAGTTAAGACATCCGCTACTAGGTGTTTTTTTTTTCTATTTCTCTGGCAAAAAGAATTGTCTGGAGACGGCAAAACCCCAAAAATCTTCATAGAGTTAATGTTGTATGTTTTAATGTTCTTATATTATATTATATTATATTTTCCCAAGTTAAAACTGTAATTTTCGTAGAATTAATGATAAAAAATGTCTAAAAAAAATAACCATCAGCCATATAATGATAAAATTATAGTTAAACTTTTAATTCAAAAGATATAATTGAGCAACAATTCATGAAAGTTACCATGAATAATTCACGTTATAATCGTTTTGTGCTGCAATTTGCTTGTATATTTGGACTTCATGGTAACGCATGTTTCACATAAATTGAAACCATATATTTTCTTTTTGTCGGAACTAGTGATATCTTATTATTCAAAATTTGCTTAGCCCTTAGGTAAATAACAAATTATTTTTAAAATCGAAAAAAAAATCTTCTCTATATAAATTCGTTTCGGAAACTTGATATTTTTCATTGTTGGAGTCCAAGCATGGAATTATTTTAAATATTTTCTTGATAAGATAGGGTTTCCAAGTAACAACCAACAAAACAAGTTATAAGATATGTTGAAATGTCCTGCGGAAATTATTTAAGGGGCCAATTTGACTTTTTAAAAGGCTATAATTTATATAAAATAAATTTAGCTAAAAACATGGGTCCGCTCCTCTTGAAAAGTCAATCAACTTATATACGATAAGCGGCCTCCTCCGACAAATCTGGGCCCCGAATCTTATTGATGCCTCCATTCCTCACGTGTCCGTCGTACGCGGTTTGACTGACTTCTTTTTTTATCCCGGGTTCCCTCCGTCAATTTCTAGCGCTTGTCTGTTTGTTTTTTTCCCCTGAAACGTAAATGATAATATTTTATTCTCTTTGATCGCTCCCTTCTTGTGGACCCCCACATCAACGTCAACTTCCGCCGTCACATCACATTTTATAGTTAGGGTCTGCCTTTTTATGTGCCGTCTCCGTTTGAAAAATCCGAGAAATAGGAGTTGCGTGCGTTCGTCTGCAGTTGTCTGATTAGGCAATAATAAAATAGATCGTTTATGTAACAGAAGGTTACGTTATGCCAATTCGAATGAGCTAAAAAAAAAGATAAAATGGAATGGGGACACTCTCCGCATTAATCGGCACCCGTTCGATGCTCTCTTTCTTTGCATCTTTGAGACCGGCGTTTCTCCTTTCCTCTCCTCTCCACGCGATTGTGCGACGTCGATGAGCACCGCCGCGATCCTGAGAACTCCCGACAGTGTCTGCGCGACGGCCACGAGCACCAGCGCCGAGCACTGGTCGGATCTGGCCGTCGCCGGCCTCCTTCGACCAGATCCGGCCAGATCTGATCGTCGCCGGCCTCCTTCTACCAGATTCGGTCAGACCTGGTCCGGATCTGATCGTCGCCAGCCTCTGGTCCGGATCTGATCGTCGCCGGCCTCCTTAGACCAGATCTGGCCAGATCTGGTCGTCGCCAGACGCCCTGCCGCACTCGCACGACCCCGCCGTCCGCCCTGTCGCGCTCGCACGACCCCGCCGTCCGCCCTGCCGCGCTCGCACGACCCCGTCGTTCGCCCTGACGCGCTCACACAACCCCGCCACCCGCTTCCGCACGCCGCCGCCCGCCGCACATCATGCCGATCTCGCACGCCGCCATCAAGTACGCCGCCCCGCCCCCGCCGCCGCTGTCGAGTACGCCCGCCAGCCCCGTCACCGCCGAGTTCACCATCCAGCCCCGTCGCCGCCGAGTTCGCCGCCAGCCCCGCCGACCTCCTCAGGCCGCTGCCGACCTGCTAAATGCACTCCCGCCGAACACCCCGCACTCAAACACCAAACTCAATTATTAATTCTATGCACAAGATTAGTTGACTTGTAATTATTTAGTTAGTTGTTAATCATGCTGTAATTTATATAGTTAATAATTATGTACAGATAAGTTGTAAATGTCCTTGCTAATTGTAGAAAAATAATTGGTTTCTCGAATCTATTCGATCTGCCTTGGTAGAGGGGAAACCAATTATTTTTATTAAGTTCTTATCTTTCAGATGCATAAGTTTGAGGGTTTAATTAACATTTAAATATATGTTATGAAGTTATTCATCTTTCTATTCATATTCAATAGATTTATGTCCCAGGATATGATTCGTGATTCTTCTTAAGAGGACATGACAAGTATTTTACATGCTGAATTATCCAAATAAATGATTAAAAGTTAACGAGAATTCAACAAGCAAAATCAGCGACAACAACTATGCCGGCACCAATGTTATCAGAGCTATCACAACTTCATCACAATTTTACATTATCACAACTTCCTCAAAGTTTTTCACAGTTTTACATCTATAAGGAATAAAACGTACAAAGTAGGTTTACATGCTTAATCCTAACCAATACAACAAATTATCACTAATTACACAATGATAACACATCAAGGAATAGAACGTTCAAACTGCAAAAATGGAACTAGTAGGTTTACATGCTTAATCCTAACCAATACAACAAATTACAATTAATTACACAATGATAACACCTAATTACAATGTCGATTAACAACTAATTACAGCGTCAGGGTCGACGGCATCGCGGCGGCGTGCAGCGGGATGCGGATGCGGGCGTGTGGGGTCACGGCAGGGGTCGGCGATGGTGCGGGGTCGTGGCGGGGGTCGGCGAGCGATGGTGCGGGGTCGTGGCGGGGGTCGGCGAGCGATGGTGCGGGGTCGTGGCGGGGGTCGGCGAGCAACGGTGGTGCGGGGTCAGCAGTGGTTGCCAGGGTCCGGGATCTATTTGGAACTGTGTGGATCTGCTTGGATTTGGCCCCCTCACACGCAGATTTGGTCTAGGGACATCGGCATGAGGGGGTCGGCGGCAGAGCTCGAAGACGGCGCTTGACGGTGTAGATTAGAGGCGGGCGCGACGACACGCAAAGCATGACGTGGTCGCGGTGTGAGGAGGGTCAGCGATGGAGCTCGGAGGCGTGCTTGAGTTTGCTGCGCATAGATCTAGCCGCGGAGATCTGGCCGGGGAGTCACCGTTGGGTGCAAATTTGACCGGGAGTCGCCGCTGCTGGCAGGGAGTCGGCGGATCTGGTTGGCTGTGGTGCTCGGTGGTGGTGCGAGAGAATGGATCTGGTCGGCGGCGGTGCTCGACGGCAGTGCGCAGGAGTGGATCTGGTCAGCAAGAGCGAATCTGGACGATGGTGAGTGGATCTAGTCGGCGAGAGCGGATCTGGTCGAAAAAGGTCGGTGGCCGGTAGATCTGGACGAATGAGGTTGGCGACGAGCAGATCTGGATGCTTCTCGCCGCACGGAGAGGAGGAAATGGGAGACGCTCCATCGCAGAGTCGCCGAGAGAGAGAGAGAGAGAGAGTAAAAGAAATGGAAAATTTTAATCGCCGCGCTTTTATACCTCGGTCAGGACCGGAGTGCGATCGATTTTTTTTCCTTCTTCGTGAGCCGCTTCCGACCACTGCATCCGCTAATTTAACCCGGCTTAGATCTGCGTCCGTCTGATGCGCATCGGACGGGCGGCGTTTAATGGGTGGAGTGTCCCCCCATTTCAGTTGGGGGGACACCCATTTTATCCTAATAAAAAAGATGAGCCCTCAGTATCTTGTACCAAGATGCATTTTTACATAATAGTTAAAGCTTAACTTTCCTTTAAAAAAAAGTGAGTCTCAGTCGATTCGAATGCTATTGAGCTTATTTTGCTTTGCCGCGTCAAACCGTCGGAGTTTTTTTATCTCCTCGAGAGTTTTTTTGTAACACCCGAATAAAAAAATAAATAAATAAATAGATAACGAAGTGGATAAGATCAAGAGTGGATAGCTAGGCCTATGAATGGATAAGGTTATGGGAGGGTGATTATCGGTGATTGGAAGAGTTCAAGCTAGGATCAATCGCGAAAAAAGATGGGTGAATCCGAAATTTCTCTGCATAACTTAATTAGCATTAGGGCTGAATTAGGGTGGTTCATCTTAAAATGAGTCTTGATTGGTGAGAAGTAATGAAAAAGGAATGGATTGATTGTTTTTCTTGTGTTTGATCCCTGATTTGTGATTCCATATGACTATGAATATGCTTTGTATCATCCCTCTATGTTTAGATGAATGTTTGTATGCATTGATTTTATTTCTGGATTAAAAATCTAATTCTGTCCGATTCTGTTTTCATGATGACTGGTCGACCGATCCAAAATATCGGTCGACTGGTGATATGAAAATCAGTCGACCGATCGATAGAGACCGATCGACCGATCATTCCTTCCGAGCTCTTTTATAGATCGGCCGATCGAAGCTCATTTTACAAACCAAGCACTATCGGTCGACCGACCCAAAGTGTCGATCGACCGGTGCCTAGAAAGCCGACCAAGATCATTGAATGAACCCAACACCATCGGTCGACTGATCCAGAGACATCGGTCGATCGGTGTAGAGAAATAGGTCGACTGGCCAGAGAGAACCGATCGACCGACCCTTATCCAGAATTCATTTTGATTGCTGATTGACCTAGATTCTCCATGATTGTGATATGCATTTACCTACTGATTGAATTGTTTTATGACTGAATCGTTTGTCTTATAATTGATCTGTCCAGTGATCCAATCCTCTTATAGAATGAAAGAATGATGAAATGATAAAGAGATTAAAGGATAAAGGGAGGGTGACCAGCCCATGCTAAGTGCTTATGGTGAAGGGTCGCTCCATTGGCCATGGCTTGATCACCCATAGGCTGTACAAAGTTGTATTGTTTGCTCGACGTAAAACCCCCACAAGTTAAAGGCTCCCAAAGGCACCCAAAGTCATGTAATGCTAAGAAAGAAGTACAAGCATAAAGAGTATTGTACAAATGACATGAGTATGATGATGATAAATGAAGCATGATTATTAATTCAGCATGATTACTATAACTCATCATGATTATATGATTCATGATCTCTATCATCTCTTATTCATTGATATCTCAAATCGAATGATCTTATGCTCTTTATCTGATCTTGTTATAAGTGATTACTGATTCTGACTATTGCTATTTACTGTTATGCATTGAGTATTATATGGATCCCCACTAGGCTGTATAGCTTATGGGAGGACCTCCTCCCATGTGTTGATTTCCACAGAGCCAGGTCAGTGATGGTGTCGATATCGTGTGCCGCGACCAGCTCGAGCGATAATAAAGCACATGAACTGACAGATGACCTAGTTATCATTTTTCCTATATTCCGCATTTATGAACTTTGATGTAATTCATATATGATTCCTATTATGCGACTTTGTAGTATTTTGAGACTTCTACTATTTGATATTCTATTTTTCTCTTTATCTCCTTTTGATGACATGTCATTGTTTTAATGGAGTTTTTGATTAATTCTTTAGTCAAGGTTATAGTATTTTCGTAGCGGCTTCGGAGAGATCCTCGCCACGTGGCGCTGGTCGATTTGGGGGCGTTACATTTATGGTATTAGAGCCATTGTTCAGACTCTTTTGATGTCTTATTGTATAGTATGGTATAAGAGAGGTTTATGTGCTATCGCTGAGCTGTCGCCACACTCTCCACCAAAAGATGACTGTAAGTCAAATTCATGTTTATTATATGGTATTGGTTTTGAATTATTGTTCTTTCATGATTAAAGGATAAGGATGTCGAGATGATCAGAGAGGATCTAGGAGCGGGAGGCCAAGTCAGGCCGTATTGCTCCTGAAGTGCCAGAGGGCATAGAGGGCCCAATCACTGAGTCACAGATCTTAGTCCAGTGAGGTCGGGGACGGGGCCGTGGTCGAGGCCGCACCTCCACCCGCGGCCGAGGACGAGGCTGCAGCGCAAAGGCGCAAGTACAGGATGAGTACGTTGATGAGACTGACCCATTGGAGGGCAGTCAAATTGGAGGCAGCCAGCCCGCGACTAGACGTCGCACATGAGAACCTCGACAAGAGGATCCTGAGGATACTATTCAGGCATTCCTGAGGCTTCATCCGTCACAGTTCGAGGGCAAGGCGGATTTCTTTAAGGTGGAGCAATGGATAGAGACCTTGGATCGTATATTTAAGCTGATGAGGTGTGCTGAAGAGCGAAAGGTGTTGTATGCGGTTCACATGATTACTGACACTGCCATGGGATGGTGGAAGACCATGAGAGCCACCAGTTCGCTATGGGAGGCCGTGATAATCAGAGTGCCGGAGGTGCAAACCCCGTGGTCCAGGGCAGGGTGCACAATATGGAGGCGAATGCTGCCCAGAATGATAACGATATGTCTGCTATTATTTTCAGAGGTACTCTTCCTATTGCTGATGTGTATGCTATTATTTTGTTTGATTTAGGGGCCACACATCGTTTATTTTGGAGTCATGCACCCAAACTCTTGGCTTGTCTTTACAGCAGATGTCTCATGCCATGAGGGTTAGCACCCCCATGGGAGATCTTCACACGGCTAGGTACATTCCAAATGTACCTATCACCGTGGAAAAGAAGAATTTCTCAGTAGATCTTATTGTCATCCCGATGCCAGACTATGATGTCATCCTCGGAATGGATTGGCTTTCATATTATGATGCAACTCTACACTGCAAGCAGAAGAAGATCACTATAGGTGCACAGGACAAGCCGAAGGCAGTCATCAGGGGTACTCCATCAGAGAGCAGGAAGGTGATTGTCTCAGCCATGAAGGCTCAAAGGATGCTCCAAAAGGGATGCTGTACATTCTTGGCAAGTGTGGTAAAGACCGATGCATCGGCCATCACACTGCAACAGATAGATGTAGTGCGTGAATTTCCAAATATTTCCCCTGAAGATACTTTAGGACTAACATCGAGGAGTGAGATAGACTTCAGGATCGAGCTTCTACCTGGAACCGCACCCATCTCTAAGGCACCGTATCGTATGGCACCTGCCGAGATGCATGAGTTAAAGAAGCAGATACATGAGTTGTTGGACAATGGCTTCATCCGGCCGAGTGTTTCACCGTGAGGAGTGCCTGTACTGTTTGTTAAGAAGAAAGATGGTTCAATGCGGCTTTGCATTGATTACAGGATGCTCAATAAGGTGATGGTGAAAAACAAGTACCCTCTGCCCCGCATCGACGATCTTTTCGACCAGTTGTCCAAGACATCCGTATTCTCCAAGATCGATCTGCGGAGTGGTTACCATCAGTTGAGGGTTGCTGAAGAAGACATACCAAAGACAGCCTTTTGGTCTAGGTATGGGCATTATGAGTTTTTAGTAATGCCATTTGGGCTGACAAACACTCCTACAATGTTTATGGATATGATGAACATGATCTTTTGATTCCACCTGGATCAGTTCGTCATAGTGTTTGTGGATGACATCCTGATTTACTCATCCAGCCCAGAGCAGTATCGAGAGCATCTCAGGATAGTGTTGGAGACTCTACGCCAACACAAGCTTTACGGCAAACTCTCGAAGTGTGAGTTTTGGCTGAAGGAAATCATGTTTCTTGGACATATAGTATCCAAGAAAGGCATTGCAGTGGACCCTGCAAAACTGAAAGCAGTTACCAATTGGACAAGGCCGAAGAATGCATTTGAGATTCGTAGTTTTCTAGGATTAGCAGGTTATTACAGGAGGTTCATCAGAGATTTCTCCAAAATCGCAGCACCGCTCACGAACCTCACGAAAAAAGCGGAGAAGTTCATCTGGTCTGATAAGTGTGAGCAGCAAATTCAGACATTAAAGGATTGTTTGACATCAGCACTTGTCCTCACCATTCCAATGGGCAGCGGAAGATATGTAGTCTACAGTGATGCATGTGGGACAGGCTTAGGGTGTGTGCTGATGCAGCATGGTAAAGTAGTGGCCTATGCTTCACGCTGATGCATGCAAAATACAACATATTTTAGTTAATTATTTTAATTAAATTTTCTGTAATTTGATCATGGCATGCATCATTTTTAGTCACTTTTAATCGTAATTCCGGATTTATCAATTTTAAATTATTAAATTCTCTAAATATTTTAATTGTGGATGGATTAACTATATTTTGATAATTATTTGCAGGAAAATTCAAATCTCGGCCGAAATTCAAAGAAATTCCTTACGGCCGAGATTTGCTTTACACCCAAGTCGTTACGGCCGAGATTCAAAAGGAGTAACAAGATTTAATTCTTTGTTACGGCTAACATTTGAAGGCGTAAAGATAAATATTTTTATCTTTTGGGCGTAATGGCATGAAGATAAGATGTTACGGCCGAAATTTGGAGGGCGTAACAAGATAAAAATGAGTTTATCTTTGGGCGTAACAAGAGATATGAAGGCGTAAAGATAAAAGGATTTTTATCCTTTGGGAGTAATGGAAAGGAGTAAAGAAAAATAGTTTCGTTACGGCCGAAACTCTAAGGGAGTAAAAGATAAAAAGGATTTATCTTTGGGCGTAATGATAAAATGATTTATCTTTGGCCGAGTTTATCTTATAAATTTAAAGTTAACTGTACGATGTTACGGCCGAGATCAAATTGAAGTCGTCCGCACCCTATAAATACGTGAAGAATCCATCGTTTCAATGTGTGCTCTGAAGTTCAGGTTTCTTCCATAGAGAGTCGTGAGCTCTGCAGGCTACGACCAAGAGGAGAGAGGTGCAACGGCTGGAAGTTGATCGCGACCCTGATCAAGTCCGAGAGGCTGCCCGACTGTCTGCCCAATTCGAGAGCTCTACTTCTATTTTGGGTGTAATTCTTTCGATTATTATTGTTATTTTGTTATTATCTCTCCAAAATTTCTAGGATGAACTCCATGTTTTTAAGATTATTATTTTAGGAGATTATTAATTGAAGGAAAATGTTTGGATCCTACTTTATCTGTTTTAATCTTTTCTGATCAATTATTAATTGTGTTTAATGCTTTTATATTAGTTAATTAAATTTCTGAATTAGGCTATACCAGTTTGTGGAGTGTTTAATTTCAGAATTTATTATACTAATTATAATTGATTTTATTTAGAATTAATAATTGACATAAATTTGATAACTAGTGTGTGGAGAATTAAGTTTGTGTGGTCTATTAATCTATACCAGTTTGTGGAGTGATTAATAGTCTAGAGAATCCAATTTAATGCATCTTAATTTTAATATGATTTTGGGGGTACCAGTCGTGGAGACTTCAATTCTTATTAAATTAAGATAGTTCTATATGATTAAATTGAGGGATGCCAGTCGTGGAGACCACAAGTTAATCATGGTAGATTACTTTAGGGAGACTCTAATCCATCTTTAAAGATTAAATTTATCTTTTATGATTCAAATATTTATCCTGATCTATTTTCATCCTAAGGCCTAACTTCAACACCACTATCTTATCTTTATCTTATTTTATTTATTTTATTTTCATAAAATCTTTTTTTCCAAAAATCCATGTTTTTCCTCTCTTATTAATTTATAAATCCAGATATTGAATTAATAATATTCCTCGTGGGTTCGACACTCTTACTCCTATTACTATATTACTTGATCGACTAGTGCACTTGCTAGCAAATTTTATTGTTACAATTACAACGCATCAAGTTTTTGGCGCCGTTGCCGGGAAATATTTTATTAATTAATTTCTGATTTTTATGAATTATTAGGAGATGTAAATAAATTGTAAATAAATTTTTATAAATATGTATTAATTGTTTTAATTATTTTTGTGAATAAACTAATATTTTTTTTCTTTTGCAGACAAAGGTCACGATAATTTTTTTTTATTTGTCTACTTTCGGTTTAAATCCAACGCCTATTGAATTTTCCGAATTACAGTGTCGACCTATGATTTTACGATCAAGATTTGATGTGTCGGCTTTATTAATTTTACAGCCTCGCATTGAATGATTTCTGAATTCTAAACTTTCAATCTTTACGGCCGTAATATTTTTATCCGAACGTTGTTTTTACGCCATGAGTAATGGATATTGATTTGACTTGTTACGCCCGGTTTATTGATGGTTTAAATTTTTTACGCCCTATTCGAATCAATTTTCATTCTCGGCCGTAACACTTTAATTGTTTAAACTCTTCATATGATTTCGTTGTTTTACGACAGTAAGGAATTGTTTTCGTTGTTTTACGACCGTAAGGAATTGTTTTACGGCCGTAATGATTCAATTTTCGACATTTGAGTTTTATTCGAAATTATTTCGGCCGAAACCCTATTTTTCTTTACGGCCTCGTGTTGACATCATCTCGGCCGAAGTGACCTCATCTTGATTGACGATTTAATCTTGTTACGGCCGAGAATGATCTCATGTTTCATTTTACGGCCGAGAATTGATCTCATGTTTTCTTTTACGGCCGTAATGTTTCTGAACATTCGTTTTTTACGCCATCTTCCGACCCAATTGATTTGTGATTTTTTTATTTTCGGCCGTAATGGATAAAGATAATAGTTTGAACTTTTGATTTGACTTTGTTTTGGCCGAAGCGATTTAGTTGTCTCGGCCGTAATGGATCATCCATGGATTTTACTCCTTTTCGGCCAATTTATATGTGTTGATGTTTTACCTCTCATTGTTTTACGGCCGATATGAACTATAATCTTTGTCGGCCGTAACGATTCATTTGGCAACATTTCATTCAATTTTTTTTCGGCCGAGATAATTCATCACCATGCTAATTTCTCATCACCATGCTAATTTTTACGCCTTCACGTTGAATCCTTTTGACACTGTTTCAATATTTTTACGGACGAACGAGCTTCGAATTACTAATCTAATATCGACCGTAAATCTATTTCTGTAATTATGGCCGATCAATCCTATTTCTTCAAAATAATTTTTTGATTATGTCTGATTATTAACTCTATGACCGTAAATTAGTTCGGATTTATTTTGTGTGATTTCTTACATCATAAATTCTTTTGGTCGATATTAATATTTGGTATTCGTATTGGTTTGAAGAATTTCTGAAAAGTTTCTCTCGAAAATTAATTTTAATGACGAATTTTCAAATTCTATCGTGCCGAAAGATTTTATTTGTTAAAAACTCATTTTTCGTGACCTATTATCTGAATTTCTTTCTTCTTGTATATATTTTATTTTATTCTTTTATCTTACTGAAAATTGGTTGTTGCAGGTACTAATTGAAAATTAAATCACAACCAATCCTGGAATCTTCTGATAAGCGCACTAGGAGTTCAAATCCACTGTTGGAATTTGATCCTGAAATTGAAAGAACCTATCGTCGATTACAAAGAAATATAAGAAAAATGGCGGAACAAGCACGCGACAATCAGAGACTGGAGCAACAGAATGAACTGGTTCCACCACATAATAATCGGCGAGAAGATGAAGCAGAACTTTCTATGAGAGAATATGTCTCGGCCAGATACAGTGACCGAGAATCATGCATCGTGCTGCCTGATATTAACGCAAATAATTTTGAGATAAATCCCGCGATCGTGAGGATGATACAAGCATCCCAATTTGGAGGAGGATTTCATGAAGACCCTCACGATCACCTTGATAAATTTCTTGCCACTCTGAGCACCTTTAGAAATAATAATGTTTCTTCTGAAGTTATTCGTTTATTATTATTTCCTCAATCTTTACGTGACAAAGCTTCCACCTGGTTTAAAACTTTGCCTGCAGGATCAATTCATTCTTGGTTGGAGCTGGTAGAAAAATTTGTTGGAAAATATTGCCCACCACAAAAGGCAGGCAAATATCGAAGGGAGCTGAGGGCATTTGTTCAAGACGATAACGAGACGTTATATGAAGCCTGGGAATGATATAAGGAACTGCTGGCCAGAGTTCCTGATAATAGAATTCCAAAGTGGCAAGTGATGGAAGATTTCTACCATGGATTACGACCTGCAGATCAAGATAAACTCGACCAATCAGCAGGAGGGACAGTGCTAGGATCTAAACGTCCTAGTGAGATACAAGATATTATTGAAGCTGTAGCCCTCAAGTCGAGCCAAGAAAGGAGACCATCTCGCCGAACTCATGATGTACATGCTACACAAGGAATACAATCTTCAGAAATAGTGGCTCAGCTAGAGTCACTTAATCAAAAATTCGAGCAGATGATGTCACTAATGGGAAATTCTAGCAATTATAGCCCTACAGGTAACACTTCAGATTCAAATCAAATTGAAAATGCTAACTTTATTTCCAATCCATTTTATAGGAACAACGATTATGGATGGAGACATAATCCGAAGTTTGCCTATAATCAGAACCAAGGCCAATCTTCTGGTCCATCAAAAGATTATATACTGAAAAGGCAACCTGATACTCCCCAACATCAATCATCAAATCATATGCAGGAGATGATGGCACAGATCATAGACACAATGCAAGCATTACAGAAGAATATGGAATCTAGAGCCACGAGTCAGGATGCATCAATTCGAAATCTAGAAAGACAACTGGGCCAGATGGCGGCACAACTAACTGGACGTACACCGGGCTCTCTCCCAAGCAACACAGAGAAAAATCCAAGAGGGGAAGAGCAAAATAGGCCTTGATTTTCATCAGAACTAAGTCAAGCTGACGACTATAAATCAGAACTATTTCTATCCTTTTTATTTTTATTTTTTTATTATTATTTTAAATTTTTTTTAAAATTAATTAGTCTAATTAGTTGTTAATATTTTAGTTTCGGTGATAGTTTTATTTTTAATTAGACATTTATTTTATTATGGAGTCATTTAATTTAATTAATATTTAATATTTTGTAAGGAGAGATAAACTCAGGGGCGTCAACTCCAAGCATGGGCGTAAATTCCAAGAATTGATTCTCTCTACGGCCGAAGTTTCCACGTCGCCTTCGTTTTACGGCCGAAGTTTCGGAGCTTCAACACCGCGCCGCCCTCTCTGCATTACGGCCGAAGTTCCAGCGTTACGGCCGGTCTTCCACCGCACCGACATTTAGTATTACGGCCGAAGTCCCAAACACCAACAGCCGATCCTTACGCCCAAAGTGCCAAGCCTCCAACTTCTTACGGCCGAGTTTCCACCGCGCTACGGCCGAAGTCTCAAACGTCAATCACCGATCCTTACGCCCAGTGCGTTACGGCCGAAGATTCCACGTCGTCTTCGTTTTACGGCCGAAGTCACGTCGTCACCGCCGCTCTCTTACGGCCAATGTCCGGCCGAGCTTTTCTCTTTACGGCTGAGACGTCGGCTGCCATCACCACGGTCGTCACCTTACGAGCATCTCTCCACCGATAATAAATCCGGTTGTATCTTTTCCCTTTTCTTTATTTTCATTTCTATAGCTGTTCCATATTATTTTTACTCTTTCCCTTGCTGGCCTAACACTGAGGACAGTGTCTGGTTCAAGCTTGGGGGAGTTTGCATTTCATGCATTGCATCTTTCTGTTTATTTGCTTATGTCTGCATCTATTTATAAAAAAAAAAATTGAAAAATTTGAAAATTTTCTAAAAAATACCATTGCATGCATTTATTTTTGCTACCATCTTACTAACTTTTGTCTTATTGTTTTAATTATCTTTAAGTAAAAGTTCAAAGACATGTCGTTAATTGATGAAATTTGAATACTTTTCTTTCTTATCACTTGCTATTTTAGTATCAAACTTATGGACTATGTGCCTATGCTAAGTAGAATTATGAATGACTAGACGACAAAATCATATTCATGCCTTTTTATTTCTTTTAAGTCTTGATAATGGTAGACTTATTATTGACCATATCAAGTACTTTTTGAGCTTATAAAAATTGAAAGTGAATAAGAAAAGAAGGGTTAGTTAAACCCCAACAAATAATTATGCTAAAAAAAAAAAAGTTGAATAAAGTTATGTGTAGGTACAAAAGTGTTATCCGGAACCAAGGTGTGTTCGGGTAATTAGATCCGTAGGGGTTCATGCCTGGCGACCTAAGGGCAACTGCTCTGGGATCCGTCGATCGAAAACCTGCTACATGGACCATCTTGTGGAATATGGAGAAGCACATGAGTACTGAACCATGGCTAAGTTCGAACTCTTCATTCAGAACCTTGGTTCTTCGGGCAAGTAAACTCGAGGGGTGCTTTATCACCTGGTGCCCCAAGGTCATCTGGTCTGGGAGTCATCAGTCTAAAGCCCGCTACATGGACTTCCTTGTGCAATCCTGCTTGAAGATTAGAACTTTTAAATGATTGAAAATAAAGCTGAAAAATGAAAAGAAAAAGAAAAAATTTTAAGCTCAATTAGTATTTATGTGTTCAATATCAATGCTATTATTTGATAGACAATTTATTTTTTTCAAGGCTGAATTTGAGATTGTTTAAATTTGTGTAGCATTCAGAACTTTTATGAAGCTAAGTGCATGGAAAATGATAAGATACTAAGTAGTAGGTGTGCAGATGAATTGTGTGAGAAAATTAATCAGTTGACAATGTGGAGGCTATGATGGAACTTTCTTGAGCTTTGCTTTGAATTTTTGCTTGAGGACAAGCAAGACTTTAAGCTTGGGGGAGTTTGATGCATGCAAAATACAACATATTTTAGTTAATTATTTTAATTAAATTTTCTGTAATTTGATCATGGCATGCATCATTTTTAGTCACTTTTAATCGTAATTCCGGATTTATCAATTTTAAATTATTAAATTCTCTAAATATTTTAATTGTGGATGGATTAACTATATTTTGATAATTATTTGCAGGAAAATTCAAATCTCGGCCGAAATTCAAAGAAATTCCTTACGGCCGAGATTTGCTTTACACCCAAGTCGTTACGGCCGAGATTCAAAAGGAGTAACAAGATTTAATTCTTTGTTACGGCTAACATTTGAAGGCGTAAAGATAAATATTTTTATCTTTTGGGCGTAATGACATGAAGATAAGATGTTACGGCCGAAATTTGGAGGGCGTAACAAGATAAAAATGAGTTTATCTTTGGGCGTAACAAGAGATATGAAGGCGTAAAGATAAAAGGATTTTTATCCTTTGGGAGTAATGGAAAGGAGTAAAGAAAAATAGTTTCGTTACGGCCGAAACTCTAAGGGAGTAAAAGATAAAAAGGATTTATCTTTGGGCGTAATGATAAAATGATTTATCTTTGGCCGAGTTTATCTTATAAATTTAAAGTTAACTGTACGATGTTACGGCCGAGATCAAATTGAAGTCGTCCGCACCCTATAAATACGTGAAGAATCCATCGTTTCAATGTGTGCTCTGAAGTTCAGGTTTCTTCCATAGAGAGTCGTGAGCTCTGCAGGCTACGACCAAGAGGAGAGAGGTGCGACGGCTGGAAGTTGATCGCGACCCTGATCAAGTCCGAGAGGCTGCCCGACTGTCTGTCCAATTCGAGAGCTCTACTTCTATTTTGGGTGTAATTCTTTCGATTATTATTGTTATTTTGTTATTATCTCTCCAAAATTTCTAGGATGAACTCCATGTTTTTAAGATTATTATTTTAGGAGATTATTAATTGAAGGAAAATGTTTGGATCCTACTTTATCTGTTTTAATCTTTTCTGATCAATTATTAATTGTGTTTAATGCTTTTATATTAGTTAATTAAATTTCTGAATTAGGCTATACCAGTTTGTGGAGTGTTTAATTTCAGAATTTATTATACTAATTATAATTGATTTTATTTAGAATTAATAATTGACATAAATTTGATAACTAGTGTGTGGAGAATCAAGTTTGTGTGGTCTATTAATCTATACCAGTTTGTGGAGTGATTAATAGTCTAGAGAATCCAATTTAATGCATCTTAATTTTAATATGATTTTGGGGGTACCAGTCGTGGAGACTTCAATTCTTATTAAATTAAGATAGTTCTATATGATTAAATTGAGGGATGCCAGTCGTGGAGACCACAAGTTAATCATGGTAGATTACTTTAGGGAGACTCTAATCCATCTTTAAAGATTAAATTTATCTTTTATGATTCAAATATTTATCCTGATCTATTTTCATCCTAAGGCCTAACTTCAACACCACTATCTTATCTTTATCTTATTTTATTTATTTTATTTTCATAAAATCTTTTTTTCCAAAAATCCATGTTTTTCCTCTCTTATTAATTTATAAATCCAGATATTGAATTAATAATATTCCTCGTGGGTTCGACACTCTTACTCCTATTACTATATTACTTGATCGACTAGTGCACTTGCTAGCAAATTTTATTGTTACAATTACAACGCATCACACGCCAATTGAAAAAGCATGAGATTAACTATCCCACGCATGACCTGGAGTTAGCTGCTATAGTTTTTACTTTGAATATCTGGATACACTATCTGTATGGGGAGATTTTGAGATCTTCACAGATCATAAGAGTCTTAAACATATTTTTTATCAGAAGGACCTTAACATGAGGCAGCGCCGTTGGTTGGAACTCCTGAAGGATTATGAATTTGCTATTAATTACCACCCTGATAAAGCAAATTCAGTGGCAGATGCTCTGAGTAGAAAATGGAAAGGTTCGCTAGCATACATCAGAGTACGGAAGTATGAGATGTTACAGGAGATAGATCAGTGGTGTCCCAGACTTGGCAGTAATGGATCGATGTGGATGATGCATCAGATGAGGTCCAGTATGATTGACAAGATCATAGCTGCTCAGATGGAGGATCCAGAGTACCAGAAAGTGTTGAAGAGATGTCAGCATGAGTTGAAGGACTTCCAAGTGTCAATAGATGGAGGAATTTGGTATAGGAACAGATTATGGATTCTCACAGATGCAGCCATCAGGCGAGAAGTAATGGATGAGTGACATAAGTCTGAGTTTGTCATCCATCCTACAAGCACTAAGATGTACAAAGATATACAGCGTAGCTATTGGTGGCCTGACATGAAAAGGGAGATAGCTGAGTATGTGTCTAGATGCTTGGTGTGCCAGCAGGTGAAGATTGGGCATCAAAGACCATATTGAAAATTGAAGCCATTAGATATTCCACAGTGGAAGTGGGATAATATTACTATGGATTTTGTATCCAACCTGCCCAGGTCTAAGAAGGGTCATGATGCTATATGGGTGGTAGTAGATAGATTCACGAAGGCGGCACACTTCATTCCCATCCGGTGGAAGCAATCGGTAGAGAGTCTATTGTGCTTGTATGTTAGAGAGGTGGTTAGACTACATGGCATTCCAACATCAATTGTTTTTTATCGAGACCCCAGATTCACTGCTAGATTCTGGAAGAGCATGCAACAAGCTTTTGGCACAAGGTTGAATTACAGCACTACTTTCCACCCTCAGACTGATGGGCAGTTTGAGAGGACTATTCAAACATTAGAGGACATGCTGCGAGCATGTGCACTTGATTGGCAAGGCAACTGGGATGAGTACATTCATCTGATCGAATTTACTTATAATAACAACTATCATTCCAGTATCGGTATGATGCCCTTTGAGGTTTTATATGGTATGTCTTATCATTCACCCGCTCATTGGGGTGAAGTAGTGAAGAGAAGGTCATGAGCAAAGAGAAAGTGAATGAGGCAGTAGAATATGTCGAGAAAGTGAAGCTGATCAAGCAGAGAATGAAGACAGCTCAGGGAAGACAGAAGAGTTATGCTGATAAGGACAGACGTGAACAGATTTTTCAGGCTGGTGATCAGGTTCTGCTGAAGGTGTCTCCCATGAAGGGAGTTATGAGATTCAGTAAACGAGAAAAGCTCAGTCCTCGGCACGTGGGACTCTTCGAGGTACTGGAGTTAGTTGGTGAAGTAGCATGCATATTAGCTTTGCCACCCTCATATGGACGAGTACATAATGTGTTCCATGTATCCATGCTTAAGAAGTACAAGCATGACGCTGCTAATATTTTACAAATTGAAGAGCCAAATCTAACTACTGATTTGACCTTCGCAGAGTATCCGACGCATATTGTGGAACGCAAAGTACAATGCTAGAAGGATAGAGATGTGCCTATGGTCAGAGTAGCATGGCGTTTTCATCACGGCGATGAGGCCACATGGGAACTCGAATCAGAGATGCGCCAGGAGTTCCCACATCCATTCGGTAAGACCTCTACTTGGTGCAAAATTTGAGGACGAATTTTTTTTAAGGGGGTAATGATGTAACACCAGAATAAAAAATAAATAAATAAATAGATAACCAAGTGGATAAGATCAAGAGTGGATAGCTAGGCCTATGAATGGATAAGATCAAAAAGCGCAATGTGGACATTTCCTTCCATCCAAAACCCCTATATAAAGAGAGCCTCTCTTGGACAACCCATTTTTCCTCTCCATTTGCCCCTTTGCCATCAAGAAGGTTGTTGTAGAAGTTCTCTCATGTGCCATCCAGGAGAATAGTAATAGGTTCTTCTTCATTTCTGCACTTCCTTTGGTTTTAACATCACCCCCTTACTCCTTTCTCCAATCGGAATGTTTTGTAGGTGGAGAATGACAAGGGGAGGATGATTATTGATGATCGGAAAGGTTCAAGCTAGGATCAATCACGAAAAAAGGTGGGTGAATTCAAAATCCCTCTGCATAACTTAATTAGCATTAGGGCTGAATTAGGGTGGTTCATCTTGAAATGAGTCTTGATTGATGAGAAGTAATGAAAAAGGAATGGATTGATTGTTTTTCTTGTGTTTGATCACTGATTTGTGATTCCATATGATTATGAATATGTTCTGTATCATCCCTATATGCTTAGATGATTGTTTATATGAATTGATTTCATTTCTGTATTGAAAATCGCTGAAAATCTGATTCTGTCCGACTCTGTTTTCACGATGATCGATCGACCGATCCAGAATATCGGTCGACCGATCAATAGAGACCGGTCGATCGATCATTCCTTCCGAGCTCTTTTATAGATCGACCGACCGAAGCTCATTTTACAAACCAAGCACTATCGGTCGACCGACCCAACGGTCGACTAGTGACCAGAAAGCCGACCGAGATCATTGAATGAACCCAACACCATCGGTCGACTGATCCAGAGATATCGGTCGACTGGTGTAGAGAAATCGGTTGACCGGCCAGAGAGAACTGATCGACTGACCCTTATCTAGAATTCATTTTGATTGCTGATTGATCTAGATTCATTCCATGATTGTGATATGAATTTACCTACTGATTGAATTATTTTATGACTGAATCATTTGTCTTATGATTGATCTGTCCAGTGATCCAATCCTCTTATAGAATGAAAGAATGATGAAATGATAAAGAGATTAAAGTAAGAAAGATTAAAGGATAAAGGGAGGGTGGTCAGTCCATGCTAAGTGCTTATAGTGAAGGGTCGCTCCCTTAGCCATGGCTTGATCACCCATAGGCTGCACAAAACTGTATTATTTGCTCGACGTAAAACTCCCACAAGTTAAAGGCACCCAAAGGCACCCAAAGTCATGTAATGCTAAGAAAGAAGTACAAGCATAAAGAGTATTGTACAAATGACATGAGTATGATGATGATAAGTGAAGCATGATTATTAATTCAGCATGATTACTATAACTTCTCATGATTATATGATTCATGATCTCTATCATCTCTTATCCATTGATATCTCAAATCGAATGATCTTATGCTCTCTATCTGATCTTGTTATAAGTGATTACTAATTCTGACTATTGCTATTTACTGTTATGCATTGAGTATTATATGGATCCCCACTAGACTGTATAGCTTACGGGAGGACCTCCTCCCATGTGTTGATTTCCATAGGGCCAAGTCAGTGATGGTGTCGAGATCGTGTGCCGCGACCAGCTCGAGCGATAATAAAGCACATGAACTGACAGAGGGTTTAGTTATCATTTTCCCTATGTTCCGCATTTATGAACTTTGATGTAATTCATATATGATTCCTATTATGGAGACTTTGTAGTATTTTGAGACTTTCGCTATTTGATATTCTATTTTCCTCTTTATCTCCTTTTGATGACATGTCATTTTTTAATGGAGTTTTTGATTAATTCTTTAGTCAAGGTTATAGTGTTTTCGTAGCGTGGCGTTGGTCGATTTGGGGGCGTTACATTTTTGGTCATCTCTTTTAGTTAGTGCTCAAGTTGGTCATCTCTTGTTTGATCGTACCGCGATTTGTGTCATGCCAACATGATCCGTTTGAAAACGGGCATTGTCATACCACACAATTCGATTTGAATCTCGACGCGATGTGGGCATAGTCTGACCGGGTTGGCCGGGCCGAGTCGTGCCGGGTCGGATGGACTCTTTTTTCTATTTTTTTGCCTTTCAACTTGAACTTTTATATTTTTTAATTTACTTATTAAATTATTATATAATATAATTAGTATTATTAATTATTCTATAATATATGACTTAGGGAGTAGTGTCTACTTTAATTATTATATAAATAATTATATAATTAAATTTTCAAATACATTAAGTCATTAATTCATAATTATTAAGTAAATAAATTTGTAAAATGAATAATTGAGTAATAAGTAATAACTAATAGGTTATAACTTATAAGTTATAACTTATAACCTTATACATAAAATTAATTGGTAAGTATTTAATAAATATATATTAGTCGTATACTAGTATAGATAGTTAAGTACTAATTTACTATATACTAAGTTATAACTAGGTTATACTAAGTAAATTAGTATTTAACTATCTTATAACCAAGTTACTATATAGTATATACTATGTTACAAAGTTATACTAAGTAAATTAGTACTTAACTATTTTATTACTTATATAGTAATTGACTATATACTAAGTTATAACCAATTAATTACTACTAAAGTTAGAATTAAATCAAAAGTATCCTTTCAAGTTCAAACTTTTAATTCGTACTAAAGTTAAAATCAAAGATGTCTTTTAAAGTTCAAACTTTCTAATTTTTAATTTATTTTTTTATATAATATAATTATTATTATTTTATAATCTATAATATATGACTTAGTTTAGTGACTACTTTAATTATTATTATATAATAATTATATAGTTAAAATTTTCAAACTCTTGTTAAGTAATTATGATATCATACTCGTTGCTATTTAGACCAATTTCAAGAGAAAAGACAACACTCGAAATGAGTATAAGAGTGACTATTATGAGAATGATATCTTAATTATTCAATGAGAGAAGATGTGATTGAGAGAGAGAACGTGAAAGGAGAGAAGATTAAGAGAGAAAAGGGGGATGTGGATGTGGCCATTTGGGGAAGGAGAGGAGAGGAGATTGACTGATTGAGAGAGAGAGAGAGTGAGAGGAGATTGAGAGAGAGAGAAAGAGTGAAAGAGAGTGAGAGAGATGAGGGGAAAAAGAATGAGAGTGAGCAAATGTGAAGAAGAGGAGGGAGTTCAGTCACATTTTATAGTTGGTGGAGGAGGTTCGACACGGCCCGCGTTGTGCTCTTAACGCGTCCGTGAACCATGTTTGTCAGTGTTCGTGTTATCACATCGAAACAGCACGAGCCGTGTGATTTCAACGCGGGCCATGTTTAAACATCAAGCGCTGTCCGTGTCGGTGCGTGGAAAAAAATTCGTGCCAAAACGGATTGTGTCGTGCCGGATTCGTGTTCACCGTTCCCGGGCTGTGTCGTGCTCACAATGCGGAAGGCCGACCCAGCACAGAATGGCACGATACAACCCATTTTCTCATTCGCTCGTCGTGTCCGCGTCTGGTCAGGTCGACATGACTTTTGGTCGGGTTGTCGGTGTGCCGGGCCGTGCGGCCCGCCCTAAATTCCATCTCTAGGCAATAATTAGCTCTTTTGTTTCTCTCTGTTTGGAAAATTACATAGAAGAGAGGAAGAGTAAATATGGAGAGTTGCTCCCATGGGATAATAGTCATAATCTTCATCCTATGTTTGCATGGAGTTGGAAAATTGTGGTGGGCTCTATCTATGTCACTAAACATGGTTTTAAAAAGTTAATTGGTAATGGCAGGACAACTCATGTACTTTATGACCCAGGGATCTTTTGAATTCCCTTAATATGGCTCCTTACTTACATAAATATGAATTTTGATATCTCTCTGGACACGATGCATGTTTGCAACTTGATGATTGGTAATACTTGGAATTTGGCTTTGTTATCTGATCTTTTTGGTGTGGCTTTGGTTTCTCGTATCTTTTCCTTGCATCTTCTTGTGGTAGCCAAGGATAATATGTGGGTATGGGCCAATAATACAAAGGCCAGGCCATGGCTAGGTTAGTTTACCAGTTCATTAATTGCCAGTCTAGCCAATTGTTGGGGCCTGAATGGTCCTTTTGGAAGCAGGTTTGGAAGGTCAATTCCCCTCAAAGTTCACTTCTTCTTATGGAAACTTTTGCACTATCTCTTGTCAGCTCTTGATATCATAGTGTTGTTCAATCCTGCAATAAATCCTACATGCCTTTTATGTGGTTGTAATATGAAAACTAGCTCCCATTTGTTTTTTCACTGCCCCATTTTGGTCACTATTTCAATCTGAGCTCAATTTTACTTTTTAATTTACGCATTCATGGGATGTTAGGGCATGGCTAGATGAGGTCTCCAGCTTCTATTCAAATTAAAATTGTAGTCTCTCTTTGCCTTTTTCTTATGGGGAATTTGGACCATGAGAAATGATATACATTTTAGATCCAAAAGGACAATCGTTCCAGCAGCTTGGGTAAAGATTATGGCTGGTTATAATGAGTGTACTGGACACTACATAACTGAGGCCCTTACCCTCCACGAACCTATCCGGGTCAGGTGGGAGCCCCCGCCCAATGAGTTGATCAAGCTCAACTCGGATGGATCCTTCACGGGTCCATTTGAGACGGGGGTGCAGGCTTTCTGCTAAGATCCACTAACAGCAAGTTAACTTTTGCAGGGGAATTGAGGCAAGACATGGAGACTATTTTGGAGTTGGAGACGTGCGGACTCTGCTCGCAGGGACGGAGCCAGGATAAAATACAAGGGGGGGGGGGCAATATCTTAACTCATAAAAAGGATAACTTTATTAATAACACTAATTTTATTATACATTTGACATGTCAAAAAAGAGTTCTACGCGCTTTTAAATTACAAAAATCATCTATAAGTGAATCAATACTAAATTTTTCTACAATTTCTTTCTCGATATAAATCATCAAACAATCAGAAAGAAATTCATCTTCAATCTTATTGTGAAGCTTATTTTTTATTATCTTCATTGCTGAAAAGGATCGTTCTGTAGTAGCTGTAGAAACTGGAAGAGTTAAAATAAGAGTCACTATTCGATATACAAGAGGATAAATTTGTGATTTTCTTTTTTTCACCAACCATTAACTAAGATTAGTTATAATTGATAATTATTCAAGGCTGGAAAGTTGTCTAACATGACCAAAATACTCAATTTGCATCCTCAGTTGTGACATCTCAAATTTAGAAAAATATTTCGGATAAAATTTCTATACCAGTTCATAAATATCATCAATTCTCAATAACAAGCGCATCTCTCTTGGATCAAGAGTTGAACTAAGAGTTAATAATTCTACACTATGATCATTGAATTTATTGTTCAATTCTTGCAACTTAGAGTTGATCAGAGCATTAAAAATATCAATTCTGTAATGATGTTCCAATGTTATGTCATCTGATTGATGTCTTGCCCTTCTTCTAGCAACATATGGAGCATTTAACTGTGGAATATGCATGCTAACTCTTTCACAAAAGTCTTTCACCTTAATAATTAAGGTATCATATCCATCATCTCTTAACTTTTGAATGCTTAATTTCGTAGATGAAATAAGATTCATTGCATTTAAAATATCTTGAGATTGATTTTTTAGAGTCTAACATAATGAATCAGAGATAGTAAGAATTTTTTTCATAAGATATAAGATGAAAACAAACTCAAAAGTGGTCAATGTCTCATATGCTGCTTCATCTGCACCTTGAGCTGAAGTGGCACCATCATCAATAATATTCAACAAAACTTGGCATGTTGCACTGAAATACTTAATTTAGCTCAAAACTGGTTTTAAATGTGAACTCCATCTTGTATCTCCAGGTTTTCGTAAAGTACCAATTTGATTATGTCCTTTTCCAATTTGTAGCTCATTATTAGCAAGTAAATGAGCAATATTTGCAACATGTGCATCTTTCAATTGATCCATGCGTTTACTTGGAGCAGAAGCAATGTTGACAATTAAACTTATTAAAGAAATGATGGATAGGGATCACATCTTTCGAAGCCGTGACTAACGCTAACTATAGTCGGTGTGCCATACAATGAACATAATGAGAATAAGGACATGCACTTAAAACTAACGCTTGTAGCCCATTCCATTCTCCCCTCATATTACTTGCACCATCATAATCTTGACCTCTAATATTTTAAATATCAAGATTGTGATTTGATAGTACCATAAAAATTTCGTGTTTTAATGTCAGTGCAGCAGTATCTTTAACATGAACAAGGCCGAAAAAGCGTTCTTTTACACACCCTTTCTGATCAACAAATCTAAAAAAATAGACATTTGCTCTTTTTTAGACTCATCTCGAGCTTCATCAACCATAATACAAAATTTTGCAACACCAATTTCTTCACAGATCATATTTTTTATTTTTGTTGAGTTAACTTGCAAAATTTCCTTTTGTATTTGTGATGAAGTGTAAGAAGCATTTTGTGGAGCTTTATCTAGACATTTTCTTACTTCATCGTTGTAAAAACCCAATAAATTCAATAATTCATGGAAATTCATAGGTCTTTGCGATGTTTTGATTTCATCATTTTCTCGAAAAGCACATCATTGAAATGCAAGCCATTTAACTGCATCAATTGAAGTTTTTAAGTGAATCCTATTCTCCTTAATTTGCTGAGATGTATACTACTCCAATCTATTCTGAATGTGTGAAGATTGATCAATTAAATCCATCTAAGCTTTTTCAGCATTTCGATGAGGTGAAGTATGATCTTTCCCTATATGAGCTAAAAATGCATAATTTTTACTATCTTTCACCTTTTTCCAATTTTGAAAACCATCTACTGTGAATGCATTTGATCCAGAAAGTCTATTTTGCTTATGAAATAAAAAACACGGAACACAAAATATTGCATCCTTAGATGGTGATATTCCAACCATGATGAAAATTGTTTAAACCAATGTGATTGGAAACTTTTTTGATGTTTTTCTCCAGATTTTGGATATTCCGAAAGAATACATTGATATGGACCTGCTGCAATATAAGTTCTTCGAATTTCGTCCCAAATATTAATAGGATATCCCCATATTTGTTTTCGTAAACTAGGGTCACACTCAAATGAATTGATATAAAAAATGTTATTGATGTCAATTCTATGAGATTTAATAGGATTACTATCATGATTTAATTGATCAGTATCTATAAATGCATTTGATGCATTTGATTAATCAGTTGAACTTGACCTTTCAATATTCTTTCTTTTAAAGAATGCATCAATTGTGTTAATTTTTTCATCTATTTTAAAAAATATAAATATAAGTAAAATATTTAAACAACTAAAAAGTTGATATTCTGTCAAAGAGAAATACTATCAAGTTTTATATTGCACACCTTCAAATCCAAAAGAAAATCTTGCGCAAGGATAATCCTTAATTTTATGCTAGATTAGTTGAAATTCTGCAAAAAAAATCATATTAATTATCATTACTTAATACACAACTCAATATGCTTCACATCTAATTATATATATTGAATTAAGAAAAATAATTAAAAAATAAAGTCACATGATTTATTGAACTAATTCAAAATCAATAATGCATATAATAAGATAATTATCCAATTACACCGTATCATTTATTATCATTTAAAATAAACTAAATAAAAATTTTGAAAAAAATTGTTGTACATCTGAAAAGTGGAAACAAGTATAAACACAAATGATTTATATTTAAGCATATGATTTTTTTGCAAAGAATAATAACATAATAGAGAAGTAAAAAAATAACAAACTAAGTTCGAACAAGGAATAGCCATAGAGGATGAAAAATATTAGAGGAAATAAATATACATCTCGTACAATAGAAAGAAAAGAATATATAAAAAGAAATTATAAAATATTACATGTAGCAAAAATGCAACAAAGGAATTGTTGAAGAGGGGAAATATGACGCCAGACCATCACGAAATTGTTGAAGAGGGGAGATGTGACCCCATATTGTTTGATTTATTTCTTATATAGGGTTTAAAATTTAATTCCACTCAAATTTATCTGATTAGCTTTTAATTGTAAAATTGGACCATAAAATAAAGTAATACGTTCAGAACATAAACGTCAAGGACTAAGGGGGGCCATCATAACTAATATTATATATTATAATCTATATCATATATATTATAAAGTAAAACTTAAAAAAAGTTGTGAAGGGCCCCCCTCATCCTTGCAGGCTCGACAAATGGGTTTTAACAAGATCGTTATTGAGACGGATTCGAGGGTACTTGCTGAAATCATCAACAAGAGAAACCAATGTCCTTGGAGGACCAAGAACGTTGATATTTTTGATACATTATCATTTTTCCTATTTTGGAATGTAAAACATTATTATTGTGATACCAATCAGGCAGCGGACTATCTTACTAATCTTGGTCACCTAAGGGAAGGCGATATTTTTTGGGAAAGAGATCCCCCTCTGGATCTTCTTCAAATCTTGTGTCAGTACGCCTCGTCAGTTTATTTTAATAGATAATATCAGTTGTTTAAAAAAAAAAAAGAGGAATGGAGCAGTCCAGAATTGTCTCTGAGGGATGCCTACTTGGTCTTCTCAGATCAGATCCCGTTAAAAAAAAATCTGAGCATTCTGGACATTGATAGGATTACATATAGGAGTAAAAAAATGAATGAGCTAGTAATTAAGTATCAATCCACATTATCATGGTTGAGAGTGATACTATTTAGTTGCTCTGTGCACTCAAAATTATGAAAACAATTTGCTACCAACTCAAAAGACATATGACGTTAGTACAATGTTATACAAATCAAATTCCCTTTGACCAGACAAAATCATTTGATATCTGTAACATCCCCAAATCGCACCCCGTCACGTGGTAGAATACGTTTCAAAGACGCTACGAATCATCCTTACGTGTATATCATATTAATAAAAAATGGGACTTTGACTAGTCAACTCAACATCGATAAAAGTGGAAGACTTAATCATCATTAAATAATAAAAAGAGTATGACATCTTAATATGCGGAAGGCAGATAAAGAACTTCATATGAGTCCAAAAAAACTAATACATAATCTAATATGCGGAAAAAAAAATCTATCCCATCATCAAAAGGACTTAATACTCATGTGCAGCCACCTACGAACTCGATCTGTCACCGTTGGCCACTTTCATCATTCTGATCTTGGCCTGCATTTAAGAATATGCAGGGGAGAACCTCCCTATGAGTTTTACAACTCAGTAATGAAAGTAAGATAAATATCATCATAAGATCATGATACTAGACATAGTCATCATATAAGTGAGATAAATCATGATCATCATAAAAGTAATGGAAACATGAGAAGGGACATATGAATAAGAGATCATAAGATCATAATTAGATCATCATAAAAGGGTGGCAAAAAACGATCATCATAAGAGTGATTCTTTATTCATATGTATTCATCTTCTTCATCATTTTATTATTCATCTTTGACTTATTTGAAGTATATTTCAACACATGGAGAGGCCTGCCTCAATCCGTCCATCATCATCATCATAATTGGTAGAACCAATCCATAACTGACTGTAGTCAGTCCATAACTGACTGAAGTCAGCCCATAACCTGGTCGAGCTCTCTATTTGACAATTTTCATATTTTATCTTGTATCTTTTAGTTAATCATTATTAAGACATAACCAAAACTACAAGATAGAATCATGGAGAGTAAATCTGGGGCATAAATGTCATAATCATCATCGTTGTTAAGATCTAGAGTAGATACATGAATCAGGGATCTAAACATCATAAAATCAACTTAATCAATGTCGAAACTCGGGCCGAGTTGGGTGAAACACAGGCCGAGTTCATCAATCGACATTCTCGAAAAAATCAAGGTAAACCCAGGCCGGGTTCGGGTTACATCCGGGGTGGGTTGGGTTGTCTTCTTGTCGGGACACCCATCGCACCCGACTATTCATCATGCATGAAACTCGGTCTGGGTCATCTTTAACCTGGGCCGGGTTCGTCCGATTGTAGAGCTCGGAGAGCGCAGCAATGGTGGATCCGGATTGACTTCTTACGAACTCGGTCCAACGAAGGACCTGCCCGGGTCGGGTTCTAGTGAAGTCGGACCGAGTTCTTCTTGCGCAGAAAGTACGCACACACGCAGTTCGCGTTCCAATAATTTTCTCCGACGATGGTCGGCACCAATCATCATTATGTGACATCACACAAAAACTAGGAATCAAATAGGGCATGCTTCAAGCCTAAAATCAAGGTTCTATCACAAATCTATTATAGTTTCATACCTTGCAAGTTTCTATTCAAGAAACTAATTCGTTCTTCTTCTTCATCTTCATCATCCTCCTCTGTCTGCTCCTCTCGGTTCAGGCGCGCATCCGATGTCATCCACGTCCTCCGGCACGTCCCCTATTGACGGCAACCGTCAAGTACGAACGAGAAAATAAAAAGGGCACACAAACAGGGAGGAGATTTAGGACCGACTCGTGGAGAACGAAAAGTGGATTCTAGGCTGGTTTGATATCATATTTATAGGGGGAGAGATCTGAGCCGAGTTCTGTTAGACTTTCTTTTCCTATTTATCTCCTCCTATTTGGCTAATCTTTCCTTTTTATCTTTTATTTTTCTTTTCTTTTATTCTGCAGGATTCTCGGGTGTTACAATATCTATCATCTTTTGACATAAAATTAAGGTTCTTGTCCTTTCCTTTCCTTTCCAAATTATAAAACAACATTAATTCACTTTTTTTCTTTGAGAAAGGAACAAGGTATTTAAATGCTAGCCTCACTCTCATATACAACCAAGCAGCCGACACTTTATATCAGGTGCAATGTCAACTTGGCAAAGTGCTTTTTTTATGAGACCCGAAGGAGGGCCTCCTCCCAAAAAAGGTCGCAAGTATTTGTTCGACCAAGATTAGCTAAATAATTAGCGGGCCAATTATAAGAGCGTGCCCGATGTGATACAAGAATAGGTGCTATGACAGACAGTATGTCCCGGATGTCGGCGATATCTCCTTTATCTGCCATGGATAGAGTCAATATTATGTAACTTGCCCAGAGCTATTGGTCTTGTCAATGGAAGCATGTCGAAATCATGATTTGTAGGTAATTAATAAATTACATGGGACTATCCTCTTTTTGTCGCTAACGTATCTTAAGAAACTTGGCTCAATCAATGTGCAATAGAGAAGAGAACTTGATAAGACGACCAACTTGTGAACGTTAGCACTTGAAGCTATTCAAATGACTTTATTCCTTGTGTACGGGCATGCTCTCATTTTAAATGGAGAATAATTTGTATTCCATCTAATTTGTCGCCTTACTATGCAACCAAACGTCGCCACATGTTTGATCCATCTGTTATTAATTTGATTGATTGTCTCATTTCTAAGTTTTCATGTAACGCCCCCAAATCGCACCCCGCCACGTGGCAGAATACGCTTCGAAGATGCTATGGGTCATCCTTAATTACGTGTACATCATATTGACCCAAAAGAAGACTTTGACTGGTCAACTAAGGATAACATCATTTGCGGAAAAGTAACATAATGAATAAGTGATAATATGCGGAAGGCATCATCATGAAATATGCGAAACACTAATGAATGATTAATCTTATAAGTCTTGAGGAACTCATCTAATACATCATCAATAAGACAAGATAACTAAGGCATAAATAGAAAGACTCAGGACACTCATGTGCTGCTACCGCGAGCTCGATCTATCACCGTTTGTCACCTTCAATATTAAGATCTGGTCTTGCATTTAAGAACATGCGGAGGAGAAACCTCCCTATGAGTTTTGCAATTCAGTATGAAAGTAAGGTAAAAACAATCATAACATCATGATACTAGGCAGGAATCATAAGAATATGATCATCATATAGATAGAAAATAGACATCATCATCGTATGGGTAAAAGAACTCATGTAACTTGCCATCTGAATATGAGATCACTATGATCATAAACAAATCATAAAATAAGATGTCATCTTCTTGAGATCATAAGATTAAAGATTAGGATATATCAAAATAAATCATCATAAAATGACAAGAGTCGATCATCATGATTATGATGTCATCATCATTTAAAGATTCCTGAGGGATAATTGTATGAAGATAGAAAATCATGAATTGTATCATCTTCCTTAGATCATATTAATAATAGATCAAGAGATCATGGAAAGATCATCATAGTGTGACAAGAGCCACTAATCATCATGAAGAGATTTCATTATTAATATGTTTCATTTTCTTCATCATCTTATTATTCATCTTTATCTTATAGTGGGGTGTATTTCAAACCATTGGGAGGCATGCCTTAACCCGTCCATCATCATCATAATTGACAAAGCCAGCCCATAACTGACTATAGTTGGCCTGATGCGTAAAATGATGTAGCAAAATAAAATCGTTAGCAAGTGCACTAGTCGCTCAAGTAATATAGTAAAAAAGAGTAAGAGTGTCGAACCCACGAGGAATATTATTAATTCAATATCTGAATCTTTAAATTAATAAGAGAGGAAAAACATGGATTTTGAAAATGAGTTTTATAAAATAAAATAAAGATAAGATAGTGGTGTTGAAGTTAGGTCTTAGGATGAAAATAGATCATGATAAATATTTGAACCATAAAAGATAAATTTAATCTTTAAAGATGGATTATGAATTTTTCTAAGTTATTAATTTATAAGATTAACATCACAGAGTCCACAAACTGGTTTTTTGCTATTTAATCCGGCAAATCAAACTATCTTAAATTTAATCAAACCTAAAGTCTCACAAACTGGTATTCGTTAGATGAGATTAAAATTAAGATGTATTAATATGAAAATCCTAAACTATTAATTACTCCACAAACTGGTATAGATTAACAGACCACACAAACTCGATTCTCCACACACTAGTTATCAAATTTATGTCAATTATTAATTTCACATAAAATCAATTAATTTAATTAATGAATTATGAAATCAAATAGTCCACAAACTGGTAATTACTCAACTCAAAAATTCAAGTAATTAAAACAAAAGCATTAAGCACAATTAACTAATTGATCAGAAAAAATTAAAACAAATGATATAAGGTAAATAGTTCCTTCAATAATAATCTCCTAAAATAATAATCCTAAAAACATGGAGTTCATCCTAGAAATTCTGGAGAGATAAATAACAAAAATACAATAATAATTGGAAGAATTACACCAAGAATAAAATAGGATCCTCAGATCTGGACAGACAGTCGGGCAGCCTCTCGGACTTGATCAGAGTCGCGATCAACCTCCAGCTGTCACAACTCTCTCCTTTTGGTCGAAGCTTGCAGAGCTCACGACTCACCGTGGAAGAAACCTGAACTTTCGAGCACCCCTTGGGACGATGGCTTCCTCACGTATTTATAGGGTGCGAACGGCCTTTAATTCGATCACGGTCGTAACATCGTACGGTCGACTTTAATTTCATGAGATAAACTCGGTGTGGATAAAACTTTGGTTAATGATAAAAAGTTATCCATTTTACACCTCTTCGTTCCCGGCCACAAAATGATAAACTTCTCTTCGTTCTCGGCCAAAATATCATTACGCCCAAAGATTATGGATTTCTTCTTTACCCCTTCATGGAATCTCGGCCAAAACGAAGATTCTTTTATCTTTACCCCCTTGAGTTATCGGCCAAAACGATCACTTCACCCAAGGAATTGAGTTATCGGCCAGTAATGATAAATTTATTGGATTTTGCGGCCAATAACAGGATTGAAATGGATTTCTCGGCCGTAATACTTCTTCGAATTGGAGTTCTCGGGCGATAAATTGGATGTCTCGACCGATACGAATGAAATTCTTCTGGATTTCGGCCGATACGTCACAATCCATCTAAATCTCGGCCAATACGGATAAATCTTTGGTGATTTATCAGCCGATATAGTCTTTGAGGTTGAAATTCTCGGCTGAAACATCCATTCTTGATCAAATATAATCCTTGGATAATCATGAATTCGATTTTTCCTGCAAAATAATTATCCAAATTTAGTTAATCCATCCACAATTAAAATATTCCAAAAATTAATAATTAAAATTGATAAATCCGAAATTATGACTAAAAGTGACTAAAAATGATGCATGCCATGATCAAATTATAGAAAAATTAATTAAAATAATAAACTAAAATATGTTATATTTTGCATGCATCATGGCCCATAACTAATTGAAACCAACCCATAACAGACCGAAGTCAGCCCATAACTGACCGTAGTCAGTCCATACCTGATCGTCACCTATCTATCATAAAAAGAGCTCTCCATTTAATATTTTTCATCTTTTATCTTGCAGCTTTTAAATTTATCTTTATTAGGACATAAAGATCATGATCAAGATTTGGTCATCATAAGAAAGAATCAACCAATGATACTGATCAAGGGTCTTAATCATCATCCTTATAATTATATGAGACTTAATCAAAGGTACAAGATAAGATCACGGAGAGAAATCAAATGAACATAAACATCTTAATCATCATCATAAATAGATCATGGGTCATGTAGATCATCATCATTAGTAAAGGTATAAGTAACATAATCATCATTATGACTTAGATCAGGATTAACCACATGAATCAGTGAACAAAAGATCATAAAAATCATATAAATAGCGTCGGAACCCGAGCCGAGTAGGAGTGGAACCAGGGCCGAGTTCGGGACACACCCGGGCCAGGTTCGAGCTTGACAGATCGATTGATTCGACGAATCGGTCGACCGCTCGACAAAAGTCGTTGCCGAACGCGACTTCGTCGTGGAACTCTCGGGCCGGTTTATCATTAACCCAGGCCAAATTCTTCTTCATTGAAGAGCTTTGCGCTCGTGACAATGGCGGACCCAACTGAGTTCCGTCGAACTTGGTCCGAGTATAGACCTACCCGAACCGGGTCATAGTGAACTCGGGTCGGGTTCCTCTTACGCAGAAATTGTGCGGACGCGCAGTTCACATTCCAATCATCATTTTTCGGCGATGACCGGAACAAATCATCATCATACAATATTCTACTATAACCAGGCATCAACTAGGACATGCGTCGAGTCTAAAATCATGATTCTAGAAAGAATCTATCCTAGTTCCATACCTTGTAAATTTCTGTCCATGAAACTAATCCTGCAGTGTTCTTTTCTCTTCTCTTCCTTTTCTACCTCTCGGCCTAGATGCCCATTCACCGTTGCTCTCGTCCTCTTGTCATTCTCCTATGGGGCGGCAACCGAGGAAGAACGAAAAGGGCACAGAAAAATAGAGGAGACAATTTAGGATCGGCTCATGGGAAACAAAGGGACTGATTTGTTTGATTTAGCCTCATATTTATAGGAGAAAGGAGATATGATTTTTTGAGTCAAATCTTATTTCCTTCTTATCTCTAGATTTGTTTTAAACTTTATTCCTTTTTATCCTCTCTCTCTTCTTTCTCTTCTCTTTCGGTTTTTCCCAAATTTTATCTCTTCATCTTTTTTTTGTTTCCAACGACCTGGGCGTTACATTTCATTTGCAGTTTCACACGTAGGGGTTTGATCGTGTGTCAAACATGACAATCTACATAGTTACAACACCTACATTTTGTTACTTTACTTTATATATATATATACTAGGAAAAGTTTTTTGTGCTTAACTCAATGTTTTTTAAAAAATATAATTAATACTTATTATTAAATACAAATATAATTCTATATTATTTATATAAAATAAAATGTATCTAATGTGTGTTATTTTCTTGTAGTTCTAAAAACTCTTTCAAACGATCGTAGAGTCACATGCACATAAAGGCATATTCAATTGAGGACAAAACTCCAAAAGTCTTGTAATCATGGTATCGGAAAAAGATAATTACATATTATATTAAAATGAATGATGGAAGACTGAATAGGAGTAAAAAATGCGCCTATATCTCTTAACTAGGCAAAAGAAAACCAAAGTAGTTAATTATATGTTTTTTAGAATGCAACTAATAATTTAATTATTGATGATGCCTTGAATAGGACCGAGTTGTAACTTATAATTCTAGCTAAATCTCATAAGTAACGGAGGTGATGAAGTCGTTCATTTCCTAAAGGGTTTAGGGGGATTCAGGGGATCCCTTGCGTGGGCTCAGTGGCGAAGCATAATAGAAATAATGTACGTTAATTCTTATTGGAAAAATCAATTAAAATGGATGAAAGAAGAAGAATCACATTAAAAAGAAATGTGTGTTGGATAGAGAGAGCTTAAAAACATATAACTATATAGATACATGCATGCATACATACATGGGTAAAATGGATGTGTTGAGCACCTTCCACTCAGCACCGTGTGAAGTGCCTTCTCAATCATTCAGATCAGATAAGATGGCTTACACAATCGCACATGAGATATTGATGAGATTTTGACATCATCTCACGAGTTATTAAAAGGCTGACACTCTCTCTCCTTTGTTCTTCCCTTTCTCTCGATATCTCTCCCCCTTTTTCTATCCCTCTTGCATCACCTTGTTCAATGATGACATTGGGCGACTGAATGGCTGCCATCGATCCCCCTCTCTCCTCCTTCTCTTCTTGTTCAATGACAACGACATCCGGCGATCCGATCTCTCCCTCTGCTCTCTCCCCTTTCTTTTTTATCCCCTCCGATAATGGCGAGGCGAAGCAAGGCAATGCGACGATGATCTCACCTAAATCTTTGGCGAGTGACAATGAAGATGACAGTGAGGCAAGATGATGACAACGACAAGGCGAGGCCGATGGTACTGCAACTTTATCGCGTGCGAGAAAGAGGGCCGACGATCGACGATCAAGGTTGAGGAAGAGGTGATGGACGGCAGCCGACGTTTGAGGGCGAGGGGGAGATTATGCAATGACGGCTGGTGATCGAGAGCAAGGGAGAGGCGATGCACGGTAGTTGACAATCAATGTGATTTTAGATCGAGATCGGTGTGATTCTAGATCATGAGATAGAGAGAGAGAGAGAGAGAGAGAGAGAGAGGCCGATGATGGAGGGTGGCCGATAAGGGAGGATGGCTGGCAATGGAGGGTGGTCGGTGACGGAGGGCAACCGGCGATGGAGGGTCGACATGCATCGAGAGCTGAGGGGAGGAGGGAGAGAGATACTACTGAGATGACACTCAGACGATAGTTCAAATCTAGATGACATCCGATTAGATCTGGTCAGAGCCGTCCGATTTGATCTATACGGTTCATATGCTGCTTCACACGTTGCTGAGCGAAAGGTGCTCAACACATTCATTTTATTATTTATATATATATATAAGTTTAAAATGAAAAGGTACAGCTATTTTTAATTTAGAATGGAATTTGAAAACTTTCCATATTTAATTGGATTATTTGTGTTGCTTCACAAAATTGTTTTTAGTACCATTTCTTGTTTTAAAAGGACAAGACTATTTCTGTGAGAAAATTCAAGTTCTTTATCATACTTTTCCTAAAAAGTACCTTCATCCAACTACAAAAACAAGATAAACCTAAGAGTACCATAAATTTGAGTGGAATAAAATAACATAATATGATATTCTAAAAAAATTAATATATTCTTATTTCACCTCATGTTTAAATTTTTTAAAAAATAAATTTTAAACATATTATATATTATAATTAAAATATTTATTATAAAATTTGACATTTATTATTATTATTATTATTATTATTATTATTATTATTATTATTATTATTATTATATGGTTAAATAATAAAAAAATTAAATAATGATAAAAAATAGAAAAAAAAATTGAGAATAAATGTATTATGATGTTTTAAAACAATACATATATTCTCTGCTGAGGTTAAAAGAGTCGTTCACACTGTTTTGGACGATTTTTTTTTAAAAAGATTCGATCAAGTTAATCCGACGTATTTAATTATATTATTGAAATATTCTGTAATCAAATAACCCCGAGTGAAGAGCGATAAAGTTGTGGGTTGCAGTTTTTAATGGAATGGGCTGCAACTTTAATCCGCGTAGAAGTCGTAGTGGTGTGGCCATGTTATCATGTCTGGACTACTAAAACATTTCTTTTTCCTTCAGATAAAGCCCATAGAAGTTTAATCATTTTATTGTTATTGTTATAACAATAAATTGATTGGACAAATATTAAAGAATTGAAATTATTTTTTTATTATTTGGCGCTGGGCTGGGAGTGGAACTTGAGGTTTTTTTTATGTTGCTTCATGGTTTTTAATTAATAACACATAATTAATTCCGTGTTCAACTAAGAAAGAAAACTTATAAAACAATCAAAATGAAAAATATATCATGGAACAGGAGGCTATTAGTTTTCTTGGATTTTGGGACTCACTCTGGTTAGAAATGAGGTTGTTTGAATGAATTTTGAAAAAAAAATTATGTAATGCAACTTGTTGACACAGACTATACAATATATATTTTTATCAATAAAACTGATTGACCAATGAAAAAACATATGTTAACAAAATAATAAAAAAATCTTCAATATTAGTCTTTAAGCACCTTATGATCTTTCCAAGTGACGCGCCAATAAAAATTATGAATATTTGTGATTATCATAATTAAAGCGATTATTTTCGAAAGAAAAGACCAAAAATTCGTTGTGTGTCTACAAAACTATCAAATAAAATACGACAGTCGTTAACAATATTTTGAAAACTAGAAAGATAATTGAACGAGTTATAACTCAATGGAATTTCATGAAATTATATTATTTTTATTTATATTAAAAATACTATTAATAAAAGTGTAGAATTATAAAAATAATTAAATAATATCATATTAGTTTCCATTTAACAGAATTAAATATTAATAAAACATCTTTGTTAATAATTTTTTAGTGTAATACATTTAGTTTCAATATTTTCTCGTTTAAAACTTTTTGAGAATTTTCCATTTATTTTTTTTTTTGTCTCTTTCGTTTTTATTCTTATCTTCCATACACATATTTCAAATTAATCAAATCGAATTTCTATCTCACTAGTTTCCTATTCTCACAAATTCAAGTTAACCTTATATACTACTAACTTACTATTCTAAATTCATCTTTCATAATGTATTTCTTTCCTGCTTATATTTCAAGTCTACTCATCTTCCTTCTTTATTATATTTTTCATATGTTCGCCGTATTCAATTTTTCTACAAACAATTGGCTGAAGAAAATTTGAAAAGATCAACATAAAAGATAATTGAATGTTTATAATTATTATTTTTATTTCATTTGAGAAATATTATTTTACAGATTCCAAACATAATATATTAGAAATAAAAATATTTCAAAATGAACAAGAATATCACATTCTTAATCCCTTAATTCCTACTTAATTTGGGGGCACCATGCTATCCAATCTCATAGTTTGGCGATGGATGGATGATCGATCATTTGGAGCATGGTTCAGCAGCAACTAAGGGGTGGTTCAACCACGGTTCAGCATACTCCTCTCGAACAACTAAGGGCAATTCAACAATTCAACCAGTGTTGTCAGGGCTTTAAAGCTTAACCAATGCTGAATTGCCCGAAGCAACGAAGACCGCCCATTAGTCATTGAACCGTTGTTGAACGGCCCTTAGTTATTGTTGAACCGTCCTCCAAATGATCCATCATTCATCGTGCGATTGTGTGACTGGATAAGTAGGGAGAAGTAGGGAGCATCTCCATTAAATTATACAAAAATCGAAGTTAACTTTATAAAATTTCATATCAATTCAAATGAAACAAGTGAAGGGAACCCCATTCTTTATGAGTATTCCTTTATAAAATTAAAATTTTATTTTAAAAAAATTCGTTAAAAAATAATTTATTTAAATTAAAAAAATCTCATTTTTAATAATTATATGTATTATAATAATAAATTTTTTTAATGAAATAATAAGTAAGAAATAATACTATAGTAATATGTTATAATAAATCATTTATATTTAATAAATAAATTATTTTATAAGATACATGTGTGTGAGAGATAAAATAAAGAAAGAAAAAAATAAAATGAATTGAAAAATAAAGGCAACACCTAAGGTAAAAAAGAATGCGATTGTTAGAGTACCTGATTCCATCAAAATGGTAGAACTAAGGTAAGAAAAAAAGAGTCACGTAAACCTTTTTTTTTTTGAAATCGTGTTACATCTCCGATTTTGCAAAACGTCACATCGTTTGGCAGAACCGGCTGAACCAAGTGAATTCCAGTTGTCAAACATGTCCAAACGGAACATGAAAATCAAAATTGATATCTAACTTGAGGTTTTGTTTGGATTTTAGTTAGAGGGACGTGTTAAAGTCGTGAAATTAAAGATCGGTGGATTATTATGAAAACCGACGAGTTAGGTTAGTTGAATTAATCTTTTGTTTGGATATTTATTTTAGTGCATGAATTGAGAGGAGTTAATTTAATAAAAAATCACTAATATCCTTAATTTAATTTAATTACATATCATTGCTAGAACCAAACAAAGAGAAAGATGTATCTCATCAAAGACCACCCATTTGATGAATTTTATGTTAAATTATGTGATTGAATTCCTACTTAATCTTACTTAAATTTTTAAATTTATATTCAAAGATGGTGTTGATTTCTAAGCCCATTCCATTTTATTTAAACATAGCCAATCGATTCTAAACATCTCATTGATCGAGCCCGTTTGGATAGGCAAAAACTGCAAAAAGTAAAAAGAAAATAGTAAACATGAAAATGTAACTTAGAAAATAAAAAGATGGAGAAGCATTAATGGAGACAGAAAAATTGAAAATGAAAATGATTGGCAATGGCATTAAGTCTCACATGATATAATTATTTAATATACTACAATTGTATTAATTATTTATTAAAAGTTAACCAAATGTGTGGGGGGTAGAAATTTATCTTAGGTTAAATATGGCACTAAACTTAATAGTTTATTTTTTCTAAAATAAACAGAAAATCTATTTGATAAAAATAAAAGAACTAAATAATAAAGGATGAGGCAAAAGGAAATCATATAACGTTTTTTTGGGATGTTTTTTTTTTTCATCTGATCTTTGTTACTAATTTAATATTTGTAACATTTTATTTACTTGCATATTTTACATGAAAGATTAAACTTAATAACATCTTAGAATATATGCAACCTCCAAAAGATAAAAATTAAATTATAATTATAAAAATGATGTGGCACGTAATTTGACGGGGCTTTCACATCTCCTTTTATGATGTAGAGAATTTTATACATATTTAGGCCAACTTAAACATACATCCAAATCTATTTTACATATTCGTATTTGTATGTTTGTATACTTAAAAAAATGATTTCAGAGCTTATGAATTCATTGTATGTTTTTTATTATTTTTTCAAAACTTATGATATTTGATGATGGCGGTGATGTGTTCCATTTTTCAAGTCATTTTATGCATTTATAATAACTTGGATAGACTATAACAATCCTAAAGATGCTGAGACCTTGGTGGGCATATAATTAATGAATTTTGACAGCAAAATTCGTTATGGGGCATAAAGGATCATGATCCTATACAACAGGAGATGCACTCACTTGGATAAATATTTTGTTATTAATGATACATCACAACTATCACTTCATCTAGTGGCTAGTGCAGTACAACATTCACCATCACACCGATGTTTGAAACTAGGGAAATGCTGAATTTTGCCTAGTTTTCTTTATTGGTGCGTTTGGATGGAAACATTTTACGAGAACATCGCGAAATATTTTCAAACGTCATACGTGACATTTCGCGAGAACATTTGACGAAATATTTCCGCGGAAAATTTTTGCCTTCGGCAAGAACATTTACTTTTTTTTCAACATGCTCCACAATCTTTGACTTTTTTTTAATTTCATCTATTTTTTAAATTATTTTGTAATGTATGTACATATAATTTATAACATATTAATACATTATTAGAGATATTATAAAATAATTAATTAAATGTTATTAATTAAACTATTCAATTATTTTTTTTAAAAAATATATTATATTTGGATCTTAAAATGTACATAAATTGTAATATTAATAATATTTAAAATATTTAATCAAAATAAATAAAAATAATATTAATAATATAATGATTTATATAAATTATAATATTAATAATATATTCTTATTTACTATAATTTTATACCTCATAAAATAATAAATTATATTCTTACTTCTTACTTTTTCATCCAAACACCAATCTAAACTTTTCTATCACATCAATTAGTCATCGAGAATAAAAGTTCTCTCAATATTCCCGTACCAAACGCAACCTATAACTCTTCCAAGTATTTTTAGTTTATTTTATTTCTTATTATTTTAGTTATATATTATATATTTAATATTTTTTCTTATTTATACTTATAAATTTTAATGGTTCATGATATTATATGTGCTAATTTAATATGTAATCATTATAAACGAAGATAAACACCCAAAATTATGTAATATTTTTTTATATTAATATCATTAAATATCTATATTTACTATTCTTTTATATTAGGATGATATTTTTAAAATAAATAAATTTATTTCACTATAAATCATTTTCAACTAAATATATTAGGATCTAAGAAATTTGAGAAAAAAAAACAGTATTCCAGATTTTGGTACACAAATTAATATATTTAATTAGAGAATCTCTTTAATCACAAATTTAAAAAAAATACACGAGAAGAAAAGTAAAATTGGTTCAATTTTAAGAGGCAATATTTATATTTTGTAAGTAATTGATAGTAAATTGTGAACCCGCTGGCTCCACTGATCCCACATCTTTATCTCTTACAAGCTCAACTCTGCCGCTACGAGATGCGATTTTTGACATGCGATGCGACTACAGATTTTTTTTTTTTTGCAAATTATTACATTTTTGGTAGACTCGATTGGAAGGTGGATCTAAAAATCCAAACTTGGAATTGGAATCAGGTGGAATCTGGTTTCACCTCGTTCTGCTAAATGTTTTGAAATTAGTATCGCATGATCTTGATTTCAAACTGTCAATTTCATAATTTTGATGGGTCGACGGTCATTCCTTACATTTTTTAGAAAATGACGTTTTACTTTTTAATTTACTATTAGTTATTATTTACTATTTCATTATTAAATTTTAATATTTTATTAAATATAAATTATTAAAAAATGATTTTATATTTAAATAATATTTTATAACAAAATTGTTGACATAATTTTTTTAATATATATTATGCATTTTAATTTTTAAATTTTTTTATAATATATATTTATACTAAAATTAACTCATCACATTTACTTTTTCATATCACATCAACTACTTATTCTTCATCAAATTTCACTATATCCAAACACATACCAAACTAAACTGTCAATTTAATTATTCACGAGAATTTAGAGAAGCTTCAATTTCCATTGCCAAACGGCCCTAAAACATCAGAGAACTTGAATGGGAACTTTGTCATAAACTTAGGTTACATTTGTCGTGAGCCTTATCAGGACTCAAGTTGAACGAAATTTTGATTAGTTGCAAAAAGATTCTTACCGCATGCATGAACTTAAAAGTTCTTGTGGAACTGATCTCTTTTTCTTTTACATGACCTATTTATTATATGTAATAATATAATGTACCTTCAGAGCAAAAGCACCTTTCGCTCTGAAGGGATGCTGAGCGCATCTCAATCGTTAATTCACTGAACAATAATTAAGATAATTAATATTTTTAAATAATGAAATTTAATCACTTATGATAAGATTTATTGATCAGTGGATCAACCAGGTGCTCAACATTCCTCTAGAACGAAAAGTGCTCTGGAGATACATTAATCTCATATATTATATATTATATGATATATATAATTATTTATTAATACATTATTAAAAAATTTGTAAATAAAAATATATTTATACCAATATTTATTTGTTAATGCATAATCATTCAGCTCATAAATAGATATTTTAATCCATTGTTAAATAATTATTTTCTTAATTATTTATTATACTTTAATTAGAATTCTAGTATAGTAAAATATTATTAATTAATATTTACTGTTAATATTACTAATGAAACTACTCTTTTTACATTATCTTAAATAATAATAAATTGCAATATTTTCTATAGTACAAAAATAAATTTATTCCTTTAATTTTTATTTTTATCCAAATGTACACTAGAACTTATTTGTTTAATCAACTTTTTAATTTTTTATTATTACATTTTTCATCCAAATATTAAATCAAAATTTTTTCATCTAATATCAATTCGAACTAATAACAACTTAAATACTTGCACCAAACACTCAATCATTTTTGCACACAATCCGAGAGCTTAGAAGCTGGAAGCTTTTGCTGGATGATATCTTCTACACAGTTTACTTCATATTTAGTTCTCATTTTTCATTTAGTTGTATTGTCGAGCATCTCAGGATTGACATAATTATATTTCTTATTTGATTCTGAGATAATGTGTGTATCATTAGTTAACTTCACCAAAGAATCACCAAGGGCCGTTCGGCACATTACCGAGTTAATTAATCGGTAATTTAGATCATCACTTAAATAGATTATCACTATTTAAATTATCGGTAATATCACATTATAATATTTGGCAAGTATTGATAATATAAGTTATGATTAAAATAACTAGAGAATAAATTACCAAAATACTCTTAAAAATTATTTTAGATTTTCATCACATGATATTATAAATAAACAAAAAAAATATAAAAATGAATATAGTAAAATAAGATAAGGCAAAATTAAAAGTTATTTATAAAGAAATTAAATAATAAAGAAGATGAGACTGGATGATATTTCTTTATTAATAAAATATTTAAAATTAATATTTTTGATTAATTAAACATTATTGTCAAAATGCACGTCAAGCAACTGATAATCTGGAAAGCCATCTCTCCTGCTTGCTATCTGGATTATCAGTGAAGTGGTATACCAATGCAATTAAAATTACCGATAATCTGCCGCAGCCAAATAAGATAATGTGGTGGGCTCTAAAAATTTTAAATAAAATAACCGATAATTTATTTGAATTACCTCGGTTCCTAATGGATGTGTCTGTAAGTTTTATTCAAGCGCTCACTTTTGAAGCTATGAGTTTACTATGATTCTTATGTGCTTTGATGTATGTCGAGAATATCTTGATTGGGGTCTTTCATGTCATAATTTTTGTGGCGCTTCAATCGCCCTAATTTTAGTGGATGAATTTTAATTCATTAAAAATCATCTCAAATTATATATCATTTTTTATTTTTTATTCAATTTTTTTCAGCCCGGATAGATTTTTTTAGAATGTCCAAATATTTCTTATATACATAGTTAAAATTTAAAATAATTATTTTCTAATTTGAAAATTGTGTAAATAATTTCTTTTAATTTTTCTTTACTCTCCTCTGTGTCTTTTCTCATACTTAATTTCATATTTAAGCGACGCCTTACTTAATTGTATAGGGACATAACTAATCAACTGCGAAATTGGAAAAAAAAAATAAAGGAAGAAGAAATATAATAGAGAAAAAATAATTTAAAAAATATAAAAAAAGAAGAATTTTCCTCTCTTTATGGATGTGTCCACCTCCTCATAGCTCCGTCAAATTCGAACAAAACCACACGTCAATAAGTCCATAGAAATTGTAATAATTGATGCACCTTTTTTTTTATCTTGTATATATAATTAAGTTTTTTCATAAACCACTATCGCGATTTTTCACATCTAATTTTAAATTACCAACTTATATTTTTGGATTCCTAAACTATTGTGATTTTTTCAATTTAATCTTTTCATCGACTTTTCTGTTAACTTCATATTTTATTTATGAAAAGTCGAAACTACCCCTTATCTCATCTCTTCTAATATTTTAAAAATAAAAAATAAAAAAATACTAAAGCGGGATGGGGGCGGGGGAATTATCGGCGACGGCCCGCAGGGAGGGCGATGCCTCCTGCTTGCATGACGCCCTCCTCGGCCGTACAACATGACGACGACAATCTCGTGACGATGGCATGACGACGACACGAACCCTCCTTTTCTCTGTCATCGCTCATGACCATGGCGACCTCCAATCTCGTGATGCCGATCTCTGATCTCGTGACGCTGACTTAATCTCGGGATGCCAACCATCGATCTTGTGATGCTGACTTGAACTTGTGATGCCGACCCACCCCGCGCACCGTCGAGCTCCTCCCTTCTTGTGACGCCTACTCGATCTCAGGATGTTGACCGCCGATTGAGCGATGCTGACCTCCGATCTCTAGATGACAACTCGATCTCGCAATGTCGACCTCCGATCTCATGACGCCGACTCGATCTCGGGATGCCGACCGCCAATCTTGTGACACCGACTTGATATCGTGATGCCGACCCACCCGCGCAACGTCGAGCTCCTCGCTCTTGCTATGCCAACCCACCCCGTGCATCATCGAGCGTCCGATCTCCTCACCCGACATGGACCTCTCGCAACGCCGACCAACCTTCCCGTGCGCACCGTCGAGCGTCCGATCCCCTCGTTCGACATGGACCTCTCGCGATGCCGATCGACCTCCGCCGTCGACTGCCGACCTCTGCCGTCAATTGTCGACCTCCGCATGCCAACCACTAGTTAAGGTCTATTTCACTTAGGGTGGCGACAGTGATAACATTGTGTAGTCTTCGGCCATTCGCATTTATGGGGAGGGCCTCAGCGGCGAGCCCCTATGCGTTGGCCGAAGATGGCGTCACGCAAGTAGGGGAGGAGCAGGGGGCATCGCCCTCCCTGTGGGTCATTGACGATGATCACAGGGGGTGCCACCCCCATGCGTTAATCTTTTTTATTTTTTTATTTTAAATTTTCAAATATTAGAAGAGATGAGAGAAGGGATAGTTTCGATTTTTCATAAATAAGAAAAAATAAAGTTAACAAAAAAATTAATGAAAGGATTAAATTGGAAAAATCATGATAGTTTAGGGATCCAGAAAAATAAGTTAATACTTTGGGATTAGATGTGGACAATCGCAATAGTTTAGGGGTTATTTATGAAAATAACCCATATAATTATTGTAGCATGACATGTTGATGATAATTTTATAATTCTACACTAAAAACTTATGTCATCAGATCTTATCCTCCACATCACAAGTCACTAATCTATCTTTCAAAATGGTAATATACTATGGAAGAGCAGCTATCCTCCCCCGAAATGTTTAGAATCAAGCATTCTATTTTTAGCAAAAATTTCAAAACTTTCATAAATCTAGCATCGAGCATCATGTGTGACGTGACATTCCATACAAAAAAGCATTCCAGTAAAGCATTTTGTCTAAGTGCTCATTTGCTCAGAAACATGTCCACTGAATTGTTCGCTCAGGACAAGCGTCATAGAAATCGTGACATTTGGTAAAACACAAAGTAAATTTTTGTAAAACACAATAAAAGAATTCGTCAAGACGATCGGGACAAAATTTTTTTTTGAGAAATTATTTTTCTTGTTTACTAGTAAAGATGAAATGCTAAATATGTTTTCCAAATTTGCAAAAAGAATTAAAAACGAATTTGAACAAAAGATTTCAAAAATTAGAAGTGACCATGAAGGAGAATATGAAAATCATAAATTTGAGTTATTTTGTGAAGAAAATGAAATCACTCATAATTTTTCCACTCCTAGGACACCTCAACAAAATGGAGTTGTAGAAAGAAAAAATAAGACAATACAAGAAATGGCTAGAATAATTTTAAATGAAAGCAAATTACCAAAGTATTTTTTAGCGGAAGCCGTAAACACATCATGTTATATATGTTCTTAATAAAATTCTACTTAGGCTTCTTGAGAAGAAAATATGTTTTGAAGTGTTATATGGTAAGAAACCAAATATCTCTTATTTCAAAGTTTTTTTTTATTGTAAATGCTATATTTTGAATGTCAAAGTTAAACTAGACAAATTTGATGATAAATGTGATGATGGTATTTTCTTTGGTTATTCTAGCACAAGTAAAGCTTATAAAGTGTATAACAAAAGAACTTTAATTGTTGAAGAGTCTATTAAGACTAAATTCAATGAGACTAATGATTTTTTGATAAACAAGCAAGTTCATGATGATGAAGAAAAATAGTTGAAGTGGAAAGACAACTTGATGTTGTACAAAATGAGGACATAAAGGAAGCGAAAGTTGACATCCCAAATGTGAAAGAAATGGAAGAACATCAAAGAAAGGAGAATCAAATTATTCCAAGCCTCATCACACCCATTTGATCAAGTTATAGGTAATATAAATGAAGGTGTAAAGACTAGAAACTCATTAAAAAATCTATGTGCATTTTCGGCTTTCCTTGCGAATTTTGAGCCTAGTAATATAGATGAAGCATTTGAAAATCCAAATTGGATAAATTCAATGCATTAGGAGTTAAATCAAGTGTGGAAATTTATGAAAAGACCCAAGGACCATCCCATCATTGAAACCAAATGGGTTTTTCAAAACAAGTAAGATGAAAATGGTGTCATTGTGAGGAATAATGCTAGATTAGTGACCAATGGTTACTAATAAATTGAAGGAATTAATTTTGACAAAACTTTTGCTCTCGTTGCTGGACTTGAGGCAATTCGAATGTTTTTGGCTTTTGCATGTTATAAAGGTTTTATACTTTTTCAAATGGATATTAAATTGAAAATTCTAAATGATTTATAAATGAGGAAGTTTATGTTGAACAACCTCAAAGTTTTGACAATCTAATTTTCCCTCATGTTTTTAAACTTTCAAAAGATTTTTATGGATTGAGACAGGCTCCTCGAACTTGGTACAAAAGATTGAGTTCATTTTTAATTGAAAATGGTTTTTAAAAAGCGAAAATTGACACCACATTATTTTTAAAATATGTTAAAAATAATATTTTAATAGTTCACATTTATGTTGATGATATTGTTTATGGTGCTACTAATGAATGCCTACGCAAAGAGTTTGAAACTCTTATGCAACAACAATTTGAGATGAGTCTTGTAGGAGAGCTCATCTTCTTTCTACGTTTACAAGTGAAATAATCCAAAGATGACATTTTTCTCAATAAAAAAAGTATACAAGAGAGTTACTTAAAAAATTTGGAATGAATGAATGCAAGTCGAGCACAACCCCTATAAGCACCACTACAAAATTGGACAAAGATGAAAAAGACAAGCCTATTGATAAAAAAAGTACCTCTGGTAGCTTATTTTATTGAACGGAATGTATGCTTGTGTGCTAGAATTCAATCTCAAAATCATGTTAAAAGAATTATGCGCTATTTAAAATAAACATGTGAATTAGGCATTTGGTATGATAGAAACTCCCTATTTGAATTATATGCCTACACCAACGCAGATTTTGCCAGGTGTAAAGTTGATAGGAAAAGCATTAGTGGGATGTGTTGCTTTCTTGGTAGCTCTCTCATTTCATGGGCTAGCAAGAAATAAAACTCCATCGCACTTTCTACTGAGGTCGAATATATAGCCGCCGGTAGTTGTTGTGCACAAATATTATGAGTAAAACAATAATTGTTTGATTATCGTGTGAATTGTTACAATGTACCCATGAAGCGCGATAACACGTGCTATAGAAATGACCAAAAAACTAATTCAATACTCTAGGACTAAACACATTGTCTTGCGATATCATTTCAATAGAGAACATGTGATTCTTAAGGACATTGCCATTGAACATGTGTCTACTGAAGTCCAACTTGCAGACATATTTACAAATCCTTGAGTGAAGAATGATTTTGCATGCTTAGAAAGGAATTAGGAACGATTGAATCTTGATTGCATATCAATTCTAAGTAAAAGTGACTTGGTTATGCAATATCACTTTTTTCATTAATTGAATATTAAAAGTATTGCACAACACTTACATTTATGTGAAATAAATCCTTAGAACTAAATCTCAATGATTAATATTTCAAAATTAGTAAAAAATGGCTGTCAGACTAGGATTGGTCGATCGATATGATTCATCGTTCGATCGGTATATGACTGCGTCTGGCTGAAATCCATTGATCGATGGATTATTTATTGCATAAATAACTCTCCAATTGACCGCTAGACATGACTGGTCGACCGATATATGTCGAAATAGCACACGTATAAGAAATCAACCAGTCGATCAGTTGACCCTTTTTTTCCTCACTCGACCGCTACCCTAGCCACCACCATCCAACCTTCCGTGACATCGTTGTTGAATTCCGGCCGTCGCCCCGTCTCACCGGCCGACCAACCCTCTCGTTGTCTGTCGGTAACCCATGTCATTGCTGACCTCCCTCATCTCTCACTCTCTCCCTCTCGACCACCACCGCCCTTCTCTCCGTCGGTCGCCCTCTATCTCTTATTTCCATCATGGCATCCTCTTTCTTCCAGTCCATTTTCGTCATCCAATCGTCAACCTTCCGACCGGCCGCATACATCTTCATCGACTGCCATCATTGGTGCACCTCTGCTTTTCGATTCCCTCTCGTCGACCACCGCCGCCTTCATCACAGCTCTTTCCTTTCCGACCGCCCTCGACTCTCTCCCAGCCGCCATCTTCTCTCTTCGTAGGAAACTCTTGTGGCCTCTGTCGACCTCCCTCTCAACCGCCATTGCCCTCTCTTTCTTCTCTCCGTCGCCAGCGCCCTCCTCACTCTGATGCCCTCTTCGTCGACTATCGTCACATTCTCTGTCGGCCACTCTTCGCTCTCGCCCTCTTCTCTCCGCTGATCCTTCTTTCTGTCTGCCCTCTCCACTTCTTTTTAGTCATCATCACCGTCTCCCTCTCGACCGCCCAGTCTCTGTCACAGGTGTCATCTTCCTTCCAATGCCTCTTCCGACCACCAGACACCATTCCATTCCTTCCGGCCACCAACCATCATTGTTGAATTCATGGCCGATGACGAAGGGATTCTACCTACTCAGCTAGTCTTTCAGCGTCATCGTCGTTTCTCTGTCTCAAGTGGTTGCATTAAATGTAATCGCAAATGAGCCTGAGCCTGACCCGAAATCCAAACTCGCACTTGTCCAACGTGGATGAGGCCGTGGACGAGGACGATCCCGTGGACATGCTCGTTGGCCACCTTCCATTGACCCTATTGATTTTGATAGTCATTTCTTTCTCACCAGGGCTACCCCTGCCTCTTTTGATGCCTTGTATGCCTCTCGCGATGTTCGGCGAGCATACATCGTTGATTGGAATGCTTTGAACATTCCAGATGTTCAGGAGATGTTCGAAAACATCGGTTGGCTGCCACTTCTCTCTCTCACGGAGCGTGTGTATCCCCGTCTTGTTTGTCATTGATATGAGAACATGACGATCATTTGGGAGGCTATCATCACCTATGTTCTTGGCGTACCCATTCGTTTTGACCGTGACCATCACTGTCATATCTTTGGTGTCCCATGCCCTTTACATGGTCTCTACTCATTTGTCACTCATGGTTGACCTTCCGATTATCTACCGATGGCAGATGGCATTAGTATGGTGTTTGGTGGACAAGATATCCACTATACCGTCGAATCGTCCTATAGGCATCTTCATCCATCCATAAAAATGGCTCACCACATTCTGAGTCATATGATCACCCTTGAGTCGGGCACTATACAGAGATTACCCACTTTGATTTGTTCTTTCTCCATTGTCTTTGTATCCAAGATGCCTCCTTTCTCCATTTTGGTCATTTCATTTTCTATCACATGGATTACACCTTCCAAAAGGTTTCTGCTGGTACTCGTGGTCGACACCCCTTCTATTTTGCAGCCTAGATCACTACGATTTTACTTCATTTTGGTCTTGATATTCCTGTGGATGAGTACATCCGACCCCGCCCCACTGACGTCATCGATTCAACGACCTTGCATCGAAAGCATCTTAGATTGGAAGAGCCAGCACCGATACATGCTGACGATGGAGACACAAATGGAGAGCTAGAACCTATGGATACTTAGGACGCACCAAAGGTTGACCCTAGCGTTCCTCCGCCCTCGGCAGCCTCAGCTTCCTATAGAAGTTATGATTTCACGGTCATTTAACAGTATGTGGATCTTATATACTATAGCGTGACCCAGATGGATCGTCGTATTCGATGGATGGAGCATGACTCCCGATACCTTGTTAGCTCACTATAGGCATATTATGCATCGTAGTGATTTATTTCGCATGTAGCTCGTGATGATGAGATGTAGATCAATTACCTCCTTTAATGATGTCAAAAAGGGAAGTTTGGTTGGGATGGGACGATGTTATGTGTTTTCAGTTATGTGTTTTTTTAATGTACCTTAGTTAGTTGCTTTGTGTTTTCGTTTGTACTAGTGTCGTGCACCATTTTGTAGTGACTACAATCATATTTGTTAGTGCATGAACACATGATATATTATCGACTATGGATGTAATGTGATAACTTTTTCTTATGTCTTATTTGATTTCATATCTATTTTGTTCCTTATTTGATGTCATATATGTTCATATTGTTCCATATTATTTATGACAATATAAATGTCACTTATTTAGGAGGAAAAAATGTGAAATATGCATAAATGTACGAGGTGCTTGGTCACTACTTATTATCTAAACTTATATTTCATTTTCTTTCTCTCTCTTTATCATCCAATTAGTTTGTCATCATAAAAAATGGGGAGATTGTTGATCCCATGTTTTGATGATAACAAATTAAATTGGACATAAAAGTTACTAATCTATGCTCAAATGACGTTAATGCAGGTGTATGATAGATATGACCTCATTCGCAGAAGAAACCGACAAATTAAACGATAAGAATTAAAATTCAGCATACGACTAGTCGACCAACCGGTCGACCGGCCATGGAGATCGGTCAATTGATAATAGTAGAAGAAACATCGAGACAATACCGGTCGACCGTCCAGTCATTGCACCGGTCGACCGGTCAGTACAATAATAAATCCAGAAATGATGAGACTATACCGATCGACGTCAAGATTATACCGGTCGATGTCAAGACAATACCAGTCGATATATCGATTGAACGACCGATCGACTGGACAACGCCTAAAATCTTAGATATGCAACAATGGTCATATTGACCGGTCGACCGCTTGACACAGAGTCAAATGAACAGTAATGACTATTTTTTTAAGAAAAATTTTGTGGAAGACTTTTTGGACGAATTTTCACCTATTGAAACTTATAAAAGGAGTGCCAAAGCCTGAAGAAAGAATCATGCAAGCAAGCAAGAACATCCTAGAGTTCCTTTCAAGTTCTTGAGCCCTAAGTTGCAATTTCTTCCCTTTCTTTTCTAAGATTTGAGTGTGAGAAAAATTTTGTAAAAGAAGAAAATTAGATGGATCATTTCTTTCTGATCTAGTGAGATTGAGAGCTCATTGTAAAAGAAGTGTGTCTTGCATCTTGAGCGAAGAAGAAGATGTGTGATATAAAGAGGGTTGTTCTCTCCCTATAAGAAAAGAGAAAGATAGTGGATCTCCGACGGTCTCGAGGTCTAGAAGTCGGAGCGGGGACGTAGGTCAAAGAGTTGAGGTCGAACCTCGTCAACATATCATGTCTCTTTGTGTTTATTCTTTATCTTCATTTACACCTTATCATTATTACTTGTGATTGATTTTATTGATTTTTCGAAGTGATTTTGCGAAAAGATTTGTATACACCAATTCACCCCCCTGGTGCTTTCGATCTTACACGAGTTCGACTACATCTGGAGAATAAGTTCGAGAAGACGAGTCGTTATCGATGCCGTCAGCCAATGCATAAAATTGATGACCATGATGTCCTCTTAGGCCAACCTGGTCAAAAGGATGAAGAAGGGGTTGAAGTCAGATTTCATGGCAAAGATCTCGCTCGAGGAAGCTAAGGAGGGAAAAAGTGCCAATTTTGGGTGGAAGATGGGTTGATATTCACTATGGAACATCACATCTACGGTTTATTGTACGACAACCTGCGGTGCACTCTCATGCAAGAGTGCCATGACTCCAAATGGGGGGGGGGAGTGGGGCATGCGGGTACCCGCCGCGCTTTGGCACTCATCGAAGATAATTACTTATGTCCAACGATGGAGTATGATGTTTAAATTTTAGTGAAGACATGCCTTCTCTAAGTATGCCATCTATTCCATTAGCTACACCAGTTGTCATGTCACTAAAGTCGCAAAATTATTTTATGAAGCATGTGGTGAAGTATTGGGGCTTTCCCCAAAGGATAGTCAGTGATCGAGATGGACAATTCATTGGCAACTTCTGAAATGAGTTGTTCAAGATAATAAGCTCCAACCTGCATTTCTTCACGACTCTTCACTGCCCGATTGATGGGCGACAAAATGGGTGAATTATATCCTGAAGATCTGCTTGTGACATTATGTCAGTGTAACTAGAAGGACTGAGTGAAGATACTCGACATCGCACAATTCTCCTACAATCTATAAAGGAGGAGTCAATCAATCAAAGTCCCTTCGAAATAGTATCGATCAACAACCTCTTACTCCATAGATCATCGCCTTTTCCTATGGTGGTAAGCCCCTTTCACTCGTCGCATTACGAGGGAATTACACGAATAGAGTGATATATCACTCGTCGCTTGCAGAAGATAGTGAAGCGCATGAAGAAGTGGACCAACACTACCCGACAGGATGTCAACTTCAACATTGGAGATTTAGTCCTTATGAAATTAGTTCAGCATCTTCGACTTAGCAGGAAGAATATGCACAATGAACTCATAGGTGTTAGCATTACGAGTTCCGTTAAAGATCCTAAAGAAGGTAGGCATGGTGCCCTATAAGTTGGAGCTTCCTCCTTAGATACAGTAATATCTTGTTCTCCACGTCATCTTAATCAATCTATACATCAAAGACTTTGAAGATCCTGAATGTGGGATTTCAAACTGCACTCTGTCGGCCATCCATCAATAGTTTATTGATCGAGTTAAAAAAGTGCCTGCAATCAATGGATTGAAACGAAAAAAAGTATCTTGTTCGATGGAGCGAAAGACCAGATGCCAATATAAGTTGGGAGTATGCAAAAGCATTGTGGTAGTTAAAGTAGAAGATCCAAGAGTTTGAAGCCGTAGCACCCAATGACGTCTTCGACTTGAGCGGGAGAGAATGTCACGGGCATCATGCAATGCTCCTTGACTGTCAAGTTGTCATAATTTTTCCTTTTATTTTTTCTTTATTTTAGTCCTTTTTTAAAGTTAGACTTAGCATGATATGTTGATGACAATATGGTAGTTCTGCACTAAAAAAGCGCGCCCTCGGAACTTGTCCTCCACATCACATGTCGCCAATCCACCTCTCAAAATAATGGTATAGTAGGGGAGAGCAGGTAGTCCTTTCTCTAAATCTTCGTAATCAAGCATTCTATTCTCAATATGGTAGGTTTAAAACTTCCTTAAACCTAACATCGAGCCTCAAGTGTGGCACGATAACCACACAAAAGAGCATTTTGGCAAGGCGTTCTATCTAGGCACCCGTTTGCTTACAAACGCCTCCGTCGAAGCATTCGTTCGAGACAAGTGCCCTAGAAGTCTTGTCATTTGGCATGCTTCAAATAAGCTTCTACAAAACACGACAAAAGAGCTTATCTAGACGATTGAGACATCTAAACGTCATATGGATTCATCGCAAGTGAAAATGATCCCATGACAAATGCAGACGAATGCTTTAATATTACTCGTCATTTTAATTTTGAAATCAACATTGAGTATTTACTTATTCTATTATTCAATTGTAATGATATATAAATTTTGTTTATATATATACATATACATATACATATGCATATACATACATACATACATACATACATACATACATACATATATACATACATACATACATACATACATACATACATACATACATGTATATATATATAATATTCGAGAGTGTTAGCCCAACACTCTATATAGGAAATTGAAACAAAAAGTATAACTATGATTTTAATTTAGAAACAAATTTGAGAGCTTTCCATGTTTAACTGAGTTATTTGCCATTGCATCATAAAATTGTTTTTAGTATCATTTCTTATTTTAAAAAGACAAGAATATTTTTTATGAGAAAATTCAAGTTCTTTATCATATTTTTCCTAAAAAGTACCTTGGTCCAACTTCAAGAACAAAATAATTTATTGATTGAAATTTATTTTAAAATAATCAGTTACATTAATGTGAAATGACTAAATTAATAATAAGTAGTTAATTATGACTAAATAAACTAACTTATTTTTTTCAAAAAAATAGCAGCCATCCTCCTACTTAGACTTAATTAACTACTTATTATTAATTTAGTCAACCAGTAGTAGAGGTGAGTTCCAAGAGTTCGATGGGTGTTATTAACTTTAGGTTCGAGTTTTGGAGACATCACCTTGTGTTCTCAATGTTCTCAATTTTGAATTAGTCGGACGTTAGTAGCCATGGGCACCGGAGGCTCCCGAAGACCCAGGTCGGCACCAAAAAAAATAACTTCTATATCTCTTTATCAACCATATTTTAAAATTATCAAATATTAAAATAATATTAAAACTACTTATCAACCTAGTCAAATGTAACCTAAAGGCTTTATTGGATCGAGGATTTTGAACGATTGAGATAGAATATGGAGGAATAAAATTATTCACACCATATTTAAATAACTTTTTTTACATCAGTTATGAGGGGTGAGGTGGAGCTCCAAATATTATATTTTTCGTTCCATTAAATTGGTGGAATAAGAATAAATTAATAACTTTAGACCAAATTAACCATTCTTGCTCTCTCTCTCTCTACTTGGTGAACTCGTGAATCCCACTAGTCGGTGGTCAGGTCAGATCAGTTCGGACCCGACTTGACTCGGCCACAACCCGAAGGTGGTCAAGTCGATCGGATCGGCAACCAAGGCTAACCCTACCTGATTCGAGCACGGCCTGATCTAATAACCTAAGTTTATTTATTATTTTATAGTATTGTTTATAAATTTAATTTTTTATCATTTAAAATTTCAAAATATACAAAAATACAGTATTTTAACATAGAAATATTTAAATATTTAAAAAACTATTTTGGGCATTTAAAATATTGTATATATTTTATATTGAAAATGTATAAGAAAATTAGAAAAGAAAATTGATGGTCCCGACCACCCAACCTAACCTTGGCCTGTCAGATTTGACTATAAAAAAATGTTCAATCGGAGTCAAACTGATTCGATCAAACTTTGTCGGATTGAAATAAATTTGTTTACTTTTATTAGAAAGGATTCTTGCATTCGATCAAATGTATTCTTGCATCGATATAATAAAGGATAAAAATAACATTTATATAAATAAAATTTTACTTTCAAAACCATTATTTTCTATAATTTATTATCCAAACATACGCTTTTAAATGACACACCACATCATATTACCATATATTTCACCATATTAGAGTAGAGTAGAATCGAGTTTGGGTCAATCTTGACCCGTTCCAAAGGAAATAAAATTTTGAAATTATAAATTATATCATACATGGAACATAGATATTTACTAAATATTAATCATTATCATTGTGATATATATTAATTGTAAATATATATTATTTTATTTATTATTTTTTTGATCTAGTACCAATATTGATCCCCATCGATATTGGAACCAGGTCAGACCCAAAAAATTGAAATAAAAAATGGAATCATAATTATTAGAAATTAGCATTTAAATAAATTAATATATTATTATGATTATATTTTTAATTATGAACCGAGAATGGCATAAAGATTACAATTGGGTTTAGGCCAAAATGTTTAACCCGAGTCAAAACCAATATAATAATATCATTATTAGATATATTATTATAATTACTTTATTTTTAATTGGGTCAAGATTTGAGTCAAATTTTTTTTTTTTTTTGGATTTGATCCCGACTCGAAATCGGATGAGCTTTTTAAAAATCAGAATTGACCCCGAACTCAATATACACTAGGTCGGAAATAATTTCTGAAAAACTAAACCGGTGCGATACGAATCAACCAAATTGATTCGCACCGTGCTCAGCGGTACAAAGTACCACTCCATTTCATTGAATGACAAGATTTTTATTTCAAGATTATTTTTTGTTACAGTCAAACAGCCCCAAAGAGGCCCTACGTGAATGGATGAAAACTAATGCACTGCATTTTTAATATAGTGGGCTACAATTTTAATCAGCTTACAAATCCTATGTAGTGGTGCGGCCATGTTAACAAGTCGGGAAGTTAATGGGCCTAACAAGTCTGGCCCATTAAAAAATTATTTTTGCTTCAGATAAATCCCATAGAAGTTTAGTCATTTTATTAGTATTGTTATAATATAAACGAATTGAACTCTTGATAGGAAAAATCTTTAAAGAATTGACATTATTATTTATTATTATTATTTAGGCGTTAGACTCGGGGTGAAACTTGAGATTTTTTTTGCTTCGAGGTTCTTTAATTATTAATAACACATAATTAATTCCGTGTTCAAATAAGAAAGGAAACTTATATAACAATCAAATTGTAAGATATGATGGTACAGTAGGGTATTAGTTTTCCTCGATTTTGGGACAGTTAGACATGAGGTTGTTTAAATGAATTTTGGAAAAATAAATCAAATTATATAATATAATGTGTTGACAAATATTATACAATATTTTTTATCAATAAAAATTGATTAACCAATGAAAAAACGTATATTAACAAAAAAAATCTTCAAATAAATAACGTTTTTTAAAGATACATTTATTTGTCTTTAGAAACTTTATGATTGTGAGTAAAAATTGATTTCCCGGTGACGTGCTAATAAAAATTGTGAACCTTGTGATTATTAGTAGCACAATTAAAGGCGCTTATTTTCCATAGAAATGATAAAAAAAAATTCGTTTCCGTGTCTCTGCTTTCTTCCTTTCTCTGTTGCTCACGTTTTTGACCAAACTGTCAAATAAAATACGGAAGCCAAATACCAAAGTTTTGAAAACCACATAGATAACTGAGTCAATTATAGTTCAATGGCTTTCGATCAAATTAAATAAATTTTTTTCATTAAAATGATATTATTTTTATTGATTTTGAAAATAAAATATTAATAAAAGTGTTGAATTATAAAAAGAACTGAATCATATCACATTAGTTCGCATTTAACCGAAGTAAATATTAATATAACATCTTCTTATTTTTAATTAATATTGATCGTAATAATTTTAATTTATTATTTTAAAAAAAACTATGAACTTTCTTTTCCATTTAGATTTATCTCTTTATTTTTTTCTTTTTTTTCCATCCTCATATTTCAAATTAGTCAAAGTAACTTTCCATGTCATTAATTTTTCATTATAATTCAGCACTGATCCAGATTATCCTTTTTTGTTACTAACCTCCTGTTCTAAATTCATCTTTCATAATATATTTCTTTCTTATTTTTTTTTTCAATTTCCATTCTTCCAGCTTTCTTCATTAACTATGTTTTCTTATTTTCCATTATTTTTCATATTTTCATTATAATTTAATTTTTTCTATAAAACATGCTCTTTAATTCAAGCAAGACGAATTAAAAGCAAATTTGGAGAAGACCAGAATTTTCAGCTAAATTATGAAAATGACCCGCTTGCCTGGTTCCTGTAATTACAGATAATACTTGGGGGATGCAAGAAAAAAATCTACCAACTCAATAAATATATTCCAATGGAAAAAATAAAAAATTATGGGCCCAATAAAATTTAGGATGAATGTTTTAATACAGAAAAATTGACGCAATAAAATTAGGACTCCATTAAAAAAAAATATCATAGAGATTCTGTGAAGTCCGTGTTTATTTATATAATTAATTTATAAATCATTAATTTTTTTATCATAACTTTATTCCTATAATTTTAATATTAATAAAAAATAAATATATTTTATGTTAATTTGTTTATCTATATATTTTTAAAAAATATTATTATACTAAAATAGGGCTCCAAAATATTATCTGAAAAAAATCGATCAACTAAAGGCTGATTTTTTTTCGTTTTTGTATACAGTTTTAGAGGTATTATTAATTTAAAGATTTATCTAAATAATAGTAGGTAACTTTTTTGAACCAAAAAATGGACCGATCTGAATCACTTACACCTTCAGCCGGTCTTTTGTATATTCCAGTTATTTTCTTTTTTCTTGTCCATAAGTATATTTTTGAGTTGTCTTCTCATTCCATTAGTTATATGCTTTGTAATATTGCTGCTGTCTTTGTTAACCTCGGACGCTCTATTGAAATAAGAAATGAAGTATACTTTTCTTTTTATAAAAAACAAGTTATGATTTATAAAAATCAAGTTATGATTTCTTAACTAAATATCATAATTATGGGCCCCATCTCTCACCATCTGACTGCGATCCGACCAATGACGATGATGGAGAGCATCCACACCTTCCTGACATCTCAAGAATGGCCCTGCACAATCCACGCAGGCACTTATCCTTCGCCGTTCTATTCTCCTCCCAACATGCATGCCGACGTAGTCTTGGTCTGTGGGTGGCAGGGCGGACTCATATATGTCTTGACAATTGAAACTAATTGAAATTAAGGACGACGATCTCTAATTTCTACTTTCTGATTTCACCCAGTGTAGCAAGAACAATTTTTTTTTGTTTGGCGTGATCACTCTTTTTTTTCTAATTTTGTTTATTTTTATTTTCTCTCTCTTACAAAATAATTTATTAATTAAATATAAAATATTTATGTATAAAAGATTAATATAACATTATTTATTACTTATTATTTCAAGTAAAAATTTAATATTTCATTAAACATAATTTATTTAAAAACCATGATTATATTTAAATAATATATTTTAAACAAAATTTTTAATATTTTTTACTTACTAATATTATTATTATTATTAATTAATTTATATTTTATTCACACATTCATTAAAATTAATTTATCACATTTATTTTTTTTATTATACCAACTTTCTATTTTCCATCATGTTCCACTCTATCCAAACACACCTCGAAAACTAATCTGTCATTCAATTATTCACGTAGAATTTGACCCCGCCACGTGGTGAAATCTCTTTTTGATCGGTATTTTCTTCAACTCTTTTGTTGACCCAAATGATTTATAGGAGTGATACGATTAAAACTATTACAACAATAATATGAAGAAATGCAAAAGCTAAATGAATAAAAGATATATCAAATGTTTCACATAAGGCATATAAAGGTCCATGCCATAGTACAATAAATATAGGTCCCATAATAGTCCAAATACAATTTCGATATAAAGAAAATCGAAAGACTCCAACTAGACTCTAGGATAATCATGTGCACATGTTACCCGAAGTGTAGTTGCTGCACACACCTCAACCAAGCACATATATATCATGTACCCGTGGGGATCACATAGAGGAGCAAGCTCAACCGTTAGCATAATGCAAGTGTGAGTTCACATAGGTCATAAAATAATTCCATTAAAATAAGCATGAGACAAATAGATAAATCATATAGGAGAAAGGATGATAATGGCTAATCAATATAATGTCGTAATCATGGTTTATGCCTTTTCATTTCATTTCTTTTCCATATTCGTCTTTGTGTTCATTGTTCATATTCATGATTTATGGTTCATAGTTCATGGTTCATAGTTTATATTCATATTCATAAGGATAAGGTCATTCATGTTCTTTCATCATGTCCTTAGTTGGAAGAGCTCTTCACTTTTAGGGAATATCACAAGTCTATAATTATCAAGATCATGATGGGCCAGTGGGGGATCAGTGCCATGGCCAGTCCCATCGGGCAGGATGATCTCGCGCAAGACAGAAACATTCGTAGGGAGAAATTCTCATATATATAGGGCAAATGATAACCCTCCATCTTATCTTATAATTCATTGGTCACTCTTTCAATCACGTGAATTGATCAAGGCTGTAGGGAGCAAAAGTGGCTTCTGATCATCTTTAAACTTATATCATTTGGTTGCAATCAAATGGGCAGAAGCTTATCAAATCAGGAGTTTCGATTAAAGTCGTATTCTTTCTGTCTACGGATTGGATGCCCAAAAGTCGAGCGGCCATTCGGTTGAGGTTCATTCAACAATTGTCCGAAACGTGTGCAGATGCCCGTTTATCTATGGTCTTTGGTCGATCGAAAAGGGAGCAGTCATCCGTTTTGTGTTCATCCATTGGTCGTTCCAAGACCATATACGATTAGTCGATCGAGAGAAGTTCGGTGGTCCATTATCATATGAGTCTATTGGACTTTCGATCGAGAGTTTTGGTCGGCCAAAACTAGACCGGTCGTTCATTAGGAATAATGTCGTCTTCTTCCTCGATCGATCAAATTTTGTTGTCGATTGCCGAAAGTTCTTCCGTTGATCCAATTTGATCATCCGAAGGAGCTTCGGACTTCCGTTCTAGTCCATATCGATCATCCGATCGAGTTTCAGACATCCAATATAACTATCGCTATACTCCTATCGAGCTGAATCAGACGTCCGTAATATTTTCGATCGTCCACTTCGGTTTGATAGAGCCGCATGTCATTGTGGAATTCGTACGTTTTCAATTTTCGATACAATTAGAAGTATAATGCTACCTAACATAACACCTAACATATAGCAAGATTCAGAGGCATATCTAATCATAGATCTCATCCTAAACATGTCATTCATATCATTTTTCTTCACATAATGTAACTTGTTGATTTCTTGTCTTTAAACATACAACGATTCCAGGTTTCTCTTAATTCTAATAAAAAAATTCTATCAATATAATGGTGGGAGTTTTGTGGCTCTTGATTTCTAGAGATAATGGGCAAAGGAGTTACTGATTTATGAAGTTAACGGGTTGCGATGAAAAAGGAATCAAAGCTGATCATTCGTCAGTTTTCTTCCCGTTGTACTTTTGGATACCCGAAAGTGCTCCGGTCGCCCAGTGGTGTGTCGACTGAATTTTCGACTTTGTCATGACATTGAGCGTCCATTTTGAGTTTCGATCGCCCGAAAGTCCGACGTCATATAATAATAAAAATTTAAAATTTTTAAGAAATTTCGATATGTTACATTTTTTCGTGTAGTTGTTCAATTATTTTAATATAATTATCGTCAAGATTAGTGTGTTTTATGTTATTTCATCTTTAATAATCAAAGATTTTAGAATCTATATGATTGTTTGATTTGTTTCAGGAATCGTAAAAATCTGGTAAAAGTTTGACAAAAACACATCTATAGAGATTCAATACGGGTAGCCAATATTAAATTGTTCAGGCAGTATTAAAGCTCTTCATGTCATATTGAGCTTGCACAAAAAAAATATCGGCAGGCCGTATTTAAGCCACTTTACTCGTATTAAAGCTAGTTAGGTCATATTATCTCACACCAAAAAATACGTGCAGACTGTATTTAAGCCACTTTGCCCGTATTAAAGTCCTTCACACTATATTTGTATTAGACCTATTTTGGCCGTATTAGGCTAATTTTTGTGGGTATTTTGGACATTTTTGTAATCCTAATTTAAGGGGATTATAAAAAGGATTTTTGGAGACAAAAAAGAGGTCCATACTTTGTTTTTGAGGAGATCAAGACGACTCGGATGAAACTATTATTTTCTTTGCATTTCTATACCTTTATGAAACTAAATCTTATTCTCTTTTCATGAACTCTTGCGTTTTGATGATGATTTCTTTCTCTATGCGTGGTTAAACTCTATTTTTAGGATTTGATTATAGGGATGATTTTTACATGATTCGAGAGTCTTTTTGTCATTAATGTTTTCCCAATATGTTTATATTGGATTGGCCATGAAACAACCTAAGGTCTTGTTGACTACGAAAGTATTTTATCGAGATTAGTTCAAATGAATGACATGAAATGTATTGTTTCTTAGAAATAGGAATAATCATCTTACTCATGAATTTTGGTTTATGATGCAATTAAAATAAATTAAATTGCATCTTGTTTCTTAGAAATAAGGATAACCACCAGAACTTCCTGACCAATCACCTGGATGAGCATTCAATGCATCGAGCCAACGACGTTAAACAAAGGCGCTTCTTGGGAGGCAACCCAAGATTTTTTCTTTTATCATTTTTTTCTCTTAAAATCTTGCTTTTGGAATAAACAAGTGCTCATTAATACATGTAATTTCATTGCAGGATCACATTATGCTAGGAGGATATTATACTCTGGTTTACAAGATTACTTACTAACACACTAAGCATGGTGATTGGTCGACATTCCTGCCTCCACCATAAAGCATGTGAGCTTTTTTTTTTGCCCAATCCTAATTTTATATTTTGACATGTTAGAAACATTGAGGACAATGTTTATTTCAGGTTTGGGGGAAAAGGAGGTTAGCTAATGTTAGCATGAGTTAGTGTATTGTTATGAGTGTCTACTAGTCGGTAGTGAGTTTAGTTGCGTCATTAAGTATTTACTTTTGCATGTGTCGGGTGAGACCAGCTGTCATGTATGAACCCCTTATCTTTTAATCCATATTGTTGGCATGTTTTGAATATGCATGAGTTAATGTATCTTATCATATATATATATTTGTTTGCATTCTCTCATGTCTTCAAGGAACAATGCATAGCATGAATTAGGAAACATTATGCAGGACAATGTTGATCCTCTAGTCCACATGATTGATTTATTTCACTACAAGAAAATGGGCGATTAGCGACGCGGAGTAGCGTCGCATATATTAGTGATGCTACATAGACATCACTAGCGCCTTGATGGCATCGAAGTTGCGTCCCAATAATGAGACGCTAATTGTCTCTCAATAGCGTCTCATTAGCGTATTCTTAGCTATTCATGAAATAGACGCTAACGAAGGCACCTTGGAGACGCTACGTAGACGCTATTATTGCGCGCCACAGAGCGAAAATGTGCGGGAGAACCTAGTGCCATTCTGGCGTCGACGTTTCTCGACGCTAACTTTGCGTCGCACACAATGCGGCTCTAAATAGATGCTATCTGGCGTCACATGTTTAGACGATGCTATGTAGACGCCCATGTGATTACTTGGCAACTATATATAGATTATCTATATTTATATCGCTATTTGTTTTATATTTAAACCCTAAACCCTATATATTATATATACTATATGTTAATCAATAAATAAATTAAATATTATATTAGTATTATCAACATATATATGTATTCCTACATGATTACCTATATTATATATATGTACTACATGATTACATATATATGTATTTTTACATCATAGGAGTGTTCCTAAATATATAATTTGTTATCATATTATATATGTTATTTATACATACAATATATAACATATCTTAATTATGCATATATTATTTTTATATTCTTAATCATGAAATTATGGTGGTTGAAAGGGAGTGATTTGCTACAAATTGTCCCATTTTAGCGTCACCGTGGAGACTCAATAGCGTCAACTTCGTGTCCAACTAGAGTCGCCGACATTGTCGAAGCTATGGTGACACTATTGGCATCTCTGTAGCATCACCAACTTGAGACGTGAATAAGTTTAGACGCTAATGTGATGCTACGGGATCGCTAATCTCCTCTAATGACTCAATAGCGTGTGTATTATGCCGTCGTAGCCGACTTTTTATCACACTCGCTTAATCGGGTACATATAGACATATAAATATGCGTATATACTTATACTTATATATAATAAGTACATTATCACTTAATCTCACACATATAAACATATATACATATATACACTTGGAAGACGTATACATATACATGTTATCTATATATGACTCACACATGTATAGACATATACATACACGTATATATTTATAATACATATAGATAAACACGTTGTTGTGACTTAATCTCCCACACATAGACATATACATATGCATATATTACATATATATATACACACACAATTTTGTTATAGACACATATACATATAGACTTATAATTTTATATACATACACGATAGATTGTCGGAAAGGAATAAAACATCTGGAATGGGGCACAATGCGATGAGACGCTATATTGATAAATAAAATTACATACATAATAGAAAATTTAAAATAGAAAAATAATTAGCGTCTATCTGGCATCACAATTCTGAGACGCTAAATCTAAATCGACGCCCCTTCGACTCTATGGTCTCGCTAAAATATCTTAGAGACACATTAGCCACTCTATAGCGCCGCATTAGCCGAATTTTGATTAAATGCGACGCCTACATTGCGTCGACGTAGTGTCGCATCTTGGGGAGACGCTAAAGAATTTACTTAAATTCCTAACTCCTCTTCTTCGTTTTCACTATTTACTATTTTACTACTTACCCCTCCGACGCCTGACGCCCGACGCCCGATGTCGACGATCGACTCCTCCACCGCCTCCGCCTCCTCTGCCGCCCTGCGACGACCTACGCCGACTCCTCTGCCGCCATTCGCCTCCGCCTCCTCCGCCCTCCGCCGCCTCTGCCGCCATTCACCTCCGCATCCTCCGCCTCCGCCGCCCTCCGCCTCCTCCGCCTTCAGCCTCCTCTGCCTCTACCGCCTCCGCCTCTGCCTCCTCCATCGTGCCTCTCCGCCTAATCCACCGTGCCCCTCCGCCTCCTCCACCGCGCCCCTCTACTGCGTCTGCATCTGCCTCCTCCACCGCGCCCCTCCGTCTACTCCACCGCCTCCTCCACCGAGCCCCTCCGCCGCCCTCCACCGCCGCCTCCGCCTCCTCCACCGCCCTCCGCCCCCTCCGCCTCCTACTCTTCCGCCGGCCTTCCATCGCCTCCTCCTCCTCCGCCGCCGCCGCCCTCCGTCTCCTACTCCACCGCGCCCCTCCGCCTCCTCCACTGTGTCACTCCGCCCTCCACTGCTGCCCCCGCCTCCTCCACCGCGCCGACCTCCGCGTCCACCGCCACCACTTCCTCCTCCATCGCGCGCCTCCACCTCCTACACCGCGTCCCTCCACCGCCCTCCACCGCCTTCCACCGCCGCCTCCGCCTCCTCCACCGCCCTCCGCCTCCTCCTCCACCGGCCTTCCACCGCCTCCTCCACCTCCGCCGCCCTTTGCCTCCTCATCCACTGCGTCCCTCCGCCTCCTCCACGTGCCCCTCTGCCCTCCACCGCGGCCTCCGCCTCCTCCACCACGCCGACCTCCGCCTCCGCCGCCCTCCGCGTCCACCGCCGCCTCCTCCTCCTCCTCCCTCCGCTTCGTTCGCCTGCCAACTGTTCTCCTCTGTCGGCCGTCGCCCACTGCCTTCCTCCGTCGCCGCCCGCCGCCCGCCGCCCACCGCCATCCCTCACCGGTTAAGAAGGTATGAGCCTGCCACCATGTTAAGTTAATTATTAATGCATGTAAGTTAAATACTACTTAATTACTTGAAATTATTGCTATTAAGTTAGTAACTAATGCATGTTAAGTTAAATACTACTTAATTACTTGATTGTTTTGTTGTTAAGTTAGTTACTAATGCATGTTAAGTTAAATACTACTTAATTATTTGAAACTATTGTTGTTAAGTTAGTTACTAATGCAGGTTAACTTAAATACTAGAACCTCTTTTTGAGAATTTTTTTTTCATAATTCTAGAACCTCTTTTTGATCATGTTCTCATAAATTTTACTAAGAATGTACTTCGACATTCTAGGTGATAAAATGAGATTATGATTCGACGATGAAGTACTTGAAACATGTGATTTTGGACTTCGTAAGTTCAAAATCACACGTTTCAAGTACATGAACTTATTGACATATGGCTTAATGTTGTTCGTTACAAAAATGATAAAGCCAGATCGTAGTTGATTTCGTCGTTGGAAGGATAAACATAGCATCATAACTGAAGAATATAAGGATGGTGTTGATGAATTCAGTAATGTGGCATATCAAAATAAATGTGTTGCTTCTTCATATGGCGAAATCTTATGTCCATGCCGGAAGTGCAAATGTTATCAGTGGAAAGTAAGATGTGCAGAAGGATTTATATTACAACGGTTTCTTACTGACATACACAAATTGGTTCTTTCATGGCGAAGAAAGATGGGCTAAAGAAACAACTAATGTAGATACCGTTGTGGGCGACTCGAGCAATCCGTATAGGGACATGATACAAGATGCAATGTTAGGAGAAAATGTTGGCGAAACATTGATTGAAGAAGACCCAAATCCTTCGGCTTGTAAGTTTATAATATTCTTGAAGAAGCAGATGAACCTTTATGTGATGGATGCATGAAGTAAACTATACTTTCTGCAGTGGCACAACTAATGAACTTGAAATCAGAATTTAATATGAACGAAAGTTGTTTTGACCGGATGTTTGCCATTATTAAGAGTATGCTTCCAGCTTCAGAGAAATTATCGGAACATTTTTACAAGTGCAAACGGTTGATGAGAGATTTAGGGTTGGACTATCCGATGATTGATGCATGCGACAATCATTGCATGTTGTTCTATAAGGAAAACAACTCACTTATGAGTTGTTCTATTTGTGGCGAGCCCATATTCAAGCCGAAAAAGAATTCTCATGGACGATTACTATCAAGAAGATAGAGTGAATGAGATGATTGATGTGGCCGATGGAGTTGAGAATTTTCAATTGGTCAATGACGCTAAGCCAATGTAAGAGTTCAATTCAAATGACCTCTTGGATGTGAACTTTGATAATTTCGTTGACGATGACTTGAACCAAGATTATAGCGACGATGATGAAGATGATGAAAATGAATCAGAATACGAAACAAGCGAATGAATCCCGAGCAAGTAGTTACTAGGGGTCGAGCAACTGAGTTATCTCGCTCTTCCAGGCGTTCACTCCAGATGAATCAGCCGTCACAACCACCAAGTAATATATTTATTGTCAGCTACTTTATTTACAATTGATTATAATAGTTAAATTCATTTTTTTAATAATATCAATTCATCCGTCGCCGACGGGGTACGTAGTCGGATCGTTACATAGTAGGCGATCCATTGGTGGGTCTGCTCGGCGATACACAGTATGGATAGAGTTTTTTAAATATTTTACTTTTGTGACTGTTGCTCCACCATCGACGGGGAACATAGTCGGGACGTCTCGATCGCATGACGATGATCATCATGTCACACCAGGTTATTTTTTATATATTCCATAATGTTAAATAGGAGCAAAATTTGATGCATTTTCTTATGATGACAATTGGTACCCCACCGCCACCGGCGAGAATACTAGACGCTTCACCACATTCTAGCGTTGGCGAGCGACATCTTATGCCAGGTGATATATTTATTGTTATTAACATTTATCAATTAATTATATTAATTATTTTTTAATAATGTCAGTTGCTACGCCGCCGATAGCACAAGCACCTGGCTCGATTCATTCAAACGAGCGGACTGCCACTGATCAAGCTGCGGTACACATCAATCGAGGTGAGAACATTATTGTACATCTATCAATTATCACAACTTTAATTTGGTACGACACTAATGATTTATGTATTAGGGCCCAGAGATGATGTCGGATCTTCACAGCCTACCCTAGCTGTATCAGATGCTGATTCCTCTTCGAGTGATGAAGAGAAGTTACACGATAATGGGGTGGTCACTGTAAATAATATTGCTCGACCATAAGTTAAATAAGTTGTACAAATTTTGTTATAGTTTTGGTTATCGTTGAAAATTAATTCTTCTTTGTAATTGACAGGACCGCTTTCATACCCACTAGTATCGTGCAGGATGACAGTGCTCTCATTCTTTTCCACTTGCCGAAAGGGGCAGGATCCTGGAAAGATGTCCCAATTCAAGTGCGGGATGACATCTTTCGAGCCTTTATGGTACGATCTTCTATTTGACTTACATAATTGGATTTATATTATTTTAAAAGTACTAAGTTTTAACGTATTTTGTAAGAGGCAAATCAGTTTCATCCGGATCTTAGTTTAGGAACGATCCGGAGAGCTTTTGAGGAGGTCGCTGCGAAATGCCTTCGAAATTGATTATACAAGTTTTGCAAGATTGTCATGTCCGCCGGCCTCACTTTGGAGCAGGGCATACAAAGATACCCAAGGCATATTAGGCACTTGATTTGGGAGTCCTTATGTAGGAAGTGGCAAGTATGTTTACTTTTAAATTACTTTTATTAAATTTATAGTTTTTGAAAGTGTATTTGATGTTCACAAAGGACGGATGAACGATGGCAAAGAAACTTGAAAAAGGTAAGAGTTAACCGTCTTTCAAAGCCCGAGGGTCACGTTCACACAAGGGGTCGATGTGATTTGACGAGCATCGACGACACATGGTAATTTACATATAAATTCAATTTATCAAACTTTTGACTTATACTTATGTTATCAAATTTGAAACTTTATTGTAGGAGGAGAAAGAAGGAGGTCCCGTAGTCTTTCATGTGGTCTATGAGGCCACGCATAAGAGCCGGAAAACAAACGACTTAGTCATGCCCACTGCTTGTAGGCTTCTGGTAAGTCTCATGACATGGTCATTTGGTTGTTGACGTTAGTGCACTATTTTTTAAATACACAATGTTTAAATTTTTTAGGATGAGCATAATGCGAAAATGGTTGAAAAGTATGAAGATGATCCGAGTACTCAGCCACCAGGTAATGTTTCTTCGTTGGTTTTGTCATGTTTTTAATTTATGTGTTACTAGATATATAATTTATTTATTATATGATTGTATAATTTTTTTTATTTCATAGGGGATCCTACAGTTTGGTAGGAGGCGACCTGCACGACACGAAGGGGATACTTGCGTGGCCTCGGCATAGCGCTTGGATACTTAAGAGGATCGAAGGATATGCAGGAGGTCCATCTGCTCCGAGCTCATCCGTTGGACTTGATATGATGCAGCTATCACAGCAGCTATCACAACAGTTATCATAACAGATATCGCAGCAAGTGTCGCAGCAGGTGTCGCAACAGTTGTCGCAGTAGTTGACTCCACTATTGCAGGCCATTCAGGGATTGATCCCGACGTAGAATCCATCCCCGTGAGGCCATGGACCGAGCACATCTGGGTCGAACGTCCGGAATGATAACAATTCCCAAACTTAGGATAGAAACAAACCATGAATACAAACTATGCTTTTGTTACTTATAGACTTAGATATACATATAGTTTGTTAATTCGGTTTATTACTTTTCGTATTCTTATGTTAAATATTATGCCTATGATGCTTTTATATTTCTTGTGATGATTTTATATTGCTTATGATGAATATCAATGCATTATAAATTGTTTGGTGAGGGAAGGGGAAAAAATGAAGTTGGTATGGGTAAAAAAAATGTGCAAGTAGCGCCTCCATAGCGTCACCTTAGCGTCGCATATGCTGTCGATGCTAAGTTAAAGATATCGTTCTTAGCGCCATATTCGCGTCTCATTGACGACGCATATACCATCATATTTGCGTCACTGTATCTCCGATATAACACCTACGTTAGCGACTCGTGGGCGCCGGGGTAGCGCCTCAGACATAGCGCCATCTGCGTGTCGAAGTAGCGACGCATTTCTTCTGCGCCCAGCCGCACACCACGCGTCTTAATAATATCGAGATAGAGTCAATATGTGGTGCTAGTCGCGTCTCATTTTTGTTGACTCTATTGCGACGCCAGTAGCCACCGATTTTTAGCGCCGCACTTATGCGGCACTAGGTAGACGCCAATGAGACGCTCTTCATCACGGAGAAGTAATAGTGCCTCCGTTGCGTCGCAAGTTGTGGGTTGCTATTTTTCGATTTTCTTGTAGTGTTTTGAACATTCTTGAAGAAGAGCATAAAACCATAAATGACTTTGACTTGGAACCAAAGCGAGTGACATGTAGCCTAACCTTGCACATAACTCATCTGGGATCTTACATTTGCACCCACTTATATGATGCTCAATTCTAATCTGCTGCATTGTAGAAATAACAAGTTATGCAGTTAATACATGCCTCATAATTGTACATATCTTCTCGAGTAAGTTGGGGAATGTTTTTGTTCTTTATTTCATAAAGGTCCCAAGTGCCTCACCCGAGTATATAAAAAAAAAGGTAATAAAAATCATGGGCAATTTCTCTTCTCTATAAATTACTCATCTGTTCCCTCACTTGAGAAAAACATGAGTATGCCACATATGGAACCACTAGCACCCAAACCAAGTATTCTCAGAAAAAAAGGCAAGGATCATGCCTAGTGGAAGTCTTTTTTTTCTTTTCAGTTTCCCAATTTACAAAAGATGTGAAGTGGCAAAAATAAAAAAGGCAGATGAAAAGAGGATTAGTGGAACCCCAAGAACAGGTAATTGTCCTCTCCATGTGCAGATCAACTTTGAGTGTTAATGCAAGTTGGAGGTTAGTGCAAGGTCTTACGAGCTAGTTATATTAAAGGTCAGTCTCTAGGATGACCTTATTTGGCGTCCATAGTGCACATGCTTCAGTGGTTCCAAGTCAGGGGTTTAACAAGTCTTTAATGCGTAAATAATGTTTAGGTAGAGAAGTTTGAGGGCTAGGGAGATATAATGTCACCTATAATGTGGTCAGGAGAATCTAAATTTTTTTTTGTTGATCCTAAGTTCCTAATTATTTATTGAGGACAAGCAAAAAAATAGGTTTGGGGGAGTTGATAATCGTGTAGTTATTCAATTATTTTAATATAATTATCATCAAGATGGATGTATTTTACATTATTTCATCTTTAATCATCAAAGATTTTGGAATTTACATGATTGTTTGATTTGTTTCAGGAATTATGAAAATCTGGCAAAAAATTGGCAAAAACACATCTATAGAAACTCAATATGGACAGTCAGTATTAAAGCCTTTCAACCAGTATTAAAGCCCTTCAGATCATATTGAGCTTGCACAAAAACATATGGGCAGGCCATATTTAAGCGACTTTGTCCATATCAAAATCCAGTCAGGTCATATTGATCTCGCACCAGAAAATACGGGCAAGTCGTATTTAAGTCACTTTGCCAGTATTAAAGTCCTTGAGACCGTATCGCACTCCAGAATCAATACGACTTGATCCAACTAACCGTAACACCTCATCCTAGGCCGTATTGGACCTATTTTGATCATATTGGACTAATTTTTGGGATATTTTGGATATTTTTGTAACCCTAATTTAAGGGGATTATAAAATAGATTTTTGGAAACGAAAAAGGGGTACAAACCTTATTTTTGAGGAGATCAAGACAATTGGGACGAACTATTATTTTCTCTGCATTTATGTACCTTTCTGAAACTAAATTTCATTCTCTTTTGATGAACTCTTGCTTTGATGATGATTTCTTTCTTTATGCGTGGCTAAACTCTATTTTTAGGGTTAGATGAAATTTAGGGTTTGGTTATAGGGATGATTTTTAGATGATCCGAGATGCTTTTTGTCATTCATGTTTTTATGATATGTTTTTATTGGATTGACCATCTAATGAAACAACTTAAGGTCTTGTTGATTTCGAAAGTATTTTATCAAGATTAGTTCAAATGAATGACATGAAATATATTGTTTCTTAGAAATAAGGATAATCATTTTACTCATGAATCTTGATTTATGATGCAATTAAAATAAATTAAATTGCATCTTGTTTCTTAGAAATAAGGATAACCACTAGAATTTCCTGACCATCAATATTTCATTATCTTTAAAATCCCTATGATCAATACTCGAGGTGGATTCAAAGCCTTAGAAATTTTCTTCTATTAGTAATTTTTCAACAACTTATCGCTATCCTTTCGTCATTTTTTTTTATTTTCACGCAATCATTCTATCTTTTAAATTTTATTTAGTTTTATTATTATTTCTTTCTTTTCTAATATTTTAGATATCATTTAGATTCTTATAATTCTAATACTTGAACTCTTCCTTGTGAAACGATATTTTATATAATATGACATTGACTTCATATACTTGTGAAAGATTTGTCAATAGACTATTTCATCCCATGTTAAACGAAATACTGATAGTCAAAAGATCAAATTGTCTTAAAAGTAGTGGCATTAAAAATTTACTAGTTGCAATATGGGCATGCAAAATAGTTCATTTTATTTGCTAGAATGTATAATATAACAACCATTTCAAATTATGACTGACTTTTGTACTTATTTCCAAGTTAACTTAATGATAATTAATTTTCCTACCATTTTTAACATTGCCCACCCAAAAGACCATTGTCCTCGTACTGCAGGATGTTTTTATATGGTCTCCTTTGTTTTAAGATTGGTCTCAACAAAGCTATTAATAATCTTTTCCTTAGTTTTTTTGTATACTATTTGTTCTAGCTCAGATTTTAAAATAAAAGAAGTGAACAAATTTATATATACATGAAAATAGACATATTGTATCACAATTTTGTGAAAACAACATGAAAAATTATTTTAACTTTTGGTGTTGGGACATATCGAAAGGATGAAGGATGCATAAAATATTTTACTTTTAAATAATGAGTAAATGATTGTGAAGTGATATGAGACGGGAAGAAACCATATAAATGACCTAAAATCTTCTTCGAAAAATATTGTCCATGTTTCTCACTCGATCACCTCTGTAACACAAAAAAAATACGGGAATCCAAAAAGCATGGGAATCGTTGGCATGAGAAATTAAGAAAGACTCTATTTGTAACGCTCCCAAAATGCAACCCATCCCGTGGCAAAATACGTCTTAAAAGACGCTATGAATCATACATATATGGACATCATATTGATCAAAATAAAAACTTTGACTGATCAACTAAGAATAATATCATTGTTGGAGTTGGTGAATACTTTAGGGCCCCTTGTTTCTCACACTGGGTTCACCCACGTGAGCTTAGGGGAATCTGAGTATTACCCAATTAATAGTGTTGCTGGCGTACGAACGAAATAGGAAGTTCGGGGGGCTCCGCCCTCCGACGACGGCGGGGGTTCGGGGGCAGCGCCCCCGAAACCTAGACGGGTTTTGGGCTTTTGTTTAGCCGGCCCGTGTGGTTCGGATTATGTTTTTTCTCTATTTTTGTTCGAGTTTTGAACCCATTTGGGAGAGACTATTTATAGCTTATTTTCAGATGTAATCTGTGTGGCGGCTATAAATCTAAACGATATAGTAGAACCTCTTTGCAGGACGTAGCCCTAATCTCAAGGGTGAACCTGGGTAAATTCGTGTATCTCCTTTATTTTTCTTGCAATCTCTCTGCAATCTTCTCTCCCTGTTCTCGAATTTTCCCATCAGTTGGTATCGGAGCACAGGTTATTCGAGGAATTAGGATTTATTCGAGATGTCAGGAGGGTCGCGAATCGAGATAGAAAAAATTGATGGAACACGGTTTGATCTCTGAAAGATGAAGATGGAGGATCTCCTCTGTGATCGAGATCTTTGAACGGTAATCGAGAAGGAGAGACCAGGCATGGAGGCGGCGAAGGTCGCGAACGGGGCCTCCTCAAGTCAGGCAGATCCAAAGGCTATCAAAGAGTAGGATCGGATTGATAGAAAGGCGAAGGGTTTGATTCCGCTGATTGATAGAAAGGCAGATTCCGCTGTGTCTCGCGGATTCAATTCTTACGAATGTGATGGGCGAATCTACTGTCAGAGATCTGTGGAGGAAGTTGGAATCCCTATATCAAAGTAAGTCACTGATTAAAAGTTATTCCCGAGGAAGAAACTGTACAATCTTCGGATGCATGAGGGTGACTCATTCTCTACTCATATCTACAATTTTAACACGGTGATCAGTCAACTTATATCAATCGGTGTTATGTTTTAAGATGATGATAATGCAATAACATTGCTCTGTTCGCTGTCGGATTCATGGGACAATCTGATTGTCGTGATTGGTGGCGGGGATAAAGAACTTTCGTATGAAAGTGTGTGTGCTGCCTTGTTATCAGAAGAAACACGAAGAAAGGGATCGGCAAATTCTGGTAAAGAGGCGCTGACGGCCAGAGGAAGGCAACAAAAAAGGAATCAAAATCAGAGAGGGTCCAGATCTAAATCTCATGGGCGTTCGAAGAGTAGAGATAAGAAGGCGCAATGCTGGAGATGTCAAGAGTGGGGCCATCTAAAGCGGGATTGCAAAAACAAGCCGGTTCACAAGAAAGAAGCTGAGTCAACCTCGGACAAAAAGGAGGCTAAGGCAGGAGATATGTATGTGGCTTTTGCATGTATGGTACAGTCAGATAAGGATGTTTGACCCATCGATACTGGTGCTTCATACCACATGACACCTCATTGACAATGGTTTTGTGAATATGAGAAGTATAATGGTGGGGATGTCATGCTAGGAGATGACACTGCGGTTCAGATTATTGGACGTGGCAGGGTGAAGCTGAGGATGAATGATGGCACGGTGAAAACTCTACCAAATGTGATGCATATATCACTTATGAGCAGGAGTTTGTTATCTGTTGGTACAATGACAGATTCGGGTGTTATATTCAGTTGCGACAAGAATTCGTGCAAGATGATCAGAGGGTCTATTGTGATTGCGCGAGGGGTTCTCTATGGCACATTGTACAAGTTGCTCGGAGAGACTATATCTGTGGGCTGCGGATTTATTTCTGAAGAGGCCAAAGAAGATGAAGACATCACATCTATGTTGTGGCATCAGAGATTAGGACATATCAGTGAGAAAGGGCTTTCTACCATAGCATCAAGTCAGATGGTAGAAGGGGTTCCGGATTGTTCTGTGGGCTTCGGGTTCTGTGAACATTGCCTCCATGGAAAACAGAACTGAGTCAGTTTTCAACACACAGGTTCAAGAGCAATGGAGATTCTCGAACTGATCCATAGTGATATTTTTGGACCAACTCCGACTCCATCTATTGGAGGGTCCAGGTACTATGTTTCTTTTATAGATGATTTTTGAGATACAGTTGGATTTATTTTATCAGAAATAAGTCAGATGTATTCGATAAGTTTCGAGAATTTAAAGTTTTGATGAAAAATCAATTGAGCAGCAAGATCAATGTCCTTCGTACAGATAACGGAGGAAATTTTGTTCAGAGAAGTTTGAGCAGTTCTGCGTGGATAATGATATTGCAAGACAGAAAATAACTCCATATACACCTGAGCAAAATGGAGTAGCCGAAAGGTTAAATCGGTCACTCATAGAGAAGGCCAGATGTATGCTGAGTTGGGCTGGATTGGGACAAGAATTCTGGGCAGAAGCTGTAGCCATAGCAAACTATTTGAAGAATCGCTCACCGACCTCATCAGTGAAGGATCAGACGTCTTATGAGGCAATGTTTGGGAAGAAGTCGAATCTGTCTTATGTTCGGGTGTTCGGATGTGACGCATATGTTCATATACCCAAGGAAAAGCGGGGTAAACTTGACAGTAAGTCTGAAAAGAACATATTTGTCGGATACAAGGAAGGGGTCAAGGGCTATAAATTGTGGAATCAAAAGTCAAGGACTATTGTCTACAGCAGGGATGTTATTTTCCGTGAATCATGTTCCCAAGTTGAAGTTCAAAAATGTGATGAACCTAAGAAAGTGGTAGTGCTTGAAGAAGATTTTGATTCTGAAACTTCAGAGGTGGGTGCACAAGATATTTCAATTGAGTCTGTTCCAGAACTGATTCAAGAGGACTCGGTTAATGAAGTTGAAGATACAGATTCAGATGAAGACCCAGATATTGGTACTACCATACAAGTTCTCAGGAGATCGACACAAGAAAGAAGAGCACCTCTGAGATACTCTCTTAGTGCTCTGAGTTCATTTCATGCTTTGAGCATCATCGGAGAAGAACCTAGTTCTGTAAAACATGCAAGGTCTATGGATGATGCAAATCAGTGGGAACTTGCTATGGCAGATGAGATGCAGTCACTGAATAAGAATGAAATGTGGAGCTTGTGTAAATTGCCTAAGGATAGAAAGGCAATTGGCTGCAAATGGGTGTTCAAGCGAAAGCTGAAATCGGATGGGTCTGCAGAGAAGTACAAGGCGAGGCTGGTAGCTAAAGGGTACTCTCAGATTGAGAGAGTCGATTATGATGAAATCTTCTCTCCTGTGGCGAAAATGACTTCAATTAGATTTGTTCTATCTCTGGCAGCAACATATAATCTTGAGATAGAGTAGATGGATGTGAAGACGACATTTCTTCATGGGGATTTGGAGGAAGAGATATATATGAAGCAACCCGAAGTCTTTGAAGTTCAAGGCAAAGAGAATATGGTGTGTAAATTAAAGAAGTCTTTGTATGGATTGAAGCAGTCGTCAAGGATGTGGTACCAGAAGTTTGATACATACATGCTAGAGCTCAAGTTTGTACGCTCATATTCTGACCATTATGTTTATGTGAAGAGAGTTGGCGATCAATTTTTCATTCTTACACTGTATGTGGATGACATGTTACTGATTGGAAATAACATGAAGATGGTGAATTCAGTGAAGGGTTTGTTGGCCAAGAAATTTGAGATGAAAGACTTGGTGTCAGCGAATTACATTTTGGATATACAGATTAGAAGGGATCGTCAGAAGCGAAAGTTGTGGCTAGGACATGAGAAGTACATAAAAGAAGTGTTGAAGAAATTTAACATGTCGGACTGCAAGCCAGTGGGTACTTCTATGTCTCTAGGAACCAAACTTTCTGCAGAGCAATGCCCGAAGACGGATGAAGAAGCCGAAGAGATGGATTGTGTGCCATATGCAAGTGCAGTGGGCGGCTTGATGTATGCCATAGTGTGCACGCGTCCAGACATAGCCCAAGCAGTGGGAGTCTTAAATCAGTATATGTCTAACCCAGGCAGGGAACACTGGAATGCTATCAAGAGAGTTTTCAGCTACTTTCGTGGAACTTTAAATTTTGCTTTGTGTTTTGAAGGTACAGGAAAATGAAAGAGACTTGATATTGTAGGCCATGTAGATGCTGATTGGGGTGGAGACATTGATAGTAGACGATCCACTAGTGGATATATTTTTACATTATTTGGGGCTGCACTGAGTTGGATGAGCAAGAGACAGAGCGTGGTAGCACTTTCTTCTACAGAAGCTGAATATATGGCTCTTACTCATGCTGCAAAAGAGGCCATATGGCTGTAGTGGTTGTGCTTGGAGCTCGGATTTGAGCAAGGTGCCATGGAGGTGAGATGTGATAATCAAGGTGCTATTCAGTTAGCTAAGAATCCTGCATTTCATTCACGCACAAAGCATATTGACATCCAATATCATTTCATCCGAGAAAAAGTGGAAACGAAAGAGGTTCAGCTTGAAAAGGTTGATACAACAGAGAATAGTTCTGATTTTCTGACTAAAGCAGTTACAGGTGCAAAGTTCGAATGATGCTCTACTGCTGTCGGATTGAAGAAGAATGTTGCTGGCAAGGCTCTCATTGGTGTGAAGTATCCACCAAGTGGGAGAATATTGGAGTTGGTGAATACTTCAGAGCCCTTTGTTTCTCACACCGGGTTCGCCCACGTGAGCTTAGGGGAATATGAGTATTACCCAATTAATAGTGTTGCTGACGTACGAACGAAAGGGGGGGTTCGGGGGATCCCGCCCCCGACGACGGCGGGGGTTCGGGGGCAGCGCCCCCGAAACCTAGACGGGTTTTGGGCTTTTGTTTAGCCGGCCCGTGTGGTTCGGATTAGGTTTTTTCTCTATTTTTGTTCGGGTTTTGAACCCGTTTGGGAGAGGCTATTTATATCTTATTTTCAGATATAATCTGTGTGGCGGCTGTAAACCTAAACGATATAACCTCTTTGCAGGATGTAGCCCTAATCTCAAGGGTGAGCCTGGGTAAATTTGTGTGTCTCCTCTATTTTTCTTATAATCTCTCTGCGATCTTCTCTCCCTGTTCTCGAATTTTCCCATCAATCATATGCAAAAGAGTGCAATCTTGCCAAAGTAATAAGAATTAGGCGCAAGACGATTCCAAATAGAAAAACTTCAATCATTTTGGTTTGTTTGAGGAGATAAAAAGTGGGGTAAGATCTATCCCTAAATATTAATATGAATTATTCATGAATCTCAATGACCAAGAATAAGAATTGGAAATTGATGTAGGAAAGAACTATAGAATACCTAGAATCCTAGAGAAATATGGAGTAATAAAAAGGAATAATATCATAATAAATTATGTAAAAGATTAATAAAGGACTCATTATATGAGTACTGAGAAAACTCATTTAATACATCATCCTTGTAATAATAAAATATAGACTAGGACATCAGGGAAAGGAGTCCACGAGTTCGATCGGTCATCGTTGGCCACCTTTATCATTAGGATCTAATCCTGCACGTATGAAAATGTAGGGGAGATAAACCTCCCTATGAGTTTTGCAACTCAGTATGTCAATAAAGTAAAAACATCATAAAATCATAATACTAAATAGAAAGGTAAATCATATAAACATCATCATCGTTATATAAGGTATATGAACCTGGAAAGCCCATAATTATAGCCGGTGATAGGAGAATATTCTAGAAAAGTTCGATGATCAAGATAATGTTATGGGTCTCAGACATGAGGATTGAAGATATCAACAATATTTGTGATTTACAATTGATCAAATTACAAGATCGAGTTGAATCATGTACAACTTCTTAACATATTACAAATTGCGACGCATGAAGAGTCAACATAATTTGGACCAACGGTCAACCATATTTATTTGAATTTTTTGTAATTAATTATACATGAAAATTTTATTGAGATTTGCTTATTTCAAGAAACTAGTTACCTTACTTGTAGGCTAAGTTAGGATTTTTTTTCTTCCATTCCAAATTCTAACTTCTAGGGTCTATAAATACTAGTATTTGTAATTATTTTAGACATCTTTGAATTTATTGAATATGACTTAATTGCTTCTACTGTGAGGAAACTCCTGCAACTCGTTCTTTGGGAACTTCAGTTGTCAATTACAAGGTTGGTAATCTTGTGATTAAATCCATCTATTTATAACATTGATTACTTGATTCATTGGCTTGAGGTTGATATTCCGCTACCTGAAATTCATTTGATCTCGTTTCTCTTGATTATCATATATTGTTCTGATCACTCAAGGCAATGTTCTTGAGCATCGTATCAATAAGGAATAAAGATATGATCATAAGATATTCATAAATCAAGGTGTCCTCTTCTTGAAATCATAGGATCAACGATGAAGGTCGATTATAATAAATCATCATAAAATGACGAATACAAATCATCATTATTATGAGGTCATCATCATGTAAAGGAACATGAAAATCATTATGAAACTAGAAGGAGATATCGTGGAATGAATCATCTTTGTTAAAGCACACTAATATAAGGTTAGGAGATCATAAGAAAATTATCATAAAAGTGATGAGCTAATAATCAACATAAGGGCGTTTTATGATTAATATGCTTTCATCTTCTTCATCATCTTAGTATTCATATTTGACTTATTATGGGGTATGTTTCAACCCAAAGGAGAGGAATATCTCAACCCAATGCCATCATTATCATAACTGGTAAAACCAATCCATAACGGACTATAGTAAACTCATAACTGACTAGAGCCAGTTCATAACTGATTGTCATCGGTCCATAATCATAAGAGCTCTTCATTTAACATTTTTCATCTTTTATCTTACAACTTTTAATTAATCTTTATTAGGACAAATAATTCGAGTTAAGTCATAATACGCAAAGATCAAAAGGACCATGAGATCATAATAATCAGAAGTCCTAATTTAACATCATCATCATAATATTATGAAATAAATTTAGAACTACAAGATATCATCATGGAGAGTAACCAATTATGATAATTTTTCTTATACCTGTATGGTATAATCATGCTAAGCGTTGATCTGATAGGCTTAAAAATCATCATAACAAAATCGAAACTCAGGCTGGATGTAAGCAGTTCGGACCGAGTTCATAAGGAATCATCTTGAAAATATTTGTGCATAAACCCAGGATGAGTTTGGTCATACCTGGTCTGGGTTTGATGTTCGGTCGGGCGAACGTCGTGCCGACTTGCATTCGTCATGGGTGGGGCAAGGTCATCTTTAACCTGGGCCGAGTTCATCCTCTTGCCAAGCTCGAAGATCTCGAAAATGGTGGATCCGACTGGAGTTCAGATGAATTCGGTCTAGGAAAGGTCCTACTCAGACCGGGTTGTTGTGAACCCCGATTGGGTTCCCACATGCGGGACGGATTGCTATCGCGCAGTAGATTCAATCGATTTTTTGTTGATTGTTAGAGACATGCATCATAAAGCATGTTACAAGGACTAGGGTTTATCCAATATTACTAACAACATGCTTCAAGCCTAAAATCAAGATTCTATGATTAATCTACCCTAATCACATATCTTGTGAAGTTTCCATCAAAACCTCATGTTCTTCTTCTTCTTTCTTTTCCTCTTCGTCTTCCTCTTCCTTTGGCTGTTTCTCTTGACCCAGACGCGCATCGTTGATGTCCAAGCCCCCTGGTTGCTCTCTTGTTGGATGGCAATCATCCGGTGCGAGAGAGAGCGATAGAGGCACGAGAGAAAGGGGAGAAAAAACTAGGGCCGACTTGCAGAAGTTTTGATCTCATATTTATAGGAAAGAGGAGATAATTCTTGTTGGAGTCAAGTTTGTTTTCCTCTTATCTTTAGATTTATTTTAATCATTTCCATTCTCTTCTTTTTTCTTATTCGGTTTCAACTTTCTTATCTTCTTATCTTTTTTTTCTTGGCTGTCAGGAATTACATTGTAAACCCATTAAAATAAAATTCATCATCAAATTTAATCGTCGGATAGGATATTACTAAAAGGAATCTTTATAGGTCATTTGCGTGATAGTTCATCTTTCACTTGGAGGGGCATTTATTTATCACCCGTTCTTTTTCCTCATATGAAGGACATAATACTTCGGTCAACATATACATTAGGACAAAGATCCTTTCATCATATAACATTTCATTTCATCTTTTTTATTTCATCATTCATATAGTTGGAAAAATTCTTTACTTTAGTATATGTCATGCAAACACAATGATGTGCATCGACCAAAGTCATCAATATGTCAATGGGGAATCAACACCATGAGGGTTGCTCCATGTTAGGGAAGTTGCCTCACACAAAATTGTAAACTCCTCTCTAGACATGCAATGGCAACCCTCCTTTCATCTTTTATCTTTATTAACCTATCAGACCAATGTAGGCTTTTGGGAGCAAGGTCAGCTCCACCATGTCTAATGGATTTGCATACCTTGGACTGAGCTATCTTCCTTTACTAAACCTTATGTTTTTTTGGTATGGGAAATCATTAATAAAACTTGATCATAAGGTTTTAAAAAATATTTTCACATCGATCCTTATTGCTATATAAATTCTACCATGCTTGAGTTACCTTCACCTCTTTATATCAATTCTACTTTAATAGCATGTTCATTTGTCTATTTAAGCTCTTTGACATTTAGAAACTTCCTTTCACCTACCTAATTCCATCATGTAGCTGAGAAGTAGGGTATCCTATACTAGGTCTCAGAGGAAATATTGAGCATACCTCATAATTATTCGATAGGGTATTCTATACAAGGCCTCAAAGGGAATTACCACATAATTATTCTTAACCTTGACAATTATCATGATGCACAAAATAAAATTGATAAGTATCATTGGAAAAAAGATAGAGAATTATTTTATGATCGATTCCATGGAAGTGGTTATAATCATCATAATCATAAGGTCATGGCATGACCATCATCAATTCTAAGATTAAGAGTCATCAAGGAAACATATGACATGGTCAAATATATAAACATGGGACATCATGAGAAGATTTGATTATTTGATATAATAAATAAATCATCTTAATCATGATCATTCCTTGATTATAGGATGGCCAATATTATATGAATCATATGGATCATTATGATCAACAATGGTATAGTCAAACATTATGAGAAGAAAACATCATCATCATCATAGGGATCATTAAGGTCAATAGTGTCATATGACATAGTGACGCATAAAATCACTTATCATCATAAAAGAAAAATCAATAGTACCATTGGACATAATCCATATCATTGTAATCATCATCTTTACAAAATAGTTTTTGATCATAAATCATATTATCATTGTACCTTATCATAAAGGTTGTTAGGATTGATATCAAGAGGTAGGATAATAATCATGGCTAAGATCAATTTTATATAGAATCATCAACTTCATGCATAATCTTTACATAAGGTTTCTAGTGTTCTACTTTTTCTTCTATTGGCGTACTAAGTACTTAGAACATATTTTTAAAGAGAGTGATTTGGAGGTGCCCTGCAGCGACCGAAATGCATTTACACCAATTAATCATGATAATTGGTTACTTTTTAGGCAGGTCATAGCTCCAGTAATCCCACCTGCAGGACTATCTACCTCTGCCGGATAGCCATACCAGGATGAGCCTTTCTCCTGATTTGATTCTACTGATTATGCGGCAGCCCAACCCTACCTTCAACAGCCACAGGGATTCCAGGCTGCATCACCGACAGCTTCCCAATATGCCACATCAGTCCATTCACCTTATATGCTGGTGCCTTCGCCGATTCCATCTCCAGCACAAGAGAGCTCTTCAGATTCCTCGTTCATACCGGCCACTCCTTATGAGGAACGCGATCCGATGGAAGTATCTGCCCCTTTACAGGAACCTGTGCAGAATCACTATATAGCACCAGAACCTACTTTCACTTCAGCCCCAGAGCAGACTTACTATCCACCCCCACCACCTCAGCCTGACTATGCTTCCATGCAAAACTTATGGGAATTAATGTACGATGAGCAACTTCGTCAGGCAGGGGAGTTCCACGCTTTTCAGGAAGAGCAACTTCGTCAAGCAGGAGAGCTGCACGCTATTCAAGAAGAGCAACATCGACAAGCCCAAGAGTTGACCAACATTCGAGCTGATTTTAGAAATATGGATGATCGTCAGGGTTGCTTCGAATCCCTCCAGAATCAGCATGCGCGCATGATGAGGCGCATCCATGAGTATCATATGCGTCAGGGACATCTCGGCTACCACCCACCATCGCCACCCCACAGATAGTAAATCCGGTTGTGTCTTTTCCCTTTTTTTATTTTCATTTCTTTATTTTCCCTTTTTATTGAGTCTGTATCTCTTTCCCTTGTTGGCCTCACACTGGGGACAGTGTCTGGTTCAAGCTTGGGGGAGTTTGCATTTCATGCATTGCATTTTCCCTTATTTTTCTTTTTATTTGCTTATATTTGCATGTATTTCTAAAAATTAAAAAAATAATTGAAATTGAAAATTTTCCCAAAAATACCATTGCATGCATTTATTTTTGCTACCATCCTACTAACTTTCGTCTTATAGTTTTAATTATCTTTTAATAAAAGTTCAAAGGCATGTCATTAACTGATGAAAATTGAATGCTTTTCGTTCTTATCACTTGCTATTTTAGTATAAAACTTATGGACTGTGTGCCTATGCTAAATAGTATTATGAATGTCTAGATGACAAAATCATATTCATGCCTTTTTATTTCTTTTAAGTCTTGATAGTAGTAGCCTTTGTATTGACCATATTAAGTACTCCTTGAGCTTAAAAAAATGTGAAAAAAAATAGTGAAAAAAAAAAATAAAGTTATATGCAGGTACAAAAGTGTTATCTGGAACTAAGGTGTGTTCGGGTAATTAGATCCGTAGGGGTTCATGCCTGGCGACCTAAGGGTAACTGCTCTGGGATCCGTCGATCGAAAGCATGCTATAAGGACCATCTTGTGGAATATGGAGAAGCACAGGAGTACTGAATTATGACTAAGTTCAAACTCTTCATTCAGAACCTTGGTTGTTTGGGCAAGTAAACTCGAGGGGTGCCTTATCACCTGTTTCCCTAAGGTCATCTAGTTTGGGAGTCATCAGTCCAAAGCCCGCTACATGGACTTCCTTGTGCAATCTTACTTGAATATTAGAACTTTTAAAATGATTGAAAATAAAGTTGAAAAAAAAAGAAAAAAAAAATTAAGCTCAATTAGTACTTATGTGTTCAATATTAATGATATTATTTGACAGACAACTTATTTTTCTACAAGGCTGAATTTGAGATTGTTTAAATTTGTGTAACATTCAGAACCTCTATGAAGCTAAGTGCATGGAAAATGATAAGGTGCTAAGTAGTAGATGTGCAGAAGAACTGTGTGAAAAAAATTAGTCAATTGATAATATGGAAGCCATGATGGAACCCTTGTTCTTGACCTTTGCTTTGAATTTTTGCTTGAGGACAAGCAAGACTTTGAGCTTGGGGAAGTTTGATGCATGCAAAATATAACATATTTTAGATTATTATTTTAGTTAACTTTTTTGTAATTTAATCATGGCATGCATCATTTTAGATTATTTTTAGTCATAATTCCTGATTTATTGATTTTAATTATTAATTTTTTGAATATTTTTATTATGGATGGATTAATTAAAATTTGATAATTATTTTGTAGGAAATACACAATTATCCGAGGGATTATATTAAATGAGTTATTAACGTATCGACTGCAATTCAATTGCAATGTGATGTATCGGCCGAGAACTCCAAATCAAATACAAAGAAGTTTATCGCCCGAAAGCTCAAATTCAAATATTTTTATCGCCCGAGAACTCCAACACAAATGGTTTATCGGCCGAGAAACACCATATAAATCAAGTTATCGGCCGCAAAATCAAAGAGTTTTATCCTTATCGGACGATATCTTTGAGTAAAAAGTTTATCATTAACCAAGGATTCCTCTCGGTCGTAGTCATCAACCAATCCAATCGTAGGGTGCAAACGAGTTTTGTGGCCGAGATTCAGAAAGTGATATCATCGTTTTGGCCGATAACTCAAGAAGGAAGATAAAAATAGCTTATCTTTTCGGGCGTAACAATCAAAGACTCTTCGTTTTGGCCGAGATTTAAAAGAAGGGTGTAAAGATAAGAAGAGTTTATCCTTGAGCGAACTTATCATTTTGGCCGAGAACGTATCAAGTTTTATCCAGTGAATTTAAATTCGACCGTACGATATCACGACCATGATCAAATTGAAGGCCGTCCGCACCTATAAATATGCGAAGAAGCCGTCGTCCCAATTCGTGCTCTGAAGTTCAGGTTTCTTCCACAGTTGAGTCGAAAGCTCTGCAGGCTTCGACCGAAAGGAGAGAGGTGCGACGGCTAGAGGTTGATCGTGACTCTGATCAAGTACGAGAAGTTGCCCGACTGTCTACCCAGATCTGGGGATCTTATTTTATTCTTGCTGTAATTCTTCCAAATTATTATTGTTATTTTGTTATTATCTCTCCAGAATTTCTAGAATGAACTCCATATTTCTATTTATTTCATTTTAGGAGATTATTATTGAAGGAAAACTATTTGGACCCTATATTATTTGTTTTAATCTTTTCTGATCAATTAGTTAATTGTGCTTAGTGCTTTTGATTTAATTATTTGGATTTCTGACTTGAGTAATTACCAGTTTGTGGATTATTTGATTTTAGAATTCATTAATTAAATTAATTGATTTTATTTGAAATTAATAATTGACATAAATTAGATAACTAGTGCGTGGAGAATCAAATTTGTATGGTTTGTTAATCTATACCAATTTGTGGAGTGATTAATAGTCTAGGGAATCTAATTTAATGCGTCTTAATTTTAATATGACTAGATGGGATGCCAGTTTGTGGAGACTTCAATTCTTATTAAGTTAAAATAGTTTAATTTGCGTACTTAGATTGAGGGGATGCTAGTTTGTGGAGACCGTAATTTAATCATGTCAAGTTAATAATTTACAGGGACTCTAATCCATTATTAAAGATTAAATTTATCTTTTATGGTTCAAATATTTATCCTGACCTATTCTCATCCTAAGGCCTAACTTCAACACCATTATCTTATCTTTATCTTATTTCTTTTATTTTTACAAAACCCTTTTCCAAAATCCATGTTTTTCTTCTCTTATTAATTTATAAATCCAGATATTGAATTAATAATATTCCTCATGGATTCAACACTCTTACTCCTATTTTCTATATTACTTGAGCGACTAATGCACTTGCTAGCGAATTTATTTTGCTACATCATTTTACATCATCCTCTCGGCCGTCACTTCATTCCTTCTGGCCACCATCCACCATTGTTGAATTCATGGCCGATGACGAAGGAATTGTCCCACATGGACGAGGCCATGGACAAGGATGCTCCTGTGGACGTGCTCGCCAGCCACCTCCCACTGACCCCACTGATTTTGATAGTCATCTCTTTGTCACCAGGGAAGTTTCTGCTAGTTTTGATGCTTTGTACGCCTCTCGCGACGTCCGGCGTGCCTACACCATTGATTGGGATGCTTTGAAGATTCCAGATGTTCAAGAGATGTTCACAACCATCGATTGGCTGCCACTTCTTTCTCTCACTGTCGTTTGTATACTCGTTCGTCATTTCTATGCGAACATGACGATCACTCGAGAGGCCATCATCACCTACGTTCTCGGCGTACCCATTTTCCTTGATCCTGACCATCTCTATCGCATCTTTGGCGTTGCGTGCCCGTTACCGAGATTTTATTCATTTGTCACTCATGTCAGGCCTTCCGATCATCTTCCGATCGCGGATGGCTTTCGTACGGGTTTTGTTGGACAAGATTTTTTATAGCGTCAAAATGGCCCATCGGCATCTTCATCCGACCATGAAAATAGCTCGTCACATCCTTAGTCGCATGATTACTCCTCAAGCCGGGTACTATACAGAGGTCACTCACTTTGATCTATTCTTTCTTCATTTTCTTTGTATCTATGATGCCTCATTTCTCCATTTTGGCCATTCTTTATCAACTTTGCTGCTTGTGGTCGGTACCACTTATATTTTGTACCTGGATCACTAAGATTTTATTCCATTTTGGTGTCGAGACTTCTGTAGGAGAGGAGTACATCGAACCACACCCCACTGACGCCATCGGTTATGGGACATTGCATCAGAAACATCTTAAGTTTGGTGAGCCGGCACTGATAGACTCTGACGATGGAGATGATGCCACAGATAGAGAGCCATCACCGATGGACACTTAGGTTGCACCTGTGTCGTCATTTCTGAAATGGTACATGTTGAATCCCATGTTTTGATGATAACAAATCAAATTGGACATAAAAGTTACTAATCAATACTCAAGTGATGATATGCAGGTGTAGAATTGATATGATCTCATTTATAGAAGAAATCACTAGTTAAAATGATAAAAATAAAATATTCAACATACGACCGGTCAACTGACTATGAAGCCGGTCCATTGATATCAAACGGAAGAAATGTCGAGACTATATCGGTCGACGATCCGGTCGCTGCACCGGTCGACCGAACAGAAGACGGACGAATTCTAGAAATGTTGAGATTATGTCGCTCGATGTTTCGGTTCTTAAATCGGTCGACTAATCAAGAGAAGAATGCATCCAGAAAAAGTCGAGACTATACCGGTCGACCGGATAGCTCACAAAAGTTGCAGATATGCCGCAACGGTCATATTGACCAGTCGTCTAGTCCATTAATGCAGTCGACCGGTCATAGTGCCTGCGGTCAATCGGTCATAGTGCCAGATGAACAGTAACGACTATTTTTCAGAGAAAATTATGGAAAAATTTTTGGACGAGATTCTCACATATAGAAGTCTATAAATGAAGTGCCAAAGCCTGAAGAAAAATTATCCAAGTAAGCAAGATCATTCAAAAGTTCATTTTAAATTCTTGAGCCCAAATTTGCAAGTTCTTCCCTTTTCTCTTCTAAGCTTTGAGTGTGAGAAAATTTTGTAAAAGAAGAGAGTTAAAGGGAATCTTTATTCTCTGATCTAGTGAGATTGAGAGCTCATTGTAAAAGAGGAGTGTCTTGCCTTTTGAGCGGAGACGAAGACGTGTAGTGTAAAGAGGGTTGTTCTCTCCCTACAAGAAAAGAGAAAGATAGTGAATCTCTGGCGGTCTCGAGGTTGAGAAGTCGGAGTAGGGACGTAAGCCAAAGAGTTGAGGCCGAACCTCGTCAACATATCGTGTCTGGCTGTGTTTGCTCTCTTACTCACTTCTTATTGTTATTTGCTTGTGATCGTTTTTATTGATTTTCCAAAAGTGATTTTACGAAAAGATTTTTATACACTAATTCACCCCATTTCTTGATGCTTTCGATCCTACAGTCCGCGTTTTAAGAAAATGGTCCGCATTTTCCTTCCTTTCATGCTATTAAATCGCATAAGCCGAATTAAACACGGACCGCGTTCACAATACACGGACCGCGCTTTATCGCCGCACTTACAAACACGGTCCGTGTTTACCTATACACAGCCCGTGTTTACCTATACACGGCCCATGTTTACTTTTTTGTCTGAATTTTATTTTTTGGAGAGCGACAAGTGTCGACCTTTCAAAAAAAGGGAGTCCATTTGATTTTCTCAATATATTTTTTTTTCAAATTTTTGTTGATTTAATTGCACTATGAAATCTTCGAGCAAAACGATAAAACGACATAACACTAGAAGCTCGAAGGAACCACTTCTCTTTAATGCTGAAATAAAATAGCAAAGAAAATTTATAAGGATTAAAGAGATGGCGGAAAATCAACAATAACAACAACAACAACTAGAAAATCAAAACCCAAATCCGAACTATTGGACGATGAGAGATTACACTATTGGTCAGATGAATCATGACCCAGAGCATAACTCTTCCAGACATCAACACTAATTTCCAGATACAACATGGCACCCTTCGAATGGTGCAAAATGACCAATTTATTTGCAATCAAGATGAAGATCCATTTGGGCATGTTAGGAAATTTCTTCAATTATGTTCTACTTTTAAATTTCATAATGTTTCTGATGGTGCAGTTAGGTTGAGTCTCTTCCCCTTCTCCTTAAGAGGGAAAGCAGCCACTTGGCTCCATACTCTGCCCGAAGGAATCATCACAGATTGGAGAGAGATGCGGTAAAAATTCATCTGCAAATGTTGCCCACCCCAGAAAGCAGCTTGATTAATCTCTGATGTCAAAGCATTCTATCAACAAGACTCAGAAATCATGCATGAACCATGGGAAAGGTTTAAGGAACTTGTATCTCATGTCCCTTATAATGTACCCCTGCATGAACAAATTCAATTCGTTTATAATGGCGCTACGTTCACAGCACGAGATAATATTGACACTTTTGTAGGGAGTTCCATGAATGATAAATCTCCTGAAGAAATTTATAATATTATTGAAAATCTTGCTATGAATCATTGGCAAAATAATAGAAACAGAGAGCCACCACAAAACACAAGTGTCTATCAAGTAGATGACAAAAATCAACTTATGGCACAACTAGAAGCCATGAATCAAAAGATGGAGACATTGATGAGTCGCATCAATGAAAAGGCCCCTGTTAAGGCTGTGCAACAAACTTGTGATTTTTGTAGTGAAGGGAACTCTACTTATGAATGTCCAATGGTTTCAAACTCTAACCCTTCCTCTTCCATTTCTTTTGAAAATGCTAATTATGTATCAAATAATAATTTCAAGAACAACCAAGGGGGCAATCATGGCACCTACGAGTTTGGGTTGAGAAATCAACTCAACTACTCTTGGGTACACCATCAAGGTGCTCCACCGCCAGGTTTTCAACCACGCAATGACGATAAATCTCAGGCCGAACCAAAATCCAACCTGAAAGATATATTGGCCAAGTTTATCAAAACAGTAGATACAAAATTTGCAAACCAAGAAGCCTCAATTCGAAATATAGAAAATAAGATGGGACAATTAGCTAACATAATTCTAGGTAGACAACTAAGTTCTCTTCATAGCAACACAAAGAAGAACCCAAGGGAAGAAGCGAAGGCAGTCAAGTTGAGAAGTGGTAAGGAGCTACCAGAACCACTACCAACTGAGACCCTAGATCAGCCATCTTCAGATCAACCTCCTACTTCATCAGCCAAAAAGGATGTTACAAAACATCAATTCCTGCAAAATTTGGAAACCTTCCATATCCTTAAAAATATCGGCAGGAACAATTAGACAAGCAATTCTCTCATTTTTTGGAAAATTTTAAACAAATTCATATTAATATCCCATTTCATGTAAACAGATGCTCATATATGCCAAATTCATGAAGGATGTGCTCTCAAATAAACGAAGAATTGAGTAAACGGGCTTTATCAAATTGACCACTCAATGTTGTTTAGTCTACAAGATAGATTTGCCGATAAAAGAAAAGCATCCAGGGAGTTTTACTATCCCCTGCACCATTGGAAACTTTTTTTGTTCCAAAGCACTATGTGACTTGGGTGCTAGTATTAATTTGATGCCTTACTCCATTTTTTCTAAAATTAGGTTATGTCGAGCTTAAGGATACTTCGGTGATGCTCTAATTTGCGGATCAATCCATTAAGAAGCCTAAGGGCCTCTTAGAAGATGTTATTGTAAAAGTTGATAAATTTGCACTCCCAGCAAATTTCATTATTATGGATACGGATTCTGAAGCCGAAGCACCCATCATCATAGGTAGACCATTTCTCGCTACTAACAACACATTGATAGATGTCAAGAAGGAATATCTCGCTCTTAAAGTGGAAAATGAAGAATTATGTTTTAATATTTCTGACTCTCTCAAAAGACCTTTAGACTTATCATCTTGCTATTCTATTGATACCTTTGAAGATGATGTTTCTGACGAATTTGAACAAGTAGTACCAGAGGTGATAATAGATCCCTACACAATTATTGAAGAGTCAATGGATAACACAGAAGAATGAATTGACTTAGACCAAAGGGAGTCAATCCCTCTCAAGGAATCCATCTTGGAGAAGATAGACACATTACCATCACCAAACCTAGAACTCAAAAGCCTACCCACTCATCTTAAATATGCTTTCCTCGAAAAAGAATCATATCTTGTTATCATTTCCTCTTAATTAACTAACATAATGGAAAGCAAACTTTTACAGGTTCTCAGGAAATACAAAAAAGTTATTTCATGGTCCATCAATGATATCAAGGGAATTTCATCATCAATCTGTATGCATAAGATCTTGATGGAAGAGAAAAGCAAACCAAGTGCTCAATTTCAGTGTAGTTTAAATCCAACACTGAAAGAGGTAGTTAAGAAAGAAGTTATCAAACTTCTCGATGCATGTATCATTTATCCTATCTCTGATAGTCCTTGGATTAGCCCCGTATAGGTAGTACCTAGAAAAAGTGGCATCACTATGATTATTAACAAGGAAAATAAATTGGTACCTAGCAGGACAGTTACAGGTTGGCGTGTGTGTATCGACTATCGCAACTCAACGAAGGATCACTTTCCTCTCCTGTTCATGGACCAAATGTTGGAACGAGTAGAAGGATATAGTTTTTATTATTTTCTGCATGATTATTCAGGATACAATCAAATTTTTGTGGCACCTGAAGATCAGGAGAAAACAACTTTCAGTTGCTCGTACGGAACTTTCGCCTATCGAAGGATGCCCTTTGGACTCTACAACGCACCAGCAACATTTCAAAAATGCATGATGGCAATATTTGCCGACATGAATGAAAAAATTCTTGAAATTTTTATGGATGATTTCACTTTATTTGACAACTCATTTGATAATTGACTTGAAAATTTAACCTCAGTTTTGCAGCGTTGTGAAGAAAGAAATTTAGTACTAAACTAGGAGAAATGTCACTTCATGGTAAAGGAAGGCATTGTCTTGGGGCACAAGATTTCCGAAAAGGGAATCGAGGTAGACAAGGCCAAGGTGGATGTAATCACAAATCTACCCCTCCCACATCCGTAAAAGTTGTCCGAAGCTTTTTGGGACGCGTTGGATTTTATAGACAGTTTATCAAGGATTTTTCCAAGATAGAAAAACCACTCACCAATCTACTCGCCAAAGACACTAAGTTTCTTTTTTATTCTGATTGTATATTTTCTTTTACTACATTAAAGGAGAAACTTACATCTACTCCCATTGTTGTAGCACCAGATTGGAGCCTTCCATTCGAACTCATGTGCGACATCAGTGATGGAACCATCAGTGCTATATTAGGACAGAGGCGGGACAAAAGTTTTCGAGTCATATACTATGCGAGCCGAACTATAACTCCAACACATATCAATTATGCTACCATGGAAAAAGAATTTTTAGCTGTCATTTTTTCTTTTGACAAATTCAGATCTTATTTAGTCTGCTCACAAATTTTGGTCTACACTGATCATGCAGCTATAAGACATATCATGTCGAAAAAGGAAGCCAAACCTAAACTACTCAGGTAGATTCTTCTTTTACAAGAATTTGATGTGGAAGTTAAAGATAAGAAGGGGACCGAGAATGTCGTCGCTGATCATCTGTCTCGTTTGGAAGTTGCCCCAACTGAGGAAATCAATGTACTTGAAGAATTTTCGGATGAGAAAATTTTTTCCATCAACGCTTGTGATAAGGTAAAACTAATTGCTAGTTCACCTTGGTTCGCTGATTTTACAAATCTTTTTGCGGAAAATTGACTTCCTATAGGATGGACATCACAACAAAAGAAGAAATTCTTTTCAGATGTGAAACATTACTTGTGGGAAGATCCATATCTTTTTAAAGTTTGTGCAGATCAAGTTAATTAGACATTGTGTCCCTGAATCAAGCATCCTTACACATTGTCACACAAGAGAGGCTAGAGGCCACTTTGGCCCCAATCGGACAACTGCAAAAATTTTGAAAAGTGGGTTTTAGTGGCCCACTATTTTTAAAGATGCGCAAGTTTTTTGTAAGTTATGTGACCAATGCCAGAGGACCGGTAACCTCTCCAAACTTCATGAAATGTCCCAAAATAGTATGCTATATTGTGATATTTTTTGTGTGGGGAATTGACTTCATGGGACCTTTCCCTAAGTCATGTCATAACGAGTATATTTTGATTGATGTAGACTATGTATCTAAGTGGGTAGAGGCCATTACCACTCCTAATAATGATGCAAAGGTGGTAGTCAAGTTTTTGAAAAAGAATATTTTTACTAGATTTGGCACACCTAGAGCTATAATCAGTGACAATGGAACCCATTTTTGTAACAAATTATTTGCAAGGCTTCTGACAAAATTTGGAGTTACACAAAAACTCAGCACTCCCTATCATGCGCAAACATGCGGTCAAGTTGAAATATCTAATAGGGAAATAAAACGCATTTTCGAAAAAATTGTGAATTCTTCTAGGAAGGACTAGTCTTTAAAATTAGATGATGCTTTGTAAGCCTATCGTACTGCTTTTAAAACTCCTATTGAAATGTCTCCATATAAACTTGTATTTGGTAAGGCATGTCATTTACCTGTTGAACTATAGCATAAAGCTTATTGGGCTACTAAATTTCTGAATTTTGAGCGTACAGAAATAGGGAAGGAAAGGTTACTCAAGCTAAAAGAACTGGAAGAATTCTAAAGTAATGCTTATGAAAATAGGAAAATATATAAGAAGCACACAAAATATTGGCATGATCAACGCATACAAATTAAAAATTTCCAACCTGGTCAACAAGTTCTCCTATATGATAGTAGACTTAGACTTTTTCCAGGTAAACTTAAGTCCAGATGGACGGGCCCTTTCCTCATAGTCTTCTCATCACTTTTGGAGTTGTTGAAATTTACACCATGGACAAAAAGCATCAATGCAAAGTCAATGGACAACGTCTTAAACACTATCTAGGTGGTGTTCATCACGAGGAAGTCGAATTTATTATCTTTATCCATGAGTATGACTAAGTCAAGGTGAAGACTATAAATCAGAACTACTCTGTCTAAACTTTATTCTCAATTTTTATTTTAAAAAAAGTGTTCACACGGCCTGCGAGTCGTGTCTTCGTTACTAACCAACTTGCTTGTTGCGCAAAATTTCAAATTTCTAGAAAAATGGACCGTGTTAAGAAACACGGGCCGTGTAACTCCAACATGTGATTGCGGACAGCTACCAAGCACTTAACAATGGCCCGCATGTTTAAAACATGAGCCGTGTTGTTCTTCGAAATCGTACTAGTGAAGAAGTCAAACACGGGCCATGTCCTAGTAACACGGTCCATGTTGCTCTGAAATTTGCGCATTCGCCACCTACCTGCATTTACAACACGGCCCGAGTTTCCTATAAGATGACCCGCGTCAGATCGTCCCCACATCCGCACTCCGGTCATCTCCCACTTCTCCGGCGAACCACCGTCCGAACCAACCTACAACAACCTACGGCCGATTCCAACCATCACCGGCCGTCACCGACACCATCACCGTCGCGGACTCCTTCGGGCTGCTTCTTCCTTTGCACCCACCGCCTTCTTCTTCCAGCCCTTCGTCGATCGCAGTCACCGACCATCGACATTGACCTTCTCCCAAACTCCAGCGGCGAAACTTGCAGAAAAATGGACCGCGTTCTCTAAACGCAGACCATTTTCTATAGACTAAAATGGACCAGGAAAAACAGTCTATGTACTTCTTAATCTTGGTTCATGTTTAGAAATCATGATAACTTTAGGTGTCTTTAATTCTTGGGGTATGCCGAGCAAACGATAGAGTCTTGTGCGGTTCAATGGTGATCAAACCATGACCAAGGGAGCGACCCATATCGTGAAACACTTGGCTTGGCTGGCAACCCATTCATTATCTTTCATCTTAACTTATTAATCACTTTTAGGAACTTGTTATTCTTTGTACTTCATCATGGCATAAAAAACAACAGGTCACAAGAGAAGGAGTAAAAATTAGGGACATCGTCTTAAATCAGAAGTCAACTATGGGGAGACAAATATGGGAATAATCATGATTGATCAAGGCAGAAACATAGAGTACTCATATTAAAAATCATAAATCAGTAGGAAAAGAAATCAAAGAATTCGGATTGCTATAATTCGGGCCGGGTTCATGGACTTCACCCGGCCGAGTGTGATTGATGCTCGGGTCAAAATCATGAACAGTGTTACATGATGTCGGGTAGAAGTAGAACAAACTCGGGCTGGGTTCAGAGGAACCCGGGTCGGATAGTAAAAATGTCGAGAAGTTCGTGGGGTCTATCGTGCACTAATCCGGGTTGGATTCAAGGTGTCCCAGGCCAGGTTCTGTGCGCGTGGCCATGAAGAAAAATGTTCACGGTGGATTTCAATATGAACCCAGACCGAATTCCAGTGAACTCGGGCCGGGTTCTGTAATGTTCAGAAAGTCGAGAAGTTATTAAATCAAGGAATTGTATTAACCTAAAGCATAGACTCTTTGTAAATATCAAAAGGACTAACATGCAGATTAACTACCAATCACACAATAGAAATCATGGCAGAAAGAACACAATACAAATCAAGTTCCTAAATGCAATCAAACATACACAGATGCAAACAATAAATCAAGAGAAATGGTATCTTCTTCTTTATGCCTCTCTCTTCATATTATCCATGATTTGAACATGATCGGGTCGAATCACAGGGTAGGTTATATCTATCTAAGTTATTCAAGGTGATTTCGATTCACCCACCTCTGTTCACGATTAATCCATTCTCTGATTCGTCAGAAAATCTACTGTTGTGTCCTCCCTATTCTCCCTCTTCTTGGCGTTCGCCTCCTGTCGTCCAGCCAAGAACGATCAACAACTCATGTGGATCGCGATACCGAAAGTTGTGTATGAGAGAGGAGGAAGGATCTCTGGACGAACTTGAACTTATCGAGAGTTCTTTAGGAGTTGCGACGCCCCAGCAAGAATCACGAAAGATTCTTGTGAGGTTGAGATAAAGGCTTAAAGAAGAATTTTCTTTATCTAATAATTCTCCCCACTCTTGATTAAATTTTATATAACCTCTATTCCTTGTCGTGATCTCTTTGCAAAGATAAATTTAAAGTTTTATCCCCCCAACAGGCCATTTTTTATTCAAATTGGTTTCTCTCTTTTTTTTTTAATCTCGTGTCTGTTGTTACATTCTTACCCCCTTAAAAGAAAATTCGTCCTCGAATTTTGCACTAGGTAGAGAGCTTACCGAAAAGATGAGGGAATTTTTGACGCATTTATGATTCAAACTCCCATGTTACATCATCACCATGATGGAAGCGCCAAGCTACTCGAACCATGGGTACATCCTTGTTCTTTTGATGTTGCACTTTGTGCTCTACTATATGGGTCGGATACTCAGCGAAGGTCAAGTCTGCAGCTAGATCTGGCTCTTCTATCCTTAGAACATTTGCAGCATCGTGCTTGTACTTTTTGAGCATACATACATGGAACACGCTATGCACTATCCCATAAGATGGGGGTAAAGTCAGTCTGTATGCTGCCTCGCCTACCAGCTCGAGTATCTCGAAGGGGCCTACATAGCGAGGACTGTGTTTTCCTCACTTGCTGAATCTCATGACCCCTTTCATAGGGGATACTTTCAAAAGAACTTTGTCACCAGTTTGGAAGATCTATTTTTGTCTGTCCTTATCAACATAACTCTTTTGTCTTCCCTGCGTAGTCTTCATTCTCTGTTTAATCGATTCTATCTTTTTCACATACTCCACTGCTTCCTTCACTTCTTCCTTACTCATAATCTTCTCCTCGCCTATTTCGCCCCAGTGGGCAGGTGAACGGCAAGGTCGATCGTACAAGGCCTCAAAGGGTGCCATACCAATACTGGAATGGTAGTTGTTATTATAAGAAAATTCAATCAGATGAATGTGCTCATCCTAGCTACCTTACTATTCCAATGCATATGCCCGCAACATGTCTTCTAATGTCTGGATGGTCCTTTCAGACTGCCCATCTGTATGAGGATGAAATGCGGTACTAAATTAAGCCTTGTACCAAAGGCTTGCTACATGATTTTCAAGAATCTAGCAGTGAATCTGGGGTCTCGATCAGACACTATGAAGGCTGGGATACCATGGAGTCTAACCACCTCTCTCACATATAAATCCAACAGTCTCTCTACAGACTGTTTCTATTTTATGGGAATAAAATGTGCTGCCTTCGTGAACCGATCCACGACTACCCATATGAATCGTGACCCTTCTTAGTTCTAACCAAGTTGGACACAAAGTCTATAGTGATCTTATCCCACTTCCATTGTTGTATTTCCAAAGGCTTCAACTTGCCATATGGTCGCTGATGCTTGATCTTGACTTGCTGGCACACTAAACATCGAGAGATATTCTACTATCTCTCTCTTCATATGAGGCCACCAGTAGTTGCGTTGTACATCCTTATACATCTTGGTACTACTAGGGTGGATAGGAACTCCGATTTGTGACACTCATTCAGTACCTCTCGTTGGACAGCAACATCTATGGGAACCCACAACCTGTCCCGATATCTAATTCCTCCATCTGTAGAGATCTGGAAATTTGTCAGTTCGTTCTGACATCTCTTCAGGACCTTCTGGTATTCTGAATCCACTTTCTAGGCTGTTATGATATGTCAATTAAGCTGGGCTCCATCTGATGCATCATCCATAGAGCTCCATTCGTGCCAAGTCTAGGACATCATTGCTCAATTTCTTCCAGCATCTCATACTCGTGTAGTCTAGTAAAGGCTAGGGAGCCTTCCCACTTCCTACTCAATGCATTTGCAATAGAATTTGTCTTACCCGGGCGGTAATTTATGATAAATTCATAATCCTTCAGTAGCTCTAACCATCGGCGCTGCCTCATGTTGAGATCCCTCTGATAAAAAATGTACTTGAGGCTCTTGTGGTCAGTTAAGATCTCGAACGTCTCTCCATACAAATAATGCCTCTAGATCTTTAAGGCAAAGACCACTGCTGCCAATTCTAGATCATGTGTGGGGTAGTTGATCTCATGCTTCTTCAGTTGTCGTGAAGCATAGGCCACTACCTTGCCATGTTACATCAGTACACAACTCAAACCTGTCCCACAAGCATCACTGTAGACCACATAGCCTCCACTGCTTGTAGGTATGGTGAGAATTGGTACCGAAGTCAGATTATCCTTCAGAGTTTGGAAACTCTACTCACACTTGTCTGTCCAAATGAACTTATCTGTCTTCTTCGTGAGATTTATGAGGGATGCAGCAATCTTGGAGAAATCTCTGATAAACCTTCTATAATAATCTGTCAAACCAAGAAAGCTGTGAATCTCAGATGCATTTTTCGATCTTATCCAGTTCGTCACTGCTTCTACTTTTGTGGGGTCTACTGCTATGCCCTTCTTGGAGACTATATGTTCTAAAAACATTATCTCCTTCAATCAGAATTCACATTTTGAAAGCTTGTCATAAAGCTTGTGATGTCTCAAAGTTTTAAATACTATCTTAAAGTGTTCTCGGTGTTGTTCTGGACTGGAAGAACAGATCAGAATGTCATCCACAAACACAATGACAAACTGATCTAAGTATGATCGGAAGACACTGTTCATCAAGTCCATGAACGCTGCAGGAGCATTCGTTAGTCCAAATGGCATGACCAAAAACTCATAGTGGTCGTATCTTGACCGAAAGGCAGTTTTTGGTATATCATCCTCAGCCACTCTCAGCTGGTTGTAGCCACTAATAAGTCGATCTTAGAGAACACTGAAACTTTTGACAGCTGATCGAAAAGATCATCTATATGAGGCAGGGGTATTTATCCTTCACTGTCACTTTATTGAGCATCCTATAGTCGATGCAAAGTCGCATGGAGCTGTCCTTCTTCTTGACGAACAAGACCGCTGTGCCCAGGGTGAAACGCTTGATCTAATAAATCCATTATGCAGTAGCTCCTGTATCTGCTTCTTCAGTTCTTGAATCTCAGTAGGTGCCACGCGGTAGGGTGCCTTAGAGATGGGTGTTATCCCTGATAAGAGCTCTATCTTGAAATCGATCTCGCGCTTCGGCGGTAGCCCGGATGTGTCCTCCGGAAATACGTCTGGGAATTCTTGCACCACATCTATCTGCTGAAGTTCAGTGACAGGTGCATCCGTCTTGACCACATTAGCTAAATAACCACTGCATCCCTTCTGAAGTAACTTTTGTGCCTTATGGCTGAGACGATGACCTTATTACTCTTCGATGGAGTGCCCTTGGTTATCGCCTTGGGCTTGCCTTGCATTCTTATGATAATCTTCTTCTGCTTACAGTGCAAGGTTGCGTCGTAATATGAAAGCTAGTCCATCCCCAAAATAACATCATAATCCACCATGAGGATAACGATGAGATATGCAGAAAAAATTTTCTTTTCTACATTGACATGTACATTCGGAATGTACATAGCAGCATGGAGAGTCCCATAGCATGTAGAGCATCTGCTTTAGAGGCAAACTATGAGTTTGGGCACACGACTCTGAAATAAATGAATGTGTGGCCCTAGAGTCAAATAAAATAGTGGCAGATAAATTTGCGATAGGGGGAGTACCTCTAATGACATCATTGTCATTTTGGGCTGCATCTGCTTCCATGTTGTGCACACGGCCCTACACGACAAGATTTGCACCTCTTGCTCCCCAGTTCTCTCAGCCTATTCGGGCAGTGGGCAATTTCGGATGAAATGACCGAACTGTCCACATTGAATGCATGAGCCGTTCAGCCTATGGCACTCCACATCATGGTGACGGCCATAGTGAGGGCTTGGTACTTGTGGCTGGTGCAGTGGGGGAGGCAGTTGTCTCAATGGTTGCGCCTACAATGGCGCAAGGTGTGGTTGTGCTTGAGCTTGACGTGGGGCATCCCTCTGTGGGTACAACCTGTAATTGCAATTGTGACAATCGTCCCTCCTGAATGGTCGGCGATCATCTGTTCGAGGCCTGGGTTGCTATACTGGTTTAGCTGGAGCTTTGACTTTGCGTTCAGCTTGATCTTTTTTCATACGTGTGGCCAAACACACTACTTTTTCCAAATCGTCGTAGTCTCCAGACAACACTTCAGTCTTCAATGCTTGTTGGAGCCCATTAATAACTTGTTGGCTCTAACACACCCTTCGAATGGCATCGAGCAATACTGCTCTGGTTGGATGAATTGGGTGTGATAGTCCGCCACTGACATAGATCCCTACTGCAAGAACTCTTCTTGCTTCCCAATGTGCTCATGCTCAGGTATGTAACGAGCATTGAAGGTCTGCTTAAATTCATCCCATGCTATATTCTCCTCCCCTTGCCCTCTAAACTTGGTAGCCCTTGTAGTCTTCCACCAACACAAGAGCTTATGTGTGGCATATAGGACATTGCGTCCATCCGAGAACCTCATCAACTTGAAAATGCAATCCAGAGTCTCTATCCACTCTTCGGCCTTGAAAAAGTCTGCCTTACCATCATACTGAGGCGGGTGCAGCTTCAGAAAGGCCTGGATCGTGTCTTCAGATGTCTCATGTCGTGCTCCCTAATTATGGCGTCTAGACACCGGCGGACTGCCTCCCGCCTGACTACCCTCAGATGGGGCAATCTTATCAAAGTGCTCCTCTATTGGCGCTCTAGCAGTGCGACCCCTGCCTCGTCCGTGGCTTGGAGCACGGCCTCGACCACGTCCACATCCGCGGCCTTGTTGGGCCCTTGCCTTAGGGAGTGGGTCTTCCGGTACTTCAAGAGCATTCTGGCCTAATCTGGCCACCTGCTCCTGAATCTGCTCTGATCGTCATGACATGCTTATCCTCTAATCATAAAATAAATTATACATCAATAAATGATAACTTTTCATAAACATAAACTAGACTTACGATGCTTTTCGGTGGAGGGTGTGGCGACTGCTCGGCGATAGCACATGAACCATTACCATACTATTCCTATACAATAGGACGTCAAGAGAGTCCTGACTTTAGGCTCTGATACTATAAATGTAACACCCCCAAATCGACCCCCGCCACATGGCGAAGACCAATCTGAAGACGCTACGGACGCTATGACTTTGACTATCTTATTGACTATATCTCAGTCAAGAATCGAAACACGTCAGATATAATAAAATAAAAGAAATAAAGAAAAGAATAATTTTAATTTTGGGAGTGTAAGAAGTAGCTACATTATCTCTAAGGAATATAATAAAATTCTATATCATGAATCTATAATGTGGAAGGTAAAGAAAACTAATAGGACCTATGGTTCATGTTCTTTCTTGCCGTCAGAGCTTCGTCGCTGCACACCTACTCCACCTCATCACTGACCTGGTCTTGTGAAAATCAGACACAGGGGATGAGGTCCTCCCATAAGCTTTACAGCCTAGTGGGAACCACATAATATACAATGCATAACTTGATTAGAAAAATCAACGATAAGGTAAAATACTTACCTTGAATAAAAAGTGAAACATGAGAGAATCATAAATAATCATAAGAGAGATAAATAAATATCATAAATCAATAAAATCAAATGGTACTCAGAATCTTAGAATCATGACATGGGAATACCGATAACTTGACATGACGTTCATACATGCTTGTCTTATTCATACTTCTTAATCTTGGTTCATGTTTAGAAATCATGATGACTTTAGGTGCCTTTAATTCTTGAGGTATGCCGAGCAAATGATTCAGCCTTGTGCGGATCAATGGGTGCTCAAACCATGACCAAGGGAGTGACCCTTATCGTGGAACACTTGGCTTGGACTGGTCACCCATTCATTATCTTTCATCTTAACTTATTAATCACTTTTAGGAACTTATTATTGTTTGCTCTTCGTCATGGCATTGAAAACAACATATCACAAGAGGACGAGTAAAAATCAGGGACATCGTCTTAAATCAGAAGTGAACTATGGGAAGACAAATCTAGGCATAATTGATGCGTAAATGATGTAGCAAAATAAAATCGCTAGCAAGTGCACTAGTCGCTCAAGTAATATAGTAATAGGAGTAATAGTGTCGAACCACGAGGAATATTATTAATTTAATATCTGAATTTATAAATTAATAAGAAAGAAAAAACATGGATTTTGAAAATGGGTTTTGTAATTATAAAATAAAATAAAGCAAATAAGATAATGATAAGATAAGGTAATGGTGTTGAAGTTATGCCTTAGGATAAAAATAGATCAGGATAAATATTTGAACCATAAACGATAAATTTAATCTTTAAAGATGGATTAGAGTCTCCCTAAAATAATCTAACATAATTAACTTGCGGTCTCCATAATTAGCATCCCTCAACTTAAGCATGCAAAACTATCTTAATTTAATAAAAAATGAAATCTCCACAACTGGCATCCCATCAAATCATATTAATATTAAGACGCAGTAAATTAGATTCCCTAGACTATTAATCACTCCACAAACTGATATAGATTAATAGACCACACAAACTTGATTCTCCACACACTAGTTATCAAATTTATATCAATTATTAATTTTAAATAAAAATAATTAAAATTAGTATCATGAATTCTAAAATTAAACACTCCACAAACTGGTGTAGCCTAATTCAGAAATTTAATTAACTAACATAAAAGCATTAAGCACAATTAATAATTGATCAGAAAAAATTAAAACAAATAAAATAAGGCCCAAACAATTTCCCTTCAATTAATAATCCCCTACAATAATAATCTAAAAGACATGGAGTTCATCCTAGAAATATTGGAGAGATAATAAAAATACAAATGATAAAAATCGGAAGAATTACACCCAAAATAGAGATCTCAAATCTGGACAGACAGTCGGGCAGCCTCTCGGACTTGATCAGAGTCGCGATTAACCTTCGACCATCGCATCTTCTCTCCTTCTGGTCCTAGCCTGCAGACTCTTGACTCGTCGTAGAAGAAAACCACATTTCAAAGCACGAGTTGGGATGATGGCTTCCTCTCTATTTATAGGTGCGAAGGGTCTTCATGCAGATCACGATCGATAATCATATGGCCAACATTAAATTCGGCTAGAGATAAAACTTGGTTAATGATAGAAAGTTATCCAATTTGCACCCGATGATAAACTTTTCTTGATAATTCTCGGCCACCAAACCTTTTTGCGTCCATTGATTGGTGTTCTCGGCCGCAAAGCTAAATTGTTGGTTAAGGATGAAACTTTATGGTTTGATTTTGCGGCCGATAAACTTAATGGATGATGTGTTGTGTGCCCCATAATCAAAGCTTCACAATGCTTTATCACCCCATGATACATGTTCATCTCCATTACGGTTGGAATTTTACGGTCGATAGTCTTGATTGGTGATGATGTTTTGCCCCCAAGATAAAACTTCTTATTTGTATCTTCGCCGATAATCCTCAAATGATCATATACTCGGCTTTTCCTGTAAAATAATTATTAAAATTTAATTAATCCATCCACAATTAAAATATTCAAAGAATTAATAATTAAAATCGATAAATTCAAAATTGTGACTAAAAATGATCTAAAATGATGCATGCCATGATCAAATTATAGAAATACTAGTTAAAATAATATACTAAAATATGTTATATTTTGCATGCATCAAACTCCCCCAAGCTTAAAGTCTTGCTTGTCCTCAAGCAAAAATTTCAAAGCAAGGCTCAAGAACAAAAGTTCCATCATAGCGCCCATATTGTCCAACTGACTAATTTTCTCACACAGTGCTACTCAGTGTCTTACCACTTTCCATATACTTTAGCTTCATAGAAGTTCTGAATGCTACACAAATTTAAACAATCTCAAATTCAGCCTTGTAGAAAAATAAATAGCTTGTCAAGCAATAGCATTAGTATTCAACACATAAGTACTAATTGAGCTTAAAACTTTTCTTCTTCTTCTTTTTTCTTTTATTTTCATTCATTTTAAAAGTTATAATCTTCAAGAAGGATTGCACAAGAAATTACATGTAACGAGCTTTGGACTGATGACTCTCAGACCAGATGGCCTTAAGGCAACAGGTGATAAGGCATCCCTCGAGTTTACTTGCCCGAACAATCAATGTTCTGAATGAAGAGTTCGAACTTAGCCATGATTCAATACTCATGTGCTTCTCCATATTCCACAAGATGGTCCTTGTAGCAGGTTTTCGATCGACGGATTTCAGAGCAGTTGCCCTTAGGTCGTCAGGCATGAACCCCTACGAATCTAATTACCCGAACCCACATTGGTTCCGGATAATACTTTTGTACCTAGACATAACTTTATTCAATTTTTTTTACTATTTCTTTTAAATCTCAAGGAGTACTTAATATGGTCAATAAAAAGGCTACTACTATCAAGACTTAACATAAATAAATAAAAAGGCATGAAAATGATTTTGTCATCTAATCATTCATATTCTATTTAGCATAGGCACATAGTCCATAAGTTTGATACTAAAATAGCAGTGATAAGAAAGAAAAACATTCAAATTTCATCAATTAACGACATGTCTTTGAACTTTTACTAAAAGATAATTAAAACAATAAGACGAAAGTTAGTAAGATGGTAGCAAAAATAAATGCATGCAATGGTATTTTTGGGAAATTTTTCAATTTTTCAATTTTTTTAGATAAATGCATACATAGGTAAATAAGAAGAAAAATAAAGAAGAATGCAAATGCATGAAATGCAAACTCCCCCAAGCTTGAACTAGACACTGTCCTTAATGTTAGGCCAACAAGGGAAAGAGATACAGACTCAATAAAAAGGAAAAAAGAAAGAATTGAAAAATAAAGAAAAGAGAAAAGACACAATCGGATTTATTGTCTGTGTGACGGCGAAGATGGGTGGTAGTCGAGATGTCCATGGCGCATATGATAGTTGCGGATGTGCCTCGTCATGCGAACATGCTGATTCTGAAGGGATTCAAAATGGCCCTGACGCTCCTGCATATCTGTAAAGTCCTCTCGAAGGGTGGTCAACTCTTGGGCCTGTCGGTGTTGCTCTTCTATAATTGTGTGTATCTCCCTTGCTTGGTGAAGCTGCTCATCATACATAAATTTTGCACGGAAACATAGTTAGCCTGAGGTGGCGGAGGTGGGTAGTAAGGCTGCTCCGGGAGTGAAGTAAAAGTGGGCTCTGGTGTTAGAAAGTGATTCAGCATAGGTTGTGGCGGTTGGGACTGCGGAGGAGGTATGTAATATGTCTGCTTATGTGGAGACAAATAAGTGGGCTCAGGTTCCTACAGAGGGGTAGACACTTCCATTGGATCTCGTTCCTCATAAGGAGTGGCTGGTATGAATGAGGAATCTAAAGAGCTCTCTTGCGCTGGAGAGGAATCAAAGAAAGCACCGACATATAGGGTGAAAGGGCAGATGCCTCGTGTCGGGAAGCTGCCGGTGATACAGCTTGGAAGACTTGTGGCTGCTGAAAGTATTGTTGGGCTGCCACATAATCAGTGGAATCAAATGAAGAGAAGGCTTCATCCTGGTGTGGTTGATCAACTGGGACAAATGGTCCAGCATCGGCCTGTGGAGGTGCGAACTGTCTAAAAAGAAGCCAATTATTTGGATTAATTGGCGTAAAAGCATCCCCATCTGAGCAAGGCACCTCCTGATTGTGACCTTTAAAAATAAATACTTTGATTCCTGAGTTATTGGTCTTCACAAGACCCATAGCATGAATGGTCCTACGAGTGAGGTGGGTGTTTCCTGTCATAGCTTTGAGATCATCCAAGTCAAGTTGCAAGTGCTGAGCAATAGGTGTGATAAGGGCGCCCATATTAATGCTGCCGCCACGATGAGTAGTGCGGTGTTGGAAGCGGCGAATGATGAAGGCACCCACATTAACAGGAGTTCTGTGGAGCATGCTGTGGATGAGATATAACTCTCCCTCTGAGACGGCACCATCATTGTCACTGTTCCCACTTAAGGTGTTGCTTAGCATGCGATGGACGAAGTGCAGAACATGATTATGAATTGAGCTATCTTTAGTAGTGTTCCAAACCAATCGATCTTCATATGTTATCTATTTCCAAAATGTTTTGGCATCAAAGTCATTAGGTACAGATCGAGATCCATGATTAGGGAATCCATAAATATTATTAATTTCTCCTAGAGTGAGGGTAAAGGGTCGTCCATAAAGTTGAAATGAAATGAGGGACTGATCATAATTCCTGCCATCTAAATTAAAGACCTCCAAGGATGAGAGAAATTCCATAATTAGCACTTCATAAGGTGGCCACCAAGAATGCACAAAGTCAAAGAGTCCAATTTGATAAAATAATAGATGAATATCTACAAGTAAATTGTACTCCCTAAGCAATTCAATATCCGAAAATCTGGTGGCATGAATTTGAATCTCAGACATTCGTTAATATCGGACTTGATACTCCGGCCTAGTCCAATAATAGTCTCCGGGGTAGGAGATTAGTTGTGAGGGCTGTGGGACCGGCTGAGCATTCGGATGTCATCATTCGTGACGTCCCTTTCATATATTAGCAAATCACCTCATTTTGATCGGAACAGAAATCAACGAAGAACGGTGGCGGCTCGGTCGGCTGAAGTTTCGGCCGATGTCAGAGTGTCGTCCGTAAGGCAGAGAGAGGGTCTTGGCTTGAGCCGATGACTGTGAAGATTGTGGCCGAAAAGAGGAACAGGGGTGTGGTGCTAGTGGTGGTAGCTCGGTGCTCGGTGGGGATGCACGGTGGGGTGCAGAAGACCACAATGAGACTTCAGCGCTCGTCCGGGCGTATGGGAGCGGCATTGAGACTTAGGTCATAAGGAGGAAAGGGTGGAATGGAGACGGTGCTTGTTCTGCAAGGGCACAAAGAAGGGGTAAGAATTTATGAAAGAAAGATGGGACGTGAACTCACCTATTCCGACGTGATGGCATGCAGTGAAGGGTCATGTCCATTGGAATTGGTAAGCAATAGTATGCATTTGATCGACCGATTTCCAAGGTGATTCGTCCGTTTCACCTTGTCATGTCCGAGGTTAGGAGGTGGGTGGTGCGGCAGGGCGTAATAATCTTTGATGAGTCAATTCGTGCCCTGTTGTGTCATCTTGTCTATCCGAGGTCAAGTTTGTCACTCGGCTTTGAAAGCAACTTTTGTCGCCCGATGTGTGATCTTGAGCAGGTGTCAGATTTTACGCCCTGCATGTCATCGTGTTGAAGCCTACTCCGATGTACGTAAAGCACACCATTATCGTAATGTGCCCTTAGTTATCCGAAGTTCTCTCCTTACACAAAATAAAATATTAATTAGATGACTCCATAAAAAATGCATAAAATAAATAAAAATAAAAACAAAAATAAAAATCACCCAAACTAATTTAATGTAACTAATGTATTAATCAATAACTAATTAAAGACTATTCTAAAAAAAATAAATAAATATAGTTCTGAATTTATTGTCTTCATCTCGACTTAGTTCTGATGATGATCAAGGCCTATTTTTCTCTTCTCCCCTTGGATTTTTCTCTATATTGCTTGGGAGGGAGTCCAGTGTATGTCCAGTCAGTTGTGTCGCCATCTGGCTCAATTGTCTTTTCAAATTTCAAATTGATGCATCCTGACTCGTGACTCTAGACTCCATATTCTTTTGCAACGATTGCATGGTGTCTATGATCTGTGCCATCATCTCCTGCATGTGATTTGATGGTTGATATTGGGGAGCATCGGGTTGGCTTTTCAGTATATAATCTTTTGATGGACCAGAATGTTGGCCTTGATTCTGATTATAGGCAAACTTCGGATTGTGTCTCCAACCATAATCGTTGTTCCTGAAAAATGGGTTGGAAATAAAGTTAGCATTTTCAATTTCATTTGAATATGAAGTGTTACTTGTAAGGCAATAATTGCTTGAATTTCACATTAGTGACATCATTTGCTCGAATTTTTTATTAGGTGACTCCAGTTGAGCCACTATTTCCGAAGATTGTATTCCTTGTGCAGTATGTACATCATGAGTTCGGCGAGGTGGTCTCCTTTCTTGACTTGACTTGAGGGCTACAACTTCAATAATATATTGTATCTCATTAGGGCGTTTAGATCCAAGCACTATTCCTCCTGTTGATTGGTCGAGCTTATCTTGATCTGTAACTCGCAATCCATGGTAGAAATCTTTCATCACTTGCCACTTTGGAATTATATTATCATGAACTCTAGCTAACAATTCCTTATATCGTTCCGAGGCTTCATATAATGTCTCGTTGTCGTCTTGAAGAAATGCCCTTAACTCTCTTCGATATTTGCCTGCTTTTTGTGGCGGACAATATTTTCCAACAAACTTTTGAACCACGAGTGAACTGATCCTGCAGGCAAAGTTTTGAACCACATAGAAGCTTTGTCACGTAAGGATTGTGGAAATAATAATAAACGAATAATTTCAATAGAAACATTATTATTTTTAAAAGTGCTCAAGGTGGCCAAAAATTTGTCAAGGTGGTCGTGAGGGTGTTCATGTAGCCCTCTACCAAATTGTGAAGCTTGTATCATCCTCACGATTGTCGGATTGATCTCAAAATTATTTGCGTTGATTTCAGGCAGCACAATGCATGATTCTCTATCACTATATCTGGCCGAGACATATTCTCTCATAGAAAGTTCCTATTCATCTTCCCGCCAATTGTTTTGTGGTGGAACTAATTCATTTTGTTGCTCCAGTCTCTGATTTTTGCGTGCTTGTTCAGCCATTCTTCTTATATTTCTTCTTAATTGGCAAGCAGTTCTTTCAATTTCAGGATCAAATTCCAAAAGCGGATTTGAACTCCTGGTGCGATGTCTGGAATTATCAGAAGATTCTAGGATTAGTTGTGATTAGATCTTCAATAGTACCTGCAACAACTAATTGTCAAAAAAATAATAAAAATAAAAATATATAGATATATATACACAAATATAATACATGCAGATAAAGAATCACAATTAATCAACAAAGATTTAACTTGTTGGCAATGACTATTTTCGTGATACAAAATGAGTATAAAATATGAAAAAAATTCAATATGAATCATTCGACTGAAATTAAATTTCATGTAGATCAGAATAGGAAATAATAAATTCTGGCCGAAATTCAACAAAAAAATATAACTTCAATGAATCCAAGAATAACAAATAACATTGAAATGTTTAAAAAAATTTAATCGCAAGTTACTTGTCCAAACATTTCAGAAAACCATCCGACAAAATTTCCAAACGATAGAGTCATCAAACCACATCCGAAAATAATTATATTCAATTTCTTAACTGTCGGATATAAAACTCGATAAGGCGTAAAATGAAATTCTATAAACGATTGGGGCCAAACCGAAACCTGAGATTAAAACGGCGAAAAATAATGAATCATTATGGTCGAGAAGGAATAAAATTCATATCGAGCATACACCAATGTGAATTAAGTCGAAATATGATCCAAATAGGACGTAAAGACTAAACCACAAATAAACTGGCCGAAACAAGGTCAAATAATCATTGTATGGTGGCATAAAAATAAAGGTTCAGAAAATAAAAAACATGTCGGCCGCAAAACAAAAGTTTAGAAATCAGAAGATTTTGAGCACAACAGAAAGATGATTTTGACAAAAGAAGGCGCAAATAATCGGGTGTAACCGACAAAATTACGATCGTTCCATAAGTCGTAAATCACGATTTTTCCAGTATTGGCCGAAAGTCAAACTTTAGTTCAAAAAGAATTAATAATCCCGTGACCTTGATCTGCAAAAAGAAATATAAATTATTTACACAAATAAAAATAATTAAAATAAATAGCACAATCATACATATTTACAGAAAAGAAAGAATTACAAAATAATTATTTACAAAAAAAGTTATGTACAGAAAATTATTTACAAATTATTTACATCTCCTAGTAATTCATAAAAATAAGAAATTAATTAATAAAATATTTCCCGGCAACTGCGCAAAAAACTTGATGCGTAAAATGATGTAACAAAATAAAATCGCTAGCAAGTGCACTAGTCGCTCAAGTAATATAATAATAGGAGTAAGAGTGTCGAACTCACGAGGAATATTCTTAATTCAATATCTGAATTTATAAATTAATAAGAGAGAAAAAACATAGATTTTGAAAATGGGTTTTGTAATTATAAAATAAAATAAAGAAAATAAGATAATGATAAGATAAGATAATGGTGTTGAAGTTAAGCCTTAGGATGAAAATATATCAGGATAAATATTTGAACCATAAAAGATAGATTTAAACTTTAAAGATGGATGATAGTCTCCTTAAAATAATCTAACATGATTAACTTGTGGTCTCCACAACTAGTATCCCTCAACTTAATGCAGAACTATCTTAAAAGTCTCCACAACTGGCATCCCATCAATCATATTAATATTAAGACGGAGTTAATTAGATTCCCTAGACTATTAATCACTACACAAACTGCTATAGATTAATAGACCACACAAACTTGATTCTCCATACATTAGTTATCAAATTTATGTCAATTATTAATTTCAAATAAAAACAATTAAAATTAGTATCATGAATTCTGAAATTAAACACTCCACAAACTGGTATAGCCTAATTCAAAAATTCATTAACTAACATAAAAGCATTAAGCACAATTAATAATTGATCAGAAAAGATTAAAACAAATAAAATAGGATCCAAACTATTTTCCTTCAATTAATAATCTCCTAGAATAAAAATCTAAAAGACATGGAGTTCTTCCTAGAAATATTGGAGAGATAATAAAAATACAAATGATAAAAATCGAAAGAATTACACCCAAAACAGAGATCTCGAATTTGGGCAGACAGTCGGGCAGCCTCTCGAACTTGATCAGAGTTGCGATCAACCTCCAATCGTCGCACCTTCTCTCCTTTTGGTCGTAGCTTGCAGACTCTCGACTCGCCGTAGAAGAAAACCACACTTCAAAGCACGAGTTAGGACGATAGCTTCCTCTCTATTTATAGGTGCGAGGGGTCTTCATGCAGATCACGGTCGATAAAATCATACGGCCAACTTTAAATTCGACTAGAGATAGAACTTGGTTAATGATAGAAAGTTATTTGTTTTGCACCATATAATAAGCTTTTCTTGATAATTCTCGGCCACCAAACATTTTGCGCCCAATGATTAGAGTTCTCGGCCGCCAAGCTAAATTGTTGGTTAAGGATAAAACTTCATGGTTTGATTTTGTGGCCAATAAACTTGATGGATGATGTATTTCGCGCCCCATAATCAAAGCTTCTCAATGCTTTATCGCCCAATGATACATGTTCATCTCCATTACGGCTGAATTTTTACGGCCGATGGTCTTGATTGGTGATGATGTTTTGCCCCCGAGATAAAACTTCTTATTTGTATCTCGGTCGATAATCCTCAAATAATCATATACTCGGCTTTTCCTGCAAAATAATTATTAGAATTTAATTAATCCATCCACAATCAAAATATTCAGAGAATTAATAATTAAAATCGATAAATCCAAAATTATGACTAAAAATGTTCTAAAATGATGCATTCCATGATCAAATTATAGAAATACTAATTAAAATAATATACTAAAATATGTTATATTTTGCATGCATCAATAATCATGATTGGTCAAGGCAGAAACATATAGTACTCAGATTAAAAATCATAAATCAGTAGGACAAGAAATCAAAGAATTCGGATTGCTATAATCCTGGCTGGGCAGAAGATGACCCGGGCCGGGTTCATAGCCTTGACCCGGGCAGAGTGTGATCGATGCTCGGGTCAGGATCATGAACATTGTTACATGATGTCGGTTAGAAGTAGAACAAACTCGGGCCGGGTTCAGAGGAACCCGAGTCGGGTAGTAAAAATGTCGAGAGGTTCGTGGGCTTTGTCGTGCACTAATCCAGAGCGGGTTCAAGGTGACCTAGGCCGGGTTCTGTGCACGTGGCTGTGAAGAAAAATGTTCACGGTGGATTTCGATATGAACCCGGACCGAATTCCAGTGAACCCGGGCCGGGTTCTCTAATGTTCAAAAAGTTGAGAAGTTATTAAATCATGGAATTGTATTAACCTAAAGCATTCTATGTAAATATCAAAAGGACTAACATGCAGATTAACTACCAATCACACCGGGTTCTCTAATGTTCAGAAACTTGAGAAGTTATTAAATCATGGAATTGTATTAACCTAAAGCATTCTATGTGAATATCAAAAGGACTAACATGCAGATTAACTACCAATCACACAATAGAAATCATGGCAAAAAGAACACAATAGAAATCAAGTTCAACAATAAATCAAGAAAAATAGAATCTTCTTCTTTATGCCTCTCTCTTCATATTATTCATGCTTTGAACATGATCAGGTCAAATCAGAGGGTAGGTTATATTTATCTAAGTTATGCTAGGTGATTTCGATTCACCCACCTCTGTTCACGATTAATCTGTTCTTCGAATCGTCAAAAAATCTACCGCTCGTGTCCTCTCTGTTCTCCATCTTCTTGGCATTGGCCTCCTACCGTCCAGCCAAGAACGATCAGCAACTCATGTGGATCATGATGCCGAAAGGTGTGTATGAGAGAGGAGGAAGGATTTCTGGATGAACTTGAACCTATGGAGAGAATGGAGTTGTCAGACGCCCTAAGCAAGAATCACGAGAGATTCTTGTGAGGTTGAGATATAGGCTTAAAGAAGAATTTACTTTATCTAATAATTGTTCCACTCTTGATTAAATTTGATATAACCTCTATTAATTTAAAATTTTATCTCCCCATAAGGCTGTTTTTTTTATTCAGATTGGTTTCTCTTTTTTTTTAATCTTGTATTGGTTGTTACAATGGGTGACGGTGGACAGGCGACAAATGAGGGGGCAGCAGCTGCGATGAGGGACACCTGGACGACGAGGTCGTAAGGGCCATGATGTGGGTGGAAGGAGAGCAGAAAGTGTGAGATCGTGAGGACGACCACGGCAAGGGAGAAGAACACCTGGTCATATGCTATGGTAATCTCTTCTCTATTACTTTCTTATAATTTTTTAAAAAAATCCTTTAGCAAACATTTATTATTTTCTTATCTATCTTCTTCCTCCAATCGAGTCATTGTAGAAGTTTGACGAGAGGACACATTAACAACTGATGAGATTATTTACATGGTCATTATATCGGACACCCACAAAGCCTGTGGTACTCTTTTATATATTTGTTTTAATATTCATATAAAATAACATTTATATGTTGATCGGCTCAAACTTATGGTACTGGATAGGATATGTGGTTCGTTCAACTCCTCAACAATTTTGTTTTAATCATTTCGAATCGAATAAAATTGCGCTTCTCGTAATCCATTCATATCATATCACATATGTTTTTAAAATGTGCAATCATTCAATCATTTAAATATACTTTTCATAATTACATTTCTCAAAATCAATTCATAACATATCCAAAACATATTCAATACATATAATAATCAACGTCACATCGATTTTAAAAGAGGCGAATACATAAAATAGGAGGAACCAACTTATCTGACATGCGTGATATCAAAAGACTTTTTCTTTTTTCTTTTTGATGCATTGTATTTGTAACAATAAAATTTGCTAGCAAGTGCACTAGTCGCTCAAGTAATATAGTAAAAAGGAGTAAGAGTGTCGAACCCACGAGGAATATTATTAATTCAATATCTGGATTTATAAATTAATAAGAGAGGAAAAACATGAATTTTTGGAAAGAAGTTTTATGAAATAAAATAAAGAAAAATAAGATAATGATAAGATAATGGTGTTGAAGTTAGGCCTTAGGATGAAAATAGATCAGGATAAATATTTGAACCATAAAAGATAAATTTAATCTTTAAAGATGGATTAGAGTCTCCCTAAAGTAATCTACCATGATTAACTTGTGGTCTCCACGACTGGCATCCCTCAATTTAATCATATAGAACTATCTTAATTTAATAAGAATTGAAGTCTCCACGACTGGTACCCCCAAAATTATATTAAAATTAAGATGCATTAAATTGAATTCTCTAGACTATTAATCACTCCACAAACTGGTATAGATTAATAGACCACACAAACTTGATTCTCCACACACTAGTTATCAAATTTATGTCAATTATTAATTCCAAATAAAATCAATTATAATTAGTATAATAAATTCTGAAATTAAACACTCCACAAACTGGTATAGCCTAATTCGGAAATTTAATTAACTAATATAAAAGCATTAAGCACAATTAATAATTGATCAGAAAAGATTAAAACAAATAAAATGGGGTCCAAACATTTCCCTTCAATTAATAATCTCCTAAAATAATAATCCTAAAAACATGGAGTTCATCCTAGAAATTCTGGAGAGAAAATAACAAAATAACAATAATAATCGAAAGAATTACACCCAAAATAGAAGTAGAGCTCTCGAATTGGGCAGACAGTCGGGCAGCCTCTCGGACTTGATCAGGGTCGCGAGCAACTTCCAGCCGTCGCACCTCTCTCCTCTTGGTCGTAGCCTGCAGAGCTCATGACTCGCCATGGAAGAAACCTGAACTTCAGAGCACGAATTGAAACGATGGATTCTTCACGTATTTATAGGGTGCGGACGGCCTTCAATTTGATCTCGGCCGTAACATCGTACGGTTGACTTTAAAATTATGAGATAAACTTTGCCAAAGATAAATCTCTTTTATCATTACGCCCAAAGATAAATCTTTCTTATCTTTTTACGCCCAAAGAGTCTCGGCCGTAAGGAAATTATTTTATCTTTACTCCTTTCCATTACTCCCAAAAGATACAAATCATTTTATCTTTACGCCCAAACAATTTTATCTTTACACCTTCGTATATCGGCCAAAACGGATGATTTCAATTGCCATTACTCCCTCCAAATCTCGGCCGTAAGGAATGAACTTATCTTGTTACGCCCAAAAAATTGATTGTTACACCTTCATCTTCATGCCATTACGCCCTCCAAATTTCGGCCGTAACATCTTTATCTTCATGCCATTACGCCCAAAAGATAAAATCATTTATCTTTACTCCTTCAAATCTTAGCCGTAACAAAGAATTAAATCTTGTTACTCCTTTTGAATCTCGGCCGTAACGACTTGGGTGCAAAGCCAAATCTCGGCCGTAAGGAATTTCTTTGAATTTCGGCCGAGATTTAAATTTTCCTGCAAATAATTATCAAAATATAGTTAATCCATCCTATTCAGCGATTTTAATAATTAAAATTGATAAATCCGGAATTATGATTAAAAGTGACTAAAAATGATGCATGCCATGATCAAAATATAGAAAATTTAATTAAAATAATTAACTAAAATATGTTGTATTTTGCATGCATCAAACTCCCCCAAGCTTAAAGTCTTGCTTGTCCTCAAGCAAAAATTCAAAGCAAGGCTCAAGAAAGTTCCATCGTAGCCTCCACATTGTCAACTGATTAATTTTCTCACACAATTCATCTGCACACCTTCTACTCAGCATCTTATCATTTTCCATGTACTTAGCTTCATAGATGTTCTGAATGCTACACAAATTTAAACAATCTCAAATTCAGCCTTGTAAAAAATAAATTGTCTATCAAATAATAGCATTAATATTGAACACATAAGTACTAATTGAGCTTAAAACTTTTTCTTTTTCTTTTCAATTTTCAGCTTTATTTTCAATCATTTAAAAGTTCTAATCTTCAAGCAGGATTGCACAAGGAAGTCCATGTAGCGGGCTTTAGACTGATGACTCCCAAACCAGATGACCTTGGGGCACCAGGTGATAAAGCACCCCTCGAGTTTACTTGCCCGAACAACCAAGGTTGTGAATGAAGAGTTCGAACTTAGCCATGGTTCAGTACTCCTGTGCTTCTCCATATTCCACAAGATGGTCCATGTAGCAGGTTTTCGATCGACGGATCCCAGAGCAGTTGCCCTTAGGTCGCCAGGCATGAACCCCTACGGATCTAATTACCCGAACACACCTTGGTTCCGGATAACACTTTTGTACCTACACATAACTTTATTCAACTTTTTTTTTTTAGCATAATTATTTGTTGGGGTTTAACTAACCCTTCTTTTCTTATTCACTTTCAATTTTTATAAGCTCAAAAAGTACTTGATATGATCAATAAGAAGGCTACTACTAATCAAGACTTAAAAGAAATAAAAAGGCATGAATATGATTTTGTCGTCTAGTCATTCATAATTCTACTTAGCATAGGCACATAGTCCATAAGTTTGATACTAAAATAGCAAGTGATAAGAAAGAAAAGCATTCAAATTTCATCAATTAACGACATGTCTTTGAACTTCTACTAAAAGATAATTAAAACAATAAGACAAGAGTTTGTTAGATGGTAGCAAAAATAAATGCATGCAATGGTATTTTTTTGAAAATTTTCAAAATTTTCATATATTATTATTTTTTTTTTTTGGATTTTTTTATAAATAGATGCAAACATAAGCAAATAAACAGAAAGAAACATGCAATGCGTGAAATGCAAACTCCCCCAAGCTTAAACTAGACACTGTCCTCAGTGTTAAGCCAGCAAGGGAAAGTGATACATACTCAATAAAAAGGAAAAACGAAAATAAAGAAAAGGGAAAAAAATACAACCGGATTTATTGTCGGTGGAGAGATGCTCGGCATGATGAAGGTGTCGGCCGCAAATGGTGTCGGTGAGAGGAGATCTTGGCCGTAAAAGCTTGGCCGCAAAATTTTGTTGATGAAGATCTCAGCCGTGCAATCTCGGCCGTAAGAAACTGGCCGTAATGGTGAAACTTCGGCCGTAAGGAGTTGGTTCGGCCGTAACGAATAGGTGGTGGCACTTTGGGCGTAAGGAAGTGGCGGTGACAGTGTCGGTTCTTCGGCCGTAAAACGAAATCGGCGTGGAAGCTTGGCCGTAACGCACAGGGCGTAATGGTGTTGAGGCTCCGGAACTTCGGCCGTAATGCACAGTAGGGTTGCAACTTCGGCCGTAAGGAGTACAGGTGGCATGGAACTTTGGGCATAAGGATCGACGGTTTTGAGACTTCGGCCGTAAGGAACAGAGGCTCGGCCGTAATGGCTTTTCGTTCGTCCGTAAGTCGATGAAGAACCTCGGCTTTCCAACGTGAAGGGTCATGTCGTAAGAGCTTGACCGATTGTCCGAGGTCTCTCCTTCCGCAGATGACTCAACAAAATAAAACTATTACCACAAAATCTGAAATAAATAAAAAGGATAAAAATAGTTCTGATTTATAGTCGTCAGCTTGACTTAGTTCTGATGAAAATTTCACACATCATAAAGAGTGATAATAAGTGCCACCATGATAAAGTTTCAATCTATGTCCATTCACTTTGAGTCTTTGTTTTTTGTCTAATGATTCAATCTCAAAAGTTCCATAGGGTGAACAATTAATTATAACATAAGGTCCGGTCCATCTTGATTTAAGTTTTCCAGGAAATAATCTGAGTTTGCTATTATAAAGAAGTACTTGTTGACCAGGTAAAAATTCTTTATGTTTGATATGCAGGTCATGTAAATTTTTTGTGCGTTCTTTATATAGCTTACTGTTTTCGTATGCATATTGTCTAAATTCATCAAGCTCATTTAATTGTAATAACCTTTCAGATTGTGATGATTTTAGATTCATATTTAAAAATTTTATTGCCCAATAAGCCTTGTGTTCTAGTTCTACAGGAAGGTGACATGCTTTTCCAAAAACTAATTTATAAGGAGAAGTACCTATGGGTGTTTTAAAAGCAGTCCTATATGCCCAGAGTGCATCATCTAATTTCAAAGACCAGTCTTTCCTAGATGAATTTACAGTTTTCTCTAGAATTCTTTTTATCTCTCTATTTGAAATTTCCACTTGTCCACAAGATTGGGCATGATATGGTGTACTCAAAAAATGTTTGACTCCAAATCTATTAAGAAGAGTTGACATTATTTTATTGCAGAAATGTGTTCCATTGTCACTTATGATAGTCCTAGGTGTTCCAAATCGAGTAAAAATATTTTTTCTTAGAAAGTTGGCAACTACCTTGGCCTCATTTGTTGGTGTGGCTACTGCTTCTACCCATTTGGAAACATAATCAACCGCCACTAAGATGTATTGGTTGTTAAAGGATTTAGGGAATGGTCCCATAAAGTTGATGCCCCAAACATCAAAAATATCGCACTGTAAAATATTTGTGAGAGGCATTTCATCTCGACGAGAAATATTACCTGTCCTTTGACATTTGTCACAATACTTACAGTAGTTTCTTGCATCTCTGTAAATGGTTGGCCAATATAGTCCACATTCAAGTACTTTAGCTGCTGTTCGATTGGGTCCAAAGTGACCTCCAGCTTGTCCATCGTGGCAATGACTTAGGATATTATCAATCTCATCTTCGTGAACACATCTTCGAACTATTTGATCTGCACATAATCGAAAAAGGTAAGGATCTTCCCAGTGATAATTCTTAACATCAGATAAGAATTTCCTTTTTTGATGAGTGGTCATGCCCTTTGGAATGTAATGTCCTGCAAGGTAATTAGCAAAATCAGCGAACCATGGTGTAGTGTCATAGATTTGAAGAATTGTAGAGATAGAAAAAAGTTTCTCGTCTGGGAATTCTTCAAGTATGTCTGTGACTTCTCTTGGAGATGGCTCCAAACGAGATAGGTGATCAGCTAATAAGTTCTCAGTCCCTTTTTTATCTTTTACTTCCACATCGAACTCTTGCAAAAGTAGTATCCATCGGATCAGTCTAGGTTTGGCATCTTGTTTGCTCATCAAGTGCTTGATGGCTGCATGATCTGTGTATATAATAATTTTTGAACAAATTAGATATGATCTAAATTTGTCAAAAGCAAAAATAATAGCAAGAAACTCCTTCTCTGTTGTTGCATAATTTAGTTGGGCAGCATTCAATGTTCGGCTTGCATAATATATGATATGAAATGTTTTATCCTTTTTTTGCCCCAACACAGCTCCAATAGCACCATCACTCGCGTCACACATCAGCTCGAATGGTAGAGACCAGTCTGGTGCAACAACAACAGGTGCAGAAATTAACATTTCCTTTAATAAATTAAAGGCAGCAAGACAATCTGAATTAAAATCAAATTTTGTGTCCTTAGCAAGAAGATTAGTTAAGGGTTTAGCCATTTTTGAAAAATCTTTGATAAAACGGCGATAAAATCCTGCGTGCCCAAGGAAGCTTCGAATGCCCTTCACATTGGTTGGAGGGGGTAGATTTGCAATAACATCAATCTTGGCCTTATCCACTTCAATTCCAATTGCTGAGATTTTATGGCCAAGCACTATACCCTCCTTAACCATGAAATGACATTTTTCCCAGTTAAGGACCAAATTCGTTTCTTCACATCGCTGCAAAACTAGAGATAAGTTATCCAAACAATTATTAAAAGAGCTACCGAATAGTGTAAAATCATCCATGAAGACTTCGAGTATTTTCTCATTCATGTCTGCAAAAATGGACATCATGCATCTCTGAAATGTTGCTGGAGCGTTGCATAGGCCAAATGGCATTCTTCTATAGGCAAACGTTCCATATGGACATGTGAACGTTGTCTTTTCTTGATCCTCAGGTGCTACTGCTATTTGATTGTATCCAGAATAGCCATCTAGAAAACAATAATAGCTATGACCAGCAACACGCTCCAACATTTGGTCAATAAAAGGTAATGGAAAATGATCCTTGCGGGTAGCATCATTAAGCTTCCTATAGTCTATACAGACTCTCCAACCTGTAACTGTTCTTTGAGGTGCCAATTCATTATTTTTATTACTTACCACAGTGATTCCTCCTTTCTTAGGGACTACTTGCACAGGACTTATCCACGAACTATCAGAAATAGCATATATAATACCTGCATCAAGGAGTTTGATGACCTCCTTTTTCACAACTTCCCTTAAAGTTGGGTTGAGCCTTCTTTGATATTGAGCAATTGGCTTGACATTGTCCTCCATCAAGATCTTGTGCATGCAAATGATAGGAGAGATGCCCCTGATATCTGAGATCGACCAGGCAATTGCTCTTTTGTGTTGCCTCAATACTTCTAAAAGTTGGTTTTCCATATCACCTGTCAAATCAGCAGATATGATAACTGGGTAAGTGCCATTTTCAAGAAAAGCATATCTTAAATGAGGTGGAAGTTCTTTAAGTTCAAATTTTGGAGAATAATCCAATTTATCATTTTCCGCCTCGAGTGTCTCTGTTGTTATTGATGCATTATCGTCTTCCCCAATTTCTCTAGATTCCTCTATCATTTCCAAAGCTTCCTTAGCATATGGATCTGAGATAAAATCTGTAACAATATCATCAAAAACATCAATCGTGTCATTTTCTAAAGAATCAATGGCATAACAGGATGAGTAATCAAAAGGTTGTTTGAGAGAATTTTTTATATTGAAGGTGATGTCTTCATTGTTGACACGAAGTTTGAGCATCCCTTGTTGAACATCAATGAGTGCGTTTCCTGTCGCTAGGAATGGTCTCCCGAGGATGATGGGGGTTTTTTCATCTGCCTTCATATCCAGAACAATAAAATCTGCAGGAAAAACAAATTTATCAACCTTTACCAAAACATCTCTTAATATTCCTCGGGGTCTCTTGCATGAAGAATCTGTGAATTGAAGAGTCATGCTTGTTTCTTCAAGTTCTCCATAACCTAGCTGCACAAATATAGAATGTGGCATTAAACTAATACTAGCACCAAGATCACATAAAGCTTGTGCACAAAAGAATTTCCCTATAGTGCAAGGTATAGTGAAGGTTCCAGGATCTTTCATTTTTCTAGGTATATCTCGATCGTAAATGGCACTACACTCTGATGTCAACAATACTTTCTCAGTGTTTTCAAACCTTCTTCTTGAAGATAATATATCCTTCATGAATTTAGCATAGCTCGGCATCATTTGTAAAGCTTCATGAAAAGGAATGTTAATAGATAATTGCTTCAGAATATCAAGAAAGCGAGAAAATTGCTTATCTAACTGTTCTTTGCGAAATTTTTGTGGATAGGGTAGATCCTTTATGTCAGTTTCTTTTTTCTTCAGATTGATATCTTCAGTAGTCTGATCTTGTGTCTTTAATGCTTCAGTTTGATCAATTACTCTTAGCGGGGAATCTAATCTCAGACTTCTCAATTGTTTCCCACTTCTAAGAGTCACAGCTTTGGTCTCTTCTTTAGGATTTTTCTCTGTATTGCTTGGAAGAGTCCCTGGTGCACGTCCTGCCATCATATTGGCCATCTGTCCTATTTGCATTTCTAAATTCCTGATTGTAGCATCTTGATTATTTGCCCTTGTTTCCATCGTCTTTTGCATGGTTTGCATAGTGTCAATAACTCTTGCCATCATCTCTTCCATAGGATTAGTCGATTGTTGGACAGGAGCTTCTTGTTGCTTTCTCAAAAGTGTATAATTTTGTAGATGAGCTTGATTCTGAAATTTCTCAAAAACTTGCCCTTGATTTGACCTGTAAGGAAACTTCTGATTGTTCCTCCAACCATAGTCATTATTCCTGAAAAATGGATTGGAGACAAAGTTAGCATTTTCAATATGATCAGGATTAGAAATGTTACCTTGAGGACAATAATTGCTCGCATGTCCTCCTCCACAGTTATTGCACACCATGAATGACATCATCTGCTCAAATTTGTGATTAAGTGACTCCAGCTGAGTCACTACTTCAGAAGAATTTTTACTTTCTGTAGCATGCACATCATGAGTTCGGCGAGGTGGTCTCCTTTCTTGGCTTGACTTGAGTGCTACAGCTTCAATTATATCTTGTATCTCACTAGGACGTTTAGATCCTAGTACTGTCCCTCCCGCTGATTGATCGAGTTTGTCTTGATCTGCAGGTCGTAATCCATGGTAAAAATCTTCCATTACTTGCCATTTTGGAATTCTGTTGTCAGGAACTCTGGCCAGCAGTTCCTTATATCGTTCCCAGGCTTCATATAACGTCTCGTTATCGTCTTGAACAAATGCCCTCAGCTCCCTTCGATATTTGCCTGCCTTTTGTGGTGGACAATATTTTCCAACAAACTTTTCTACCAGCTCCAACCAAGAATGAATCGATCCTGCAGGCAAAGTTTTAAACCAAGTGGAAGCTTTGTCACGTAAAGATTGAGGAAATAATAATAAACGAATAACTTCAGAAGAAACATTATTATTTCTAAAGGTGCTCAGAGTAGCAAGAAATTTATCAAGGTGATCGTGAGGGTCTTCATGAAATCCTCCTCCAAATTGGGATGCTTGTATCATCCTCACGATTGCGGGATTTATCTCAAAATTATTTGCGTTAATATCAGGCAGCACGATGCATGATTCTCGATCACTGTATCTGGCCGAGACATATTCTCTCATAGAAAGTTCTACTTCATCTTCTCGCCGATTATTATATGGTGGAACCAGTTCATTCTGTTGCTCCAGTCTCTGATTGTCGCGTGCTTGTTCCGCCATTTTTCTTATATTTCTTCGTAATCGACGATAGGTTCTTTCAATCTCCGGATCAAATTCCAACAGTGGATTTGAACTTCTAGTGCGCTTATCAGAAGATTCCAGGATTGGTTGTGATTTAATTTTCAATTAGTACCTGCAACAACCAATTTTCAGTAAGATAATATATACAAGAAGAAAGAAATTCAGATAATAGGTCACGAAAAATGAGTTTTTACAAATAAAGTCTTTCGGCACGATAGAATTTGAAAATTCGTCATTAAAATTAATTTTCAGAAACTTTATTAAATTATTTTCAGAAATAATCAGAATTTATAATCAGAAATAATCAAAAATTATTTTCAGAGAAGAAATAAGATTAATATACTGAAAAGAAATAAGATTGATCGGCCGTAATACAGAAATAGATTTACGGCCGAAATTAGATTAGTAATTAATCCGAGGCTCGTTCGTCCATAAAAATATTGAAACAGTGTCAAAAGGATTCAACATGAAGGCGTAAAAAATTAGCATGGTGATGAATTATCTCGGCCGAAAAAAATTGAATGAAATGTTGCCAAATGAATCATTACGGCCGACAAAGATTATAGTTCATATCGGCCGTAAAACAATGAGAGGTAAAACATCAACACATATAAATCGGCCGAAAAGGAGTAAAATCCATGGATGATCCATTACGGCCGAGACAACTCAATCGCTTCGGCCAAAACAAAGTCAAATCAAAAGTTCAAACTATTATAATGTTACGGCCGAGAAAAAATCATAATTAAATTAGGGTCGGAAGATGGCGTAAAAAACAAATGTTCAGAAATCTTACGGCCGTAAAACTATGAGATTAATTCTCGGCCGTAAAAATGAAACATGAGATCATTTCGGCCGTAAATGAATTAAGCAATTCCTTACGGTCGTAAAATTTCTGAAATCAGATCAAATTCATATGAAAAGTTCAAACAAAAATGTTACGGCCGAGAATGAAAACTGATTCGAATAGGGCGTAAAAAATTTAAACCATCGATAAACCGGGCGTAACAAGTCAAATCAAAAAAACAACGTTCGGATAAAAATATTACGGCCGTAAAGGTTGAAAGTTTAGAATTCAGACATCATTCATTGCGAGGCCGTAAAATTAATAAAGCCGACACATTAAATTTAAAGTCGTAAATCCATAAGTCGACAGTGTAATTTGAAAAAAATCCAATCGGCGTCGGATTTTTAAACCGAAAGTAGATAAATAAAAAAAATTGTTGTGACCTTTATCTGCAAAAGAAAAAATGTCAGTTTATTCACAAAAATAATTAAAACAATTAATACATATGCACAGAGAATTATTTACAATTTATTTACATCTCCTAATAATTCATAAATATCAGAAATTAATTAATAAAATATTCCCCCGCAACGGCGCCAAAAACTTGATGCGTTGTATTTGTAACAATAAAATTTGCTAGCAAGTGCACTAGTCGCTCAAGTAATATAGTAAAAAGGAGTAAGAGTGTCGAACCCATGAGGAATATTATTAATTCAATATCTGGATTTATAAATTAATAAGAGAGGAAAAACATGAATTTTTGGAAAGAAGTTTTATGAAATAAAATAAAGAAAAATAAGATAATGATAAGATAATGGTGTTGAAGTTAGGCCTTAGGATGAAAATAGATCAGGATAAATATTTGAACCATAAAAGATAAATTTAATCTTTAAAGATGGATTAGAGTCTCCCTAAAGTAATCTACCATGATTAACTTGTGGTCTCCACGACTGGCATCCCTCAATTTAATCATATAGAACTATATTAATTTAATAAGAATTGAAGTCTCCACGACTGGTACCACCAAAATCATATTAAAATTAAGATGCATTAAATTGAATTCTCTAGACTATTAATCACTCCACAAACTGGTATAGATTAATAGACCACACAAACTTGATTCTCCACACACTAGTTATCAAATTTATGTCAATTATTAATTCCAAATAAAATCAATTATAATTAGTATAATAAATTCTAAAATTAAACACTCCACAAACTGGTATAGCCTAATTCGGAAATTTAATTAACTAATATAAAAGCATTAAGCACAATTAATAATTGATCAGAAAAGATTAAAACAAATAAAATGGGGTCCAAACATTTCCCTTCAATTAATAATCTCCTAAAATAATAATCCTAAAAACATGGAGTTCATCCTAGAAATTCTGGAGAGAAAATAACAAAATAACAAAAATAATCGAAAGAATTACACCCAAAATAGAAGTAGAGCTCTCGAATTGGGCAGACAGTCGGGCAGCCTCTCGGACTTGATCAGGGTCGCGATCAACTTCCAGCCGTCGCACCTCTCTCCTCTTGGTCGTAGCCTGCAGAGCTCACGACTCGCCGTGGAAGAAACCTGAACTTCAGAGCACGAATTGAAACGATGGATTCTTCACGTATTTATAGGGTGCGGACGGCCTTCAATTTGATCTCGGTCGTAACATCGTACGGTTGACTTTAAAATTATGAGATAAACTCGGCCAAAGATAAATCCCTTTTATCATTACGCCCAAAGATAAATCTTTCTTATCTTTTTACGCCCAAAGAGTCTCGGCCGTAAGGAAATTATTTTATCTTTACTCCTTTCCATTACTCCCAAAAGATACAAATCATTTTATCTTTACGCCCAAACAATTTTATCTTTACACCTTCGTATATCGGCCAAAACGGATGATTTCAATTGCCATTACTCCCTCCAAATCTCGGCCGTAAGGAATGAACTTATCTTGTTACGCCCAAAAAATTGATTGTTACACCTTCATCTTCATGCCATTACGCCCTCCAAATTTCGGCCGTAACATCTTTATCTTCATGCCATTACGCCCAAAAGATAAAATCATTTATCTTTACTCCTTCAAATCTTAGCCGTAACAAAGAATTAAATCTTGTTACTCCTTTTGAATCTCGGCCGTAACGACTTGGGTGCAAAGCCAAATCTCGGCCGTAAGGAATTTCTTTGAATTTCGGCCGAGATTTGAATTTTCCTGCAAATAATTATCAAAATATAGTTAATCCATCCTATTCAGCGATTTTAATAATTAAAATTGATAAATCCGGAATTATGATTAAAAGTGACTAAAAATAATGCATGCCATGATCAAAATATAGAAAATTTAATTAAAATAATTAACTAAAATATGTTGTATTTTGCATGCATCACTTTTCCCTTACTATTCTTCCAATCATATCACGTTCTTATCAATACGGTATGCATGCCAACATGTCCTACAGGGACAGAGCAATGATCAATGCTATATACTCCTAATATCTTCAGTTCTATAACTTAATTAATTGGTCAGTAAAAGTTTGAGTCTTTATTTTCAAAGGGTTGAATCCCAATAAAATCACCGTTCAGTTTAGGTTTCCTATTGGTTATGTGTTTGATAGAATGAGTGACGTTGACTATGTAATTTATATTAATTAGTACACAATTTCTTTTGTGGTACTTTCATTTTAACTAAACTTATTATTCATACAATTTCCCACGTTTATATCATTCCAGATCGAGAACACAAAATTTAATAAATATTACCTTGCCCTTGTCTAGACTCCATTCTGACACTCTCGGTGATGTTTAATTATACATCTATATCCTTCGGTACACTTATCCTTTTAAACTTATTTCAATTGGAGAGGATATTATATTAGTAGATCCTAAATTGTCAAATAATTATCTTAAATATCAGATTTAATAATTAATTTATAATATCGTATAAAAATTTCCTTAGAAAGAAGGAGAGCACCCTAAAGATGGTTAAATAACTTTTTCCTTATTCCAACTCTCAAAGAAACTACGCTCACCAATGGGTGTGCATGCTTAAAATTTCATAATTAAATTTTAAATATATATTTATTCCATGATTTCTAGTCCAGTCTACTAATTCTGTTCGCACAGCAAGGCATGTGCATATTACTCTACACATAACCTTTTAAGTACATACAACTCTAACATAATTAATTCTGTTTTTAGTGAAAGCTAAAATTATGAAGAATGTGATACAATTTTTTGTAATATTTGAATCAGTTAGCTAAACATTCCATTCATAGGATTTACTGATTTAGGATCAAAAAATGGGCTCCTCAACTTAATTTCATGTTTCAAATAATTAATCTAATTTTCCTACATGTCGATAAAGAGATTGAGCCATTTAATCTATACGGGTAGAAATTTAAATGATTAGAAAATTAAGGAGAGAATCGAGTGGATCAATCACGTATATAACTTGTAAATTTTCCATCACTTCCTTTTTGTTATATTCTTCCAATTATTTTCTTGTTTGGTTCGGCCAGCCTCGTAGTGAAACCCTTTCTTTTTTTACCTCCTTTCCTTCTATTTCCTCCAGCAACATCCATCTCTCTTTTCATATATATATATATATATATATATATATATATATATATATATATATATATATATATATATATATATATAACCAAACCAATTTTTGTGAGTTAAAAAAAGAATATTTTATTATTTTATTTTGAGAAATATGGACATTAATATTTTTATAATAAATAATTCCGAAAATAAAGGAAAATAGGGGAGAAGTTTAATTAATGATAAAAATGTATTATGGAATATTTAATTAAATTCGGATTTATTTAATTATTGAAATAAATCAGAATCGTTAAAAAAAGAGATTAATTAAAAAATTTAATTTAATTAATATCAGAAGTTATAGATGGATTGAAAATCAGTCCAATAAATAGATTTTTAGGGCCGGTCGTCAAAGGAGTTTTCGGCGGTAGAGGCGTGGTATTCGGATGACGACAAGGCATGATTGGGTGTGAAACGACTAAGCGTGAACGAAGTACGTAGGGGGATCCGTAGATTTTATTATTTGCACATTATTTGTTGGACGTTGAACTCTGGTCGCTTTGCGCCAACATAAGTTCTCATCGTTTTATGGCGGAAGAAAGAAAAAGAAAAAAAATAGAAAAGAAAAGACGCGAGATTACCGGAGAGAGATCAAAGCAAGTGTTTTAACACTAAGCAAAGAAAAGAGGTAGAAGGGGAATAGAAAAAAAAAAGGAAAAGAGGATGTCTCGTCGAATCATGAAGAAAGAGAAAATACAATAGCTTTCTGTCAAATAGGAACTCACATAGGTGGTGAGAGAGAAGGAAAATCAAAAGGATAACATTAAGGCGTAACGAAAAGAAAAATAGGAGAGAGAAGAAAATAAAATAAGGAGTATTAGATTTCTCTACAGCAAATCAAGTAGCAAGAAAAAAAAGAATAAAATATGGGAAAGAAATTTTAGACTTTGATTTATTCAAGAAGGAAGAATTCGTTAATCAAATGTTTTTTTAACTAGACAAGACATTGAATAGAAGGAAAGAAAAACCGAGGGTTATTTACTTGCAATTTTTAATTATTAGATTTTTATATTGATCTTGCTATTCATATTGTGATATATTGATTATATTATTATTGATCGGTCATCATACCTGATAATAGTATTATCTTATCAAATCAAATTGTCATTATATCTGATCATATTTTATTATCATATATGATCTTATCATTGATTATGATACTGATCCAGTAGTATTGGATTTTATTTCACCTAAATTAAATTATTAAAAAATAGATGTCTTAGGTAAATAAGATAAAAGTTGAAAGCTATTAGATTTTCATGTTCTCTGATTGTCTCCAAGTTCCCGGACCATATTATTATTGAATTGAATTGAATGGGGCAGATAGTGTACCTAAAGGTTTGAGGCGCCAACATCCTTTAGAGAAACTATGGTTGTCCTATGTTTAGTCATGATCCTCCGCCATTCACGAATAATTATTAGCGCTATATTGTTGAAGGCTTACCGTGGCACTGATCCCTCACTGGCCTATATGAAAGAGATATGGAGTTTTCCTTAATTGATCGAGCGCTCCTCATTGAATTGGATAACTCCAAACATTATAAATTGAATTGAATTGAATTCAAATTGAATCGAATTGAGTTGGATTAAAATCTAATTGAATTGAATAGATCATGGTCATTTGGATATTGGCGTTGATTGGCATTGCCTCTGCCCGTTGAATTGAATGGAATTGTTATTGACCAATGACCATTGATATTGAATTGAAAATTATTAAATCGAATAGTGCCATAGTGATCAGGAATCATTGATATCGTTAATTGTTAAATTAATATTGATCGGTCATTTGACCTTTTCCGGATCCTTTCTATTGATCTATGACTTGATTGTCCTATTGTTATATTGAATCATCTATCCAATTGATCAGACAATTATTAATTGTTATCTCTATTGATTGGTCTTTTGACCATAGCCTGATATAATTGCTCATATTGATTAATCATTATATTATTAATTGATTATTGTATTGATTGCTTAATTGACTCATCATTGATCGTATCTTATTTTCGATTGAGTATATTGATTATTTAGTAGACTCGTACTGAGTATTTTTATACTCATGGATATTTTTTTATACCTGGATCCGTGTAGGTGAGAGAGCTATAGATGATAGTCCTGCAGGTGGCTACGCTCAGTAATACACAGATGTTGCACATAGCATTAGATCGAGCTATTTAGTTTTATTATTTCCGCATTTATTATAATTGTGAACTCATGGATATTTTAGTATTTTGATTGTCATGGATTATTAGTTATTATTTTGAAAAAGTTTTCGGCATTTATGATTTATATTCCACACAGTAAATTTTATTCCGCAAAAATATTTTATGAAAGATTGAGTAGCTTTTCTGCGACGACTCTGAGTACATGAAAGTCACGTGAGTCTCGGGGCTTTACACAAGGTATCAGAGCCTAAGACGAGACACTTCTTAGCTGCCTCTAATAGATAGAATTAAGTTCATATGCAACTGTCACGAGAAACCACTGCAATCATCCAGTAGGGTCAAGTAAGTTTGTCATTACGATATTTATATTGAATTCTTTATTATTGAATTGTATTGTATTGTTTATTGTTGGGTGAGCATAAAGGTCACCCAAGTTGATGACCTCTCATCAATTTTATCATAGACCGAGAAGTAAATATCGATAATCCAATTTCCAAAGTGCACAGAAGGATGGCCAAACGACCCAAGGTCCACATGCAAATAATGAATGGGTCAATGAACACAAGGAGGGACGATCGAGGCATGGATCATCATCATATGAATGTCATTCAACGTATAGAGAATATAGAAATACTTAGAGTCATGATGCTCCTTAGGATGATCGAAAAGAGATTGTTAAGAGTTTTCTCAAATTATAGCCTCCTCAATTTGACGGGAAGGGCGACTTTGAGAAAGCCTATAGGTGGCTGGAAGAAAATGACCTAAAAATAGACTGCGATGAGAACTGCAAGATTATATGTGCTACAAGGCATTTGACATGTGATGCCAACCATTGGTGGAAAGCAACAAAGGCTAGCACATTATCTCGAAAGGACCTGATTCTCTAGAGTAAGTTTAAAAAATATTCAAAAATCGCTATTTACTTGTTTCCCAAAGAGCGAGGAAACAAAAGGAGTACCAAGACCTACAATAGAGTACCATGACGGTCAAGGACTACACGATCGAGTTCTTAAAGTTGGAGAAGTATGGTACTCGACAACAATCGGAGAGAAATCATGTTAGGCAATGGGTTAAAGGTCTCAAGCCAAGCCTCGGAGGAAGGGTAAAATGTTGTAACTATCATACCCTTGAAGTTGCGGAAGAGTTCGCTACCATACTTGAAAATGACGACTCAACAAATGCAACTCAACCGAATCAGGTGCATATTGATAATGACCAAAATCATATTTGGAGTAAAGATAGAAGACATGAAAGAAGAGAGAAGCGACACCAAAAAACTATAACCGAGGAAGGTCATATCCAACATGGAATGAGCCTCGATCATATAAAGAATCATGCAACCACGGCCACATTATGCATCTCAATGAATGCTATTGGGATACGGGAGCATGCCTAAATTGTGGCAAGATGGGTCACTTCGCAAGAGATTGCGATGAACCAAGGCGGGTCGAACCTCTGCAATAACAATAGGCATTCAACAATGGTGCAAACGCCTAAATGGATTGATATGTTAGGACACATGAGTTGAAACTTAATCAAGTCCAAATTGTAATGTTCACTTTAATTAGACTTTAGATATGTTATAGTATCCAAATAGCATGAGTTAAATGGAATGGATATAATTCATAGTTTACTTTTCATAAAAATGAAAGATCGACCGTTGAAAAGTAGAGTGTTTAATGGAAGCACTCATATGACAATATTTCTAAGGAGGTCATCGATTAGTTGGTGCTCATAATTTGTTGCAAAAAGTCGAGCATTTTAACTCAATAGCAAAAGTGATGACGCGCACACATAACGGTATGAACGAAGGACAACATCGAAGTATGTTGAAAAAAATTTTATAATATAGTCGTTACTACATTGGTTAACCCAAGATCGACGACATTCTAATGTATTTGTTGAGCCTAGAGGAACATGCAAAATATTTACAAATTGTACTGCAAACGTTAAGAGAAATAAGTATGCGTCAAAGTCTCGAAGTACAAATTTTGGCAAAATGTGATAATGTTCCTCAAAAATATCATCAGCATAGATGGAATATCAAAAGATGGATGCTATAACCAAATGAGTTCAACCAAAGGATGTGTTACAGATGAAAAAAAAAACTTCCTTAGACTTGCAAGTAGAGAGTCGCATCAGATTGCCACAATAGTGTCACCATGGACCAACCTCACTAAGAAGGACATAAAAAATTGAATGGCTAAGAAAGACTAAAATAGGTTATAGAAATTGGAGAAAATATTGACAACAATGTCTTTTCTGAAAATACCTTCAGGCCGAGGAGGTTATGTCACCACAACGATGCATACAACATCGACATAGCGTGCATCTTGATGCTACATAGGAAAATAGTTTCCTACGCATCAAGACAATTAAAAAAAGCTGATGCATGCAAAATATAATATATTTTAGATTATTATTTTAGTTAACTTTTTTGCAATTTAATCATGGCATGCATCATTTTAGATCACTTTTAGTCATAATTCCGAATTTATTAATTTTAATTATTAATTCTTTGAATATTTTAATTATGGATGGATTAATTAAATTTTAATAATTATTTTGTAGGAAAAAATGAGTATATGATTATATGGGGATTATCGGCTGAGATACAACTAAGGGTGCAAGTTTGTCGGCTGATACAAAATGATTATCGGCCGAGATACAAATAAGAACCTTTATCTTGCGGGGCAAAACGTTATCACCAATCAAGATTATCGGCCATAAAAGTCCAACCGTAATGGAGATGAAGATGTATCATTGGACGATAAAGCATTGAGAAGCTTTAATTAGGGGCGCAAAACACATCATGCATTGAGTTTATCGGCCGCAAATCAAACATGAATTTTTATCCTTAACCAACAATTTAGCTTTGCGGCCGAGAACTCTAATCATTGGGCAACTTTGTTGGCCGAGATTTAAAAGTTTAAAGTTTATCTCAAGGTTAAACTTGGCCGTATGATTTTATCGGTCGTAAAACCTTTATCATCAAAGAGGATAGAGTCGTAGTTTTATCTCATGAGATTAAATTCGACCGTGATCAAACTAAAGGTCATCCGCACCTATAAATACGTGAAGAAGTCATCGTCCCAATTGGTGCTCTGAAGTTCAGATTTCTTTCACAGTCGAGTCGTGAGCTCTGTAGGCTACGATCGAAAGGAGAGAGGTGCGACGGCTAGAAGTTGATCGCGACTCTGATCAAGTCCGAAAGTCTGCCCGATTGTCTGCCTGTGATCCGAAGCTTCGACTTTTGTTCTTGGTGTAATTCTTCCAATTATTATTTTTATTTTGTTATTATCTCTCAAGAATTTCTAGGATGAACTCCATATTTCTATTTATTTTATTTTAGGAGATTATTATTGAAGAGAAACTATTTGAACCCTATATTATTTATTTTAATCTTTTCTGATCAATTAGTTAATTGTGCTTAATGCTTTTGATTTAATTATTTGGATTTCTGAGTTGAGTAATTACCAGTTCGTGGACTACTTAATTTTAGAATTCATTAATTAAATTAATTGATTTTATATAAAATTAATAATTGACATAAATTTGATAGCTAGTGTGTGGAGAAACAAGTTTGTGTGGTCTATTTATGTATACCAGTTTGTTGAGTGATTAATAGTCTAGGGAATCTAATTTAATGCATCTTAATTTTAATATGATTTGATGGGATGCCAGTTTATGGAGACTTCAATTCTTATTAATTTAAGATAGTTTAATTTGCATACTTAGATTGAGGGGATGTTAGTTTGTGAAGACCGCAATTTAATCATGTCAAGTTAATAATTTAGGGGGACTCTAATCCATCATTAAAGATTAAATTTATCTTTTGTAGTTCAAATATTTATCCTAGTATATTTTCATCATAAAACCTAACTTCAACACCATTATCTTATCTTTATCTTATTTCCTTTATTTTTACAAAACCCTTTTTTCCAAAATCCATGTTTTTTCTTCTCTTATTAATTTATAAATTCAGATATTAGATTAATAATATTCCTCGTGGGTTCGACACTCTTACTCCTATTTACTATATTACTTGAGCGACTAGTGCACTTGCTAGCGATTTTATTTTGCTACATTATTTTACGCATCAAAAGTAAGAGAAGAATTACCCAACACTCGAAGTCTTCACCCTCAAGTGCTGATGACACAACGTTTAGGGTGAAGATCTTGAAATGTCCACAGACCACCAAAGTTGAGGTATACATTTTAGCAACAAGGTCTGATGAACACATGTCGAAAAAAAAAGAGATGAATCAATTATTGAAAGATTACGAGTTTGTCATTTACTACAAAGCAAAAATTAGTTAAAAATATCTTAAACAGAGAAAAAGATCACTTGCTCGTTTGGGGGTGAGCCGATGGAATGGTGCAAGAATTATAGCACATCTTGCATGCAGTCGGAATTAGTATAGAAGGTCGGCAAATGGAAGTAGAGCATAAGAGCTCACATAGTGCACTACAAGAGCTTAGAAATACTCAATAGCAATGGGAAAAGATAAGGATGTATGTCGTTAGATGACTTCAAAAAAAAGACTATGGTCACAATGTGATATGGGTATAATAGAGGATCAATATGTTAAGATAGCCAATGTCACACTCATTAGAGAAAGGTTAGTCCATCAGAAGCCTCATGAACATTCATTTTTTTAAGGAAGTTATCTGACTACATGGAGTACCGATATCCATTGTGTCGGATAAGAATCTATAGTGCATAGTCTAATTTTGATGGAGCATCTATATAGCAATTGGCATGTGATTGAACTTCTACGTCGCCTTCCATCACAGATGGATGAATAGCCTGAATGGACAATTCAGACCTTACAAAATATGTTCTGGACTTATGCATTGGACTGGAGTGATAGTTGAAATAATCAGCTCCCACTGACAGAGTTAGTATGTGGCAACAATCGCCACTTTGACATTAGGCATGGCATCTTCGCAGCCATGTATATATAGTAGATCATGTCGCTCACCTATCAGTTGGAGTAAGGTTCATGGACGATAGTTCTTGTAACAAAAGTAATGAAGCGACGAAGTCTGTCTCATCACGGAAAAGTTGAGAACAACATATAAGAGATGAATAGGAGGAATTGAATCGAAATGGAGGCATGACATATGTAGAACACATCATGAAGATGAAGATGCATGGAATTTAAAAACAAAAATTTGAGATGAGAAAATATTTCTCAAAATTGTTAGCTGGATGATGTAGTTTCGTTTACGCAAATTCGAGGACGAATTTATTTTTAAGGAGGTTATGATCTAACGACCTCAATTTTTGTGAGTTAAAAAAAGGAATATTTTATTATTTTAATTTGATAAATATGGATATTAATATTATTATAATAAATAATTCCGAAAATAAAGGAAAATGGGGGAGGAGCTTAATTAAGGATAAAAATGTATTATGGGATATTTAATTAAATTTGGAATTATTTAATTATTGAAATAAATCAGAATTGTTAAAAAAGAGATTAATTAAAAGATTAAATTTAATTAGGATCGGAAGTTATAGATGGATTGAAAATGAGTCCTATAAATTGATTCTTAGGGCCGACCGTCAAATGAGTTTTCTCTTTTTTGGTTCTCGGTGTCCGGTGGTAGAAACGTAATGTTCAGGTGACGACAATATGGAATTTGGTGTGGAACGGCTAAGCATGAATGAGGCACGTAGGGGGATCCTTAGATTTTATTATTTGCACATTATTTATTGGACGTTGAACTACGGTCGCTTTGCGCCAACATAAGTTCTCATCGTTTTAGGGCGGAAGAAAGAAAAAGAAAAAAAATATAGAAGAGAAAAGATGAGGGATTACGGGAGAGAGATCAAAGCAAGTGTTTTAACACTAAGCAAAGAAAAGAGGTAGAAGGGGAATAGAAAAAAAAGGAAAAGAGGATGTCTCGTCGAATCATGAAGAAAGAGAAAATCCAATAGCTTTCTGTCAAATAGGAACTCAGAGAGGTGGTGAGAGAGAAGGAAAACCAAAAGGATAATATTAAGGCGCAACGAAAAAAAAAAGGAGAGAGAAGAAAATAAAATAAGGAGTATTAGATTTCTCTACGGCAGAGAAATCAAGTAGCAAGAAAAAAAAGAATAAAATATGGGAAAGAAATTTTTTACTTTGATTTATTCAAGAAGGAAGAATTCGTTAATCCAATTTTTTTTAACTAGACAAAACATTGAATAGAAGGAAAGAAAAATCGAGGGTTATTTACTTGCAATTTTTAATTATTAGTTTTTTATATTGCTATTCATATTGTGATATATCGATTATATTATTATTGATCGGCCTTCATTAGTATATTTTAAATATGATATATTGATTGTATTTTTATTGATTGGTCCTGATTAAATTATCATCATACTTGATTGTATTATTATCATACTTGATAATAGTATTATCTTATCAAATCATATTGTCATCATATCTGATCATATTTTATTATCTTATCCGATCTTATCATTGAGTATGATACTAATTCAGTAGTCTTTCTGATTGAGTCTTGTTTCACCTAAATTAAATTATTAAAAGATAGACATCTTAGATAAACAAGATAAAAATTAAAAGTTGTTGTATCTTCGTATTCTCTGATTGTCTTCAAGTCCTCCGGTCATATTGTTATTAAATTAAATGGGGCAGATAGTGTACCTAAAGATTTTAGGTGCCATCATCCTTTAGAGAAGCTATGGCTGTCCTGTGTTTGGTCATGGTCCTCCATCATTAACGAATAATTGTTAGCGCTATATTGTTGGAGGCTTACCGTGGCACTGATCCCCCACTGGTCTATATGAAAGAGACATGGAGTTTTCCTTAATTGACCGAACGTTCTTCATTGAATTGGATAACTTCGAATATTATAAATTGAATTGAATTGAATTAAAATCGAATCGAATTGAGTTGGATTGAAATCGAATTGAATTGAATTGATCATGGTCATTTGGATATTGGCGTTGACTGGCATTGCCTCCTCCCATTGTATCGAATGGAATTATTATTGACCAATGACCATTGATATTGAATTAAAAATTGTTAAATCAAATAGTGCCATAGTGATCAGGCATCATTGATATCGTTAATTGTTAAATCAATATTGATCGATCATTTGACCTTTTGATATCATTAATTGTTAAATCTATCGGTCATTTGATATTTTCCTGGTCCTTCCTATTAATCTATGACTTGATTGTTCTATTGTTATATTGAATCATCAAACAATTATTAATTGTTATCGCTATTGATTGATCTTTTGATCATAGCCTAATATAATTGCTCATATTGATCAATCATTATATTGTTATTTGATTATTGTATTGATTGCTCAATTGACTCATCATTGATCGTATCTTATTTTCGATTGAGCATATTGATTGTTTAGTAGACTCTACGTACTGAGTATTTTTATACTCGTGGATATTTCCATGTACCTGGATCCGTGCAGGTGAGAGAGCTATAGATGATGGTCCTGCAGGTGGCTAAGTTCAGTGACAGACAAATGTTGCACATGATATTAGATCGAGCTATTTAGTTTTATTATTTCCGCATTTATTATAATTGTGAACTCATGGATATTTTAGTATTTTTATTGTCATGGATTATTAGTTATTATTTTAGAAAAGTTTTTGGCATTTATATTTTATATTTTGCAGTTAATAAATTTTATTTTGTAATAATATTTTATAAAAAATTGAGTAGCGTCTCTAGGATGACTCTGAGCACGTAAAAATTACGTGAATCTCGGAGCGTTACAATATTTTATATATATATATATATATATATATATATATATATATATATATATAAAGATCACAAATACCCACTCAATACGTGGGTTGTTAATATAGTTGTAAGATAAGACTTAAGTTGTGAGTGGGCTTTGGTGTGCGTGCCTCAAGCCACATAGTGTTGCAATGAAAGACCAAGATAATTTATTAGTTTAAAAGAGAATAAAATAAATAATGAATAGATTATTCTAACCAAATATTTCAATACAAGGTAATGCGTGAACTAGATAACAATAAATTATTTGTCGTGATAAGTCAATTAAATCATAGTTAACCCAAATTTCCTCTTAAATACAATGAACTGAATTTTAATCCTTAATTAAACTAATTGCTTGAAGAGAATTATGATATCACAATTACATCAAACATATATCAAAATAATAATTAACTTACTTAATTCATATTCAATCTAATTAACTCATTTATTATTATTCGGATATTACAATAGTTAACATGCATTTATATTAAAGAACACATAATTGAATCAAAGAATATATATATATATATATATATATATATATATATATATATATATATACAAAACGTCAATATGGATAGAACTATAAAAGCATAATTCTCATAATTATATATTATACAAAAAATTATGATTTAAAATCCAATAATTTACTCATTTACGGAAGCTATTTTTGTTTTGGTATATTAAAGCTTCAAAATTTTCAGCACAAAATTGAAACCTCACATTGAAGTGAGGAAAATAAGAAGAGACGATATTTAAATATATTCATATTTTTACTTTTCTCATCTTAAAATAATATAAATTAAGTTTTTCTACTCATACTTATGTTCTAGTAAGTTTTGTATCAAAATTTATGATGACATCTTTAGACAAAATATTTACTCATTTTACCATAACTCAATTGTATATTAAAAAATGTTCACTTTGATTATTATTATTAATAATAATAATAATAATAAATATGTAAAAAGTATTATATTTGTGCGAAGTGCGAATTTATTTCAAATATCAATTCACGAGATATTTCATTTGTAATTATTACTATCACAAAAAAAAATACTAGAACAATTTTAATAATTTAATTGATAACTTTTGCAAAATAGCTGTGATATAGCCTCAACCATCCAACCCAACCCCACCCTCTGCCTCCAAAATATCCATTATTTTATTAGCACAAAAAAGTTAAAAGATAAATATAAGAATAAAATTTATCCTAGAAAATGCAAGAAGTTCTCTCTCCAGGATGAGTCAACTTCTCAAGTATTATAAAAAATCAATTATATAGCATATTTTAATATATACATATAGAATAAATAGGAAACATGCCTAAAAATTTTAAATTGCACGTAATTGCAATCATTTATTTTAAAAATATCTTTAATTAAAATGTTATAATTGCGTGAAGCGCGATTGAGTTTATAAAGAGGATATTTTGCCTTAGAGCTACAAAAAGTTACTTCACATATTCACTAATTGTAAATAATAAAATAAGAGAGTTTGATTGCCCTCATTATAATAGTGATCGAATATCGTTGAAAAAATGAAAAAATATTCTGCTTGCAACCAAAAGAAAATTATTTTGAATTCGGAAGAGTGAGACGTTCAACCATCTCATTAAGAAAATCAATAACTCCAACTCTGAGGCTCCACCTACCTCTAATAATACCAAAAACATATGGGCCAAAGAATTAATTAGGACCGATTAAGGCCCTGTTCGGCCAGTGCAAGCAGGGTCTCATATCACATGAGACATGAAACACTTGTCACGTAAGGTGCTGTTTGGATGTTAAATTTTTAATTCGAGTCAAGATTTTGTAATCTATATGTACGAATGAATTATTCGTATCGTCAGCGGATTATCTGTAATCTATCGAAAGTGTAGAATATAAAAATCTAAAAAATAATCGCCCGATAAGATTAAACATTCATCGTGAACCGTGCATGACTTATCTGTTGTTAATCCTAATATAATAGTCATTTGGCTCTATTTCAATGAATATTTTCTTAATTCACCTCCTAATCCGTAATCAAACAATGCCTTAGAGTTTGGACAAAAATGCTTGGACGTCAAACGGGGCCTAAAAATTAAAATGACACGGCAAGCGTATTTGGAAGAGATCAATTAATTCAAAGATAAATTACGTCAAATGCTCTTCAATTTTGATATTTATTAGAGATGCTATTCAATTTCATTTTGTAACACGAATGCTCTCCATCTTATAATTTATTTCACGGAATGCCCTTCTGACCGGGAATACCTGATTTTCTGATCGATCCACTGACATGGCGATGTTCTCTCTCCGCCACACAAACTCCACATCAGCAAATTTTAGAAAATAAAAATATAAAATAATAAAATAAGAATATAATAAAAAAAATAAAAATGGGCGAGGCCCCTCCCCCTCTGCTCTTCGTCGGCGCGGATGAAGGAGGGCCATATGTGCGTCGCCACGCCGACAAGCTAAAGGAGGGGGGAGGGGGGCAACCCCCCTAGGATTTCATCCCCTTGAACTCTGGTGAGAAGGGTCGACGCGTCAGAGAAGGAGGGTCGCCCCGTCCGGCGACGTGACATTGTTTATTTTTTTAATATTATCACATCATTGCCCTACAGAGAGAAGAGAAAACATCGTGTCAGTGTCACATCAACTTCGTGATCGGGAGATGGCCGATCACAGGTAAAAAGGGTATCGAAGGAAACGAGTTAAAAGATGCATTCGTGTTACAGAATAAAGTTGGACGGTATAACTGAAAAAGTGGGTAAAGTTGGAGGGCATTTGATATAATATGTTTACTGACTTTGTGCTATCTAATTAGGATGTTTCCCTTTTCGTTTATACAGAGAATAAGAGAAAATATCCATAATACTGGAAATTTCAGCTAAATTAAGAAGAATAAGCCGTTTTCATAATTCCTCTTAATTATCAGTTCGGACTTGAATTTGTATATATTTGGTTATCTTCTGCTTCCATAAGCAGTTATAAACTACGGAACACAATCCCACTTCCCACAATGTCAACAATAACCTTTAATATTTATTACTTGTTAAATATATAAATATATAGCATGCAATTATAGTCTATTTTTTTGTGCATAATGTGGTTTCACATATTTATTAAAACATTTTAAAATTAGTTCTAAATGCAATAAGTAACATTTAACATTTTGAAATCTACTTCTTGTACCTTTTAGACTGTAATTAAATTTAAATATTACGTGGGCTTCGTAGCTTTATTCCACAAGAGTCCCGACCGACGCCACCACCACCCCACTATGAAATACTTAATTGGACGCATTTAGTTTTAGATACAAACATGGACGGAAAACCCCACCGAAATTGTTTAATTATATTTAAAGTGTAATATACATGTTATGTCAATTAGAAAAGTTAACATGTGACGTGTCCCTTAATTTGTGTATTGACTCCGTCCTTGAAAACGAAATATTTAAGTCAAAATTAAATTTTAATATTCTCACCTTCTCGTCTTATTCTCATTTCTTCCTAACTTGTAAACATCACAGGGCCTGTTCAATCTTTCGTCAAGATTAACTGCTGAGTTTAGGAGGTAAGAAAAAATCCAGAAACACAAAAAATTTATTCGGACAATTGCATTGCAATTTGCAGCATCCAAGTGGATTCAATTGCTTTCCTCATGCACTTATCATACAATTGGTCCCACACCATTCGCCCTTGCAGAGTACGTGAATGACTTTTCTTTTCATTACGAAAGTTTTATACTGTTTTTTTTTTCTCATATTGAAATTTCGGTTAAATGATAATATTTTTTTCATATTTTATATTTCTAATGTAATTTCATTGTTTTTTTATGATAATTATTTTACTGATTAATATCACTTTTTATACTTATTGGTCACTTTTTGAATTTTAGAATTGACAAAAAATTATAAAAAAAAACAGTTAACAATACCTTAAATATATTATGATTTTATTTTTTTAAGAAAAAAGTATAATATAATCTTTGAGATCTCTTGAAACACCCAGACGACAAGCAAGCAAGGCTCCATGACGACTGACGTTTTGCCTCCGTGACTTATCTCCAACTTCGTTATTCGCTGGTTCCAATGGCCAGCAAAACCATTGAAGCAAGCAAGGCTACATGACGATTGACTTTTTGACTCCATGACTTATCTCTTTTTCTTCACGTTTTGGCATACATTCGTTTTGCAGAGATCCTCGCAACTTTCATGTTTTGAGAGGTCCTCCAACTTCGTTATTCGCCATCCCAAACGATTGAATTTCGATACGTTGATCTCCTCCCCGTCGCCGAACATGTCGATCGCCTTATATATCTGCGCGCGCATCTTCGTCGTCGTCTGCGTAGATGTCCCCTGCCGATCGAGTACGATCCTACGTACAGTTCCCGGTTTGATTCTCTCTCTCTTTTGAGTCGGGTTCTTGTGAAGGTGCTTCTTCTCATGCAAGCATGGTAGCCTTTCCTTCCACGAGGACTAGATGATACTTCTTTTCTTGTTTTCTGCATCTCCCTGAATTATTTTGAAGGGTATTTTTTGTTTTTCTGCATCTCCTTAACGTATAAGATCTCTCAACGATTCAATTCTTAGTCCCTCCTAGATATATACCCATAATCCTTGGATTATAAATGATAATTCAAAAAATTCAAGCGATTAATTAAGAATATGCTTCGCCCCCCAAGAATATGCCAAATTATATTGCACATAAGATAGGATGGTAGAAGGTACTCCTGGCTAGTCGAATTCTTCTAGCAACTAGTTTGCTCAAGTGAAATTGAAAATAAGAGTTGTACTTTTTTTCTATTAGCATTCAGTTCCTACTTTAATTTTATTTTAATACTTAATTTAAATGCTACTTTTTTATTTGGTGTTTTCCAATTTACTTATATCTAATTTTAACATAGTATTAGAATTAGAGCCCTGAGTTCAAATTTTATTAAGATTTTGTTAAAAAATTTATTTTCCTCCTTTTGTTGCTCCTATGGTGGATTGTGAGAGAGAGTGTTAAAAATATAAAATTATTGATGTTACTATTTCTAATAATTTAAGCTTTTATAAAAATTGATCAGCAAACAAGAGAGTCCCAATTATTTTCATTTATCTTCGTGATTTGTTTCTAAACTCACATTGAGCTGAAAAAACTCAACCATGATTTACTATCAAAGTTTTCTACAATTGAGTGTTATATGTTCTATTAACTTTTCTTTAATTTCATTCATTTAGTTACATTTTTACCGTTTAATTAGGGAAAATATAAAATAAAATCAAAAAGTTTAGTACGTGTAAGAAGTATTTAAGAAACTGAAGAAACATCAAAGTCCATTTTGAAAACATGCTACTATGTTGTTTCCCACTAAGTTCTCAATAATGATCTGAGATTTTAAGTACTGAAGAAAAAATGTAACTGTATAAACAAAAGAATAAAAAAAGTTGCCTGTGGCGATGTGACAAACTTTGATAGTTTAGCGCAGGAAGTAATTGAATACATTTTTTAATCTAAGAATAAATATGAAAATAGTTTAGGAGGCCTTTTTTACTCTCTTAATTTCTTCTTTATGTAGGGCCAAAACTCCCTTTTGTTCCCTCAGGCTTCGATGATAGAGCAGCTAGGAACTACAAAATTGCAAGGTATTTATTTACGACATCATTATTTTCACTTCAAAACATAATATTATTACTGTACACTCTTCTGAGATAAAATAAAGTGACAATAATATATTTTGAAGTGATAATAATGATGCTCTTTATTTAAAATCATGTTATTGCCCTTCTCCTATGCATATGGTTGCAAATGCTTTATCATTGAGGCATAAACAAGAAAGAAAAAAAATCAAAGAGATATCAGTTCAGTTCTCCACATTGTATAAGAAAAATTACACCTAACAAGAACGAAAGTTTTGTTCATCGAAGATCAAACTTTGTTTGTCTTAGGGTCAAACCATGGAAAAAAAAAATGAATATATAGCATCCTCAGTTCAGGTCTCCCGTCTCCGAAGGAAATCATAGCAAAACTTGTTTTGTTTTCTACACTTCAACTTTGATGATAATATTCTTCATAGTCATCTCCTCCACTTTAGTACCGCATTCATCACGATGTCCATTTGTCTCCCCGGCCTCCATCTCCTTGCCAAGCGCTCCTTCGTTGGCATGCGATCACTCCAAGTCGACAGTGCTTCCATCAGTTTCGTCGCCCACCACTGAGTCAGGAATAGGAAGTGTTCCCTCCACGTCCTCAATGCTCGTTTGATCCACCAGACGGTCCTCCTCTTCATCTAACGGAGTCACCGTGTCTGCAATGGTAGCATCCTCCCCGCCGTCATGTTCAAGGAAACCTTCTACATGTTGTTCAATCTGCCGGTCAAGTACAACTGGAGTGGACTCTCTCGCCACACCGGCAACATCTCCGCTCACTTCATCTGTGGGAGCACTCTCGGAGAGAGGAGGATGCCCAGCCATCTCCTGCCACTCAACCAGGAAATGAATGCACTTACAGATAATGGTCGCTACAGTGGTCACTACAACGATCAATTTGACGTGCTTGTCGAAGGCTTTTGTGGCGTAGAAGAGGGAGAGCCCCTGGAAAACAATGAACAGAAACGTGTCGAACCCTTTAATTCCAACGGTGATGACGCTATTCTTCTTCGCATCCGTGGGTGTACACCCGTCAATTACACAGTAAATCAAATCTACTACCTCCGACACCAGGACGCTCAATTGCAAGAATATAATGTATAACACGTTCGCCCTGTTCTTCGGAACACTCTTCCACCAAGGTATCGGGAAGCCGACGACGATGAAACTCAACACGGAAATTAAACAAAGGACGACGGGGCCGTTACATAACCGATGCTTTTTCCGCCCTTCATTATTAATGTTCGAGTTGTTCATCGCGTCCTGATTCTCATTTACTTCTTGCCGAATCTTCAGACACTCGACCGGAGCATGAAGCCATTTGGAGATAATTTTCGCAAGGGCGGTCCTGAAAAAGATGTCCTCCGTGTCCTTGTCGTCGAAGACATTTGGGGCATAGAAGACGGAGAGCGACAGGGAAACAATGCTCAGCAATGTACAACCCCAGTTAATAATAATGGTCGTGAATCGATTATCCTTCTTCTTCTTCTTCCGAACAAGTAGAGAGCTTAGCAGATGCTCTACCTCCGTCATCAGGGCGCTGCCGCCCGAGAAGATATAGTACATGCGCTGGGCAAATGTCTCCGCCAGCTTCACAGGTAACACCAGGCCGACGATGAAGTAAACCACCAAGGAAATTGCACGGTATAAAACCACCGAGGAAATTGCACGACGGACCACGCCGGTACATAAACAATGCTTTTTCCACCAGCTGTTGGTCGAGTCTGAAGGAGCTTCCTTATTAATGTTCAAGTTTCTCCCGACATTTTTTGGGGCTGATTTGGATGATACTACGTCTTCTTCATCTCGGTTGCCAGCGGGGTAGCTGAAAGGCCAACACAATTTGGTATCAACGTAATTAAATATTTAAACAAAAACAACAAAAGTTATAAGAAGAATGTGTTGGAGTTGGTGAATACTTCAGGATCTCTTATTTCTCACATCAGGTTCTTTCGTGTGAGCTTAGAGGAATTTGAGTATTACTCTATTACCTGTGCTGCTGACGTACGGACAAAAGAGAGGGTTCGGGGGACACCGCCCTCCGACGACGATCCCGCTCGAGTTTCGACTTTTGTTTAGTCGGTCCGTATGATTTGGATTAGGTTTTTTCTCTGTTTTGTTCGGATTTTAAACGCATTTGAAAGAGGCTTATTTATAGTTTATTTTCAAATGTAATATATGTGGCGACTGTAAACTTAAAAGACATAGAAGAACCTCTTTGCAGGATATAGTCCTAATCTCAAGGATGAATATGAGTAAATCGTGTGTCTCCTTTCTAATTTTTCTACAATCTCTTTGCGATCTTCTACTCTTATTCTCTAATTTTCCTGAACTTAGAGGGAAACATCATTCTTGGAGCCATCTACATCCTTAATAAATAGGTATAAGTCTCCTAAGAAAAAAATTTCTTTGCCTCCTATTATTTGCGAATAAACTACTTAGGATAGGTTATTTATTCTTGATAACCTCCTTAGAAAATTCCGTACCCAAGACAGTTCCAATCTCTAACATATGCATTATATTAATGGCTTAAAATAATCAAGATAATTACACTTGGAAAGAAACTTGACCCTTACTCTGACAGTATGGTGATTACTCATGTTGTTTTAATATGGACTTTATAATATTCTATATATAATGTCAACACATGCCTTGAACTTTTGTTCACCAAACTATTTTAAAGGGTCTACCCAATATTATGAATTGACATTTTTTTATCTTTGATCAAGCATTATGGTAGTTTACATAGGCTAAAGATTTTTGCACAATAAACTTGATCATAGTATACTTGGACTATACAACATACAATTATATGTGAATTATGACACTATATCTATATATTATTCTCTTACTAAAATAAAGAAAATCAGTTGTCTATTCATGTCCTTATCCATGCACAACTTAATAGTCATAGGAGTCAACAATTGTCTTGTCAACATTATTAAATTATCCTACATTAATACATGAATAAGACAAAAAAAAACACAAGTATGAATACTCATTACATATGGTATAAATAATAAGTTAAAGAACAGTAAGGATGACAATATCAAGTTATTAACTTTAAAACACATTAACATATGATCTTGTGTTTTGATACCAATTATAATGTCTCTAGAATTCACCTTTTTTCCACATGGCATTTAGTAGATTGAAATGCTTATTATTTGATTTGACCAACAAACATAGCATAATTAGAAAAAATATGAAACTTGTGTTTATATAAATAAACTGTGGAAGCGAAATAACCTTCACATATGTCTTCCAAAATGCCCACTATCATTCAAATAATCATTACATTAAAATACTAATAGTGATTCCTAATGACTTGGTCCTATATGTACTTAGTATCATCCTTTATTGCTACACACGCCTTCATCCTGGGCAGTATCAATTATAAATTATTTCTCATTTATTCTATGTCTATTCTCATGTTGTACACATGACTTGAAAGCAGGCAGGCAGATCCTTGAATCCTTCCATGATTTTTCTTATTCGGCTTAATTTTTGATAATTGATACGAGCTCCGATCTTCAGTGACACTCTTTAGGATAGAACTTTTAACAATGGAGGTTGGGTTTTTAAGCTTGCCTCTATCATTCACACATTGGATTGATAAGAGCTTCTTCTTCTTTACAAACGTCTCATTGATCTTCCTTATTGCATGATCTACTTTCGAAGAATCAATCACATTTCTAAGTCTTAGCATATGTTTTGCTCTTTTAAGTTTTGAGCCAATCCTCGTGTTCTTATTCTATCTCTAATGTAAATTCTTTTGCTACTTTGAGGGATTACTAGTTTTTTCTACCACTTGGTTTGGGGACAAATATTCTGGCTAGATCCTTCTCCTTCATTTTAGAGTGTTGTACTTTTGATGGCTTCACATATGTTTTGCTCTTTTAAGTTTTGAGACAATCCTTGTGTTTTTGTTTTATCTCTAATGCAAATTCTTTTGCTACCTTGAGGGATTACTTTGAGTGTTGTACAACCCGAGTTTGGGGGCAAACCTCTTGTCCTAATCCTTCTCCCTAACTTTAGAGTGTTGTACTTTTCCAAGTTTAAGAACTATCTTCATTAGTCCTTCATCTTCAAAAGTTTCTTAAAGCCCTTTGATATAATCACATCCTAATTAGAGAACTTTTAACTATGGTGGCCTTCCTCAAAATCTTAACATTTTCCACTACATTTCATAGTATAAACAACCTTCCGATCTTCAATAACCTCGATCCAATACTCAGCATTTTAAAAAATGCTTTTCATCAAATTGAGGAGGCTATGACTTCAAAGAACTTTTGATAGTATCTTTCAAGACGTACTTCTTGGGTTAAGAATGTCTCTTGGACACCAAGTAAAGAAAGTATGATTGTGATGTGGGTGTCCTCTTTGGTGCTTGGTGTTGTTTACTTGCTGATTGTTAGTTGTTGCTTAATTACTTGTTCATGATTGCACTAGTCATTATTGACTTCCTGATAGTTATCATATCCCTTCTCAAATTACGATGAACTACGTGAAACGTGGGGAACTTAAAGGGAAACCTGATTCTTGGAGCCATCTACATCCTTAATAAATACGCATAAGTCTCCTAAGGACAAATTTTCCTTGCCTCCTATTATTTTTGAAGAAACTACTTAGGATAGGTTATTTATCCTTAAATAACCTCCTTAGAAAATTTGATACCCAAGACAGTTCCAATCTCTAACATATGCATATATTAATGACTTTAAATAATCAAGATAACTACACTTGGAAAGAAACTTAACTCTTATTTGACGGTATGGTGATTCTCGTGGTGTTTTAATATTAATATGGACTTTATACTATTAAAAACATTAAAAAGTGTCTCTTGTCAGGCTCTAATAATATTCTATATATAATGCCAACACATGCCTTAAACTTTTGTTCACCAGACCATAAGATAATATAGGTAAATATATTTTTTAACAAAAATAAATTTGACCTTACTAATAATATTTGTCATGTAGCAACTGGAATGACAAGTGTATAAAATAACATGGGACTTAATGTAGGTGCTATCTACTTAAGTAATATCATTCTATCTATATTAAGCATCGCTAGTGCTAAGAATATGTGATGCATGGACATCGTAATAATAATTATCGTACCATGGTAATATTAGGATTGCATAATAATTATTAGAAACAATTTATTATCAATAACTAGTGATAAATAGATTAATCTACTTTGAGAAAATAATAATTGAGCTGATATAAAAAATTATCCATGTATCAATATGATATTTTTCTATTGTCAAATAAATTACTTTAATTATTTAACCTTTTTATCTGATAAGTCCAAAAAAATAAAGGACAAATTTAAAAACTCCTCCTACTCAAATACTCGTACTAAACAAATCTGGAATAAAAAAAATGAAAGAATATTTCAAAACTTCAACTCTAGTTAATTTTATTTTTTATATTTAATTATGAATTATTTCTTTTTTCTCAATTTAAACCTATCAATATTTCAGCATCTACTCAAATTCATTTTATTTAATTTGAAAATATATTATTGTGTTATATAACAAACTTTTATTAATATTTTTTAACTATAAAAAATCCAAAAAAATAAATAAATAAAAATAAAAGAAGATATCAAAATTCTCACCCAAATCAAGTTTATTTTGGCTAAATTCAGCGTAATTTGATTTGCAGTTATGTCTTATTTTCTTTTCCGGATAGAATTATATAAATAATCTCACTCCTACTCAAATTAACTTTACTCGTTCTATATTTGATTTCATTTAATTTTCAACTTCACATATTATGATTAAATTTTAATTCCAATTCTTTCACTCGATCCAGAAAATATATCAATTTGAATTTAATTTATTGCTTATTTATTTTTATTTGAAATGTCTTCTAGATCATTGATGTAAAGTACTTTAATTCTTATATTTTTATTTAAATAATTCCACGTATTTAAAAAAACAAACAGAATTATCAAAAACTTTACTTCTACTCGAATACTAAATTAAAAAGCATGCAATTAAAAAATAAAATGAAAGAAAATTTCAGAACTTCCAATCAAATTAATTGTTTTAATACTTTATTCTGAATTATATTTTTCTGAATATAAAACTATCATAACTCCTACTTGTACTCTAGTTGATCTTGTTTATTTTTAATGGAATCCCATTTAATTTGTAGACAAATTATTGTGTTATATAACAATTTATTATTATTATTTATTTTAATAAATACCAAAATAAATAAGTAAATATAAAATAAAATGTCAAAATTATCACTTCTACTTAAATAAAATTTGTTTCTTAAAATCTTAAACTAATTTAATTTTTGAGTTATGTCTTCATTTCTTTTCATGATTTAATTTACTCTTTTTATATTTAATTTCAAATTTTCAGTCATACATATATATATGATTTCATGGATAGGTGAGTAAAACTTGCCTGTGGATGAAGGAGATGTGTTAAGGGTGAGATGTGTTTATTATATTAGGAATTAATTTTTGTTGGATAGTTCTAACTAGATTAAAACCCTAATCCCTATATAAAAATACTTTTGAAATCTTATCTTAATTCAATTACTAATTCTGTCTTCTTTTCCTTTTCTACTCTTTTCTTCTTTTTTTTAATCACACCTTTGTCCCTTCACAACTATATCTTTAATTTCTTAATATTATGGAAATAAATAAATAATAGAATATTCTGAGTTGTTGCATGGGGCGTCAAAGTACCATAGATATATAGTAAGATGAATCAACAACTTAATTATTAATTGATGTACTTTTGAACAAATTATATGAGATGAATGAGTTATCCTATCAACATTAAATGTGAATATATAGAAACAACTTTAAATAAAAGAGTTGGAGATTGTATATAACCTCCCAATCATTGTTCCAACTATGAGAAAAAAGCAGGCAATGATGTTGTCCATTGTTCCCTTTGTTTCTTTCTTGAGAGAATCTGAAAGGGTGAAATGTGTTCAAAATAAGATGACAAGAATAACACAAATTAATAGGCATTCAAATATAACAATTAATTAAAATTTTTATAATATTTCAAAAATTGATATTTCATATATTTTATTTTTTAAACCTACAAAATTTAGGCAAGGCAATTGGGGTCAGGGTGGGGTCGGGGGTGGGGGGTTAAATATATATCTCCTTATCTTGTTTGACAAAAAGAATTATTTTTTCATAACACATTTTTTTATTACATCTATTTGTTCTTATATTGATTTCATTATGACAAAATTCTTGATATGAATACTTCCTTAAAATCTCAATCTAAATTTTAATTATTTGTTATCATTAATATGTTTTAACTATATAATTATAATACCTATTATCTATGAATCAATAACAATTGGTTGATAGAAAAAAAAAACTAAAAGTAACATCAGTGTTGTTTTTTTCATTTTGTTGAGCTAGTCACTCTTCTAGAGAAAGAAAAATATGAATAACTTTTTTTTAAGTATAAATTCTACCTAGTCATTCTTATAAGGCTCAGACTTCATCTTTGACGTATATAATCACAGCAAAAACATCACAATTAAGCATAAACATCATAGTGAAGACTTAATTAAAATATAATTCTAAGATAGAATCATCTCCTTATGGGCCATCATAGACACTGACATTTATCCAATAGAAAAAGGGGCAAAAAATGAGCGTTTCGAACATTAGTAAGTATTCCTCTTGCAGGTCCACTATTGATCAGCAACAAGAAACTTTATCCCATTGGCGCCACCACCTTTCACCTAATGGAGGCTCCAGCTAACATTGGATGACTAATAGAAAGTTAGCTAACCAGGGCCACACGACAAATAGAAAGTGCAATGTAAAAAATGACGGAACGAGCAACACCGTGGACAGGTGAAGGATCAACATCAAATGCTACCAATGTTAGAACTAGGACACATTAAATAGTTTTTCGGAAATCAATTAAATGCCTGGAGTTTGGGGGTTGGTGACACATCCGTGCAAAATGTCCATTTTTTCAGAGAATGGATGTTGAGATCACGATGCAATTAGAGCATGCAAAGGAACAAGAAAATGTACTCTTGTGACTATGGCTCCTTGGACCCTTGGGATGGACATGATTATGAAGTAACCCCATCACTTGTTGTAGGTGTGGCCACAGGCCCATGCAAGTGTTGATATAGCAAAGAGCAATGACATAGAGGTTCTTGGCATTTAAAGGACGAGACGACGCACAACGCTCGCTTATACACAACTTTTGTCCTTATGTTTGGCCATCAGATTGTTTCAGTTGCCTCTATGAAAGTTCCAAATGGCGCCTCCAAGTCATGGGCATGTTGGTCTCCTATAGATCAATGAAAGACGTTCTCCCATGGACGAATGATGGTGCATCACCTAGTTCCCTTGCTTCACCTAGAACAATAGTGCTTCTATTGAGAGTTTAATTATTCTTCTTATGTCATAAAATAATAATGTCATCACAGAGCAATATCACTAATTCAATAATAGAGTACAATGTCTTTCAAATTTTTCTCCGAACCCGAAAAATAGTCCAATGGGACAATTGTCTACGAAAAATATTAATGAACAATATCACCCGATTACAACAATTCTTCTACTTTGGTGTTGATTCTTTGCTATTCAAGAAGAAAATTTCTTGTAGCACCCCAAAATCAATCCAACAAAAACCATTTCCCTTTTCTCGTTGCTCTTGGTTGCATCAAAGCAAAAAGAAGAAAAAACTTTTCATTTTTTTCTTCTTGTGTCATAGAGAGGAAGACTCACCTAGTTAGTTAGGTTTTAATTAACTTAAATAAGGTTATCTCTTAATGGGTTGGAATCTCCTAAAGACCCAACAATCTCCACCTCTAGCCCATGAGAAGGAGATCTTCCATCAAGAGTCATTACTTGATCCTTTTTTTTAAATAAGTTACTAACTATCTATTGATATAAAGTGTAGAGGCATCGTGGTGCATGATATTTAGGAGGCCCTGAGGCGGGTCCACCCTCCAAAAAATTGTTGAGTCCAACTATCTACCAAATTTTGCCAAAAATCCGCCGCATGATTTGCTTCGCAGTAAACATGATTACATTTAAACCTCATTAATCTAGAAATATCATATCAAATATCTCGAACAATGTTGAAAATCTTCCATGGACAAGGAGATTTGCGCAGAACCACATTAGCCTGGTTTGTAGAGTTAGTCTCGCACTCAATCTCCGGCAACCCCATTTGTATGCATCGTCTAATCTCCATCATCATCGCCCAAGCTTCTGTCTATAATATTGTTCTCGAGTTCCTATTGGAAGCTCCTACGCCACTAAAACCACCGTTAGGTAGCAAGCGGCACCCCCAAGTCTCCCCGATTCCACGACTGGAGTTGAGTTTGACCCAACATGGGGATGGGGGCTCTCACCGGACCCAAATATGGTCTTGGGGTAAAGTTGCCTCAAACAAATTATGTCTAACATATTCCACATGCCACGCCAAGGCCCTCTCCCACACCATAGTTATCGACACCTGCTTGGACTAAAATTGAGCATCATTTCTAGCCTTCCAAATACTCCATAAATAGAAAGCTAACAACAATCTAAGGGTTTGTCGAGAGGATGTTTCTAGGTCTGACCCCTCACTGATCCATTTACTCAAGTGTCAAAGTGGCTAGTAATGAAAATGATAGTTTAGTTTACATGAAACCATATTTCAGATCATATTTGAAATCAAATGGTTAAAGAATAAATTCGAGCTGGACTCGATGAATAAACCACAAAGCGTGCATGTCGGGTTTATCGTAGGATAAAAAACACACAATTTGACAAGTAATTGGTAAACGTTGATGCTTAAGTTTCCATGGAAATAACTTAATTTGTTTAGGCACTAGTAACTTCCAAGTTTTAGTGGCTCTTGGTAACATGTGGTGAAGTTGCTTGGACAAATTTAGAGGTGAGCACAACATGAGTATCCATCACCCAAGTTCATCTATCATCATCGTTGGAGGTTGGCAAACATAAGGAGGAAATAAAGGAAGCAAGAGAGTCACCAAAAAGAAAGTAATCATACAACAAAGAATTATTCCACTCTTGGATCTATGATTCATTTATAGTGCATTCACATTAATAAAAGTAGGTATAAGCATGAGAAGTATGGAAAATACCCACGGGTCAAACATGATGTGGGCTGAGTTACCATTTCCCACATGTCATCCCCAACTTAATAGCATATAGGGTCCCTAGAATGTTTCTCCAACTACATGCCATTGGTCTGCTAGGTCTACAACCTTCCCAAGGATGATAGGTCCATACTATTCAAAGTTAGTTGAGCCCAGATATTTTGGGCCCCATTTAGAACCTCCATTACGGTTCTAGCTATCAGCATACCTCATATTTTTAAAATTCCTAAGTCCCAGACCCCACAAGAAAGAGGGAGTTGCATAGTTTGCCAACTAATTAAATGGATCCCCCACTTACTATATGAAGACCACAAGCCTTTCAAGTGCATCTAAGGTAGTATCATTTATGTATGTAGAAACAAACATATGAGAAGCATTACCAGAAATCTACCAAATAGCGACTCTAAAGCAGCGATAAATCGTGGCTAATCTAAGGTAGTACCATTTATATATGTAGAAGCAAACATATGGGAAGCACTACAAGAAATCTACCAAATAACGACTCTAAAGCGACGATAAATCGTGGCTAAAAAAAATAGCCACACATCATTTAAAGAATTTAGTAGAGATTTTATCAAAGTTGCTCTACCAGTTTGATTTAAAGATTTACATTTCTAGCCTGCCAATTTACCTATAGCCTTATCTGTAAGGGATTTCAAGTGTTTTGTAGCCAAATATTTGAAAGAAATAGGAACACCAAGGTAATTGAATGGAAAGGCTCCATTATAAATATTCATCGTGTTCTTTATGGTTGCTCTCCTGCGAGCATTTAGCTTTGGTGGTTATGACTTCTCAAGCTTGATTTTTTTGTTTAGTTAGAAGATGGTAATTATGTAAGATATTTTTATATTTCTGCAATTTTTTTAAGGTGGCAACAGTGCAAATGAAAAGGTCATCGACATATAACAGGTGACTAACATTAGTATTGTTTATCTTAAAGGGAACAATGTCTCCTACCTCCACAACATGATTTAACATAAATCTTAAGGTTTGGGTTACTAAGATGAAAAGATACGGTGACAATGGATCTCCTTGTCGTAAGCCCTTAAAATAGAAAACTGTGCAGAGAAAAGTACCATTTATGTGGCAGTGCAAAGAGGGGGACTTGACACAGCTCATAATCCACTTTATGAAAATGTTAGGAAAATTCTCTTACACAACATACTATCAATAGGCTCCCAAGAAATTTTTTCATTGGCCTTGGCCATGTCAACTTTTAGAATCATATGTTTCCTTCTAGCCGACCCCGTAAAGTGAGATAACTCTTGGATGATTAGGACATTATCGTGTATAGACCGCCTAGAAATGAATGCAGCTTGAACCTAGTCTACCGGCAAGTGGAGAAGGGGTTTGAGTTTATTTGCCAAAATCTTAACCTTGACACGGAATTACACAAGGAAATTGGCCTATAATTAGTAATTTTTGTGGGTTGAGACTTCTTCGGAATGAAAATCAAATTGGTAATCAGACGACATGATTCTAGTATAAAAGAAAGAGATGATTTCCTGTCCCACGATATCCTAATAAATTTTATAAAATTCAAGGGTAAATGCATCAAGGGCCTTACCACAAGGCATGTGCCATAAGGCTTGCCTAAATTCCAAACAGGTGATGGGTTTAACTAGGTGTGGATGGTTGGTTGCTGGTAGGGAAGGTATGTTTGACCACTTGGGCACTCCTTTCCCCAGTTGGGGGTTGGTTTCCATAGCTCAAAATAATGTTCAGTAAATGCCCTAATAATGTGATTCTCATCCGTTATAGTCATCCCATGATCATCCACCAGTGAGTGGATGAGATTTCATCTATGCTTGGTGATAGTAGATAGGTGAAAGAACTTGGAGTTCTGATCCTCATGTTATAGCCAATTTACACGCAACTTACTCCACCATTTCAAAGTGATCTGACAAAGAATAAAGAGCTCTAAGCCTAATGGTTTGGTTCTCTGACAGGATGACTTGTTCATCAAGTGTTTCCAAGTTTTTAATACCATTTTTAACTATGTCCATCCTGGTTTCTAGCTTCCTCGGACATTACCATTCCATTTTAATGTTTGTTTTTAAGGACTTGAGGGATTGATCGATCGTGTTGTTCTTGTCCCAAATCGCCCAGACCTGACTGACAATTTTATGAGGTTCATTATATTCCATAAAAAAAATGTTCATACTTAAAAGTTCGAGATGTCTTAAGAATGTGACATGAAGAGAAAATGATCGGGGAATGATCCGATGCACATCTAGTAAACTTAGATAGATGCATATTTGGAAATTTTAGCATGAATTGTGAATTAATCATAGACCTATCAATCTTACACATCGTACAAGCCCGGCCCACATGGTTGTTACACCATGTGAATTGGTTACCTAGGTTTGCTACTTCATAGAGTCTTGCCGATCAATGAAACTGTTTAGGATCTAGACAGACCTAGTGTTGTTGAATGGGTGCCCATCCGACTTGTCTCCTGGGGCCATAATGGCATTGAAATCTCCCACTACCACCCAAGGTGCTTCACCAATTGCCATCATGCCATCCTAAGCCAGAGGTCATTTCTCTACTGATTGTTGGTTCAAAGACCACATCCCAAGTATTGTGATGATATGAAACAAAAAAGATGATATGTAATGATTGGTTGAAGTGGTGGTCCAAGCAGGTTAACAAAATTTTGGAAGAAAAAAATCGATGTTGATTTATATAAACAAAATGGATGACCGAAAATATTTGAAGTGTCCACTAGAAAAATAATGGACGATCGAAACAAATGCAAGAATGATCACTAGTTACAGATAACTTGGACATTTTTAAAACGGATGACAGAAATAGATTCGGACATTCTGAGTGAGAAATACACAAACAACATCCAAAAGGGATGACCAACATAGCTGCCAAAACGACCACTAGTTAGAACTCGGACATTTTTAAAATGGATGACCGAAAGAGTTTCAGACGATCGTTACGAGAAACAAATGAAAGAAGAGCATACAAGATGGACGTTCAACATAGCTACAAGAACGATCGCTAGTTACAAAGAACTCGAACATTTTTAAAATGGACGACCGAAAGAGTTTAGGACGACTGTTCTGGGCAGCAAATGAAAGAAGAGCATACAAGATGGATGATCGACATAGCGGTCAGAACGAACGCTAGTCAGAGAACTCGAACATTTTTTTTTAAAATGGACGACCGTTTAGGGTAGCAAATGAAAGAAGAGCATACAAGACGTCGACATAGCTACCAGAACGATCGCTAGTTACGAAGAACTAGAACATTTTTAAAATGGATGACCGAAAGAGTTCAGGACGACTGTTCTGGGCAGCAAATGAAAGAAGAGCATACAAGATGGATGATCGACACAGCGGTCAGAATGATCGCTAGTCAGAGAACTCGAACATTTTTTTTTTAAATGGACGACCATTTAGGGTAGCAAATGAAAGAAGAGCATACAAGACGTCGACATAGCTGCCAGAACGATCGCGAGTTACAGAGAACTTGGATAATTTTAAAATGGACAACAACAACAACAATAAAGCCTTATCCCACTAGGTGGGGTCGGCTACATGGATCATACGACGCCATTCTGCTCTATTAGTAACCAAACCTTTCGGTATATTATTCACCAATAGCTCTTGCTCTATTAGTTCGCCAAGTGTCCGCCTTAGCCTCCCTCTCCCTCTTTTAAAATGGAGGACTGAAATAATTTTGGATGACTATTTTGGGCAGCAAATGAAAGGAGCATACAAGACCGATGACCAGAAGAGCTAGCACAACGATCGCATATTACAAAGAACTCAAAATTTTTAGAACACAGGCGATCGAAACATTTTTTAGCGTCCATTCTAGACACCAAAAATGAACAATGTGCTACGAACTACCAGAAGGCAAAGAACAACGAACAATTTTGTAGAAGACAAAAACAACAACCACTATTTTTAATGTAGCGGGTGCCCGAAACTAGAATCGATTGACCGTTTCATATAAGACAAATGCATAATGACTTGTTCCTGTATAAAACGGACGTCCAAAATTGAAACGGGTGCCTGCTTCCTAATTGGCAGCACAAAATTAATTTTTCCAAAAGAATTACAACGGCCATATTTTAAAGAGAAGCTTATAAAAGGGATGCAAAAGCCTGAAGAAAGATTATCCAAGTAAGGAAAATCACTCTACAACTTCTTTCAAAGTCTACAATATTTTCTAGAGTTCCATATTGCAAATCATCCCTTCCCTATTTTAGTTTCTAAGTGTGAGCATTTTTTATAAGAAGTGATAATTGGAGGAAATTCTTGTATTTTTGTTTAGTGAATTTGAGAATTCCTTGTAAGAAGAAGTGTGCCTTATCTCTTGAGCAAGAAGAAGATGGTGTGATGTAGAAAAAGTTATTCTCTCCCTACATGAAAAGAGAAAAGCTAGTGAATTTTTTACGATCTCGAGGTCGAGAAGTCAGAGCGAGGACGTAGGACAAGGAATTGGATCGAACCTCATCAACACATTGTGTCTTCTTGAGTTTGATTCTTCTTACTTGCTTTTTGTTACGTTATACTTGCTTGAGATCATTTCTAAAATCAATTTTAACATTTTTGGTTAAATTTTTTTATACACCAATTCACCCCCCCCCCCCTTCTTGGTGCTTTCGATCCTACAATTGGTATAAGAGCCAAGTTGCTCTTATTTTAAGATTTAAACTTCTTTTGAGCTATGGCATGAAATAGTTTTACTTTAGTGAAGGCCAATTCACAAATCGTCCTCCACTTTTTAGTACTTCTAACTTTACCTATTGAAAAATTAAAATGCAAGCTTACGTATATTTTATTGACATTGACATTCGGGATATAGCTGAAAATGAATTTGATTTGCCTGGAAAGTCATCTTTGAAATATATCGAAGGTGAGAGATTACTTATAAAGTTAGATTGGAAAGCAAAAAAATCATCTTTTTCGTGCTTTGAATACAACGGAATTTAATCGTGTGTTTAGTTGTCAAAGTGCTTATAAAATTTGAAAAAAATGTATCGTTACGCATGAAGATACCGATAAGGTCAATGAATCTAGACTAAACATTTTGAATCATCAATATGGTGCATTTAAGATGCATCAAAATAATTTCATAAATGAAATGGTTGTACGTTTTAATGATATTGTGAGTGACTTAGTCTCTTTGGTTGAGTTGTGGACTACCTCTCAAAAAGTGAAGAAGTTTCTTAGGTCCTTTTCCTCCAAGTGGCACAGGAGGAGGACTTAAATAAGTTAGATTTTGATTATCTCGTACGATCTCTCTTGACTTATGAGATTGGAATCAAGAAAGATGAAGAAGCAAATGTTTCGACTATGACTTTGGAAACAAGTAAGGACGAAGAGGAAACAAGTGAAGAAGATGAAGATTTAGATCAAAAGAAAGTAATTTTATATGTCAAGAAGCTTGATAATTATCTTAAGTTTGTTAAACAAAAGAAGAAAAATGGCTTCGCTAAGAGAAGGTCCTCGACAAGCAAAGACCAAGAATGTAAGAAAATTTGACACTATAAGAATGAGGGCTTAAACGTAACTAAGAAATAAAAGGTAGGAGAAAACTCAAAAAAAAAACTCTTCGAGCTATTTGGGATGAAAGTGAAGAAGAAAATAATTTCTCAAACTCTTCAAGTGATGATGAAGAAGTCTACATATGTTTAATGACAACTAGCCATGAGGTATCATTTAACTCATTCAAATTTAGTGATAGTGAATATTTTAATTTGCATTATGAGTTTAGAACTCTTATAAATAGATATAGATACCTTAAAAGGAAATATTATTGTTTGAAAGTAGAGTTTGAAAATTTGAAGGAGAAAATGAACATGTTGGCTTTATAGTATGTGAAAATTGCAACTTAATAGATGAGAAAAATTCTAGCTTAGAATTTATAATTGAAGCATTAAATATGGAAAATAATACTTTGAAATTATCTTGTGAAAAACAAACATGTATAGTTGAATCTTTGAAAAATGAAAATCATATTTTGAAAATTGAACTTGAAAATTTTACAATCGGTGGAAAAATGCTAGATGTAGTGCTATCAAAACAAAGAGGATCTTTTAATAAAAAATAAATTTAGTTTTAGCTCATTTAATTCTAAGAATGATAAAAGGATTTTATTTGTTAGATAATCACAAAATTATCATGCAAAATCACATATTACTTTTATTTTCATTGTGACTATAAAGGACATTATTCTCATTAATGCAAAACTAAGAAATGGATAAATAGTGATATGAAGAATATTTGGGACCATCTCTAACAAAAATATACCCAAGAAAATATGGGTAACAAAACGATGAGAATCTTAATTTCTTTCTTGTAAGAAGCTGCAAAGTACAATGAAATTAAATGGTATTTGGATAGTGCATGCTCAAGATATATAACTAGTGATTCATCAAATTTTCCTACTTTAGTAAAGAAAAATAGAGGAAAAGTCATTTTTAAAGACAATAGCGAAGGAAGAGTAATTAACATAAGTAAAGATGTTAAGAATAACAAACTATACTTAGAAAATGTTTGGCTAGTCGAAAACTTGAAACATAATTTAATTAGTATAAGTTAGCTATGTGACAAAAAATACTTAGTTAAGTTTGAAAAGGTCAAATGTTTGATTCTATATGAAAACAAAAAAGTTTTACATATGGGTTTTAGATATAATAATGTATATAAAATTGGTTTTAAAATTTTAAAAAATATCTTAGTGTCATGCATAATGATATAAACTTATAGCATAGAAGATTATGACATCTGAATTTTAAGTTGTTAAATAAACTTTCAAGTCATGAACTAATTAAAGGATTGCCCAAAGCTAAATTTGAAAAGAATATGTTTGTGACTATGTATTAAAGGTAAACAAACCGAAAGCTCTTTTAAGTTAAAAAGTGTTATTAGAATGCAAAAGTCTCTGGAACTTTTTCATCTTGATTTATTTGGATCTATTGATGTGATAAGCTTAGGAGAAAATAGATATGTATTTGTGATTGTTGATTACTTCTCTCATTTTACTTGTACTATTTTTTTTTTTTTTTGCAAGTAAGGATGAAGCTATAAGCATGTTTACAACATTTGCAAAAAAATACAAAATGAATTTGAACTGAAATTGCAAGAATTAAGAGTGATCATGGAGAAGAATTTGAAAATTAAAATTACACATAATGTTTTACTCTGGTGACACCTCAATAAAATGGAGTGGTAGAAAGAAAGAATAGAACTATTCAAAAAATGGATAGGACAATATTAAATGAAAATAATTTGCCTAAATATTTTTGGGCTAGGAAGAGAATGCGAGATTGAATAAGCGAGAAAATGGAAAGCGCGCACCGACTTTAAGTTGTGAATTATATTTTAAATAAAATTCTATTTAGACCTCTTGTAAAGAAAACATGTTTTGAAGTTTTATATTGAAAGAAGCCAAATATTTCATACTTTAAGGTGTTTGGTTGTAAATGTTATATCTCGAGTATTTACAACTTTGATGCAAAATATGATGATGATGTGTTTCTTGGCTACTCTAATACAAGTAAGGCATATAAAGTATATAACAAAATAACATTAGTCGTTGAATAATCTATCAATGTTAAATTCAATTAAGTTAATGATTTTTTTATGAGCAAGAAAGTGAATGATGATGAAGAATAAATAGTTGAAGTGAAAATACAACTTAAAGATATGGAAATTCAAAAGTAAGAATTGACACTTCAAATGTGGAAATAAGGCAAGACTTATAAAAAAAGGTTATTCACAAATAAATGTCATTGATTCTAAAGAAACTTTTGCTCTTGTTGCTAGACTTGAAGTTATTAGAATGCTTTTGGCTTTTGCATATTTAGAGGATTTATTTTTTTTCCAAATGGATGTAAAATCATTTTTTTCTAAATGATTTCATAAATGAGGAAGTTTACAATGAATAACCCGAAGACTTTGAAAATTCAGATTTTTCTAATCATGTGTTTAAACTCTTCAAAGCTCTTTATGAACTTAAACAAGCTCTTAGAGATTGATACGAGAGACTAAGTATTTTTTTTTATTGAAAATTATTTTAGAAAGGAGATAGTTGACATAACTCTATTTTTTAAACATATAGATGAAGACATATTAATAATACATATTTATATTGATGACATTGTATATAGATATACTAATGAAAAGTTTGAAACTCTTATACAAAAATAAATTTAAAATGAGTCTTGTAAGTGAGCTCACATTCTTTTTATGATTGCAAGTCAGGTAAACTAAGGATGAAATCTTTCTAAATTAAGAAAAATATACAGAGAAGTTGCTCAAAAGATTTGGAATGAATGAATGTAAGCCAAGATAGTACAACAACCAAATTGGATAAAGATAAGAAAGGCAAATCCATCAATCAAAAGAGGTATAAAGGTATGATTGTAGTTTGCTTTACTTGACGACATTTAGACTGGATATCATGTTTTGTGTATGTTTATGTGCTAGATTTTAATCTGCGTCTAAAGAATCACATTTAATTGTTGTTAAAAGAATATTGTGTTATTTAAAGCATGCTTGTGATCTAGACATTTGTATGGTAGAAACTCATCTTTTGACTTACATGATGTAGATTTTGCCAGATGTAAAGATGATAGAAAAATCATTAGTGAAATATGTTATTTTTTTTATAACTCTTACAAAATTCTATCGCACTCTCTACCACCGAAGTCAAATATATAATAGCTAATAGTTGTGCACAAATATTATGGGTAAACCAATAATTACTTAATTATGGTGTAAATTTTTCATGTACTCATGAAGTCTCATAACACAAGTGTTATAGAGATGACCAAAAACCCAATTCAATATTCTAGGACAAAGCATATTGATTTGTCGATATCATTTCAATAGAGAGCATGTAACACTTAAGGATATTGCGATTAAATATTCGTCTATCGAAATTTAACTTGCAGATTTTTTTACAAAACCCTAGGTGAGGAAAGATTTTGTATGCTAAGGTGTGAACTTAGAATGTTAGGCACTTGATTGACTCTCAATTCATCTCATGAGTGACTTGATTATGAAAGTACCATTTGTAAATTAAATTGAATATAAAATTACGTTGCACAACACAAACAAGTCGATCGCTCATCTATTGGTCGATCGTCTTAATTCCAACTGGATGCTCGTAAAGTCATCAAGCATCCAAGTTTGCTTGACAAGATATACACCTCCAGATCAGGCGCTCGAATGTGTTTGGGATGCCCGAAAGTGTTTCAGACGTCCGTTGAATTTACACACAACCCATTTCCAAAAAGGATACCCTATTGTCAAATGGATATCCTCTAGCAATGATTACAAAAACATAAGGAAGGTAGGAAAATTTGATAACAATTGACCGAATCTAGTTTGATCACCCGTTTTAACGCACTATAAAAGGGCGCCGACTTGAAAAAATTCTCAAATCGTTCAAACCCTCAATTTCGGACGCCCATTTTTGCGTGACTGTTTTCAACCTTTTGCATGACCGGCGACCGTCCCCATGACTGGCGGCCTCCCTAGTGACCGGCGAACACAATCCTCCCTCCAGTTGATCTTAAGGCTCGATCTCTTTCTACCTATTTTTCTATCAAATCTCACTCGACTTAGGGCTCATATTTTTCGGCACAACTACTCACCATTAAAGGGGCAGAGCTTGGTGACCTTCTCCTGAGCTCCTCAAGTGACTCTCCGATCACTCCCTCCACGTTCTTCATTCTTTTGCCCTCTCCTTTTGAGTTGATTCGCACGTTCTAGCAGTATCATCCCATTAGGGCACTGATTTGTTTGACTCCATGATTCACTTGTTCATAATTTGTTTTCGATTAGAATCAATGTGCGATCACTATCCTTCATTGTACAAGATTCCTACTTGTTAATCTATGTTCCAGACCTTCACTATCTTAGTTTCATAATTTCCCTAATATTTTCTTTACCCCAAACACCTTGAAATGCCTCTCAAGAAGAAAATTCTTGTTTCCGATCCCCATAAGAGAAAGGAACCATTGACCTCCTCTCGTCCACCTTCATCTTCACCACCTCCACAAGACGAGTTTGATAAAAATTCTCTTCTATTTGTCGATCTTTCCACTACCTTGACTTTCGAACAACTCTTCTCCTCAAGAGAAGTAGCATGAGGCATTCAAGTTGATTGGAATTCCCTTAATATGAAGTTTGTTCATGATCTCTTTCATGGCATTGAGTGGCTCCCACTTCTTGATGTAAAAGAACCCGTATATCCGAGGTTGGTTAGACTTTTCTATGCCAACCTCCAAATCCTTAAGTCTCGATCTCATGTGACCTATAATGTTCTCGGTCATAACATCAAAGTCACATCTTCTTTGATTTGTAGGACTCTCGACGTTCCCAACAGGGGACTCGATAATATTGTGACTCACAAGTGACCCACCGAGGCTCTTGAGGTTGTCTTTTGTGGTGATGTAGAAAACTTTCTGATGAAAGGGATTCACAAGAAATTGAATCCCTCACTTCTTGTTGCTCATCACATTATTTGTCGCATTATATTTTCACAATTTGGTCATTACACCGACATGACTTATTATGACATTCACCTTCTTTGTTGTCTTCTTCGCAATGACCTTCCTCAGGTAAACTTTGGGGTCTACATGATTCATCATTTCATGTCCACCAAGGAGAAGATAGGTCCTTAGCACTCTCATAATCTTGTTCTTCACTATGGCTCTTTTCTTACATGTATATTTCGTGAGAGTGGTATTATCATTCTTGAGTCGAAGCCATGCTACACTACGCGCCCCACAGATATTATTGGGAGTTTCACCTTGAAGTGCAAGGGACTTGTTCTTGATGACGGTGAGTGGGTCTTCACCAAAGACAAGAGGCGCCACATGATTTTGAGACTGATGATGCCGCCGATACAAAGGTTCCTACATGTGCTGCTATCAGGGAGGATATGAGACCCCCGTGGGAGGCATATCCAAGTCCTACACCTACCACCGACTAGTCCTTGGGGCTCTGCCCTCTACACAGGCTCCTCACGTGCCGAGTGGGATGGGATGATCATGCGTATAAACGGCATGAACACACGTATGGATACGTGTATGGATATGCATATGGTGGCATGGTCGCACATATGGAGCGCTTGGAGATCGATCATCGTCCACACCTACCACCGACTAGTCCTTGGGGCTCTGCCCTCTACACAGGCTCCTCACGTGCCGAGTGGGATGGGATGATCACACGTATAAATGGCATGAACACATGTATGGATACGTGTATGGATACGCATATGGTGGCATGGTCGCACATATGGAGCGCTTGGAGATCGATCATTGTCGCACTCAAGATTGTCTATTCGCATACTTTCACTCTCATGGCTTTGAAACCACACCATACGAGCGAGATGCATCTCCACCGATCGACAATGCTCCGGATGCTTAGTTCTTCGTCAATTGATTTTGTTTTTTGGTTCCCCATTTAGATGAAGTCAAAAAAGGGGAGATTGGTATTAGTTATTATGACTAGGTGACGAGGATTATGATGTGATGTATTAGACTTGATGTATTAGTTGTTATGATATGTATAGATGAATGTGGATGTTATTTTGATATGATGTATTAGACGATGTGATGATATTCTTATATGCATTTTGATTTTATCACGTTTGATATTGTGAGATTATCATTACATTTAACACATGAAATATTAACATCATATAAGAATATGGGCATTGATTAAGAGGGAGTAATTTACATCTCGATATTTAGTTATCTGACATCATATAAGATGGGCATTGATTAAGGGGGAGTAATTCACATTCAGTACTTATTTATCTCCTCATCGCTTTGTTTGCCATCATAAAAAAGGGGATGATTATTTGCCCTTTACACAGGCTCCTCGTCCTAAGTATTTTTATGATAGCAAATAAGGAAGATGATATGCTAAGTTGAAGTAGTGGTCTAAGCAGGTTAACGAATTTTCGAAAGAAAAAAAATTGATGTTGATTTCTGTAGATAAAATGGACGAATGAAAGTATTTCGAGAGCCTGTTAGAAAAATAATGGAGGACCAAAATAGATGCAGGAATGGCTGCTAGTTACAGAGTACTCGAACATTTTTAAAATGGATGATCAAAATAGTTTCGGACGATCGTTTTGAGTGAGAAATGCAAAAATAACGTACAAAAGGGATGGCCGACATGTTGCCAGAACGACCGCTAGTTAGAACTCGAACATTTTTAAAATGGACGAACGAAAGAGTTTCGAATGACTATGTTAGGAAGCAAATGAAAATAGAGCATACAAGATGGACGATCGACACAACTACCAGAATGACTATTAGTTACAAAGAACTCGGACATTCTTAAAATCGACGACCGAAACAATTTTGGATGACTATTTTGGGCAGCAAATAGAAGAAGAGCATACAAAACGGACGATCGACATAGCTACCAAAATGATAGAGTTACAGAGTACTAGGACAATTTTAAAATGGATGATCGAAATAGTTTCAAACGATCGTTCTACGCAGCAAATGAAAGAAGAGCATACAAGAAGGACAATCGAAAGAGCTGGCACAACGATTACAGATTATAGATAACTCGACATTTGTAGAACAAAAGACCGAATTATTTTTGGACGCCTGTTCTGGGCACCAAAAGTGAACAATGTGTTACGGACTACCGGAAAGTAGAGAACAATGGACACCTATGTAGAAAAAACAAAAATAACAAAGGCTATTGCAGGCCTCCGAAATCAAAACATGTTGACCATTTCATATAAGACAAATGTGCGACGGTTAGTTCCTATATAAAATGAATGTTTGAAATTGAAACGGGTGCCCTTTAACTTTCCAAAAGAATTGCAACGGACATATTTTGAAGAGAAGCCTATAAAAGGATGCAAAAGTTTGAAGGAAGATTATCCAAGTAAGCGAGATCACTACAACTTCTTTCAATGTCTAAAACATTTTTTAGAACTCCATATTGGAAATCATCTCTTCCCTCTTCTAGTTTTTAAGTGTGATCATTTTTTATAAGAAGAGAGAATTAGAGAGAATTCTTGTATTCTTATTTAGTGAATTTTAGAGCTCTTTGTAATAAGAGTTATGCCTTACTTCTTGAGCAAAGAAGAAGGCGGTGTGGTGTAGAAAAGGTCATTCTCTCCCTAAAAAGATAAAGTTTGTGGATCTCCGACGGTCTTGAAGTCGAAAGTTAGAGTGTGGACGTAGGCTAAGGAGTTGGGTCAAATCCTTGTGTCTTCTTGAGTTTGATTCTTTTTACTTGGTCTTTATTATGTTATACTTGCTTGTGATCATTTTCCAAAATCGGTTTCAACGTTATTGATTAAATTTTTTATATATCAATTCACCCCCTGTTGGGTCAAAGTTTTAATACCATATAAAATTATGTTTGATGATAAAAACCTCAAATTATTAAAGTTAAAATGCTGAAAAAGTTAAAATGCTGAAAAAATTTAAAGAAAAATGAATAAATTTATGCACTACACTTTAATTAAATAATTGGCACTGATCTTATCATTTTTGGATGAATGTTAAAGATCAGATTGTAGAAAATTCTGTTAGCTTTCCATAGACTCAAGATCATCTAATTTGGATAACTGTGCAAAAAGTTATGTTCAAAATAGTGCAGGGCGGTCAACCTGCCAGTCGAAACTATGAAGTCCGGTCGACCGATCGGAGATACCGGTCGACCGGTCAATGCATAAACTGCTCAAATCTATGTCGAGACTACACCCATCGACAGATCGGTCGATGCACTGGCCGACTGATCAATTGAAAGGGAGGAAATCAAAATTGCGAGACTATACCGGTCGAAACACCGGTCGATAGTCCGGTCGACCGATCAAGTGCTAAAGCTATAGAAATGAGCACAATAATCATATAGACCGGTCGATTGGTCCATTAATGCGGTCGACTGATCAGCTACGCCAAATGAAGAAAATGAGCCAACGGTCATATAAACCAGTCGGTCGGCCCATAAATGCGATCGACTAGTCCATTACTGAAATGAACAATAATGGCTATATTTCAAAGAGAAAAATGTGGAATTAATTCTGGACGATTTTTCACATGCCAGAGCCTATAAAAGGAGTGCAAAAGCCAAAAACAAAGACACTCATCCAAGCATTGAAGCAATACTTCAAGAAATCAAAAGATCTTTTTCCTTGAAGTTATTATTTTTAGTTGTGCTCTTCTTTCTCTCTTCCACTCTTGTGACCTAGCATTGTAAAGAGAAAGAAATATTTTATCAAAAAAATAGAGAGAACTCCTGTGAAGAAGATGTTCAAATCTTACCTCTTCAGCGAGAGAAAAGATTAACTTCCTAGTAGGAGAGGTTGCCTTGCCTTTCGAAATGGAGAAAAGGTGATTGCGTAAAGGGCTTTCTTCCTTGTCCCATTTGGAACTAAGGAAGTGCTTAGTGGAATCTCCGGCGGTCTCGAGGTCGAAAAGTCAGAGCGGGGACGTAGGCCAAGGTATGGCTGAACCTTGTCAACAACCACCCTTGTTCATTGTGTTTGATTTCCCTCACTCTCTCTCCCTCTAATATTGTGTTTATAATATGAATTTCAAAGGTTTTAAGAATTAGTTTTGTGCTTCCGCGACGAATTTCGTGAAATCAATATTTTCGGTTAAACACCAATTCAACCCCCCCATTCTTGGTGTCCTTTGGGATCCTACAATTGGTATCAGAGCATGTTGCTCTTATTTTGATCTTTTGAATCATCTCGTTTTTAGATCTAATCATTTTTAAGATTCAATCGTTTTTTTAAGATTTAACGTTCTTTAGAGCCATGACATCAAGTGGATTTATTTTTGCCGAAGGACAATCAATTAGTCGTCCTCCCCTTTTAAATGCATCAAATTTTGCATATTGAAAAATTCGGATTCAAGTCTACATATGTTCTATTGATATAAACATGTGGGATATTGTTGAAAATGGCTATTATTTACATTAAAAATTACTTTCCGAACATGACGAAAGATAAAAAAATTTCGAAATTAGATTGAAAAGCAAAGAATATTTTTTATTGTGCTTTGGATTCAACGGATTTTAATAGAATTTCTAGTTATGAAAGTGCAACCGAAATTTGAAAGAAACTTATTACCACTTATGAAAGAACAGATAAAGTCAAAGAATCTAGATTAAATATTTTAAATCATCAATATGATTCCTTCAAGATGCATGAATATGAATCTATAAATGATATGGTTGCTCGTTTTAATGCCATTGTGAATGGCTTAGCTTCTTTGGACGAACCAAGAACTAACCCTCAAAAGGTGAAAAGGATTCTCAGGTCTCTCTTCTCCCAATGGCATATAAAAAGGACGATGATCGAAAAAAAAGATCTGAACAAATTGGATTTCAATGATCTTATTAGTTCACTTCTAACCTATGAGATTGAAATTCAAGAAGACATTAGCTTTAAAAACAAGCAAAAGTGAAGATGACTCGAGTGAAGAAGAAATAGACGAAAAGAGACTCGCCTTCTACACAAGAAAACTCGATAAGTATCTCAAATTGGTGAAAAAGAAATAAAAGAATGTGAAGCATACCCGAAGATCATACAAAAATCACAAAGAAGAGACATCTCATAGAAGAAAGAAAAAAATGTATGAAGAGTTAAGTGGAGATGAATCAAATGAATCATCAAATTCATCAAGTGAGAATGCATATTTATGCTTAATGGCACATAATGATGAGGTATCCTCCAACTCTTCTTATTGCTCTAGTGCTAATAGTGATAATGATAATGAGGATGATAATATCAATTTTGACGTGCATAGGAATTCTCTTTTTTAATTGAAAAATATCTTATTCTTAAAAAGAATAATAAAAAGTTGATGAATGACTTTCATATTATAAAAGATGACTTTGATATTTTGAAAAAGGAAAGGGATGTATGTCTAATTCATAATGAAACCTTGATGAATGATCTTCATATTATGAAAAATTACTTTGAAAAATATGAAAAATGACTTTGAAAAATTAAAAATAAAAAATAAAAATCTCAAAAATGAAATTGAAACTTTGTAAATTACACATGCATGTGAAATTGTAAAACTAGCATGGTGTTTAGAAAAAGAGAAGAAGAAAAATAACTCTTTGAAAAATATAACTATTTCTCATGTAACAAAAAATAATCCTAAAAACACTTTGTACATGAAAACTCTTATTGGAAATCTAATACATATGATAGAAAATCACATATTACATGTTTTACATGTGAATTTAATGATCATTTTGCATATCAATGCAAAGTAAAAAAATCTTCACAAAATGGCATGATTTGGATTCCGAAAGTAACAACATCTAACAAAATATGACCAAAAGAAATTTGGGTATCAAAGGTTACATAATCATTTTTGCAGGTGTGCCTCATATACAAAGACCAAGTGAAATTAAAAATGTGAAGGCACAAAGGTTATGGTAAAAGTATCATTGGTTGCATTCTTATATTTCTTAAGTGATTAGGCATATTCTTTTAATTTCATTCAAAATTTTCAAAATGACTATTTCTTTGAATGAAAAGAAAGAAACAAAAGAAAATTGGTCATAATGATAGGAGGAGCAAGTTAAAACTTCAAAACTTTATTTTGACATATCATAAATATCATTGTTGTATCAAAGTTTTATGCCATATTTTGATTCATAAATATATTTTTGGATTTCATCAAATTGTTTTCATTTTACCATTATAAAATAGTCATAAATTTAGGGAGAGTTATATTTTCAAATTTTTATGTTGCAATTCTCTACATGTCTATTATATGACAAAAGAGGAAGAATATATTTTTTTTGAAAAATTAATTAAGGAGGAGTTACATATGATTTCTTATATGCTTCATATATATAAATTGTTTTTTGTGATGAAACAAAAGAGAGAGAAGTATAAGAGAAATATGATCTGAATATCACTTTATATGAAGAGTACCTCACAATTAATATTCATGTGAATATCTATCATTGTAAGAAAAACTATGCGTCAGGGGGAGTAAAATTGAGTTTTCAAGAATTTTACAACTTTTTCGCAACTTATATATTTTTCATATTTCTTGGTTTGTCTTCATTAAAAAGGGGGAGATTGTTGGGTTAAAGTTTTAATACCATATAAAATTATGTTTTGATGATACAAACATCGAATTATTAAAGTTAAAATGCTGAAAAAGTTTAAAGAAAAATGAATAAATTTATGCACTACATTTTGATTAAATAATTGGAACTAATCTTATCAGTTTTGGATGAATGTTGAAAACTAGAGTTGTAGAGAATTCTGTTAGCTTTTCATAAACTCTAAGATCATTTAATTTGGATAACTGTGCAAAAAGTTATGTTCAAAATAGTGCAGGACGGTCAACCTGCCGGTCGAACCTATGAAGGCCGATCGAGAGAGTCCGGTTAACCGATCGGAGATACCGGTCGACCGATCAATCCATAAACTGCTCAAATCCATGTCAAGTCTACACCAGTCGACAGACCGGTCGATGCATCGGCCGACAGATCAACTGAACAGGAGGAAATCAAAACTGCGAGACTGTACCGATCGAAACACCGATCGACAATCCGGTCGACCGTCCAAGTGCTAAAGCTGCAAAAATGAACACAACGGTCATATAGACCTATCGATCGATCAATTAATACTGTCGACTGATCAACTGCAACAAATGAAGAAAATGAGCCAACGATCATATAGACCGGTCGACCGGCCCATAAATGCGGTCGACCGGTTCATTACTGAAATGAACAATAATGGCTATATTTCAAGGAGAAAAATATGAAATTAATTCTGGACAAATTTTTCACATGCCAGAACCTATAAAAGAAGTGCAAAAGCCAGAAGCAAAGGCATCCATCCAAGCATTGAAGCAATACTTCAAGAAATCAAAAGAAGATCTTTTTCTTGAAGTTATTATTTATAGTTGTGCTCTTCTTTCTCTCGTCCACTCCTGTGAGCCTAGCATTGTAAAGAGAGAAACATTTTGTTCAGAAAAATAGAGAGAGCTCTTGTGTAAAAGAGGTTCAAATCTTACCTCTTGAATGAGAGAAAAGATTAATTTTCTAGGATGAGAGGTTGTCTTGCCTTTTGAAGCGAAAAAAAGGTGATTGTGTAAAGGGCTTTCTTCCTTGCCCCATTTGGAACTAAGGAAGTGCTTAGTGAAATCTCCGACGATCTCAAGGTTGAGAAGTCGGAGCGGGGGATGTAAGCCAAGGTGTGGTCGAATTTCGTCGACAACCACCCGTGTTCATTATGTTTGATTTTCCTCACTCTTTCTTCCTCTAATATTGTGTTTATAATCTGAATTATAAAAGTTTTAAGAATCGGTTTTGTGCTTCCACGACGAATTTCGTAAATTCGATATTTTCGATTAAACATCAATTCACCTCCCCCCCCCCTCCCACTTGATGGTATATAGACGACAATAAAAAGGTAAAGTTTTTTGGAATGATGGCTACACATTAATATATCTATTCCTCACCATGTGAGGATGAAACTTAACAAGCCCAGCCCAGCCTGCTTACAACCTTCTTTGATCCCTGCACATTTGTATGAGACTCCAGTAGGTCCAGTTGCAACATCGGTGAGGCGATCTACGAAGTGCCCCTCGGCAATTCCAAAAAACAATTTTCGTGTGTTATGTTCAATGTGGATCTTAGACACCTTGCATAGAGAATAAAAGATGTCATTGGTGTGCATGTTAGTGGCTTATTTCTTACCTTTCTGCTCCTCGAATTCTTGTCCTTGTTCTACACATCTTAGCTTCATTTCGAGGAGGGGCGGCGTAATGTCAATGTCGATGGATTATTCCTCCTCCACCAACTCCTAGCTGGTATGGATTTCATTTCCACCCTTTTGCACTTGAGCAAACATCTGCGCCACCAACTCATCATGCCCTACAAAAAGTCCGACTCCTTGCCCCAAGTACGACGGCCGAAGGTGGAGACTGAAGGTTGCATTTCAATAGTTGCCCTGATATGAGAGAGATTTGATATTGGAGAGGATAAATTAGCGGTGTTTTGCAAAGAAGAGTCCGCCGTCAAAGGGTTTTTTGGGGACTTTATCAGAGAAAGGTGGTTGAAGCTTTCGACGCCCCTAATGAATTCTAGGTGTCATCATTGTGCTCGAAGTGCTCGAGATGCTAGTCACATGTGCTTGGATAGAGGAGCGAGGGGGATTGCATAGTATCCTCGTCCACTTGATAGAGGTTTCATGCTCATTGCTATATCAAAAGCATATGCATTGTTGATGTTCCCAATTGGGAATCTTATGATGGTATGAGGGGAGCCCTGGGAGAAGACCTCGTACGAGCTATCTATGAACCTTCATAGCCATTTGTAACGGAGCAATTTTCCAATGGTTAGAAACAACTATGTTCTACGGATTGATCTCATATGATCCCTCCATCCAACGGTAGATCTGCAATTGTGTTTGTTAGGGTGTCAAAAGGATTTGAAGTTATCGCTGGTTCATGCTCCTGAAGCTGATTTGCCTCCCCCGATCAGCATTCGATATCATCGTCTACCCCATGTTTCTCTCCACCTGAGAAGAAGAGTGCGACCTCTGGCTCTTCCCCGATCCATTCAGCCTGCGATGTGGATCTATCCCACTCACGTCAGTTAGTTCTCAACATAGTTTGTGCATGCATCCATGGGCCGAAAAGCAAACACATTATCTATGTTGCTTGACGTCGCCTGAATGGTCGTCAACCGCACATGGCATTGTTCTAGTCGATGACCGAGCATACCGCAACTACAATAGAAAGGTGGCAAGGTTTCACATAATACACACTAAAAGTATCGACTACCATCTGACAAACTTACCCACACTCCCTATTTTGTCATTGTCATTGTATCTATCTCCACACAGATTCTTGATGGACTATTAACCTTTACCTTGGAATCGCCTTTGTCCATCCGAAGGGGGTTCCAAAAGGCGACGCAATACGTCGGACAGTCGCCGGCGTATCCATCTCATAAGACAATCCCAGAAGTTGAATCCAGACTAGTAACCTGGTAAGTTGTTCCTCTAACGGTAGAAAGAACAACTTGACTTGTCCGACCCCCAGGAGATGATCTTTATAGAGAGTCGGCGGACGCATGAGGACCTGCAAACGACCATCCAGGTCTTTGAACATATACATTACATCTGAGTTGCCTTCATGAGTTCCATCCTTTAAGGAGGAGGCTTGATGCGGCGGCGGTGAGGATGTGGATTTGTTTGAGGAAAAGGACGCATGGTGAGAGGGTGGAGGGGGTGGGCGAGTGGGGTTCGAAGGTTGCATGGTGCCCTATAGGAGATTTACTTGATCTTTATACCAACCAATCTGACACATCATTCTAGCTTCCTTTTTAGATTTGCTTTTAGATTTTCCTCTTCAGTAATCACTAGCATTCAAATTTTGAATATTTGTCTCTTGTAGATCTACGAAGTAGAGTAGCTCCTTTGATGGGAAAATTCGAGAATAGAGAGAGAAGATCCCAGAGAGATTGCAAGAAAAATAAAAGAGACACACGAATTTACATAGGTTCACCCTTGAGATTAGAACTACGTCCTGCAAAAAAGTTCCATTATATCGTTTAGGTTTACGACCGTCACACAGATTATATCTGAAAATAAGCTATAAATAGTCTCTCCCAAACGGGATCGCCGTCGGGGGGTGGGACCCCCCGAAACCCCCCTCTCGTTCGTACGCCAGCAACACTGTTAATTGAATAATACTCAGATTCCCCTAAACTTACGTGAGCAAACCTGGTGTAAAAAACAAGAGACCCCGAAGTATTCACTAACTCCAACATCCTTGCTCTCCCTGCATAACATCATATATGGCTTGCTCATTATTCTCAAGTTCAACTTCTGAATAATCACTATCTTTCTTTGTGTTACAAAAAGAGAGAGGAAATCGCACACACAGAAGAATACACAATAAATTGTGTTACGTCGACAAGTTTCTTTGTAATAAAATTTGTATAGAGAACTTTAATATAAAATTAAAAATGGAAACATTAAAATAGCCTGCCCCCCCCCCCCCCCCCCCCCCCCCCCCCAATAAGAGAACTCCCCGTAAACCTCCCCTCCCTCTGGACAACAAGACGTTTTTTTTTTGTTTAAGCTTCTGAATAACATAAGATCAAATTTGGATTAAATTCTCGTAAGTTCTGGAGAATTTGTGGATCTGGTGTCAAACATAGCTAATATTTAAAGCATTATAACAAAAGTAGAATCAGATGAGGAAAGAAGTCACAATATTGTCAAGCAAATCGGAGTCCACTTAAGATCATAACACGACATGATCAATTTTATCAAAGTTAAATATCATTTTTGTGTAGCAAACAATTTACTTATAAATTAATAAAACATGATTAGCAATAATTAATGATGTAATACTTTATTATAATTAGTAAATTGGCAATACATTATATGAAACTGCAGAAAACAAAAAATTTAAAAAGAAGCATGGAAAAAATATGAACCAAAAAATTTAAAAAAAAAAACGCATCCTCTCTGCTGCAGCAGACAAGTCTTCCTGCTGGCAAATCAAGAAAAAAAAAGGACTTTAATTGTCTTTTGCAAACCCTAAAAAAACAAAAGACTGTTTTTTTATATCCAGGGCAAGTATCGTCTCTGCTCGGAGCGCTGCTTGCGAGCGGAAGAGGGAGGGAGGGAGAGAGGGAGAGAGAGAGAGAGAGAGAGAAAGAGAGAGAGAGAGAGAGAGAGAGAGAGAGAGAGAGAGAGAGAGAGAGAGAGAGAGCTGCTTGCGAGCGAGAGAAACCTGGCGAGCAATAGGAGGCGGCGGCGGCTGCGGCGACACTGAAACAGAAATGGTACGCTAGGCCGTTAGGGAGAGGAAGAGAGAGAGAGAGAGAAAGAGCTGCTTGCGAGCGAGAGAAACCTGGCGAGCAATAGGAGGCGGCGGCGGCTGCGGCGACACTGAAACAGAAATGGTACGCTAGGCCATTAGGGAGAGGGAGAGAGAGAGAAAGAGCTGCTTGCGAGCGAGAGAAACCTGGCGAGCAATAGGAGGCGGCGGCGGCTGCGGCGACACTGAAACAGAAATGGTACGCTAGGCCATTAGGGAGAGGGAGAGAGAGAGAAAGAGCTGCTTGCGAGCGAGAGAAACCTGGCGAGCAATAGGAGGCGGCGGCGACGGCTGCGGCGACACTGAAACAGAAATGCCCTTAGGGCGCAAATAAGGTAGGCACTTATAAATAGAAAAAAACATGTGGGGCGAGAGAGATCTCCGACTTTACTGTTATATATGGACCTTTTAAATTTAAATTTTTTAAATTAGTAAATTTTATTATTTTACACGTTTCACCGTATATTCCATCACTTGTCGGGACGTCGTTTTATAAAGGAAATTTTGTTTTTTTAATCATACTAAAAAATTTTGCTTCTAATGAAATTATTCTCATAAATTTAATATTCATTTATTTTTGTTACCTTATATAACAAATCATTATAAAGATAATATTATTAATCAAATAATAAATAATCAAAATTTATTATTCAAATAATAAGTAAAATGAATGTAATATTACAACCAATATTGCAATGCTAGCAATGTTACATGTCCAATGAAGTTAAGCAGATATTTTAAACTCAATTCTCGTCATCAAATATTTTTATTCAAATACTTTAAAACTCAATCAAACACTACAACAAAAATGAACATTTAGGAATTAGGGCCAATCATAATTAAATCCAAAAAAATATTTATTTGGGACCAGACCCAACTTCCTCTACAAAAATTTAATGGGTGTCTAATACAAATGTTATAAGAATCAATTAAGATATTAGTGTTTAATAATTTTGCATAAACACTTATTTTAGGGGCCAATCACACACTTTGATTCAGTTTCGTTCTTCCCCAACTCCTGCACCCTCCCGAAAAATCCACAGTGAAGGCAGCGGCGTGCGGCTCCCTCCGCCGGGCATCCTACAACCGCAGCCTCCTCAGCCTCCTTCGCGCCGGTAAGTCTCAGACCTGTCCGATTCCTCGTTGTTTCTGCACTACTCTGTTCCTGTTTCTCAATTTTGGTTTGTCCGAAGCCATCGATCTCCTGTTCGTCCACACCGATGTCGAGATCAACGGCGCCTTCCCGTCGAAGCCTTCCGACGAAAGATCCTCGAGGCCGATGAGTTCAACCACTCCCTCACCGGTGAGTTCCATCATCGCTCCTCTCCTGCGTCTTTGTTTTGTTTTGCTTTTTTTTTTTTTTTTTTGCTTTCGTTCCATCATCACTTCCTACTTCCGCTGCCCTAGGTTCTCTCTCTCTCTCTCTCTCTCTCTCTCTCAGCTCACGAGAAGGGGGAGCCGTGAGCCCCCTGCCTCCGAGTAGTCCTCCCTCTTCCTCTCCCTCCCCGCCCTGCTCGCGCACGCTCCCGCTAATCGTGCCTCTCTCCTACTCCCCGCTCCTGCTCCCTGCGTCCAGACCAAGATTTTTCATGATTGTGTTCTTGTTTTTCAGCTTTGCTTGCGCATGGTGGAAGCTTGGGATGCTGCTGGTCATGCGACTAGATCTTGTTGTGTTTGTGTGGAAGTCCCCAAAGATCTATGATGGATTTGGTACAACATCGTTGAGCTTTATGCAAGTAAGAAGCAAGCAAATCATGCTCTGCCCTACGTGTTTCTTTTTTTTTTCTTTCATATATACTTCTTTTATTCTTTTTTGTTGTCGATGTTTGGGTCTTTTGTTCTTTTATTCTTCAAATTTAATGCATGATCCAAGGAAGTTCCTGTGAACTGATGATTTTTCATCCAGCAAGTCTTTTGTTGCCTTCAGGTATTATAATTCACATTAAATTTACAGTTAGCTAGGTGATGATTGCTGTGATGCAATTTATGTTGCAGTTGGACACATGAAGGTGAGAGCCTGAGCATAATATCAACCATAGAGGACATGAACCTAGATTTGAACAAGGAACCTGAACTATCATGATCTCTCACAAGAAAGTGTCCTCAAAATCATCAACAAATCAGCTTCCATTATTTTGCCTGTTAGTGGTAGGAAGTCCTCGTCTACTTGATGCTTATGTCCCTTTCCATTCAGTATACTTTATATAAACATATTCAAGTGGCATTTTATTATATAGTTTTACTGTTGCTTAATTAAATTGGTGGAGAAAATAAATCCTTCTTCTCTTTATATTTTTATTAGTAGTGTTTTTATTAGTTTTTTTTAATTATAGTTTCCATTTTGAACATCTGAATGGAGGAATCTGTAATTTGAATTTATTTGTGTACTTGAGATAACTTCCATTGTAGTAGGTGACATTTTTCTTTGCGTCATGTCTCTTTTTGTGTCTTCTCATGTATAGATACCATAATATATTGCTGCTCTTTTAGATAGGGCTTGCAAGGTCCTTCTCCTTGTTGTTACAATATCTGGACGAGTTGGATCAGAGGCAGCAATCAACTGTGAACAAATTGGCCTAAAAGGTGTTATTGGTGAGGAAACAGCATGTATGATTTTGAATAATATATTATGGTATCTCATTAGAAAACTCACGAAGGATTTCACTAAATCATTGATATATTTGTCTAGGTAGAGCAACATTTCTTAAAACAGAATGATGCTCGACCCTGGATACAAGATTCAGCTTTGGTGCCTTTTTTTTTAGCAAAGAGGTTCCATGGTACTTGGTATATGGTTAATTCTTCTTTTAAGAATTCATCTGCATTGCTCTTTAGAATTAATTTCTCAAATAGTAATCACTATTCCTATAAATTCTAGTTATTTATCTTTTCACTTTGAGCAATTAAGGCTGTTTTCTTCCTTGTTATTTATTGAGACATAATTCTCTTCATACTTATTGATCTTTGATGCTTCATGTGATAATCAGGATGCGCTACTTATGAGTTCTTTGAGATAGGGTATAATGTCAATGCATCATGCACGTTTAAACATTAGACTGGCATATGCAATGATGTATTTTCTTTGTGAGAATCGATTTCTTGGATAATCATGATCTCTTTTTGAACTAGTGTTTGTTCTTTGACATGCTTAATGCTAGGGTATTCTCATCATTTAGTTTCTGAATTAGCTAGATGATTATCTGACATCGTTTCACAATGGTATGCTCTGTGGTGCATTAGCAGTTTACAGTGGAAGTATCCCTGGACAAGGATCAAATATGCAGACTACTACGATCCAGCAATGAAGTTTGTGGCCAATCCAAGAAAATATGGTGAGCTCTGTTAAACTTGACCCTAATTAGAATTTGTGCATCATAATACTGCTCTGCCTTTGATATAGCCATGGACCTGAAATTTTGGTTAGCTGGTGGTCACTCTGTTAACTGCAAGAATTTGATTTGTTTGGTTTTAGAAAGTTTCTACTTCAAGAGTTTGAGTCATCTCATATAGGAAGACGCATCAGAATCATCTCATATAGAAAATTTCTACTGATGATCCAACGAATCAAGTTTTGATTATAGACCATCGAATAGTGCAGTCTGCCATGTGGAATCTGTCAAACTAGGAACATAGATTACCTTTGCCAATTAAAACTATTGAAAGTAAGATATTTTTTGTTCAAATTTAAATTTCAAATTTTAGCTGGTTAATAAGGAAGTTACGCCATAGTTTTAATCACAACTAAATTATTTTGAACTTCGAAATTCAAATCACTGCCCCTTAATTAAGTTCATTTAAATACATTTGTTTCATTCACAGTTAAAACTGAATCTTGAATTTTCTACAGAATTCCCACCTTCTTATTGCTTGGAAATCAACTTTTATCACAGAATTCGTGCCTAATTCGCTGTCATATAATTAGAGAAGATTTCTGTTCATCAAGTTAGAACCTTTTTTTAGATACCCATTCGGCCCCTGTATCCAAAGCTACTAGTACATGACTTAATTCGAATCGGGGTAAAGAACAGAATGGTATTCCTCTGATCAAATGGTGATTCCAGGAAATAGGACTACTAGCTCCCAGTCCCAACAACTCTGCTAACCAGTTATGACAACCAAGCTTGGTTTGGCTAAGTGGTAGAATTACCCACCTTTGGACGTAGGCACATTGACATTAGATGTATATCAAGTTATATATTAATATGATTCTGGGGCATTTGATTAGCATCACACAGATCTAACACTTTTTAACAACTTCACACCTGCTTTAGTTTTTAATATTATATATAACCTTTCAGGAGTAGAGATAGAGGAAGACCTACAAGTTGACTTTGCTGTTCCGATGAGTATTGCTGATGTCACCCGAGGTCGTTGCAAAGGCAGAATTATTTGATACCCCCAACGCCTAATGTGGTAGGTAATTTGATTATTTTCCTACTAACTTTTAATGCAGGAGAAGACTGCAACTTCATCTGAACAACATCAATTGTCGGTGTTGTAAACTTGCCATATGGGGTCATTTCTTCAAGTGACAATATATATAGTTGCTGATCTTACTAAGCCATAAAGCCAAATATTTATTTAATTAACTTAAGACATTAATTTATTTGATTTTTAGGATAACATTTTTCTTGGATGCGTTGTGAGAAGCATTAGGATATAGTAGTTCATAACTCCCTGTTGGTGCAGGCTTGCAAGAAGCCATGTACAATGATTTCAAGATAAATAATATTATACATTCAGTTAGCTTATATGCTAGTCCATAAATAATAATTCTTTTTCGTTGTGTAGCTCAAATTTAAATTTAAGGAAGATGCAGCTGAGGCCATAATGAAAAAAAAACTTTTCGCAACTTTAACTTCTCGTCCGTTTAGTGGTGTCTTTTACCATCAGGAAATATTTGAGCTGGTTTATGTGAGGAGTGTGATAAGTTGTATATAATATATTATATTGAATATAATTTGATGGTTTTTATATTAATTTATCATTCTTTGTTATTTGTAGGAGCGGTGAAAAATGGAAATCATATATGATCTGGTGTAGGAAAGCAAAATAGAGAATCTAAGCCAGCATCAGAAGCACACGACAGGATGAGTTGAATTTGTTGAGCATAAACCCTGGATGGTAAGTTTTTGCATTCTATTGTAAATTTATTAATTTAATTATGGTATTAATTTATATGATTAATTGTAGGCCTCTTGTGAGCAACATGGCCTATGGGTGTTGGTTCAAAGTTTTCATAAAGGTATGATTTCCTGCCAATTAATTCGGATTTCATATCAGCCTTGTGATATTTATGTGTTTAACATTTCATCATTGTTGTGGATCTTTATTTCCAATGATATTGATTGGTAACTTTTCTCAAATGATGTGCTTCCATGGTCAAACAGTGTCCACCGTTCATTTCTTAGCTGCGACCTTGAGAGTTTTGATGTTCTCTGCACATTTGATCTTGGAAATGCATGATTTGCTGTGCAATAAAGTTGTTCCATGCATTATTACGTGTCCCCAATCATATTACAGACCCTTTGGTGATTTTGAGATAGCATACAGATGCTTGAGCTAGGAAATGGAGGTGAAACTTTGCAACCATTATGTTTGATTAGTTTGCTCCGTGTTGCCTATCTGTTGTACCCTATCCTCATATTATAAATCAGCTTTTCGAGTCTTTTAAGCTATCTTTTTATGTGTTTAGTCTAGACAAGAATGTTGTAGTTCTTGTGATCCAAAAAAAAAAGGCCTTGCGGTTGTTGATATGACTGAAAATTGTATTTTTTTTAGATGTGCCATTGCATTGGCGGGTGCACTTTTTGCTGAGCAAGGATAATATGGATGGCATTGTAGGATATTGTGAGAGTTTTGTGCCAACAAGGACTTAACTGGTACACTGTGAACTATGAATTTTATTATAAAAGAAATTTTATTTTGATTGGATAGTGAGTTTAGGTCATGGGATGGTCAATAAAGTTCAGCAATGATCCTATATTTTGGTTTTTAGGGAAGGTAGTTCTCTGCTTTTGATTTGAAGCATGCCTATTTTGGATTAATGAGACGTGATTGTTCCTTATGAATGAAGAGTGTTTTTACTAGTACATATATCAATATATATTATATATATATATTATGAATGAAGAATTAGTCATCAATTTTTTTGAGACTTTTGAAGTTTGGAAAGAACATTAATAATGGAACTATGTATTTCCTAACTGGTTAGGTTTATTCGCATTCATGGCATAGTGGTCAAGTTATTCACATGATTCAAAGTTTATTTTACATGATCCTTAATTTCACCTCATTTGTATTTCTTTGTATTCTCTTTTTCAGACCTTGGTTCTTATTCCTGCAAAAACTTGAAGGATATTACAAAGGAAACAGAAGGGATATCATACAATCGAGCTATGAAAATTGGATGATGATTCTTTACACTTTGCAAATTTATTAATCACAATTATTTTTTCCGGTTTGCAGTGGTTCTTCGTTTGTGCCATTTTAGGATCAGAACATATATACACAGTTTTCAGCCTTGCAAGGGAAGCAGACATTAGATATTTTCTTTTTATCTGTATATATTTGTAATACATTATTTTATTTCTCAATAAAATAAAGTTTTTTCTCTTTGGAAAATGTCACTTTTTGTAGTTGCATGAATGTGGACGATAATTATTTCTATACTGATAAAGAACATTTTTTTTTTTACACTTTGATGTTTAATGCCGTGAAAGGTTTTACGTTTATTACTATCATGAATGTCGACTTTTTGTCATGTTTACGTGTGATGTTTGAACATTATAAAAAGTAGTTTTTTGTGACGTTTAAACGTCAGGGAAATTGATAACTTTTGTGATGTCTAAACATTATAAAACAATATTCTTTCATGACGTTTTTTTCTTATAATTATAGTTAATTGATAATGTGTAATGTCTAAGCATTACCAATAATTTAAAACATTACTAAAAGACATTCTTTTGGCAACGTTTTAGTTTTTTGTATCGTTATAAAACAAATGTCGCTAATATTTTTTGGAACACTCGTTGTAATGAAATACCAATAGCATTTCTTAACGTTTAAAAATACTATTTGTAACATTTTTTAAGCGTTACCAAAGCTCCATTTCCTTGTGGTGGGTATAATAAGACCATGGAATTCATTTCACAGATTACGTGTATTCTTCACATGCTTTCAATATATTTGATTATCACCGTATAATTTTGGAAAGGCATTTTATGATTATTTTTATTATCATTTTTAGGATAATTATTATTTACTAATAACAGAGAATATGGATCGACCCCACAACCCAAGTTTGACATGCATGAGTTACTTGTACCGGGGCATAAGTTCATTGCCATCTTCAATGGCCATTGCTTCTTTTATTGTCTACCTCAAGAGCATCCCAAAGTAATATTGAGGCCAACAGATGAGTATTTGGAAGTCTTTGCACTAAAGCAACAATGGTATAATTAAAAGTATAACTTGTCGTAGCAGTTCAAATATTACTAGAAGTTAGTAATCAACAAATGTTTAAACGTGAACAAATGTCACCAAATGTTGTTTTTTTTTTCCTTCTAACAGTTAAATGTAAAAAAATAATAATTTTTCGCAACGCAAATTACACAAAAGAGTACCTTTTTAAGACGTTAATTGAAGCATTCCTTTTCCGACTGCAATGAGAGGACCAAGAGCGTAGATGAATTAGAAAATAAAAGGCCATATTAATTGTTAAATGTGGAATTTGGATTCGAAAATAAAAAAATAGTCAAGGGGTATTACGTCATTACACTACGTTACCATTTTCAACTTAAAACTAAACATAACCTTTGCTTTATTATATTTAAAATAAGTATGATATCACCTAAATGGTGCAGCCCAATAATAATTGTTTGGCTATTGAGCCATATATATTGGTTAACTGGTGACATTATTAATACTTAAAAAAATACATTAATATGTTATATGCCCACGAGCCTTCCATTGTAACAGGAAATAAATCCACTAATTAAATTGACTATATATATATATAGAGAGAGAGGAATATTAATGTGCTACCACACCATTGTAGTAGCACCATGCATCCACAACTTTAGGATCGTCCGATCTTAGATGGACGGATCAGATGGAGACGCGACGGTTTAGAGGCGGGCAGAAATGGTTCGGCGCACGGTTCAAGCGAAGGAAGGACGGTTCGACGAGTTAGCGAGCGGTTCCTCCACCTTGAGCGGACGAGGTCGCCGACATTGAGCGTCAGGCGTCGTGTCTCCGATCTGAGCGAAGGGCGGCGATCTTGAGCGAAGGGATCTAAGCCTCGTGCCTCCGATCTCCCCTCCGGCAGTTGCAGATCGCGTCTCCGATCTCCCTCCAGCAACGGCAATGGCAGATCCAGACCTCGCAACGCACCGCTGCCCTTCGTCATAGATCCCGACCTTCTCTCATCGCACTACTGCCCTTCGTCGCAAATCCATATTCTCTCGCCACTCGCCGCCGAACCGTCGCCCTCTGTCACAGCTCGTCATCGAACCGCAACTCTCCGTCGTGCAAATCCAGATTTGCTCGTCGCTTACAGGTCGCCGCCGAACCACTCGCAGCTTGTGCAGATCCAGATTTGCTCTGTCATCGCACGGGTGGAGAAACTCCATTGTCGCTGACATACAAGCCCCGCTTCGTACTCGCCGACATCCCTTTTCGCACTCGACGCCGCCACTTTTCACACTCGCCGGCATGCACAGAGACGTCCCCTTTTTCACTCTTGTCATCGCGGCAGTAGTGAAAAAGGGGGGCATCGGCCCCCATCCGCAAACTCGTCGGTGAGCTCGCAGAGGGGGGTTGACGCCCCCCTTTTTCGCCGTCGTCACTGGCGATCTACGAGCGAGGGCGAGATGCAAGGATCGCGAGGGCGGCGATGCATTTTTCGCCCGAGCCGTCATCTACCGGCACTGTCGTAGTCGTCGCCCGACGCCATCGTCTACATGTTGTCATCGCCTGGCGCCGTCGTCGGAGCCTGGAGCCGAGAGGGGAGATGCGTCACGCCCTCGATTGCAGAAGGGTTGAGGGGAGGGAGGTGCTGGATGCTTTGTGAACCGGATGCACATGACAACATGTGAACCGGAGAGCATGTGAACCGGACGCGTGATCTGCATTGAACCAGCTGCCTCAATCTGATCTGTCCATCTAAGATCGGATGATCCTAAAGTTGTGGATGCATGGTGCTATCACAATGGTGTGGTAGCACATTAATATTTCTCATATATATTATATATATATATATATATATATATATATATATATATATATTAATGTGACACCACACAAAAGTGGTGTCACCATGCGCCCACTTCATCTGGACCGTCCGATCATAGATGAACAGTGATCCACGTCTTCCCTGTCACGCAATGGCGTCTTCCTCCAGCCAACCATTTTCTCCTGCCACCCCTCGCTTCCTCCGGCCACCCCCCTTCGTGTCTTCCTCTCCCTCCCATCTCCACCACTTCTCGAACAGTGGTCATGGCGCATAGTGCAACCTGCGATTAGACGCGAGGGCCGAAGAATCACGAGCGAGGGCCGAGGGGTTATATATATATATATATATATATATTAATGTGACACCACACAAAAGTGGTGTCACCATGCGCCCACTTCATCTGGACCGTCCGATCATAGATGAACAGTGATCCACGTCTTCCCTGTCATGCATGGCGTCTTCCTCCGGCCAACCGTTTCCTCCTGCCACCCCTCGCTTCCTCCGGCCACCCCCCTTCGTGTCTTCCTCTCCCTCCCGTCTCCACCACTTCTCGAACAGTGGTCATGGCACATACTACAACCTGCGATCAGACGCGAGGGCCGAAGAATCACGAGCGAGGGCCGAGGGGTTATATATATACATATATATTAATGTGACACCAAAAGTGGTGTCACCATGCGCCCACTTCATCTGGACAGTCCGATCACAAATGAACAGTGATCCACGTCTTCCCTGTCATGCATGGCGTCTTCCTCCGGCCGACCGTTTCCTCCTGCCACCCTTCGCTTCCGCCTGCCACCCCCCTTCGTGTCTTCCTCTCCCTCCCGTCTCCACCACTTCTCGAACAGTGGTCATGGCGCATAGTGCAACCTGCGATCAGACGCGAGGGCCAAAGAATCACGAGCGAGGGCCGAGGGGTTATATATATATATATATATATATATATATATTAATGTGACACCACACAAAAGTGGTGTCACCATGCGCCTACTTCATCTGGACCGTCCGATCACAAATGAACAGTGATCCACGTCTTCCCTGTCACGCATGGCGTCTTCCTCCAGCCAACCGTTTCCTCCTGCCACCCCTCGCTTCCTCCAGCCACCCCCCTTCGTGTCTTCCTCTCCCTCCCATCTCCACCACTTCTCGAACAGTGGTCATGGCGCATAGTGCAACCTGCGATCAGACGCGAGGGCTGAAGAATCACGAGCGAGGGCCGAGGGGTTTCGGGAGACGGCAAAGCCGTGACCTGCGAGCTGATCGTCGCCGGTGAAGCTGCAATAGACACAGGCTCGTGCTCCTCCCTTCGATGCACGATACGCACGGGCGCTCCTCCCTTCCCTGCACGGTCACATGCGGGCGATCCTCCGATTGAATCTTCCTCCGACAGTGCCACACGGTCTTCCTCCGATCAATTCTTCCTCTGACAGTGCTGCACTGGTTATTCCTTCGGTCGATTCTTCCTCCGACAGCGCAGGCAACCACGTGCTCTACGCGACAACGATGGATCACCGATGATGATTACCACGCAGGTCGCGACGGTGGGCGACCACCTAACCTGCGACCCCACGGCCCTCGCCGTCCGTGTTGTCGGAGGAAGACTTGCCACCCCTCGCCGCCACAGCCACATCCGCCGTAGCCGTCGTCGGAAATAGAACAGAGGAGAAAGGGATGCAAGAAAGGGGAGAGCGTTGATGGCCGTTGATGCAAATCTGGACTGTTCAGATCTGTGGACGCACATGTCACATTAATATTCCCCTCTCTCTCTCTCTATATATATATATATATATATATATATATATATATATTTCGTGAGGATTGTCAACACGTGATGATTCAGGGAAAAAATAATCAGAAATATGATAGAACTTTACATAATTTGAATGATGTAAAACTTAGCTCTTTTTTTTATTTCTATCAACAACAAATTAATATGAAGTATTGATTACTCTGGAAATTGATTTAGTAAAATAACCTGTATTTGTTTTACATTTTGAATGCCGTAGTTTAACTTACTGCATTGACGTATGTGATAATGTAATTAGCTATCATTTTAAGTTTACCATGTCATGGGTATAAACTTTTGAATAAATATGGTTGAATACTATGAAAAATATAATATTAATAAAAGGGACTAAGGGCACCTGAAGCCACTGGAAGATCGCGATAATTGTTTTTATTTGAAAAAACTGCACGAAGTAGAAGAAATTTCAATTATTACTAGTATGTGCCATATGTGCCAAGGACGAAATAGATTTTGTCTAATTCGTTGTTTTAAGAAGAAAATAAGATATGGGCAGAAAATATTAGGTGTGTCAAAACCATTATAAAAAAGAAAAAAAAAGAGAAAATAGGAGGACGATTTGAACACCCGACAGCCCAATAACATAAGCCCATCCACTTAAGTTCCAAAGCATAAAAGCCTAACTCATCCTAAAATGTAACATTCCTTCCTAAGCCACCACTACTTCAGGCACATGGAATCACACAGTAAAACCATATCATCATTATTAGCTTGGAATTAAAATCAGATGACCCTGATTTGGGACTAAATGGAATCAACCATCTTCTTCTTTATTCACCTTTTTTTATTTGACTTTTTTTTCTTTTCAACATTCTTTCTTTTTTTGCCATTTTCTCTTTTTTGCCTTTATTATATAAAATAATCTATTTATTAAATATAAAATAGTTATAATAAAGATTTATTACTTAGAATTTTATCAAAAAATTTAATGTTTCATAAATATAACTAAATCAAAAAAATGAATTTTAATAATTAAATAATATATTTCTAACAAAATTTTGACATAGAAAAAATAAATTTATACTTTTATTTATATTAATTAATAAAATTATATTTTATATTTAAAATGCCTATTTTTATTCAAACACCCATTAAAATTAATTCTTCATATCTACTTTTTCCTATCACATCAACTCTATTATTTATTAACATTACATTTCACTCAATCCAAATACAATTAATATGTCAATTCAACTATTCATAAAGAATTTAGGAGAAACTACGGTTCTGTTTCCAAACACAACCCAGGGTGGCGTTTGGATAATGAAATCGTAGTTCTTCCAAGTTCTACGTGATAGTTGAATTGACAGATTAGTTTGTGATGTATTTAAATATAGTGGAACATAATGATGAGAACTAGAGAATTAATGTGATATGAAACATTAAAAGTAATATTAATTTTAATAGATGATTGAAAAAAAATATGTAAGCTAAATATAATTTAATTTTTTAATTTAAAAATAAAAGTATAAATTGAATTTTTTTATTAAAAATATTTTTTAAAAAATATAGAATTGAAATATAATAATTTATGTTTTAATAAAATATATTTAAAAAATTATTAAAATTTTGAGAAATGATAAGCAATAAATAGTATTAAATTAATCATTTATAATAAATCTATTATATTTATTAAATATATATTTTATATGAGAAAGACAAGAGAGATAAAATCTTTAAAAGAAAAAAAAAATTGGTTTGAAAAAAATCACTTAAAGAAAATTTAAAAGCAAAAAAATAAAAGGTGAACAGTGATCTAGTTTCGATAGGTAACCACATTTTTCATAATCACATGGAATTAATCCTTGGTTCCACTTGTCAAATGCTGCCCAAATGTCCTAAGGTGCTCCACATTTCTCCAGCGAGCTAAGAGAAGAAAAAGGAGAAGAAAAGACATAAGAATTAGGATTTTAATTTAAATCTAAAGGCTTCATTTCAAAATGGAATCATGATTATTCTCAATTTCCACCTGAACTAACAAATTAGTTCGGTATGTATTTGGACGGAGTGAAATGTAATAATGAAAAATTAGGAAGTTGATATTATATGAAAAATAGATATAATAGATTAATTTTAATGTGTGTCTAAATAATAAATAGGTTTAGTAAATAAAAATAAAAATAAAAGCATAAACTAAGTTTTTTTATTGAAAAGAAATGTTAAAAATATATATTTAAATATAAAAAGTTTTTAATATATTATATTTAATGAAATATTATATTTTATAATGAAGTTATGCATAATAAATAATAGTATATTGATTCTTTATTCAAATATTTTACATTTAATAAAGAAATTATTTTATAAGAGAAATGTATGTGAAAGAAAAAATAAGAAAAAAAAAGAGAGCATGCAGTACTTTGGTTCCAACAAAAAGCCTAGTTCTAATACCAGTTTATTAGGATTTCTGCACGAGAGAAATTATGCACCGCAAGTAAACTCGAGAAATTAAGACGATGCAGAGTTCTTTTATTAGATGGAAAAAATAGAAGAGGATTACAAGACCGATTTCTTTTTGTTTGAACCCCTAGAGAGTTTATATAGGCATTCTCTTTTACAGACGATAGAAATTACAGACCGACTGAGACTTTATATTAATTCCATAAAAATATGACACATATCTCGTGATAAGAAAATAAATCAATTTTATTATATACAAATTCATCTATAATTCTAAAGGCTATGATTGTAAAAAAACTTTAATATTAAAATATTAATTGTATGCTAATTTATTATATAATATTTTATTATAAATTCATAATTTATTATAAACTATTGATGGTCGCCTTATTCGTCGGTACTTTTGAAGCCAACAACCGTTGTTAAGATATCGACGAGTTGTGCCTTCGGTACTATGAGTGTTTTTCTCATCAATATTTCAAAAGGATATTTCTTTTCGTCACAAATTTTGTCAGAAAATGCGAAGGATTTCAATCCATCGAAAATATACAATTTTCTTGTAGTGATTGATTGTGATATGAAAGCTTCATGTAATTAGGTTTTATGAAATGCCAAGATGAAGGTAAATATTTGCCTAGGGTTTGATATGAGAAATCAAGCCTAATTGTGGGAGCATTACAGTTGAATATTAGAATCATAGTTTGACTCCTATGTGTCTTAAGTCCTATGATGTTATGCCATAGGTTGACTTAAGCATTAAAAAATTGGAATAAGTCTAAAATGCATGTGTAATAGTCATGAACAACTACTAAGCCTCGAGGTACATATTTGCATTACATAGTACCTTATTCTAACCATTGAGATATGCTTGATGTGTGGTTGTAGCTGCCACTAAGATGTGCAATCATGAATAATGCTGATGAGAGAGATGCTTTTTATTAATGGATTGTTTAGGGCTGCATGCAAATGTTCAAGGTGACAGCACTAACCACTCAATTGAGGCATGCAACATGTTTGAAATGTAATGTGCATTTGGTGATTGGAATTGAAAGACGTAACATAATCATCAAGAGAGACAAAAGTCTTATGAAATAAATTCTACACCAATAATGGTATAAGAAAGATGGTGTTTGAGATATAAAGTTTACACATAAGGGTGTAAGGAAGATTAAGTCTCCAAATGGCAAGATATAGTCAAATATGGTATAAATGATTGAGGGATATGAAGGGATGGGGTGGAATATGAGAGCATGAAATTAGTTAAATCATGTTTGATTACATTTTTATTTAAGTCAAGAGGGGCGAGGTGGAATAGTTAAGCCCTTTAAACACCACATTTTTCATCGGGGTCGTTTTTTGCTCGACCGATCCGTGCGGCGCCTAGACGTGCTCAACGTCTAGACAAGCTCTTTTGAATGCTTTGCGGAAGCTTGCTTATGCCACTTTTCGAATGCCACAGTTTTTGAGACGCTCGGTCCCGAGCGGACGCTTCTTCGGTGAAGACGTTTGTAAACAAACGGACACCTCGGTGTAACGCTCGATCGCTTTGGGACGCTTTGAGACGCTCTTGTGAGTTGCCACCTCACGCTCGAGGCACGGTGCTAGATTTAGAGAAGTTTGAAATTTTTGTTGAATAAATAAGAATGATTACAAGGCTTCGGGGGAGGAGGAAGGATAGATTATCTTAGACCAAATTAATCTTTTTCTCTTTTTTTATTACCAAATTTAATTATTTTTCTTCTTACCAAATTAAACCACATCTCTCTTTTTTTCTCTGTCTTTCTCCTCTCTCTCTATCATTCATTGATATATTATCTTTTTCTAATATGAATACATGTTTATCTATAATTTTTTATTAAATAAAACTTTTTTAGTAAATATAAAATTTTATTCGAAATAAATATAAATATACTATTTAAAAATAGTTTAATATTAATATAATGTATTCAATTGGATCGGAACATAAAACTCAGATTCGGTCCTAACCCGATCGGGTGTCAAAGAAATGAGACCCGGTCCTGACCCAATTATCCATCGGGTCGTGAAAAAAATTTGAAAAATCCGAGCCGGTGCGGGCGAGGACGACCAAGTCGTCCCAGTCATTCCAGTTTATGTTCACCCCTAATTAATGATTATAAATACTTTAAATATATAATGAAGAATAAAAATGACTTTCATACAAATAAAATATTCTTTACCACATCCCACATCTTATATAATTTATTATCCACATCACGCCACACCACCCCATCACTCACCACACCATCTCATATCATCCCTCCATTAGTTATTTGCCAAACAAATCCTTGGAGATAAGTACGGCCTAACTAGGTAACTCTAGGGGATCAACATAATTTTTTTATTAAATAATATAATAAACAATCTTAAGTATGAGATGAAAAATGGAGATGATGATATGACGTGGCTAAAATGAAATGACTTAGACATGAAGATAAATATATTGACATTTTATGCATCGTTAGATATGCAAATGAATGTATTTCCTTTTGTCATAAGATTTTTTATGCTAAAAAAAGTAAAAAATAATCAAGATACACAATAACGTGATTTTAAAGGTAATGTGTGTGATGTAGTTCATTTTATGCATTATTATTAATTATGTTAATTACATGTGTCATGCCATATAGAAATCATGATTAAAGTGATATGTTACACGGGCCTTTACATATTCTAATGGAAGATATTTCTTTTGCGCCATGAAATTATACATGTGACTATGTGAGGAATCCTAAGTTGAGTAATTTTCATATGGTACCTCAACTATATGTGTGATCCCTTGTTAGTCCCCCATCTTTATTTTATAACACTTTGATCCCCCAACTATTTAAGAATTTCGAATTCAGTCCCTTTCACATATAACAACCTGTTTAACCTATTACCAACTCATGTGGCAGCCACATCATCAATTATTTAATGATATGTTATCCACATCAACTAACATGTAGATAAATATGTATAACTTAAAAAAATTAATATTAACTTAGATGCAATCTAGAAGAATGAAGTGAATAACTTAATATGAATCTCAGATACAATTTTTTTCACTTATTATAATTTTTTATTACATCGCGTACTTCATCAATAATATTCTACTTGTTAATTCCTAAAGTAAACTTTTGGTGTAATTTATAAATTCTAGAGTGACCATGTGTTCAACTCGTCAAATCATTTTTAACAAATTCTAGAATAGAAATTAGGTATATATCTTTGAAAAAATAATGGAATATAATATGCTCATGAACACTTACAAAAAAAAAGGATGTTTTAAATAAAAAGTGATATTTCATAACAAAATCAGTAACAATATTGATTTAAAACAACCCAATATTCATAGAATTGTGATAATATCCATATAAAATGAATTCATCATCTTAACAAAATAAGCTTCATAGGATTCATTCATTACAACTGTGAAGTTCCAAAAATAATTTTCTCCTGTAATATTCTTCATATACAAATGCAGCTTTAATATTTTCATGTTCATTGTCAGTTGCCTCAAAATACTCCTCTGATAAATTTGGATCTCCCTCTGATCGTTCACCATATTCTTGTTGGATTACATGTGATTCAAATCCACAACTACTAAGAAATTCAGCATCACAAATAGATAAAAGGCTAGAGATTTGTTGATTATCCATTCGTTGACTGCATAATTTAAAACATCTTAATACATAAATGTGCTTATAGTAATAATAGTAAAAAGAAAGAGGATAATTAGTAGAAGTTCTAAAAAATACTAATGAGGTCAGTTTCTTTTGTTTAATTTAAAGAACACACGTCCAGAGAGGTGGAGGGGTTGTGGATTGTTTCCTTTGTTTTTATTTGTTAATCTCATGAACACACGTCCAGAGAGACATAAAATAAAAGAATGATAAATGGGCATGACTAAAGCAACTAGCAAACAAAAATGAGCAAAATATGCATATATGCTGTTGTAAAAAAATGGTGGAATCAAACAAAAGATGCATATACGCTGTTGTAAAAAAATAGTGTTGATTGGTATAATGACAACACTATCAAACAAAAATAGTGTAGGTTGTGGTGGTAATGTGCTACCAAACAAAACACACTAGCAAATGGAGCATGATCATAGAACAAATTTAATAGTGAAAAAGTAAATTACCCTGCAGATGGCCACGTTGTGAAGAATACATGAGCGCCGCACTTCAAAACTAGGGCACGGATATGTTTATCTTCCTGAGATCGAATAGGCAAGTGTTAAAAAGTAGATAAAGTTTTTTTTTAAAGTTTCTAAAATGCCAAGTCAGATTTTATTTTATTTTTTATTTGTCTGTAGCTTACGTGTAAAATTCACATGACAAAGTTAACCGGAAACTCGTCATTGCCGGCGAAAGGAACCATTAATGAACAATCTTAATAGTTGGGGGATCAAAATGTTATAAAACAAAGATGGGGGACTAACAAGGATCAAACATAAAGTTAAGGTACCATTATTGAAAATTACTCATCCTAAGTTTGATGATGGTGGGCTTGTGTGGATGGTGCTTGTGTAGGGTCAGGTTGTTGTGCCCAAATTATCTTATGCTTTTTATTATGTTTTATTTTATGTTGATTTGAGTTGTGTACGAGGCCCTTGAAGTTGTATGCGAATTTTTTTTATGTTGATGTATTATAAGCCCTTATCGGGTCATACGATGTTAATTAGAGTTTATAAGGCCCATGACTTAGATGATGATTTTCTAAATTTTTATGATTTATCAAAGCCTTCCTCCGTATTAATAGAATGGGCTACAATTTTAAACAGCCCACAATTCGTACTTAGTGGTGTGACCATGTCGGCAAGTTCCGAAGTCAATGGGCTGAATCAAGATAGTCAAGATCGGAATCTTACATAACATCGAAAGGGGCTCGTAAGATCGAAGATCGTGAGATCTGAACGAGAATCGTAAGATCTTATCTTTATATTAAAATATTAATTTAATATATAAAGTTATATTAAAAATAGCTTTTAATAAATTTATAATTATTTAGATTATAGATAATATTAAATTAACTATTATCCCATTGAGATTTCCCTATACATGTATACATATATTACTTATCTAATAATAATTTAATATGAATTGATAAAAAAATGATAACAATATGATTAATATGGAGTAAAATTTATACAAAATAGATTTTAATATATATTGATATTACATTTATTTTATTAAAAACTAAATTTAAAATTTTAGTTATAACCAATCATCAACTTATTCTTAATTTTATTTCTCCAAAAATTATGTTGCACTTATCAAAATTTTAAAAAAAATTAAAAAAAATGGAACAATATTAGTAGGATCGGTAGGATCTTGCGATCTTACGATCCTACCGATCCTACAAAAATGATCTCAAACATGAGAACGAGATCATATATTCCAGGTAGGATCGTAAGATCGTGCGATCTTATGATCAAGATCGCGATCTTGACAACTATGGGCCGAACATATCTGGCCCATAGAAGTTTAATCATTTTATTATTATCGATATAATAATAAATTAATTGGACTTTTAATCAGGAAAAAATATTAAAGAATTTACATTATTATTTATTATTACAGGAGTTACACCAGGAGTGGAATTAGGGCTGAGCAAACCCGGGTCCGGATTTTAGTGGACCCGGTCCCGACCCGAATTATACCAGGTCAAAATTTTTTTGACCCGGTACCGGACCCGAGCCTGATCGGATCCGGTTCCGGGTCAGACCCGGCAATCCAGAAAAATCACCGGGTTTCGGTCGGGAACGAGTCGGCTCATCATGCCCGGCGCCCGGATCGGCCGCTAGTGGCCAAATCCGACGCTGGCGGCCCATCCGAGCGCCTGGCGGCCGGATTTGGCCACTGGCGGATCTGGCCACCAGCGACCGATTCGGCTGCCAGGCGGTCGGATCTGACCGCCAGCGGCCGCATCAGTCGCCAGCTGCCAGATCTGGCCGCTGGTGACTAATCTGGCTGCCAGGCGACCGGATCGGCCGCCAGCTGTCAGATCTGGCGGCTAATCCGGCTGCCAGGCGACCGGATCGGCCGCCAGCTTTCAGATCCGGCCGCCAGGCGCCGGATCTGGCCGCCTAGCGGCCGGAGGAGAGGGAGGTAAGGGAGGGCTGCCGGAGGAGAGACATTCGTCGGAGTTGTCGCCGCCGCCGTGAGAGAGAGAGGGAGAGGGTGTCGAGTCGAGTGAGGCGTGAACGAGAGATGGGAGAGAGAAAGTCGCATGTGAAATGAAAGAAAAGAATGGTCGGCGGATTTATATAATGAATAACAAATCGGGTCGGGTCCGGGTCGGGTCCAGATCGGGTATTTGCACTCCAGTTCCGGTCCTGACCCGAAACCCGCCGAGTTTTTCACCTATTAGACTCGGGCCCGGACCGGGTCTAGTCCGGGCCAAATTTTTTACCCGATTTTCCGGGTCGGTGCGGTCGGGGTCTACCCGGACCGTGCTCAACCCTAAGTGGAATTCGAGGTTTTCTATTTTTTTCTTTAAGGATCTTAATTATTAACACAATTAATTAATTTCGTTTAAAATAAGGAAGGAAACTTTATAAAACAATCAAATTGAAAAATATATGATGGAGCAGGAGGGTATTAATTTTTCTTGATCTTGGAAGTTGGAACTCAAAAACTACTTAGACATGAGGTTGTTCAAATGAATTTTGAAAAAAAAAATCAAACTTTGTAATACAACGTTTTGACAAAAGACTGTACTCTATTTTTTTATCAATAAAAACTGATTGATCAATGGAAAAACATATGTCAACAAAATAAAAATTCTTGAAATAAACATTGGATTCAAGACACCTTGGTCTGTAGGCATTATTATTATTATTATTATTATTATTATTATTATTATTATTATTATTATTATTATTATTATTATTATTATTATACATTTAAAAATTTTATAAAATATTGAATAACAAAAATTTACATCACATATTAAAATATTAATATTGAAAACAAGCAAGAATATCATTTTAGACCTTCTACCCTAAACAAGGAAAAGAAATCCTTTACTTTCTAAATAAACCTTTACATCAAATCAAACCCATTAAGAAAATGAATGTGGTCGCACTATAGGGAAGCAAAGAATTCTTTTAAGTTTTAATGCCAAAATAGGGTCCAAGGTACAAGCTCCATCCAATCAAGTTCTCTTAGGACAAGAGAATCAAAATTGATATCTAACTTGAGGCTTTGTTTGGATTTCACTACCGGAGGAATGTTTTAAGATGGTGAAATTAAACATAAAGTCAAAGATGGTAGAGTATTATGAAAACCAATGAGTTTGATTAATTTAATCCATCTTTTATTTAAGTATTTATTTTAGTGCATGAATTAAGAGGTGTTCATTTAATAAAAAAAATATTTATTGCCTTTAAGTGAATTAATATTGTATTTAATTTGATGTAGAACACAATAAAGAGGAGGATGAATATTATTTCTAACTCATCAAAGACCATAAATTTGGTAGATTTTGTCTTAAAATATGGGATTGAACTTTTAACATCATATTCAAATGGATTTAATGGGATCATAATCAGATGGTGGGCCTCCTCCGGCGCTCTCTCCCTCCTGCGACGATCTCTCCGGCGGTGCTCTCCTTCTCCCTCTCCAGATCTGGCCACCCCTCTCCCTCTCTCGGCCCTACGATGTGGCCGGCCGTGGCCTGATCGACCGCCAGGCGACCTGGGCCGGGCGCGGGCGGCCGGATCCACCACAAGGCGGCGAGGCGACGGTGTGGTGACGATGGCAGCTGTGAGACGCGAGTGGCTAGGCGGTGACGACTGCTAGGTGATCCGATCTATCCCTATTTCTCCCAATTCGGCGATGGCGACGTCAACAGTGATGAGGCAAGGACGACTGATTGCGATGGATCCGACGAGGTGAGGACCGCGATCTACTCTCCTCCTTTCTCTCCGATCGACGGCGAGGGAAGCTATGAGAGATCGCACATAGGAGAGAGATCGACGACGATGAATCTCATGTCCTTACCTGGCGGCCCGCCCTCAAACTCCTCTTCGTCCTCCTTCTCTTCCTCCCCATCGTCCGTCTCCCTAGCGGCCAGCATCCCTGCTGACGAGGACTCCCCCTGTCCCTTCGCAGACGCAGACCATCGATCCACATCCAAAAATGATGAAAAAATGTGAGCAATGCCCACCGTCAGATTAGGCATGTGGCCATCATACACTTAAGCAGACGTATGATGGTCATTAAATCCTATTCAAATATGGTGTTTGACTCCCGAAGTCACTCCATTTAGATTAAACTTATCACATTTCATCTCAACCTCTCATTCAAATAAAGAGCCTCTTTAAGTAGGTAAAAACTGGAACCTGCAAAAGGTAAAGAAAAAAAGGTAAGACATGAAAATGGAAATATTTTTAAAAAAATAGAAAAGGAAATAAAAAGAGTAGAACATTTCTGTGACTCCATCGAAATTTATCTTGGGATAAATTTGGCATAATTTATAATTTTATTTTTTTCTAAAATAAATAGCAAGTCTATTTGATAAAAATAAAAAATATAGAATAATGCAAAAAAAAGTATATAAATTTTTTTAGGATGTGTTTCTTATAATGACTTTGATTATTAATATACTATTTGTAATATTTTATTTAATTCCATATTTTAAATGAAAAATGAAATTTAATAACATCTTGAAATATATACAACGCAAGATAAAAATAAGGTTTAAATTGTAATTATAAAAATGAACTGGAGCATAATTTTGAGGTGCTTTTACAACTCTTTATATGTATAAAAACATTATTTTCTTATTTAAGAAGATATTAGTTATTATAACGGATTAATGCTAAATATATAACATCTAAAAAATGAACTATTGTCATATGGCAGAACACTTTGGGATGCCCTAAATATTAGGACAATTTGTAAAAGTAAAACTATGAAATAAAATAGCATGCTTTTTACTAACATGGAATTCTCAAAACAATATGCGTAAATTATATAATTATTTTTTGTTAGTCACTCTCTGGTGTTTGGAAAGCAGGGTCGCAAACATTAATAATTATACACACTATCCGCGGGTTAGAGGCGGGCTCACCATCGAGCCCAATTAATCCGTCAGGAACATCTTGTGTTGCATATTTAATAGTGACATGTGAGACTCTCAACAGAAAATTTTTACATTAACTCAGAATTTAAGACACTACTTAAGTGTAAAGGACGCACTTACCACTCTACTCCAACAACTTTTAATAAATTTTAGTAAAGAATGTTAGAGACTCTATCGGATGTGCAAGCAACATCATCCCAAGCATCACTCATCATGCCTAATATGTAAAACAAGTAAAAAAGTTATGTACATTAATCATACGAAAAATCATCATAATAAAATTAATCCCAATTTTAATCACTAAAAATTATCTTTAATAGTTTACCATTAGTAAAATTCATTCATCTTATACTTCATCGTTCTTTAACCTTCTCTTAGGAATTGGTTTTAATTTCTCTAAGATTAGCTCTTCACTTTTGTTTAGAAATGTCTTGGTATTTTCATATCCTTTTTAAGGGTGCAAATCACACCCATAACAAATGTTCACTTTTGGTGTTCATCCTTAATCATTGATCATTACTAAAATTCATTCATCTTTCACTATAAAAAAAAATCGCTATTTCCGATGGCCCGAGCTGCGAAAATTGTCAAAAATTTATCACAAAGTTCAATTTGCAATAGATTTTTTGACGAAAGAGCGTCGGAAAATTGCTCGTCGCAAATATTTTTCGACGACTCTATCACAGCCATCGAAAGTTCCCACAGCCTAAGCCATGGAAAAAATAGGTGGATTATTTTTTTCTTACACCGGATTGAAAATCTCGCACAACATCATATGCATTTTGCGTACACTAACTAATAGTTTCAAATCTTGCCTTTAACTACACCACATGCCTCATCTTCTTCATTTCATTTTGACAATCAGTATACTTGACCATGCTCGACTTTTTGTTTTTATTTTGTTAGAATCTGTTTTAATTATCTTAAGTCGCATCATAAACATCAATCATAACTCTTTGTTAGGGATTAATGTAAATAGATTTCATGCATATGTTTATATGTCTAGTAGTGCATTTTATATAAGTTTTTGTACTTTATTGCACTCATTTTAACTTTTACTGGTATCACACTTTCAAATGAAATACTTACATCATATCATTTGGTACCATTAGGCTATAGTTTTATTATAAAATGACCCTAATTTTCCATATAAAAATTTCTTAATAAATTTTGCTAAAGTAAGGGCAGGTGAAGATCAAGTAGGGGCGTCTAATATCATGTGAAGGCAAGGAAACCCAAAATGCGAAAAACATACAGAAATGATACACATATTTCATAAGAAACTTCCTGAACTAGAAGGATGGACAAGTTTGGTGGGAAAGAAAAGAGGAGAAACCACAGAAAATAAATGGCAAAAAAGAATCAAGGAAGAGAGGGATATACATTTTTGGACAAGGGGTTTTTTTTTCTTTGGATCGAAACATTGCATAAGAGAAGGAACTACTGCAATTTTTTTCCATATTTTTTCTTAGATAATTCCGTTTAATGTATCTTTTAGACTTTACATTGTGTTCTATTTGTAATGGGGGAGATGAATTTGATTTTGCTAATTTTTTTTATAATTATTTGTAACTAAATCAGTCAATTAGAATTGAGATTGCTCGATAATTCAATTATTAGTAGTACCCATAGAGTCCACTTAATCTCAGGTTCGAGTCCCGGGCAATCCATATAGAAAATAGTAAAAAAATAGAAACCTTAAAGGAAAGTATTTTTTAATTATGCTTTTATTGATTAAATCACATTGTTGAGTTTTTTAGTGTTGTTAATCTCTTTGGTCTATGCATTTTAATTGAACATTCATTGTTTGCCATAACAACTTCTTGAGAGGTTTTTTATTGTCAAGTCGGAACGTTATTGGAGAGACAATTGTCAGAATGATTGGACAATTAAGGAGCAATTGAGTAATTTTTATCATTGGTTATAGAGCAAAATTATTCAGTAGGGGCAATTAAGGAGCAACTTGAGAAGAGATTGTAAAGTTTTTATTTGAATTGTAAATCATCAATTTTTTTAAGGGAACGAGCTAAAGGGTAATCTTATTTGCATTTAATTTTCTTTTGTTAGGATCTTAAGTTTCGAATCATGAGTAAAAATTATTTGAATGGCTTTGACATAAGAGAATAACCTTATCCATATTTTGACTAGTATTTATCTCTTATTGGGCATTTTCGCTTTAATTATTTTTGTTATTGTTAGCCCTTTCAACATAAGGGAAATTGTAAATCATCATCATCTTTATTTTGCAAATTATTTTTCTCCTTTTAGTATTTCAGTGACAAGTAGCCGTATCATGCTTTTGTAATTCATTCTCTTTGTGGATTTGAATCCAATGCACTACAATTAAGATTGGAGACTTGCATTTGAAGTTGGATAAGTTAGATTTCAATTTGTTTCAGGAAAAGTGTTGTGCGGATATGTTTCTACATGGGAGTACTTACATACAATACATATACCGGTTCCCTTTCCCCTTCCACCCCCTCTCCCTACTTCTCCATCCTAATCCTATCTATTTTTGTTTGTGTTTGATCTTTGAGTTTTGTTTGGGTTTGATCTTTGATTTTTGTTTGGATTTGATCTTTGGGTCAAATTAAAAATGTGATATACAAAAATAAGAAATATGATTTTTAAAAATTAAACAAAATTTGGATTAAAAAATGAAGGTATAATAGGAACAAAATACAAAATTGCTATACTCTATAAACTAATGAGAATAGATTTTAACATTTTGTGTTCAAATTTTTAAACTTCAATTTAAAAAATATTTACCAAAAAATAGCATTAACATTTTGACTGGATCAAAACTTTACTATTTAATACTCTACTTTTTATACGTGCTACACAGTGCATAACTCTAATTTATCATCTATCCCACAACTTTGCTCTTGTAATCATTCCTTCCGTTGTGTACAGTGACAAAAATCTCATATTTGTAATTATTCTTGTTTATCTCCATATTTTCTTTATATTCTCACACTGATTTCTTCTTTGTTTTTTCTTTAACTACGAACATTTTCTTACACTTCACTGTTGGATTTTCTATTAATTTTTTTAAAGATTTTATATATTTAATTAAAATTTTAACATTTAATTAGCAAAAAGAATAACACTTGGGTACATTTGAAAGTATATAAGGAAGTAAAGAAACATCCCATTCCATTTTTTAAGTATGTTATTATCTTTTCTCAAACTTTTCAAAAGGTAATAAGAATACGAATGTAATTGAATAAATTAACAAAAGAAAAGTTAGACTATCGAAATGCCAAAAAAACTATGATATTTTAAAGCAAGAAGTGATTTTTTTATTTAGGAATAAACATGAAAATAAGTTTACGAGAGATTGATCTCTTAAGGCCGTTTGACGCATTATCGATTTAATTAACCGATAATTTAGATCACCACTTAAATAGATTACCACTATTTAAATTATCGATAATATGAATAATAGTAAAAACATATAGTGACTTGAGATAAAATTAAGAATTATTTGTAAAAGATTTCAAATAATAAAGAAGATGAAGTTGAATTATATTGATTTATTAATAAAATATATAAGATAAAAATTAATTGAATGGATATTTTCGTTAAAATTTATTTTCACCAGCTAATAATCTAGAAAGTCACATTCTCTATCTGCTATCTGATTCTAGTGAGGTAGTAATCAAGATTATCAGAGTAATTAAAATTATCGATAATGAGTTGTGACCAAACGAGCTAATGTGATGGACGTTAAAAATTTTAAATAAAATAATCGATAATCTATCTAGATTACATCATACTAAACTACCCATTAATATCATTGCTCTTTATGCAGTGGTCATAGTCGTTGTTCCCTCGAGTTTGGATGAGGGGAAAAAAGAACTTGACACGTCAGTTTGGAGCAATCACATATAAAGAAACACACGAAATTTACGAGGTTTATACTAAATTGGACTATATCCTTGTGCCGCAATAATTTTCTTTATTGTAAAATATTAATAATTACAAGAATACATAATAATTCAATCGTCCAATTTATATATAATAAATTTAATATAAAATAGAAAATTCTTATAACCCTAAGTTTAAGAGGCTCCGTCTCCTAAAATCCCCCTTAATCTCTCTTTGGACCTCCCCCCTCGGCCTCGTTATTTTGACAAGGCACCTAACCCTATTGATCGCCCGAGCTAATGAGTCAAGAATAGAGGTCTTATGAACATCTACAATGCCCTGTTGACCCACCAGAAGCGGATCCCTCTCCTCCCCTCCAGAAATTCTTTCATCTTTTTTGGTATCAACCTCCCCGCTATCAACTACTTGAGCGGGCTCTCTCGCCCCACCGGCAACACCTCCGGTCACATCATCTGCGTGAACACCCTCGGAGAGTGGATGAGGCTCCACCTTCTCTACTTCATCTGCAGGAACACCCTCGGAGAGTGGAGAAAGCCCAGCCTTCTGTACTTCATCTGCGAGAGCACCTTCGGAGACGGGAGTAAGCCCACCCTTCTGTACTTCATCTGCCGGAACACCCTCGGAGGGTGGAGAAAGCCCAGCCTTCTGTACATTATCTGCGCGAACACCCTCGGAGGGTGGAGAAAGCCCAGCCTTCTGTACATTATCTCCGCGAACACCCTCGGAGAGTGGAGGAAGCCCAGCATTCTTCTTCTGCCACTCGGCCAGGAAATGAATGCCCTTAGAGATGGCGGTCGCTACGATGGTCGTTCCGACGATGTACAACTTGTGCGTGTCGAAGGCCTTTCTGGCGAAGACGACGGAGAGCGACAGCAAGATAATGGTCACCGCTGTGCCAATCAAATTAGTTATGATGGTCTTGGGTACATTAGCCTTCACTTCGGGGTGCACCCCTCTCCTTGGTACAGTGCATTCTTTCATGATCTTGCTCTCCTTATCATCAAATATAGCGCACATCAGATATTGCATCTCGGTCACCAGAACATTGCCGCCCGAGAAGAGAATGTACAACATCTTCGGGCCATACCTCTCCTTCAGCTCAGGTAACAACAGCCAGCCGATAATGGAAACAACCAAGGAAGTTGCACAAAGGACGATGCGGATATATAAATAATGCTTTCTCCACCAGCTGCTGGACGAGGCTGAGCGAGCTTTGTCAGGAATGTCGATTGATGTATCATCCTGGTTCTCATTTGGAACTGACCTGGATACTACGCGGTCTTCCTCCTCCTGGTCATGGGAGAGGTGAAGGCTAGAAAGGCCAAGACAGTTTGATATCGATCAACGTAAACATTTAAACAAAAATTGTTAATAATGTCTTCAATCTGAACTCAGTTGTCCCCTACATAGTTAGACGCTTCAGCATAATTTCCCTACGGGGGTCTCGTTATTTCATAACAAAGAGCCGCCGCCGTTTTTTCTCTTCGTGTTCCTGTGTTTCGTGTGATCCCTCTCTCCCTCTTTTCGTAACAAACTGGTATCAGAACATTAGGGTTTGTCAGTGATTCTCGATCAGCAGGGAGATGGCGTCGCACAACGTGAACGTAGAGAAGTTCAACGGCAAGAACAGTTTCGGGTAGTGGTAAATCAAGATGCGAGCGCTTCTGAAGCAACAAAGAGTCTGGGCGTCGCTCTCAAACGTGTCGAAGAACAAATCAAACGAGGAAGATTCGAATGGCAAAGAAAAGGAGATCGACCTCGCAACTTTGGCGGCACAGGAGGAGAAGGCGCACTCGATGATTCTATTGTATCTGGCGGATGAGGTGATAATCGAGGTCGCAGATGAAGAAAAGACGGCCGGTCTGTGGTTGAGACTCGAGAGTCTGTATATGACAAAGTCTCTCACCAACAAGTTGTTGTTGAAGCAACATCTGTTCTCTCTCCGCATGCAAGAAGGTACTCCTCTGAAGGAACATCTTGATCAGTTAAATTCTTTGTTGATGGAACTCAGAAATATCGATGTTAAGATCGAGGATGAAGATGTTGCCCTAATTCTGTTAGTTTCGCTTCTTTCATCATATGAGAATTTTGTTCAATCTATGATTATCGAGAAGGAAACTATAAGTCTGGAAGAAGTAAGATCGAGTCTCCATACTCGTGAATTTCGGCATAGGGCATCTGGAAATTCTGCAGAGACTCGGGCCGCGAGTTTGATATCGACGGCAGAGAAGGGACAGTCCTCAAATTCGAAGAAATTCAAGCCGAAGAAGAAGAAAATCACTGCAAAAGACATATGTAATTACTGCAAGGAACCAGATCATTGAAAGAAGGATTGTCCGAAGAAGAAGGCACTCGTCGTTGCGGTGGCACAGGAAATAGAAAATTCTGAAGATGATTTAGTTCTGGCTGCTTCTGATCAGGGATGCCTGGAGGATGTTTGGATTCTTGATTCGGGGTGTTCATATCATATGACTCCGAATAAAGAGTGGTTCTCAACTTATCAGAAGATTGATGGTGGAAACGTCATCATGGGCAACGATGCAGCCTGTCAAATAGTTGGGATTGATTCTGTGCAGATCCGGACTCATGAAAATCTTGTGAGGACGCTGACAGATGTCCGCCATGTTCCGCAACTGAAGAAGAATTTAATATCACTTGGAGTCCTCGACTCTAAAGGGTGTCAGATCAATGCTGCTGGAGGCATTCATGAAAGGTGATGCTACGGTTCTGAAGGGAGTCAGACAGAAGTCCTTGTATATATTGCAAAGCAAGATAGTCTACGGCGTTGCTACAGTGGCTAGTTCATCCGAATCAGAAAGGTCCAGGCTATGGCACATACGTCTTGGGCATATGAGTCAAAACGGGAGAATATTCTAGGCAAACAAGGTTTTCTGGGAGGTCAGAAGATATCTGAAATTGATTTCTGCAAGCACTGTGTATTCGACAAACAGCAAAGGCTTCAGTTTGGCAAGGTAGTGCACGGGACGAAGGTGACACTCGACTACATCCATGTCGATTGTTGGGGTTCCTCTCGTGTTCCATCATTAGGAAGTGTTAGGTTCTTCCTGTCCGTGATTGATGACTACTCGAGGATGACTTGGGTATTCATGATGAAACACAAGAGTGAGTCCTTCAAGGCCTTCAAACAGTGGAAGGTTCTGGTGGAAAATCAAACGTCGAAGAAAGTGAAGCGTCTTCACACTGACAATGGTTTGGAGTTCTGTTCTGTTGAATTCGACCAGTTCTGCAAAGATGAAGGCATTGCCAGGCATCGCACAGTCAGAGATACTCCACAGCAGAATGGAGTTGCAGAACGAATGAACAAGACACTTCTAGAGAGGGCAAGGTGCATACTCTCTAACACTGGTCTGAATAGGACGTTCTGGGCTGAAGTTGTTAACACGGCTTGCTACTTGATGAATCGAAGTCCGGCGACTGCGATTGATCTCAAGACTCTAATTGAGATATGGTAAGGAAATCCTGCTAATTATAATTGTCTGAAAGTTTTTTGTTGTCCAGCATACTATCACGTCAGTGAAGGAATGTTGGAGCCAAGGGCCAAAGAAGGAGTGTTCATGAGATATGGTACAGGAGTGAAGGGCTACAGAATCTAGTCTCCTTCAGAATATAAAGTCATCCACAACAGAAGCGTGACCTTTGATGAAGCATCGGTGCTTCAACTGAAGGTGGAGGCTAAAGGTAGTGTCAGTAAACAGGTGGATGTTGAAATCACTCCAACTGAGGATGATGCTGAAGGATCACAACAAGAAACAGAACCAGAAGGTGAAGAATCCGATGAGCAACCTGAAGAGAAGTCAATTGCTGCTAGGTATCCTCGCAGATAAGTGGGTCCTCCTAAACGATATGTTTTCGAGGACATGATTGCTTATGCACTACAGGTAGCTGAAGAGGTGGAGTCCTTGGAGCCGTCCTCTTATAGAGATGCCATCACATGTGTCGAATCTGAACAGTGGATCGCTGCTATGGTGAGGAGATGAAATCTCTTCACAAAAATCAGACGTGGGAGCTGGTCAAGCTGCCTAAAGGCAGAAAGGTTATTGGTTGTAAGTGGATCTTCAAGAAGAAAGTTGAAATTCCAAGAGTTGAAGGCACAAGATACAAAACATGACTGGTTGCTAAAGGTTATAGTCAGAAAGAAGGTGTGGACTACAATAAGATATTCTCACCTGTTGTCAGACATACTTCAATTAGGGTGCTACTTGCCCTTGTAGCATATCAGAAGCTAGAGCTCGAGCAATTAGATGTGAAGACTGCTTTTCTCCATGGAGAACTTGAAGAAGACATTCTTATGAGTCAACCAGAGGGATTCTCCATTCCAGGAAAGGAGATTCAAGTTTGCAGTCTGAAGAAATCTCTGTATGGCTTGAAGCAGCCTCCCAGACAATGGTACAAGTGGTTCGACAGCTTCATGATCAGTAAGGGATTCAGTCGAAGTCCCTATGATTGCTGTGTATACCATAAGAAGGTGAAGGACGACTCCACCATCTATCTGCTCTTGTATGTCGATGATATGCTTATTGCTGTCAGAGACATGACAAACATTCAAAATCTGAAAAAGCTCCTTAGTGCAGAATTCGACATAAAGGATCTTGGTGCAACACAGAAGATTTTGGGGATGAAAATTCTAAGAGATCGCACACATGATAAACTCTTCTTATCTCAGAAAAGTTATATTGAGAAGATTTTATCCAGATCTAGAATGTCTGGAGTGAAGCCTTTGAATACTCCATCAACTGCAAATGTCCATCTTTCTATTGCCTTCGTACCAAAATTAGAAGCAGAAAAGGAGTACATGTCTCGAGTTCCATATGCTAGTGCAGTTGGAAGTCTGATGTATATCATGATTTGCACAAGACCAGACATAGCTCATGCAGTCAGTGTTGTCAGCAGGTTCATGAGCGATCTAGGAAAAGAGCACTGTCAAGCAGTGAAGCGAATCTTCGGTATCTGAGAGGAACATCTGATATTTGCCTCATCTACAGAAGTGATAAAGAGTGTTTGGTTGCAGTGTACTCAGATTCAGACTATGCTGAAGATGTTGATGGAAGACGTGACAGGTTATGTATTCACTTTGGGTAGTTCGGTTATTAGTTGGAAGGCCACACTTCAGTCATCAGTTACATTGTCCACCACAGATGCTGAATGCATGGCACTGACAAAAGCTGCTAAGGAAGGCATCTGGCTAAAAGGCTTGATTGGAGATCTCGGATTACATCAGGAACAGGCTATAGTGCACTGTGATAGTTTGAGTGCAATATGTTTAGCCAAGGATCAAGTACATCATGAAAGAACCAAACACATTGATGTCAGGTATCACTTCATCCGCACTGAGAAGAGGATTAAGGTGAAGAAGATTGGCACTGAAGACAATTCAGTTGACATGTTCACCAAATCTGTTTCTCATGACAAGTTCTAGCATTGCTTGGACTTACTTAACATCAATACTTGGTAATAGCCCCAAGGTGGGGCTGGCGGCGGCGTGGCATGGTATTGAAATTTTTTGTGCTCTGAAGATGATTCAAGTCAAGGTGGAGAATTGTTAATAATGTCTTGAATCTGAACCCAGTTGGTCTCCTACATAGTCAGACGCTTCAGCAGAATTTTCCTACGGAGGTCTCGCTGCCCGATCAACGAGCTTGTGGAGGGTCAAGATGTAATCCAGAGGGATCCCCCTGCGGGGGTTGCAAGGGGGCGGAGTCCCCTGAGCGAAAATTTTTAGGGGTATTCTGAATGTGATTCGAATTTGATTTATTTCCTTATCACGAGATATGTGTCATATTTTCAGGAGATTTATTTAGAGTCTCGGTCCGTATGTAAATTCTATCATCTGTTAAAGGGAGTGCTTATATAAACTTCCTAGGGGTTTAGACAAATACTCATCCTTGTAATCATTGTTATTCCATAACAAAGAATCATCGTCGTTTTTCTGTATTTCGTGCAATTCCTCTCTCCCTCTTTTCGTAACAAAAATAATAAAAAATTATAGGAAGGATCATCACCTCAAGTGGTCAGCTGGATCACCTTGAGGAGATTTAGGATAAATCCTGCGAGCTGAATTTGTAGTGCTGTAACGAGCACTGAGGGAACTGCAATGCAGAGGCCATGCATGGCGGAAGTATATGAAAGTTTATTAGCAAAGGTCTAAATACTTGTAATTAATTAATCTCCTCAATGTAACATAGGTATATATAGTAAGAGGACTTTACAAGTAAACGGACCAGCTAACTACTAATCAATGAACCTTGATAAGATTATCAGATATGAATAAGTTATCGATGCTATCAACATTAAATGTGCACACATAAGAAGATATTCAAAAGACACAGTTGGATATTGTATAACCTCCCAATCTTGCCAGAGTGGGACATCGTTCCCTTGTGTTGTGTTTCTTCCTTGAAGAAAATCTGAAACAGAGAAATGTGTTAAAAATAAGATATGAAAACACACACGAATTATTAAGGCATATATAAATATAGAAAGATAGTAACTAGCTAAGTATAGTTGTCATATTAAGAAAATGGATATTTCATATACTTTTTAATTTTTTAACCTAAAATAGTTGTAAAAAACTAATGGGGATTAGATATATAGCTCCCTATCTTCTTCGCCAAAAAAAGAACTTTCATAAAATATTTTTTATTTCATGTACTTTTTTATTTTGGCTAAGAGAAATCAAGTGTTGATTTGAAGAAATATAAATCAAGGTAGTACCATTTTAATTCAAATTCACTGATATGTATGCTTTCCTAATAACAACTCGATCTAAATATAATTATTTTCGATCTTTAATATATTTTAAACATATGATTATAACAAATATTATTTACAAATCAATAACAATTTGTGACCGGAATTACTGAAAATGGCATTAGTTTTTTTAGCACAGAAAATACTGACTTTTTTTTAGTTGAGAAGAAGAAGAAGAAGAAGAAGAAGAAGAAGAAGAAGAAGAAGAAGAAGAAGAAGAAGAAGAAGAAGAAGAAGAAGAATAACCTTGCTTATGGAAGGAAACCGGAGCTTGCCGGAGAGGCGGACGTGGCGGCGAGCGCGGGCGTCGGCAGAATCGGTTCCCGGATGTGAAAACAGGGGACAAAAATAAAGCAATGGCGTTTCCGTTGGCTTCGCCCGCGAGCCGTCGGTGACGTGCCTGCTTATGGAAGGACACCAGAGCTCACCGGAGAGGCGGGACGTTGTGTCGAGCGCGGCTGGGGGTCGGAGAGCTCACGATCACTGAGTGTACGTGGATGGAGGAAGGGCGTGGGCAGCAATCGGATCGGCGATGTCGAAACAGGGGAGCTGGACCATGATCTGTGTAAAAAGTAAAGACAGGGCTATAACTTGTCCGATCAAAAACAAAACAAAACAAAGGGAGCTGGAGCTGGCGACTCTCCCTAGTGGCTGACTGGCTGCAGAGAAGACGTGTGCAGTGGGGCCCCCTCTCCCTATCGGCTCACTGGATGCCGTTCACACGTGGGAAATTTAACGGTTCGCACAAGTGTTAATAATTTTGAAAATGATAAATATCGACGAAAAAAGACGTGAAAAAAATTTATTATAATAATAATAAATAAAAAAAAGTGTATGTGCATCTTATTATTATAGTATCTGGATAAAGAATAATTATAAACTTACTATTAAAGGTTTGTAGCGTTATATGGACGATTGCAAGAAGTAATCAAAAGCCATAATGATAAAACTATAATTGAATATTTTATTTATAAGATATGATTGACCAACAATAACATGACCATTTAAGTCAGCCGTAACAGACACAAATGTCCCCTTGATGCCGTCTCTTTTTGGTTAAATGTCTTGACCTTTTTTTCCCCGGGTGAGTAAACGTCTTCACTTTGTTCGGGTCAACGTACAAGTTCGAAAATAGAAGTGCTTTTCTTAAAAATAATTAAACCGATAAATTAATTTTCAATACGTTTCAACAAAATTTATATATGATAATAAAATTTTAACAATAATTTAGTAGATTAATTGTAATAGACATTTGAATAAAATATTAAAAATGTAAAAGAGAATATAATTATGTTGATTAATAAATGTTAGCTAGGCTTGAACTAAAAAAATATGTTAAATAATTTTATAAGAACACATATTTAGAAAATACAATAAAATAATTTTATAATTTCCGCTATATTTATTCTCCTGGACGAAAGAATTTAAGTTATTATGAACTAATCCCGGCTAGATGTATGAAACTTTGAACAAGGAATGTCTTGCTTTGATGTCCGGATTAGAGGGAACATTAAGCACGTTTAGTTCTAGTAAAAATGGAAATATAATCATTAATCACCAATGTGATGCATGCATGAAAGCAACATCGTCTTATCAAGTAGTCCAAAAATTTGAATTTTTTTTTATTTAGATACGTTATTGATAAGAGAAAAAATGTGTAGGTAGAACATTTGATGTATCATAGATGTAGAACACTAAATTTAGTTATTAAATTAATAAAATAATTATATATTAATTTAAAGTATGTGTTTTAATGGGGTGTAACACTTCTTAATTAGGTATAATTTAGTGTAATGCCTCGATGTTTATTTTACATCAACAGTTTAGATTATTTGAAATTTTCTCTCTCTTCTTTGCTATCTCTTCCTTCTCTCTATGCTCTCTCTCCCCTCGTGTGCTCTCTATCTGTTTTCTCTCCCCTTCGGTCGCCGCCACCCCTCCGCTCTCTCTCTTCTCTCCTATGATCGTCGGCTCCCATCCCTGATCCGTATAGCCGCCTCCTGTCCCCAACCTGTGTCGTTGCTGCCCCCCTTCCTGTTTTGCATCCTCATCTCTGATATGCGTCGTTGTCGTCGATTCGAGCCCGCGCGTCGTCGATTCGAGCTCATGCACTGTCAAGTTCGTCTGATAGCCGCCGCCATCGATTGCGTCGTTCTTGCTTCCTCCGATCACTGCCACCCCGATCATTTCGCCATTCGCCGCCCCGATCATCATTGTCGTTCGCGTGCCGCAGATCGTCACCCAAGTTCGTTCATTGGCAATCGTCCAAAGAGAGATAGAGAGAGAGAGAGTGCAGATTAATCTAAGCTGTTATTCTAAAATGAACAGTCCAGATCGAAACGTTACACCAAGTTATACCGGAGGGGTGTGACATCCCCGTTAATACCAAATAATAAATATGATTAAGATCAGAAGAATTATCTGATAGTTGTGATCCAGCTATGTTAACAAATATAATTAATTCAAAGGTTCTAATTTATTTAACTACTTTTTATTATAAATTATTCAAATAAATATTTATTATTTTATCTAATAAGTATATAATTAATTTAATCATAAATTATAATTATTAAACTAATTAAATAATAAAAAATAAATATTCTATTATCGAAGTGTAGAATGAAATGTTCTCCATTCTCGTTAACCTCTATTGATAATACTAAAAATTAGTCAAATGATGCATATCCTTTGTTAGCATGCTTTTTTCTTATATATGATCGGCGATAAAAAGATTATTTTAATAATGTGACGATAGAACATATAGTCCAGAACCCAATTTTTTTGTTATGTTTGATAAAACTTATCGTGTACTGTGGGTAAAATTTTTTTTTGTGGCTGTCTACGTGTTTATTTCTGGTTCAGAAATCACATATTTTTTTATCGGAGTACAAGTCAAGATTGCTAAACTACTTGGAATTTAAGAAAACTGTTGGAAAAATATTCTTGTAAGAGAGTTTTGTTTAGATTTTTTTATTTTTTTAGTTTTACATTAAGTGAATTTATTTTAAAAAAAATATTTATCCTCTTTCACGATATTATTCATGTACCAGTGGATCAACAGTCTTTTAATTAAAAATAATGATAATAAAAATCTTGAGTATGAGATAGAAAGATGAAGATGATAACAAAAGTCATATGACATGACTAGAATGAACGACATGGAGATACAGATATTAATGTTTTGCATGCAAACGAATATGATGTCAATTCCCGTAAGATATTTTATGCTTAAATAAGTTAAATATAAGCAAAATACATTAATAATGTGCAGAATTAACATTTTTATTATATGCTATGGTAGTCTCATCATGTCGCACACGAGACTGCGTCCGGTTCCGACTCGAAGAAGGAACACGAGATTTAAGAATTTGAGGTTGAACAATATTATGTGAAGACTTTTGTTACTCCGCACCTGCGTAGGATTGGACACGAGGTAGACTTCGATTTAAGTAGTCCAAGTCTGTTATAAAATAAAAAAATTTAAGTTTGATCTATAGCATGTAACAAGTCATGAATATAAATTTAGTCTGTCTTATTTAATTGACTTTTAATGACTAATTTAATTTATTAGTCTGTTAAGTCAAACATATTTTTTGACGATCTACTAAATTAAATATAATAAATCTTATTTATTAAAAAAACAATAGATATGAGCTAAATAAAAGAGACACCACTAATATATTTTTTTCTAAACATGTAATAAAAATAGTTATATTGAACTCAAAATTGAAGATTTAATAGAAGAAGAATTAAAAATTATATATATAATACTAATAAATATTGGTCTGATAAACTATAAGACTAGGTCAATTATTAAGAGGTTAAATCTTTTTAAGAAAACAGACTTTATTTAATATTTAAGACTGACTTATTTTGATAATAGGCCGAACCGAATTAGGTAAAAAATAGGTCGAGCCACGAGTTGATCACGAACGGCTTGACTTATTTTCAGCCCTACACATGTGACTTATGATCCGGTTGTGCTCTATATTATCTTATATTTATAAAAGAAACTATTAGTATCTTCTAAGTATTTTCGAATTATCCTTTTTCTATCTTTAAAACCATTCTTCAATTATTATTTTTTCTCATATGATTTCACCTTTACATATTTCTTTCTTTGTTTTGGGTGCTTGTTTAATTTATTCTTGGTACACTTTTATTTTCTTTTTGAATAATTCTTTTTGTATTTATGTTACTTCCATCTTTACTTCCTTTTTTTCATTTCCCTAATATTTTCCTCTCATGTCCTTCTTCAGTTGCTTTTTTTTTCCTTTTTGTAGAATACATTCAATTTAAGTTGAATCAATTTATAATCTAACGGGATTTTGCGAATACTCATGTTTAGTTTTTTTTGGTAATCAGTTTTTGGTGCCTAAAAGTAGTGTCAACGATTCAATTTATGCGACGTTAGAAATAAAATAAGATGAACTATTAAATTATTAATGTAATTTAATAATATTAAGATAATTGTAAAAAAGGATAAATAAACTTAAATTGATAATTGAATTCAAAATTATAAATTATTAGATTAGATTTAACTTCTATGTGCACTGAGCAAATGCCGGCCAACAAATTATTTTAATTTTTTATTTTCTCAAAACATTTTTAGTAATACTAAAATTAGTACCTCTTTAAAATGGACAATATTCCTTTTAAGAAAATGACAACTATAAATAAATTATATAGTTTATGAGTAGCATTAATACTTAAACATTTTTAAATGGTTTTTAAGAAGCAGAAATATAAATATAAATAAATTTATTTCATATTTCAAATTCATGATGGTATTTTGTAAAAATTTTCTTCTATTATAAACGTTATGCTTTTTTATTCAATATTTTTCTATCAACTTTTTCACAGTAGTTTTCGTAAAATTCGTGTTTCTTTTTTGAATCAGAATCTGGACTCAAAATTCAAACTGAGCCGGCCGTTAAAACGGTTAACCGTTGAGCTGCGCGCTTCAAATCGTTGATAAAAAGGGCACCACCATCAGCAGCTTCGTCTTCCTCCCTCGCTCTTCTAAATTTCCATTACACCCAACACGCAGTCAAAATTCTCCTCCTTGTGCGCGTTCTGCCTGTCGTCTCTATCGGCGCCTCCCTTCGTCTCTGGCGCCGCGCGAGAAAGAAGCAAAGAAGAGACATCCGGCCATGGCCGCCATCAAGAAACCATCTGAGCAAGGGATCAGAAGCCCGCATGAGGCGCTGCATCCTGCTGTCGCTACTGCTGCTGCGATTCCGCCTCGGGCGCCGCCGTCTCGGAAGAGGCCTGCGGACGACGACGACGGTGGAGAAGGTGCGGCACAGACGACGCCGTCGGGCGGCGGCGGCACCGGGACGTACGAGTGTCCGCTTTGCGCGGCGCAGCTGCCCTTCGACTACGAGCGGATCGTGAGGATCTGGGGAGGTCCCGTGCAGTGCCGTGTGGCGTGCCCGTGCGGCGGCTGGGTGGTGATCGAACCGGAGGCGCCCGCTCGATCCTCCAAGAAGCAGCGACCCTTCGAGCCTTGATACGTCTTCGTTCATCCTCCCTATTAATTTCATTGTTCTTTTTTTATTTCTTTTGATGGTTCTTGTTTTGTTCTATTTTCTCTCTCGCCTCCTCTGTTTTTTTTGTTCTGTTAATTTCCTGTTCTTGTTTCTGTGGTTTTCTCTCTCGCCTCCTCTGTTTTTTTATGTTCTGTTAATTTCTTGTTCTTGTTTCTGTGGTTCTTGTTATTTGTTCTGTTCTCTCCTCGCCGTCTCCGTTTTTTTTATGTTCTGTTAACTTCCTGTTCTTGTTTCTGTGGTTCTTGTTATTTGTTCTGTTCTCTCTCTCGCCGCCTCCGTTTTTTTATGTTCTGTTAACTTCTTGTTCTCTCTCTCTCTCTCTCTCTCTCTCTCTCTCTCTCTCTCTCTCTCTCTCTCTCTCTCTCTCTCTCTCTCTCTCTCTCTGTTTTCTCTTCGGTCGTGCGTCACTTCTCACCCTTGCTGTTTTTTTCTTCCTCTGATCGATCCCCTCTTCTCATGTGTTCTACTAATAATGATGTTAATTTATAAAAAAATTGAAGTATACCTACAAGTTAAAAACAAATTTTAATCCCACGTTTACCTCGGGTTTATGGAAGAGTTATTTCACAAAAGATATATAATATAGTTGGATGAGATGTTAAATTAAAAGTTAATTTTTGGAACAGAAAATATAAGCTTTAAACACAGTTTGTGGTTTTGCTTTAACAACAGTAATATTTTATGAATAGAAATAATTCTTGATACATGCATACATGCAAGTGCTTTAATATTACTTACTTATCTGATTCTAATGATATATAAATTCTGCTTTTCGATATCATGACATTTTTTGTATTATAACATTGAAGGCTTAATCGTCCACCTATCTTAATTAATTAGGACCCTCTCTCTTTGTTGTTATTTTCAAAAAAAGAAAAATGGTACTTTCCATGTAAAACATTTCTTCACCATTCAGTTTAATTTGATGATTATGCATAATTTGATGTTCCACTAATTAAATTAAATAGTAAGTTTGATTATGATTCTGGTTTTAGCAATCAGGATATCCCGATTTTTACCATGTTCAAACACTGTTCCTCATGAATTTGGTAATTATTATACCAGTTTGGGTCATGGAACTAACTCAATGATCTATAGGCGCGAATCTATATATTCTTAGGGGAGAAAGTAATTCGGGTACGTTTGAATTTTTGGTTTAAAAAACTAATCGCTATTTTTCGGATCGATTTTTAAACTTAGAAAGATCATTTTAAAACCATTTTAAAAAAATAAAAACCACCCTACTTTTATATAATTATATTTTAAAAATATATTTAATAACTTAAAATTAATATAAAAATATTTAATTTTATATTAAATATAAAATATACTACTAAAATTTTAAAGTTATTAAATTAGAGTTTGATAATGGGATAAAAAAGTATGAAATTTTATACAAAAAATATTATATCTATAATAAAAGAATTATTAACACATGCATTACTTATAAAAATAAAAAATCATAAATAAAAATCGGGCTCCACGGTCCATACGATTTTTTCGGGTGGACTCTAATTTTAGCAGGTGGATTTTAATTTATTAAAAATTGCCCTAAATCATATTCGGTCTCCTAATTTTTTCGGGTTGGTCGGATTTTTCTTACCCCAATATATATCCTATTGCAGGGAATTGATTTATATAATGATAATTGTTTTTTAACATAATCAAAAAAGAAAAAAAATGGCAACTCAGGTAATAATATTGCGTTAAGAATCTTGGGATGAAAAGTACAATTTAAAAGCAATTTGATGAATTTCTTATTATCTTTGGATTTGACATATTCTTAAATATTGCTCAAATTCATCAACCAAATCATGAAATTAATCATTTTAAAAACCGAAGATATATAAATAGTTAAAAATGTAAAAATAAATTTAGCTTCGGATCAAATTTTGATTAATTTTTAAGTAAAAAATATCCAATTATATATATATAAATATTATACACAAGTAGAAACTTAAATAGAAATACAAAAATGATAAATAAATTAAATCAAATATAGGCATTGTAAGAGAATAATAATATTTGTGGTAAAAAATAATAAAAAAATATTATTAAATACTTTTTTATGTTGATTATTATAAAATAACAAGGAGACAGAACTTTGGTCTTCTAATTTAATGTTGGTTATAAAGTAACAATTCTTTTGTTGGGAAAGAGAAAGGAGACTCCTGATCTTCTAATATTACACAAAATAAAAATTAAACGATGTTTTTACTTTTTAGCAGTGCAAGGAAAAATAAGGGCAAAATAGACAAGTTGGAGGGACAGTCTTACAAAATATTCAATTTTTATTAGTTTTTTTTTCAAAATTATCACTAATAAAATAACATAAGAACAACATCGACTAAGAACAAAGAAAAAAGTGGACAAATAGGGGGTCTTTTTTTCTGCTTCTTGAACGACCGAGCAGGCGCCCCCGGTTCTATCACCACCCAGCCGTCGCATGAGCACTCATCACGGCACTGCATGGGACCTCCCCAGATTCTCACGATCCGCCCGTAGTCGAAAGGCATCTGCGCCGAGCAAAGCGGACACTCGCACGTTCGGCCGCCGTTCGACGACGACGTCGTCTATGCTGCTGCTCCTTCTCCGTCGTCATCGGCCGACCTCTTCCCACATGGCTGCGCCTTCTCATGCACGGTCGACGTCGACGGCGCCTCACACAGGCTTCTGCTCCATTGATCAGATGGTTTCTTGACGGCGGCCATCGGTCCAGGAGAACCTCTCTTGCGCGGCGTGAGACGAAGGCGGACGTTGAGACGTGCGGACGCAGTGCAGACGAGGGCGCGGCGCGAGCACAAGAGAGTTCTTGGACTGTGTTGGTGTTGGAAATATGGTAGTGGAGGGGAAGAGGAAAGGACATGTCGTGGCCTTCTTATAAACCAACACGTAAACAGTTTTAACAGCCGGCTGATTTCGCCTGTCTTCGTCTCCGGGGCTGCGCGAGAAAGAAACAAAGGGACATCCGGCCATGGACGCCATCAAGAAACCATCTGAGCGAGGGATCAGAAGCAAGCATGAGCCGCTGCATCCTGCTGCTGCGACTCCGCCTCGGGCGCCGCCGTGTCGGAAGAGACCGGCGGACGACGACGACGACGAGGGAGAAGGTGCAGCACAGACGATGCCGTCGGGCGGCGGTGGCACGGGAACGTACGAGTGTCCGCTTTTCGCGACGCAGTTGCCCTTCGACTACGAGCGGATCATGAGGATCTGGGGAACTGCCGTGCAGTGCCGTGTGGCGTGCCCGTGCGGCGGCTGGGTGGTGATCGAACCGGAGGCGCCCGCTCGATCCTTCAAGAAGCAGAGGCCCTTCGAGCCTTGATCTTTATGGTTTTTATGGTTATTGTTATTTGTTCGGATCTCTGTCACCTGCCCTGTTTTTCGCAGTTCTGTTTGTCTCTCTTTCTCTCACTTTTCGTCTCATTTTTTTCCTCCTTTGTTTTCTCTTCGGTCGTGCATCACTTCTCGCATTCAATTAATGATGATATTAGAGAAAAAAGAAGTATAATAATTTTTTTAAAAAAATATAATTATATAAAAGTAGGTCTCAAAAAAATATTTTTAAATTAATTTTGGGATGATTATTTAATTTAAAATTTTCATACTAAAAACGGGGAATGATTTTTTTAAATCGAAAGTTCGACTAGACCCTACTTTCACCCTTAGTTTTAGGGTATCATTTGTTGTTTGAAAATTCAGGTTCTTTATCATACTTTCTGTAAAAAGAACTTTCTTCCAACTACAAGAACAAAATAAAGTTATGGGTCGAACATTATGGGCTGCATTCTTAATAGAATGGGCTACAATTTTAATCCGCCCACAAAGCGTACTTAGTGGTGTGACCACTTCAGCAAGTTGGGAAGTTAATGGGTCAAACGTGTCTGGCCCATAGAAGTTTAATCATTTTATTATTATCAATATAATAATAAATTAATTGGACTTTTAATCAGAAAATTGTTAAAGAATTTACATTATTATTTATTATTACAGGCGTTATGAGTGGAATTCGAGGTCTTCTATTTTTTTCTTTAAGGATCTTAATTATTAACACAATTAATTAATTTCAGGTCAAATAAGAAAGGAAACTTTATAAAACAATTAAATTGAAAAATATGTGATGGAGGAGGAAGGTATTAATTTTCTTGAATTTGGAACTCAAAATCTAGCTAGACATGAGGAACGTTGTTCCCGACTCCGATGTTAAGTAGCCCCAAGTTTCAAATGTTGTCTTCAACTACATTCATCTTCTTCTTTTATTTGACAACGAGTATACTTGAGGATGCTCGACTTTTTGTTTTTATTTTGATTATCTTTAAGTCACATCTTAAACATCAATCATAACTCTTTGTTAGACATTAGTTTTTAGGCATTTGATATAAGGTTTTGTACTTCACTGCACTCGTTTTAACTTTTACTGATATCACACTTACATCATTTCTTTTTATATCATTAGACTAATTCAAATTAAAGCTGGTGACGAATAGTTATCGTACTCAAAATTAAGGGACGATACATATACTTTATCCCAAAATCAGTCAATTAGAATTTAGTTTGCTCAAAGATTGGATTGCTGTCGTTTCTATTTTGAACTTATTTCTTAATTGTTAAGTAGTTAATTTGGTCTATTTAATTGTTAAGTAGTTAATTTTTTCAGACTCTCTTAGCTCACTGCAATAAGTTGGTGTTAGCCAAACACTATATATAGGAAATTAAAAAGGAAAAAGTATGACTATTTTTTAAATACAATTAGAATCGAATTTGAGAACCTTCCATATTTACCTGGATTAATTTTCAATTGACATTGCATCAGAAAATTGTTTTAGGCAGGGGTGTAAGAAAAACTCGATCAAAAGCTATTTATCTGACCTAAAAAAGTCGTATGAATAAAAAATTAAAATTAGAGGTCCGTAGAGTGATTTTTAATAGATCAAAATTCATCCGTTAAAATTAGGGCCATCCGAAAAATCCGTAGAATTCATATAGCCCATTTTAAATTTAAGATTTTTTATTTATATAATTAATTCACAAGTTATCAATATTTTATTACAAATACAATAATTCTCGAATGTAATTTCATATTTTTTTATCACATTATCAACTTCTAGTTTGATAAATTTAAAATCTTAGCAGTATTTTTATATCTAAAATAAAATTAAATATTTTAATGTTAATTTTAAATTATTACATATACAATTTTAAAAAATATTATATAAAAGTAAGGTCCCAAAAAATGATCCGTTAGATGGTGATTTTTTAAAATTGGGATGATTTATTTAATTTAAAATTTTGATACTAAAAACAAGAAATAATTTTTTTAAAGGGTTATTTCCTTTGAACACCCTAAACTATCACGATTTTCCACGTCTAACTTTAAACTACGAACTTCGTTTTTTGGGTACCTAAACTATCGCAATTTTTTCAATTTGATCCTTCCGTCCAATTCCGTCGACTTCTCCGTTATTTTTAATTTTTCGCATTTATAAAAAATCTATTATACCCCTGCTCTAAATTGAATTTCATTTTTACATAAAATAATATATAGTAATGAATATAAAAATAATTAAAAAAAAGAAACATAACCTTGAAAGAGAGAAGAGGGAAAGAGAGAGGTGTGCCCCCCCCCCCCCTCCCGCATCGTTGCGTCGACGACGACGCATTATTTTATGTAAAAATAGAATTCAATTCAGGGTAGAGGTATAATGGATTTTTCACAAATGTGAAAAATAAAAAATAATGGAGAAATCGACGGAATTAGACGAAAGGATTAAATTGAAAAAATCGTGATAATTTAAGTATCCAAAAATCATAGTTTGAGTTTAGATGTGGAAAATCACGATTGTTTAAGAGTGATTAGAGGAAATAACCCTTTTTTAAAAATCTAAAGTTCGACCAGACCCGGTATATTATCACCCCTAGTTTTAGTATCATTTGTTGTTCGAAAAAGACAAGAAAATTCAGGTTCTTTATCATACTTTCCGTAAAAAGAACTTTCTTCCAACTACAAGAACAAAATAAAGTTATGGGTCGAACGTTATGGGCTGCATTTCTTAATAGAATGGGCTACAATTTTAATCAGCCCACAACTCGTACTTAGTGGTGTGTGTCAGCAAGTTGCGAAGTCAATTTTATTATTATCAATATAATAATAAAATAATTGGACTTTTAATCAGAAAAAATATTAAAGAATTGACATTATTATTTATTATTACAGGCGTTAAACTGGGAGTGGAATTCGAGGTCTTCTATTTTTTTTCTTTGAGGGTCTTAATTACTAACACAATTAATTAATTTCATGTCAAATAATAAAGGAAACTTAAAAAAACAATTAAATTGAAAAATATGTGATGGAGCAGGAGGGTATTAATTTTCTTGAATTTGGAACTAAAAATCTAGCTAGACATGAGCTTGTTCCCGACTCCGATGTGAGTAGCCCCAGATTTCAAATGTTGCCTTCAACTACACCATCTGAGTATATACTTAACAATGCTCGACTTTTTAGTTTTTGTTTTGATTATATTTAAGTCTCATCATAAACATCAATCATAACTCTTTGTTAGGGATTAATTAAAAGAGATAAAATAACTTTTACTGATATTTCAAATGAAATACTTACTCATTTCTTTTGATAACATTAGACTAGTTCAAATTAAAATTGAAGGACCGAATAGTTACCGTACTCAAAGTTGGAGAATGGTACATATAAATTTATTTCTAGAATTGAGATTGATCGAAGATTGGATTGTTATCATTTCTATTTTGAACTTATTTCTTAATTGTTAAGTAGTTTTGATCTATTTAATTATGTTCTTATTGATTAAATCACATTGTTGAGTTTTTTATTGTTGTTAATTCCTTCCAGATTCATTCTTTGCCATAAAATCTTCTGGAGAGGGAGTTGATGTTGTATACAATTGAGAGGCTAGTAATGCTTTTAGGAACGATTTGTTCTTGATTGTCAAGTCGAAATGTATTAGGAGGGACAATTGTTAGAATGATTGGACAATTCAAGGGAGTAGTTTTCTATGGTTGGTTATAGAGTAAACTTAATTTGGATCTTCGAGAGCAGAAAAAATTTGAAGGGAATGAGCTACAAGAGTAATCTTATTTGCATTTTATTTTCTTTTGTTAGAATCTTAAGTTCCGAATCATGAATAAAAATGATTCGAATGGCTTTGACATAAGAGAATAACCTTATCCATATTTTGACTATTTTTTGTTGACTTTTATTGATGTTGGTTGATTAGATAATAGAGATTCTTCTAGAAATAATTTCTCAAATTCCAGCATTTATCTCTTATTGGGCATTTTCACTTTAGTTATTTTTGTTATTGTTAGCCCTTTCAAAATCTTTATTTTGCAAATTATTTTTCTCCTTTTAGTATTCCAGTGACAAGTAGCCCTATTATGCTTTTTGTAATTTAGGAATAAACATGTAGGAGATTTTTTTTATCTTAATATCATTTCTCTTCATGTAGAGGTCGAAGTCGTTCCATTGGGTTTGGATGATGGGAGAAAAAAAAACTTGACAACAAAAGCCTCAGTTCGGAGCAATCACACGCATAAAGAAACACACGAAATTTGTAAAATTCATTGTAAATTGAATTGACGATAACTTTCTTTGTCGTAAAATATTGATGATTATTAGAAAACAGGATAATCTAATCACGAAGTTTATATAAGAAAACTTCAATATAAAATAAGAAAATCTTACAGCTGTTTAAATTTCGGCTCCGTCCCCGAGCCCGGAGATCCTCCTGTATCTCTCCTTGGACCTCTCCTCGGCCTCGTTATTCCGACAAGGAACCTAACCACCCGAGCAAATGGGCCAAGAATAGAAATAGAGGTGTTACGAACATCTACAATGCCCTGTTGATCCACCAGAAGCGGATCCCTCTCCTCCCCTCCAGAAATGCTTTCATCTTCGATGGTATCAACCTCCCCGTTATCAACTACTTGAGCGGGCTCTCTCGCTCCACCGGCAACACCTCCGGTCACTTCATCCGCGTGAACACCCTCGGAGAGTGGATGAGGCTCAGCCTTCTGTACTTCATCTACGAGAACACCCTCAGAGGGATGAAGCTCAGACATCTGCACTTCATCTGCGAGAACACCCTCGGAGAGTGGAGAAAGCACAGCCTTCTGTACATTATCTGCGGGAACACCCTCGGAGGGTGGAGAAAGCCCAGCCTTCTGTACATTAATATCTGCGCGAACACCGTCGGAGAGTGGAGGAAGCTCACCCTTCTTCTTCTGCCAGTCGACCAGGAAATGAATGCCCTTAGAGATGATAGTCGCTACGGTGGTCGTCCCGACGATGTACCGCTTGTGCGTGTCGAAGGCCTCTGTGGCAAAGAAGACGGAGAGCGACAGCAAGATAATGGTCACCACTGTGCCAATCCCATTAGTTATAATGGTATTGGGTACATTAGCCTTCTCTTCGGGGTACACCTCTCTTCGGGGTACAGTGCATTCTTTCTTGTTCTTGCTCTCCTTATCATCAAATATACAGCATATCAGATATTGTATCTCGGTCACCAGGGCACTGACGCCCGAGAAGAAAATGTACAACATCTCTGGGCCATACCTCTCCTTCAGCTCAGGTAACAACAGGCAGCCGATAATGGAGACCACCAAGGAAATTGCACAAAGGACGATGATGTATAAATTATAATGCTTTCTCCACCAGCTGCTGGACGAGTCTAAGGGAGCTCCGTCAGGAATGTCGATTGATGTCTCGTTCTGATTCTCGTTTGGGACTGACCTGGATACTACGTGATCTTCCTCCTCCTGCTCTTGGGACAGGAGGCTGGAAAGGCCAAGACAGTTTGATATCGATCGATCAACGTAAACATTTAAACAAAAACAATCAAAAGTTATAGGAAGGATCATCACCTCATTTGGTCAGCAGGATCACCTTGCGGAGATTCAGGATAAACCCTGCGACCTGAATTTGTAGTGTTGTAACGGGCGCTGCGGGAACTGCAATGCAAAGGCCATGCATGGCGGAAGTATATGAAAGTTTATTAGCAAAGGTCTAAATACTTGTAATTAATTAATCTCCTCAATGTAACATAGGTATGTGGTAAGAGGACTTGACAAGTAAACGGACCAGCTAACTACTAATCAATGAACCTTGATAAGATTATCAGATATGAACAAGTTATCGATGCTATCAACATTAAATGTGCACATATAAGAAGATATTTAAAAGACAGTTGGATATTGTATAACCTCCCAATCTTGCCAGAGTGGGACATTGTTCCCTTGTGTTTCTTCCTTGAAGAAAGTCTGAAACAGAGAAATGTGTTAAAAATAAGATATGAGAACACACACGAATTGTTAGGGCATATATAAATATAGAAAGATAGTAACTAGCTAAGTATAGTTGTCATATTAAGAAAATGGGTATTTCATATACTTTGTAATTCTTTTTAACCTAAAATAGTTATAAAAAATATAATGGGGATTAGATATATAGCTCCATATCTTCTTCGCCAAAAAAGAACTTTCATAAAATATTTTTTTTATTTCATGTACTTTTTATTTTGGCTAAGAGGAATCAAGTGTTGATTTGAAGAAATATGATATAATTATTCCTGAAGAAGAAGAAGAAGAAGAAGAAGAAGAAGAAGAAGAAGAAGAAGAAGAAGAAGAAGAAGAAGAAGAAGAAGAAGAAGAAGTAGTAGTTTATATCAATATAAATTCTATCTAGCACTTATTGAAAAAAAAGATTCTATCTAGCAATTCTATTTAGATCATTATTACTAATCAAGCAGTACCTTTGTTGATATTTCTGCTTATGGAAGGAAACCAGACGTCGCCGGAGAGGCGGACGCGGCGGCGAGCGTGGGCATCGGCAGCAATCGATCCCAGGATGTGAAAACAGGAGAGAAAAATAAAGCAATGGTGCTTCTGTTGGCTTCGTCCGCGTGTCGTCGGTGACGTGCCTGCTTATTGAAAGACACCAGAGCTCACCGGAGAGGCAGACGTGGCGTCGAGCGCGGCTGGGGGGCCGGAGAGCTCACGATCACTGAGTGTAAGTGGATGGAGGAAGGCGTGGGCAGCAATGAGATCGGCGATGTCAAAACAGGGGAGCTGGACCCCGATCTGTGTAAAGAGTAAAAACAGGGCTACAACTTGTCCGCGGACTTACTTGTCCGATCAAATACAAAACAAAGGGAGTTGGAGCTGGAAGGCGCGACTCTACTCTCCCTATTGGTTGACTGGCTGCAGAGAAGACTGTGTGCAGTGGGCCCTACCCCTCTCCCTATTGGCTCAACGGATGCCGCGAAGACGTGTGCAATGAGCCCCACCCCAAGGGAATCTACAAATTGGGAAAATTTAACGGTTTGCATAATAATAATCTCATTTTTATTTTTAGAATCATCATTTTAATCAGTTTATTCATATGTTGCATATTCAGTCGATGTCAGTAATTTTGGACATCGATAAATCTTGATAGAAAAAAATATAAAAAAATTCTTATTAATAATAATAATAGTAGTAGTAGTAGTGTAGTATGCATCCTATTATTATATTATGTGGATAAAGAATAATCATAAACTTACTATTAAAGGTTTGTAGCCATATATGGGCGATTGCAAGGAGCAATCATAAGCCATAATGATAAAACTATAATTGAATATTTTACTTATTATAAGATATGATTGACTAACAATAACATGATCATTTAAGTCAGCCATAATAAATATAAATATCCCCTTGGTGGCGTGCCGTCTCTTTTTGGATTAAAATGTCTTGACATTTTTTTTTCCTGAGTGACTAAATGTTTTTAAGTACAAGAAACTTCCTCGGTATGACGTTCGAAAATGCAAGTTCTTTTCCTCAAAATAATTAAATCGATGGCAAGCATGATTGTCACAACTAGAATAATCAAATTGTGCCCTAAGGTCATTGATATTAATAGTCTTAAATCCGATCTTAGAATCATTATTTATATGTTTATTTCGGTAGTTTTCGTTCAAATATTGCATTATTCATATGCTAATAGTCTAAACACCATTATATCCGGATAAAAAAATAATTAAATAATCAAATTAATTTTTAATACGTTTAAAAAAATCTAGATATGAGAATAAAATTTTAACAATAATTTAATAGATTAATTTTAGTAAGTGTTTGAATAAAATATAAAAATTGTAAATGGAGAATATAATTTTGTTGATTAATAAATGTTAGTCTTGAACTAAAAAAATATGTCAATAATTTTATAAGAACACAGGTTTAGAAAAATATAATAAAAAGAATTTTATAACTCGTCTCCTATAAGTTCTCACTTTTGAATCTATTTCATTTTTCATTCTACCCATATCGTTTGATAACTAGTGCGTTGTTCTTTCTGTCAAAAGTTTTTTGCCGAAAATTTCAAGAAAATGACACATAAAAAATTATTAGGATGTGGTTTCATAATACTGAGAATTAGTCAAATGACGCATGTCCTTTCTTAGATGTTTTTTTTTCCTATAATTGGTGATAAGGATTTTTTTAATAACGTGAAGATGGAGCATCCAGAACCCATTTTTTTGTTAGCTTTTTTTTTCGATTGTCACGTCAATGCCTGAGAAATGACGTCGACCCACAAGTATTTTTTGTTAGCTTTGATAAAATTTATTGTGTAATATATTTTTTTTTTGTTGTTTGATTCACCGTAGCTTCTAGATCCTCTCTATTTTCTTCTGGTTCAGAAATCATGTTTTTTCTCGGAGTACAAGTCAAAGGGGATAGACTAAGCGAAATGAAAAAGATTTTCCATAAGATGAAAAATAAAAACTATTAGTCTCACACGAGATTGTCTTTGTGCATATCTATAATATGTTCCCTATGGTGATTGGATTCATGAATTATGGTTAACAAATACTAGGAGCTGCAAGGTACATTGGTACCTTATCCCACACAAATCATTACCTATAACTATTCAATTGCAGAAGTAGGAATAATGGCACTAGCAATAATATTATTTTCATAAAGTAGAGAATTAGAAACAGATTCACGAATCTGAGCAGTTACTCTTCGCACTTTGAAAACAATCACACTAATTCGAATATAGAAAAAATGTTAGAAAATATCTTTGTAAGAGCGTTTTTTTAGATTTTTTATTTTTGGGGTTTTATATGAAGTGAATTTAGTTTTGGAACAATTAGAAAGTATTTAAATCGTTTTTTTTAATCAAAGATAGTTGGTTGTGTCCGATCGTCGTGTGTTAATAGTTTCACATTTGAATTTTAAAATTATCATTTTGATAAAAAAAATATTTTATTCAAAATTCTTTCGTCCGAACACTGAATTAATCTAATGCTAATTGATTCCGATTGAATAAAAATAATTATTTTTTTCAGAGAAAATTTTGGTACAAAATAATTTGTGCTACTTTTTTTGTTTGGCATTTTGTGTTTGGTCTCAAATACTGTCTATATACTCTTTTCTTTTCTTTTTTTTTTTTTAAGCGAACCCAAAACAATGTAAAGGGTAAGATAAGATGGACTCGATATTTATTCTGGTAGTCAGCAAAATGACATTGCTGAGAAATGAGGGGAGTCAGCGAGGTTATCTTTTTAGAAAAAAAAAAATAGTTAGAAAATCTATTTAACATGATACCAAAATGCAGTCCATGGAATTTTTATTAAAAAGGTATTTATCCTCTTTTAATTATTCAAGCATCGTCACCATATTCAACTCTCCGATTCCCTTCGAATTTGACAGCTCCTTTAATTAAATAATGGTGTAAGGGACATGGAAGCTCTGAGAGATAAAGTTAGTGGATCAACGTAGTCTTTTAATTAAATAAGATAATAACAAAAATCTTGAGCACTAGATGAAGGATGAAGAAGACAAAACAAGTCATATTAACATGCAAACGAATATAATGTCAATTGACATAATGTTTTATGTTTAAGCTGTGTTTGGATGGGGATTTGCGGATAGAATTTACGCAAATTCCTTTAAACGCCTACGAAAGTTACCGTGAGACCTACGGGAATTTTCGTTCGGTCAAAACTCTTAATTCTTCGAAAAAAGTTTTGAATGTAAGCCAGAACTTTTTTTCATGTCCGAACTTTGTCTAACATGCATATATTTAAATGTCAAATCACCCAATCTAAATGAAGAACTTTGCCAAACACTACATCAAAACTTTTACATCACATCTAATTACTTCGAGAACTAGAATTCGTAAATTCGAGTTGATCCAAAGGAAGTTAAATAAAAGCAAGATACACTAATAACGTTCAGAATTAATATTTTTAGTATATGCTAGTTTCATCATGCCGTGATGATTGTACGACATGGCTTGTTGGATGCATGTGTATGATGTAGTTCGTTGCATGCATTATTATTAATTTTATTAATTGCATGTGTCATGCATAGTTTTTATGGGTCTCAAACATATTCTAATGGAAAAGATTTCTGGTATCCCACGAATCCATTAGGAATATTAGGCGCAGCTTATCTTATGTATTTTATTGTGTCCTATTATGATGAATGGTAATATGACCTATGAGCCTTATAGGCATATAAGAACTGGTTTATGTTAAACTATTATGTTGAAGTCTTAACGGGCCATATGATGTTGGAGCTATATGCTCCATGATCTAGATTATGGTGTTCTTTATATTTTATCAAAGCCTTCCTCTGTATTTTTATGTTTAATTTTTTTTATTTATTATGTTTCCCGTGTATTTATATTTGTAATTAGGTTTTACTTTGAAAAAGTTGACCTTTTTAAGGACGTTACAAGGGCACACATGAATCTCATTGGAAAAAAAAGTGTCAATCAGACTCTACAGAACAATAAAAATTAAAGTTATGCTTAAAAGTATCATTAGATACATCAAGATACTTTTATGTTTTCCTTGTTTTCTTAATCATATCTAGATATATGCTTGTATACATATCATGTTCTATTTTTACTTATAAACTAGCACCACTTTCTATTAAAAAAATTGAAAGCCTAAAATGACGTATTATCCTGTTCCAAGATACAAAGGAAAAATAAAATAACTTTCTTTATAATTATTCTAACATTTGAACTCATCACTACAAAAACATAAACCAAAGATTACATTTTCAATTTTTATTTGTTTTTTTTTTAAAAATTATCACTAATATAATAACATGAGAACAGTGAAAAAGAACAACAGCAGAGTAACAATGCAAAGAAAACAAATAGCGGTCTTTTTTTTTTCTTTTGATCAGCGAAGGTCAAATATGGAAGGGGGCCTTCTTCTGCTTCTTGAACGATCGAGCAGGCGCCTCCGGTTCTACCACCACCCAGCCGCCGCAGGAGCACTCCACGCGGCACTGCACAGGACCTCCCCAGATTCTTGCCATCCGCCGGTAGTCGAAGGGCATCCGCGCCGAGCAAAGCGGGCACTCGTACATTACAGTGCCACGGCCGCCCTTCGACGACGACGTCGTCTGTGCTGTCGCTCCTTCCCCGTCGCCACCCGCCGACCTCTTCCGAGATGGCTGCCGCGGCGCCCTCTCATGCACGGTCGACGTCGACGACGGCGCCTCACACTGGCTTCTGCTCCATTGATCAGATTCTTTCTTGACGGCAGCCATCGATCGGTGGTGCCGGATCTATCTTGCGCGGCGTGAGACGAAGGGGGGCGCTGAGACGGACGGAGTGCGGACGATGGCGCGGCGGGAGCACGAGAGAGTTCTTGGACTGCGTTGGTGTTGGGAAATTTGGTGGTGGAGGGGAAGAGGGAAGGTCGCGTCCTGGCCTTCTTATAGACCATCAACAGCTTTAACGGCCGGCTGAGTTCGAAACTGCGTCCGGTTCCGACTCAAAGAAGGGACACGAGATTCGAGAACTTGAGGTTAAAACAAACTATTAATATTATCTTATATTTATAAAGCAAACTATTAATATTATCTTATATTTATAAAGAATATTATCTTATATTTATAAAGCAAACTATTAATATTTTCTAAGTATTTTCGAACTAATTACTAATAGAGCGGAATGGCGTCGAATAATCCATGTAGCCGACTCCACCTAGTAGGATAAGGCTTTGTTGTTGTTGTTGTTTCGAACTATACTTTGCTATCTTTAAAACCATTCTTCAATATTTTTTCTCTTCTGATTACACCTTTACATATTTCTATCTTTGTTTTGGGAGCTTGTTTAATTTATTTCGTGGTACATTTTTATTTTTATTTTTTATAATTTCTTTGGTATTTACGTATTTTCATCCTTAATTCCTTTTTTCTCTAATATTTTCCTCTCATAGTTTTTTCCTTTTTTTCTAGAATACATTCAATTTAGGTTGAATCAATTTAAATAATCTAACGGATTTTTCCGAATACTCCTGTTTGGTTTTAGAAATAAAATAAGATGGACTACGACATCATGAATGTAATTTAATAATATTAAGATAATTGTAAAAAAAGACAAATAAACTTAAACTAATAATTTAATTAAAAATGATAAATTATTATATTTAATTTCTACGTGCAATGAGCAAATGCCATTACTTGCTCACAAATTATTTTAGTTTTTTATTTTCTCAAAACACTTTTGTTACTTTACTACTTAAATTAGTACTTCTTTAAAATGGACAATATTCCTTTAACAAAATTATAACTATAAATAAATAAATTATTTTACAAGGAGTAGAATTAATACTTAAGATTTTCTAAATGATTTTTAAGAAGCAAAAATATAAATATAAATATTTTATTTCATATTTCAAACTCGTGTTGGTATTTTTGTAAACTTAAAATTTTCTTCTATTATAAGCGTTATGCTTTTTTATTACAAAACGAAAAGAAGTTATTATTGTTATTCAATATTTTCTATCAACTTTTTCATAGTAGTTAAACGAATTTAACTACTACTTTCGTTAAATTCGTGTTTCTTTTTTTGAACAGAGTCCGGTCTCAAAATTCAAACTGAGGCGGCCGTTAAAACAGGTAACCGTTGAGCTGCGCGCTTCAAATCGTTAATAAAAAGGCCTCCACCATTAGCAGCTTCGTCTTCCTCCCTCGCTCTTCCAAATTCCCATTACACCCAACACACGCAGTCGAAACTCTCCTCCTCGTGCGCGTTCTGCCTGTCTTCTGTCTCGGCGCCTCCCTTCGTCTCCGGCGCCGCGCGAGAAAGAAGCAAAGAAGAGACATCCGGCCATGGCCGCCATCAAGAAACCATCTGAGCAAGGGATCAGAAGCCAGCATGAGGCGCTGCATCCTGCTGTCGCTGTTGCTGCTGCGACTCCGCCTCGCGCGCCGCCGTCTCGGAAGAGGCCGGCGGACGACGACGACGGCGGAGAAGGTGCGGCACAGACGACGCCGTCGGGCGGCGGGGGCACCGGGGGCACCGGGACGTACGAGTGTCCGCTTTGCGCGGCGCAGCTGCCCTTCGACTACGAGCGGATCGTGAGGATCTGGGGAGGTCCCTTGCAGTGCCGTGTGGCGTGCCCGTGCGGCGGCTGGGTGGTCATCGAACCGGAGGCGCCCGCTCGATCCTTCAAAAAGCAGCGACCCTTCGATCCCTGATACATCTTCGTTCATCCTCCCTGTTAATTTCATTGTTCTTATTTTTTTTTATTTCTTTCGATGGTTCTTGTTATTTGTTCTGTTCCCTCTCTCTCGCCTCCTCTGTTTTTTTTTGTTCTGTTGATTTCTTGTTCTTGTTTCTGCGGTTCTTGTTAATTATTTGTTCTGTTCTCTCTATCGCCTGCTCTGTTTTTCGCAGTTCTTTTCTCTGTTTATCGTCTGTCCCTCTTTCTTTCTCCCTTCATGTCATGTTTCCCTCCTTTCTTCTATCTTCTCATATATTCTATTAAGTAATGATTTTAATTTAGAAAAAAAAATATGAAATATAACTACAAGTTAAAAAAATTATTACTCTCAAGTTTACCTCGGGTTTAGGGAAGAGTTATTTCACAAAAGATATATAATATAATGACATGAAACGTTAAAATATAAGTTTATTTTTGAAACAGAAAATATAAGTCTTAAACACTGTTTGTGCTTTTACTTTAACAACAGTAAGTATTTTATGAATAGAAATAAGACTCAAATGTGGAACACACGCTTTTATTGACATGTGGCTTACTTTTTGTAAATTAGTGTATGGTGAAAAAAAATTTGCTTTCTTGGAAAGATGTCTCTATCGACTTTTTTAAACGCTCGGCACTTCTCCAATCAATAAAAGTTAGCTTTTATCAAAAAATACCGTGAGACAAAAGCATCCCAAACGCAGCCTCAATAATAGTTGTATTCTCTCTTGGTCTTTTTCCTGCTTAATTTGTTGTGGATCCCACATAATTTTTGCTTCTGCCGTGCCCCTTTTAGACAAACGCTTTTTGCCAGCGATGTCGAGAAAAATGCTCTCGTTCCCCCTAATTCGTAAGTAATCAAATCGGGAACGGATCTCTTTTTTTTTTTTTAAGAACTAGCCCCATCGGATCAGAACTATATTAGAATTATAAAAACTCGAACTACTTCCGGCTCGATTGAATGTATTATATTAATATAAAATTATTTTAAAATAATATATTTATATTATTTTAAATAAACTTTTTATATGTTATTGATATATATCTTAAATGTACATTATATTATATTATTATATATATAATTCAATTGATAGTTATCATATTTATATAATAATATTAAATTTCTTTATTATTTTATTTATTCATTTATTTTTTATGATCAAAATGGGACAATCCGAAATTTTCTAATTTTTATTCCGATTTGGTTGGGACCGAATTCTGTTTTCAAAAATCCGAAGAAGACCAGGTCGGCCGGACCCATCCCGAACTCGAATTTGCTCATCCTATAATTCATAAAATGAGATTATTACTCATTGTTTTAATAAAAAAACCAACAAATATATTAGGTAGAATAGAACAAAAAAAAACGGGTGATCAATCTGATAAAAATAAAAAGAAGGATTATTCATTATATTAGGTAGAATAGTTAATCTTAATTTTTTTTAATTTCAAAGTGTAATTATTAGTTTGACTGAGTACTTAATCCACTTTATTTTTTATCAGTTCTGAGAATTATTCTTATACTATTCTCCTCCCAAACACTCCTGATTTTTTTTACGAAAGAATTTAAGTTCCTATGAACTAATCCGGGTAGGTGTTAATGATAAAATATAATAATATATAAATAAATTTGTTTAAATAAGATTAAAAGTTTCAATTAAGGGTAACAAAGACAAATGTCAATAAGCTTTTTATTTTAATTAGCAAAAATATATTTATAAATTCTTGATTTAAGTGATATTAATGGACTATTCCTTCCTCCTTCCTTCTTAGAGAACCAATCGGTCAAGCATCATTTGTAGTTGTCAAAAGAAAAGGAGGATTCCTCTTTGTGTGCATATCTTTTGTGTACTTGATTTGTCGTCGTAATAATTGGCAACCTTTCCTTTTCTTTCATGTATATATCTAATTATTTATGAAAGGTACTAATTATTATCCTAAATAATTTGTTATACATATTAATATTTATCAAAATCACATTTATATGATAAATTGATCGACCTATCATTTGATATATATAATATATTATTTGTTTTCCTTTTGTTTTTTTATCTTTAGCAAGTTAGCAGGAGAATGCATGCAAATGCTTTGATATTCCTCGTCATTTTCATTGAATGTTTACTTATTTTGCTTTGTCATATTATGACATTTTCCGTATTAGGTCTCTCTCGGTCTCTGTCTGTCTGTTGTTATTTTCAAAAAAGAAAAATGTTACTTTCCACCTAATGCATTTCTACTGTTTAGTTTAATTAAGGATTATTTTCTCTAACCACTCTTAAACTATCACATCTAATCTCAGACTCCGAACTTCATTTTTTGAGTACTTAAACTATCACGATTTTTCTAGTTTGATCCTTCCGTCCAATTCCGTCGACTTCTCCGTTATTTTTTATTTTTTGTATTTGTGAAAAGTCCATTATACCCCTGCTTTAAATTGAATTTTATTTTTACATAAAAATAATATATAATAATAAATATAAAAATAATTAAAAAAAAGGAAAACACCACATGAAGGGGGCTCCTTCGTCGACAGCATCGAGAAAGAGAAAGCCCCCCTGCCCCCCCCCCCCCCCCCCCCACCCCCACCCAAAGAGAGAGGGGTGGGGGGGTCATCGCCCCCTGCGTCGTAGACGCACATGAGCTCATTGACACGGCGATCTCGACGGCGCTCAAGGAGAGCAAGCCCGTCTACATCAGCGTCAGCTGCAATCTCGCGGCCATTCCTCATCCCACCTTCAGCAACGATCTCGTCCCCTTCTACATCGCTCCCAAGTAATAACGCGATCCTGCTCTATTGTTTCAAATAATTTTCCTTGGCATTGTTCTTCTAATCAGCTAAAGTTTTCAATTTTTTTTCTTTTTGATGAGCAATTAGATTAAGCAACAAAATGGGTTTGGAATGCGCTGTCAAAGCTACAGCAGAGTTTCTGAACAAGGCCGGGAAGGCATTCATTGAGCTGGCCGACGTCTGCGCCTACCCGCTGGCCGTCATGCCGTCGGCGAAGGGCCTCGTGCCAGAGCACCATGAGCACTTCATCGGCACCTACTAGAGCGCGGTGAGCACGTCCTTCTGCGCTGAGATCGTTGAGTCAGCGGACGCCTACCTCTTCGCCGGACCCATCTTCAACGACTACAGCTCGGTTGGCTACTCACTCCTCCTCAAGAAGGAGAAGGCCATCATCGTGCAGCCAGACCGCGTCGTCGTCGCCAATGGCCCGACCTTCGGTTGCGTTCTCATGAAGGACTTCCTCCGGCCGCTGGCCAAGAGGCTCAAAATGTAACGTCCCCAAATCGACCAACGCCGCATGGCGAGGATCTCTCCGAAGGCGCTACGAAAAACTATAACTTTGAATAAAGATTGACCAAAACTCCATTAGAATAGTGATATGTCATCAATAGAAATAAAGAGAAAAATAGAATATCAAAATAGCGGAAGTTTCAAAATACTACAAAATCTCCATAATATGAATCATATCTGAATTACATCTAAGTTCATAAATGCATAAAATAGGGAAAATGATAACTAGGCCCTCTGTCAGTTCATGTACTTTATTATCGCTCGAGCTGATCGCGGCACACGATCTCAACACCATCACTGACCTGGCCATGTGAAAATCAACACAGGGGAGCAGGTCCTCCCGTAAGCTATACAGCCTAGTGGAAATTCATATAGTACTCAATGCATAACAATAAATAGCAATAGTCAGAATCAGTAATCACTTATAATAATATCAGATAAAGAACATAAGAACATTCGATTTGAGATATCAATTAATAAATGAGGATAGAGATCATATATCATATAATCATGAGGAGTTACAGTAATCATGATGGATTAATAATCATGCTTCACTTATGATCATCATACTCATGTCATTTGTACACACTTTGTTTTTGTACTTCTTTCTTAGCATTACATTACTTTGGGCGCCTTTAGGTGCCTTTAACTTTTGAGGTTTTTACGCCGAGCAAAATAATACAGCCTATGGGTGATCAAGTCATGGCTAAGGGAGCGACCCTTCACTATAATCACTTAGCATGGGCTGGCCACCCTCCCTTCATTTTTCTTATTTTAATCTCTTTATCATTTCATCATTTTTTGATTCTATAAGAGGATTGGATCACTGGACAAATCAATCATAAGACAGATGATTCATTCATACAACAATTCAATCAGTAAGGAGTAGCATATCACAATCATGGAAAAGATCTAGATCAATCAGCAAACTAAAATGAAATCTGCTTAAGGTTCGGTCGACCGGTTCTCACTGATCGATCGACTGATTCTGGGCACCGGTCGATCGATATCTTTGGATCGGTCGACCGATGGGTCTAATTCGGTACAAGGGTTCTCGGTAAGCTGATTACTGGGTACCGGTCGATCGATATAGCTGGATCGGTCGACCGATAGTGCTCGGTCTGTACAGTGGGCTGTGGTCGGACGATCGGCCGACCTAAGAAGAGACTCTGAAGGAATGATCGATCGATCGGTCTCTACTGATCGGTCGACAGATTTTCATATCACCGGTCGGTCGTCGTGAAAATAGAATCGTACATAATCGGATTTTCAACGATTTTCAATCCAAAATGCAATCATAGCTTATAAATAATTATCTAAACATAGAGGGATGATACAGAACACATTCATAGTCATAGGGAATCACAAATCAGGGATCAAACACAAGAATACAATCAATCCATTCCTTTTTCATTACTTCTTATCAATCAAGACACATTTCAAGATGAACAATCATAATTCTGCCATAATGCTAATTAAGTTATGCAGAGGGATTTCAGATTCATCCACCTGTTCCCCTGATTGATCCTTGTACGAAGCCTTTCCGATCATCGGTGGTCGTCCTCCCCTTGACGTCCCCCACCTATGAAGCAACGATTGGAGAAGAAGGTAAGGGGATGTAGTCGGAAATCAAAACTAGTGCAGAAATGATGGAACCTATGATCCTTGATGGTAAGGGACTGCTCCTACAACAACATTCTTGATGGCAAAGGGGCAAATGGAGGGGAAGAGGGATTGTCCAAGAGAGGTTCTCTTTATATAGGGGTTTTGGATGGGAGGAAGTGTCATCATTACCCTTTTTGATCTTATCCATAATCTTATCCACTCATAGCTGTCCCCTCTTTGATTTTATCCACATATTTATCTATTTATTTATTTATTGCTATATTTTATTTTATTTTTTTTAGGTGTTACACAAAAGGAAAACCACATCGTATGAGAACTACCACCAGATCTTTGTGCCCGAAGGGAAGCTATTGATGTCGTGCCCAAAGAGCCATTGAGAGTGAACATTCTATTCAAGCACATCCAGAGGATGCTCTCCGATGACACTGCTATGATTGCTGAGACTGGGGACTCATGGTTCAATTGCAAGAAGCTGAAGTTGCCAGAGGGTTGCGGGTATAACACACTTCTTCTTCTTCTGCATGAATCTTGCTACTTTGAATAGATGCTAAGATGGAGGTGAATGGGTTGATCTCCTTGCAGGTACGAGTTCCAATTAGGGGTCGCCGCCCTCGCAGGTCGACGAAGGGTGGGGGGGGGGGGCGCCCCCCTACACGTGTTGTTTTTTTAAATTATTTTTAGATTCACTATTATATATTATTGTATGTAAAAATAGAATTCAATTCAGAGCAGGGTTATAATAGACTTTTTATAAATGTGAAAAATAAAAAATAACAGAGAAGTCGACGGAATTGGACGAAATGATCAAACTGGAAAAATCGCGATAGTTTGAGTACCCAAAAAACAAAGTTCGTAGTCTGGGATTAGATGTGGTAATTCACGATAATTTAGGGGTGGTTAGAAGAAATAACCCTTTAATTAATTGGATGATTATGCATCGTTTGTTGCTAACATTAATTAAGTTAAACCGATTTACGATGTTCAAATACATTTGTTCCTCATCAATTTGATAATTATTATGTCGATCGTTGATTTACCGATTTGGTTCACGAACTAACTCAATGATCGTACTTTATACGCAAATCTATCTTATTGCAGGGAATTGATTTATAAAATGACAAATGTTTTTTAACATAATAAAAAAAGAAAAGTGATACTTCAAGTAATAATATTGCAAGGGGTGTTCACCGGTCAACCCGGCGAACCCGAGCATCCGACTCCTTTTTGGGTCGGGTCGGATTCGAGTTGGATTTTTCAACCCGATTTGACTCGAACCAACCCGTCAATCCGATTTATTTTAATCTTAAATAATTTTTATTTAATTTAAGTATTTTATACTATCTAAAATTTAAAAATATATAATAATGTATTTTAAATAAATAATAATATGTAGATATTTAAAATAATATTTTTTATACCTAAAAATACTTTCTTTTATATTTAAAATAAAATAGTAATGCTTTTTATATTAAATATTTTACAAAAAAGAAAAAAATTGAAACCCAATCCAACCTGACCCGACCAACTCGGCCGGGTTGGGTCGTGTTTGTTCACGGGTCGGATTTGACACGACCCCTGAACACCCGTCATGTGATGAAAAGTACCATTTTTTAAAAATAACAACAAATATTGCGTTAGGTTTTTTAAAGAGATTAATAGCTTAGATGGTGGAACCTATGTCCTTTAAGTGCATTAGACGTTATTCTTTTTTAAGAATCTTTTTACTCCATGCAATACCTTGCTGCTAATTGAAAGTGCTAGCCAACTAGAGTTGGCACCCAACTCCATTCGGGGCGGGACACCCACCCTGACCTAAGACTGACTCCTACCTCGTCCTTGTCTCGAATCTTTGGCGCGAGAGGAATTTAGTCCTCCATTCCCATTCTCGTGGAGACCCGATTCCTATGGCTGAGCACAGTCAGGATCGACATCGACCGAGGAAACTGAGTAAATAACCCGGCCCAGATTAGATTCGGACTGGGACTGGGTTTAATGGGTGAAAAACCCGTTAGGTTTCGGGTCATACTAGGTCTGCAGTGCAGATACCCGACTCGGACCCGACCCGAATTATTATTTACTATATAAACCCCATCTCCCACTCTCTCATTTCATTTCACCATCTCTCTTTCTCTCTCCCATCTCTCTCGCCCTCTCCCTCTCCCTCTCTCTCTCTCTCTCGGCGGTGGTGGCGGCGACGGCGACTCCGACGACCCTCTCGACTCCGGCCGCCCTCCCCCTCTCTCTCTACTCCGGCCGTCAGGCGTCAGATCTGGCCACTGGCGGCCGGTCAGATCGCCAAGTGTGGATCGACCACTAGGTGAGCCGATCCAGCCGCTAGGCGTCGGATCTGGCCACTGGCGGCCGATGCAGCTGCCAGTGGTTAGATTCGGCTATCAGGTGCCGGATCGTGGCAGCTGGCGGACAATCCAACTCCAAGCGTCGGATCATGGCTGCTAAGCGCACGATCCGATCATCCGAACGCCCTCCGCCCTCCCCTGTGTCACGGACTAAAGTTCCTGATTTAGAACTCTAGCGCGACCGACCTTGAACCTTCTCTGCACGAAGCTCCAAGCAGCCTGACCGAGCGTCCTCATGACGTCCGCACCAACACGCAGCGGAATAAAAATGGTGGAGACAAGACACAGGAGAAAAGCACTCGAGGAGATGTGAGGGAAAGCAAGTATATTCGACTTCAATGGGGACTCAATCGCTACTCCGATTGAATGCTTACAAAAGTCGACCCCGTGGGTTTATTTATACATAAATGAGGAGAGTAACAACTTTCACTTCCTTTGATATGGCCGAGATTCTAGGAATCCTCTCGATCTCCCCGTTGATAAGTTGAGATCTTCCTCCACGATCTTCTCAGTTGTTATTCGGGATTTCCTCTCGATTCTTCTAGATGATCTCGTCGGGATATCCTCCTAGATTCCCTCCATCTGCAAAACCCCCTTAGTTGGCGTGGAACCTTATCTTCAAGATTCCTTCTAATCTTCTCACCAAAAATCGCCTTGAATGATCCTGCGTGATCATCCCGAGATCCTGTTAGTTATCCTCCTCGATATCCGCAGGATTCTCCCTGATCTGTTCATCAGGTTGTTGGTTGGAATAATCCACCTGATTAGCCCTGATCTTCTCCTCAAGATCTCCAACTAGAAAGATCCTCCTGATCCTTTTGATTTGTTGGGATAAGGTGGCTGGCCGAACTGCAAAGATCCTCCCCGATCTTGGCGGATATGGTGCAACTCCATCATATCTTCGGTTGCCAACTTCTCTGCGAGTAACCAACGCTCGATCCTCGCGGCCAGTTGTCCTACTTGACTTCTGCCGACCTTTCGAACACTTTGGAAAGAGCCGAATTTGCTCGGGACGATATCGCCCTCTCCGCTGCCAAACTGTGCGTTCTGCCAAACTGGGCATTCTGCCAAAGTGCGCATCCTGCCAAAGTAGGCATTCTGCCAAAGTGGGTGCCGCTTGCGTCCCAGCCTTGCCGCACACCGTCCCACACTGCCCCTAGGACGTAGTTGAAGAATGGGACGTGACATCTGTCTCTCAACACTAGCGATTCCCCACCATAAACCCGGTCAAATTTCTGAATTGTCGGGTCTGACCTGGAACCGGGTCCGGGTCCGGGTCAAAAAATTTTTGATCCGGTATAATTCGGGTCGGGACCGGGTTCGCTTAGACCCGGACCCAGTCCCGAGTTTGCTCAGCCCTACCGATTCCTCGAACCTATGTCTACAACAAAAAAAAATTGGCTCTCCCAAATGCAAAATTATTTGCATATCATCTTTGTGTACACCTAAACAAAGTTTGGCTCTATGTACATCGCCAAAAAAATGAAAAATGGAAATCTTTTCTCTTCGACATCGGCGACGACCTCGAGCACCGCTGGACGCGCTCCTGCTGGAAGAAGTAATCATAGGCGCCCCATAACTGCCCGAGCTCAGTAGCCCCGATCTATTTACGGAGCACGAGAGGAAGGGGTTAAGCAATTGCGGCCGCCAACGGAGAATGAGGAGAAGCTCCGGCCGGACATAATCTTGATCATTATCCTCCTCTCATGTCCAGTCATCATCGACAAGCACTGCATCCCATCGATCGTCGCCACCGCACCATTTTGAGTGCCGCTACCCTCATCCTCCATTGATCGTCGCCGCCTCCCGGTGCATCATCGTTGCCTCCTCCTTCATGATGACCTTGTCGCTGAGTGTGTCTCCGTCGCCTCCATATAGCTGCCACGCCTTGCAGCAACGGGGAGGGCCGCCGCCCTCCAATGCATTGGCTATGGTAGAATGAAAAATGAATTTGGGGCTTGATATGATATTTATATAAGAAATTGGATGATCGAGATTTAGTGATTTTAATGACTAATAGATTATATAAAAAATTTAGTGCGGGAATTCGGAGCCCCGTGTGTCGCCCCACCCTATCCTCAAATTTAAGCTTGGGACATTATGCCCCTTATCCCCGGGGGGGGGGGGGGGGGGGGGGTAAAATTTCGGGGATTCCCCGCAGCCCCGCAAGAGGCAAGGGATATTGCCTCCCTATAGCCAACACTACTTAACACCTGACTCTTTTGTTGTAATTAAATAAGTAAATAAAATAATTATTTGTTTACTTAATTATATATCAAGATATATATATTTATTTACTTAATTGTATCTTGATATATAAAGAAATAAAGAAATTAAATTCATTTAAAATTTTATGTTTTCCTGTTCCAAGAAATAAAGAAATAAAATAAGATAAGTTACTTTTGCCCTCTATTTTTTATATTATTAAAAGCTAACTCGTATTTCTCATGTTGGTACAACTTCATACAAAAATAATAAATAGAAATGAATGAATGACTCTGTTGATATCCTATCTTAATAATTTTCTTAATTACGATTATTTAACTCATAAATTTAAACACAATTTGATGAATTTGTTATTATCTTAGATTTGACATATTTTTAAATATTGCTCAATTTCATCAACCTAAAAACAGAAGATATAGCAATAACTGAAAATGTAAATATAAATTTAGTTTAGGATCATATTTTGATTAACATAACTAAGGAAAAAAGAAATATCAAATTTTATATAAAAATATATTATACACAAGTAGAACTTTAAATGAAATATAAAAATGTTAAAGAAACCAAATAAAATATAAGCGTCGTAATAGAATATTTGTGGTAAAAATAATTAAAAATATTATTTATTTATTTTGTTGATTATTATAAAATAATAAGGAGACCTTTTGTCTTCTAATTTAATGTTGGTTATTATAAAGTAATAATTCTTTTGTTGGGAAAGAGAAAGGAGACTCCTGATCTTCTAATATTATAAAAAAAAACCATGTTTTTAGCAGTGCAAAAAAAATAAGGGCAAAATAGATAAGTTGGAGGGGCAGTCTTACAAAATACTTTTAATTTTTATTAGTTCTTTTTCAAAAATATCACTAATAGAATAACATAATAACAACAAACCGACTAAGAACAAAGAAAAAAAGTGAACAAATAGGTGTTTTTTTCTTTGGGGAGGCTTCGAATCGTGCTCCGACTTTCGAGCGCTTTATAAATATTAAAGTCGAAGGAAAAAAAATAACATTGAAGGAAATGGAGAGATAAAAAGGTGCAAAAAATAGATTGGGTAGGGAGAAAAGTACAAGATGTGTCGAGAACGAACACTGAGAAAAATAACATTTAGAAAGAAACCAAATTTGAGTATTCAGAAAAATGTCATCACGAGTTTGAAATATGAAATTTTTTTATTAATTAAAAAAATCTACTTCTTACAAACTTTTAAGCCTAACTGTGACTTGACGTAATTAAATTTTGTTTAAGAATTTAAATAGTCATCAATCAACATTTCATGGTAACATCGACATCTCATATACAAAATCAACATTTTCACAACGTTTGACAATATAATTAAGTTGTTCAAATATAACTGTAACTGATTAAATATCATTAATAATAATTTAAGAATTTTCAACAATTTAATATAATAAAATAATTCAACTAGTTTGGAAAAAGGCAATGCAGTCCCATCTCGTTAGATCTTTTAATATTATTTCAGTAATAAAAACATAGGTTTTCTTGCGCATGCGTATTCCTTCTAATTGAGAGGAAGAAAGGGAAAATAATATAACAAAGTAAAAAATATTTATTGAAAAATAATAAACGATTATAGAAATATTTATTAATAAGTGGATAACTACGAAAATTTAGTTTAACAAATAGCTAATAATATATTATCACAAATGTGGATGCAATTTATCTTGTATAAGTTTTGTTAATATGCAACAACATAATTATATGTTAGCTAGCCACTGTCAAGTACTTCTCGTGTAAAGTGTACGTAAAATATTTTTAATTATTTTATTACCTTATATTTATAAAACAAGTTATTATATTTTATAAGTATTCTCAAATTATGCTTTTCTATGTTTACAACCATTCTTCGTATTTTTTTCCATCTGATTTCACCTTTACTCGTTTCTTTCTTTATTTTGGATGCTTGTTAATTTATTTCTTGGTACACTTTTATTTTCTTTGTACATACTTTCTTTGGTCTTTACCTATTTCCAGCCGTACTTCATTTTTTTCTCTTTTCTCTAATATTTTCCTCCCATATCCATCTACAATTACTTTCCTTTTTTTTTCTAAAATACATTCAATAAACAGATTTTTTTCAATAAAAAGATTGACTTGGACCAATTTAAAGATTTTCCGAATAATCCTCTTTAGTTTTAAAACTAAAATAAAATGAACTATGAAATCATAAACACAATTTAATAATATTAAGATACTTGTAATAAAAGGACAAGTAAACTTAAATTAATAATTGAATTCAAAATTAAAAAAAATATTAGATTTCTATGTGAAATGAGAAAATGCCAGGACATTCTCACAGATTATTTTATTTTTAATCTTCTCAAAACATTTTTATCACTACTTAAATTAGTACTTCTTTAAAATGGCCAATATTACTTTTTAAAAAATGATAACTATAAATAAATTATTTTTTCAAGGAGTAACATCACTACTTAAATTTTTTAAAATGATTTTTAAAGGAGCAGAACTCTGAAATCATAAACACAATTTAATAATATTAAGATGGGTAATGTTGGTGTCCCCCAAGTCTCGCGGCTAGGAGGCGAGCAGGCGTCAAACCGCGTCGGTTCAAAATCGTCTGCACACGGTTTGCCCGGTCCAGTTCGTGTACAAAATGAAGTCGCCCAGCTCTCTCGCCTGCTTCCTCTCTCTCTCTCTCCGTCTTCACTTTCGCCCGCCTCCTCTCTCTCTCCCCTCTCCAACGGCGACCTCGAGCATCCACGACGACCCGTCAACCAGATCTGCGCGCAGTGGCAACCCGACGGCAACCTCGAGCACCCACGATGACCCTTCGACCAAATCTGCGCGCAGCGGCAACCACCCGGCCATATCTATGCGCAGCAGCAACCCGACAGCAATCTCGAGCATCCACGACAATTCGTCGACTAGATCTACGCGCAGCGGCAACCACCCGGCCAGATTTGCGCGCAATGGCAATGTGACGGCGACCTCGAGCACCAACGACGACCCTTTGACCAAATCTACGCACAATGGCAACCACCCGGTCAGATCTGTGTGCAGCGGCAGCCCGTGACGACCTCGAGAACCCATGACCCTCGCGACGACGAGACAGATCTTGGCGCAACGAGGACCCTTCGGCCAGATCTGCGCACGGTGACCCTCTGGCGACCTCGAGCACAAACGACCCTCGCCGCGCCTGCCTGCAAGCTACGTCGTTGTGTGCCATATTCCTCACGGCGTGAGACCTTCTTCACCGCCCTGCCATGCTGCTCCCGCTAATCGTTGCCCGCCCGTCGCCCCGCCGCCCTGCCCTGTCGCTCCCGCTGATCGTCGTCGCACGTCGTCGCCCCGCCGCCCTGCCTTGCCGCTCCCGCTGATCGTTGATGAATGCAATTAGTGTAATGAACAACAATCATGGTCATGCATGCATTTTAGCTATTCATAACAACAATTTCATCAACTATCTTTTTGTTTCAAAGGTCACTCAATTCATTGGCATGTCATCTTTTGCTACATTCACATCACGTCCTTCATGTTCTTTAGATATTCCTTTTTGCACATGTGGAGATAAAGCAATTTTACAAACTTCATGGACAAATAGTAATCCCGAAAGACAATTTTGGAGTTGTCCTCGTTATCGGGTAAAAATTTTGTTTATAAACAACAATAATGTATTTTATCCTTCATTTGTGTTATTGATTGTTCATCATATGATTTTGTTTTTAGGGTAAGCGTCCATTTGAAGATTGTGATTTTTTTCAGTGGTGCGATCTAGCTAGGGGTGTTCACGGGTCGGGTTTGACCCGACCCGTGAACGAACTCGACTCGACCCGGCCAACCTTGGCCGGGTCGGGTCCCCTAAATTTTGGGGCTGCGACCCGAACCGACCCGACCCGGGCCAGGCTGGGTCGGTTCGGGGCGGGTGGTAACCCGACCACCCTTTTTCTTTTTTTTTATTTTTTCATTTATTTTGTTAATATAAAAGTATTTATTATTTTATTTTTAATACAAAATAAAGTATTTTTAAATATCAAAAATATTATTTTAAATATCTATATACTTTTCTACATTTAAAATAATTTATTTCATCTTTTTTAATTTTAAATAATATAAAACTATACATTTAACTAAAAATAATTTAAAATTTAAAAAAAAATAAAAAAAACCAGGTCTATCAGGTCGGGTCGGGTCAACTCGGGTTGGAAAAGCCCAACCCAAACCCGACCTAACGGATCGGGTCGGATTTCCGGATTCACCGGGTCGACCCCTAGATCTAGCTATGGATGATCGGTATAGGAATATTTTAAGAGGCTTGCTCAATGATGATGAAAACGCTCAAAGACGTAGATCAAATAAATATAGGATTATTTTAATAGGATTGCTTAATAAAATATTATATTTACTTGTTGGAATGATAATATCAGTTGTACTAGTTAAAATGTACTTTCTTGAGGTTCAAACTTTGTATTAGACAACAAATTCGTGCATTAAATTATGTCCTCTATGCTCTTGTATTTACCGTGCTAAGCTCTTGCTTCAAGGTCATGATCTTTTCTATTGTGAGATAGTGTTTGACATGCTTCAAATTTTAGAGAATCATATCTATTGTTGAATTTGGCCCGTGGCTAAGCTCTTGCATCAGTGTTTGACTAATGCAACAAAAGATTGTCATCTAAAGATTGTTGAATTAAGATAACACCAAAACTTTAGTGATGCTGCACCAGAAGTCCCACCATTAGCATATCTTTCATATAATTTAACAAGAAAAAAAGTCGTCTCCTAAAAAAAGGAAAAAACATATCATATACCATTAGAAAATAAAATAATGATGCTATGGTTAAAGGTCTCTTCCCAGATCTGGTAGAAAGAAATGTACTGAGAGAGGAATGCCAAACAAACCAGTCATCCAATAGTTGTTAAGTAAATATGATATCATTTTGTTGTCTTCATTTGTTTGAGCAAGATCACCAAATTCAATTGTCATCCAAGCAACCCAAAGATCACCAAAGCATCTTTCTGGTACTGTTCAACATCTATCAAGTGGCCATGAGCAACCACATACAGTAAATATGACTGCCACATGTTGAATCATACAAGAACTAAAAGGCTAAAGCTACATCTCTAGCCAAATCATAGTGACTGTAAAATTACATATTAGTTTAGGGGTAGTTACATTCAAGATCCAAAGAAACATAATAGCCATGGACAAGTTACATTCAGGATCCAAAGAAACTAAATATCAATTTGTGCAAGTTACATTCAGTCCCCTAGAAATTATAACATATAAATTTGTGCAAGTTACATTTGTCCTAAAGATGATCCAGCAACTTCAGGCAACATATAACAAGTCCTACAAAATAGAACTATAACAGCGGCACATCTGCAAGAGCCCTACAAAATAGAAAAAAAAACTTTAGTCATACATATGCATCGGTTTCATTACAAAATTGGATGGAATTAAAAACTAGTTCAAAAAACAACTTAGACGGCTATATGAATAAATAAATTAAACATTTACATATGTGCTTACTGTACCAAAATTATATCCATAAGTGCTCAATCATATCTATGACCTTCATTCCCAAAACCCAGAACCCTGTCAAGTAAGAAATAGAAAGATTAGATTTCGTAAATGGTGAAAAGTAAATGAAGAAAGATTAAAATATGAACCTGCAATAATGGACACTTTCGTTTGTCATGTCCTTGCTTCCCACATTTCCCGCAACCCTTCCTTCTGGAATCATTTTGCGACATAAAAATTTTCACGCCAGATTTAATCCTTGCAACATTCTTAGGCCTGCCCTTAGACTTAACATGAAGTGAGTCACGTATAGTAAAATGTAATTCGTGCAAGTTTATAAAACTTGGTTGACTCACTGAAAGCTCACTAGTGTTAAATTGAGTTGATTGAATTTGGCTTGTGCTTGCTCCACTCTCATCTATAAATTCATTCGGAATATGAATTGCACTCATTTTTAATATGAGATCATCTATAGTCGACGCCCCACATTGCAAATGCGTAGGTGAAATGAGACTCATCTGTTGTAAAAAAAGATACTTGTAAAAAAGGGACAAGTAAACTTAAATTAATAATTTAATTCAAATTTAAAAAATAATACGTTGAATTTCTATGTGCAATACCACGGCATGTTAAAAAAAGTATAACTACGTGTTAAAAAAACAATTTTTAATCCCATGTAATACCATTGCCTTGGGTTTGTGAAAGAATAGTTCACGAGATCTATATATATATATATATATATATATATATATATATATATATATATATATACATAAACATTGGATCTCCCCACTTTTGCTTCCACGGTTGAGATCCACAATGTGTTTAAACCGGTAGCATCGGTTCGCTCGCCGGCCCTCCACTCTCTGCACCTAGGGCATAGCGGTCGATCAGCGATATCACAAGCCCGCTATGTGCCAATCGATCGTTGACCTGATCGCGTCGCACGAATAAAAGGAATTAAAATAGGGGCTTTAAGTTAGTAGGAAAAGCGGAAATGACTTGGGATAGGGATAGAGGAAGATTATTCTTTTTACTTCCCCAAGAGTTCACATCGACGGAAAGGTTTGGCATGTTGATGCTCACAATTTTTTCAACTACAAGGAGAATAGTCTGATACAACATTGCAGTGTGTACAAGGCCCGGGAACGAATTCACGAGAGTTGTGGCCGACAATACCAAGGAACACGACCTCAGCGCCTCTCGTTCCTCTCTCCCACTCGCCAGCACAACAACAAAAAAGAGGGAGCGTCGGCCCCCTCTGCGACCTCCCCGGTCAGGTCACAAAGGGCGGCCGACGCTGCCCTCCCCTTCTGCTATGGCAATCTCCTCTCGAACAGCATGACAACGCCGATCTCCACCAACGATCATTGCCCACCGCCGACCGTTGCCATCTGCGTCCATCCTCCGCGAAAGTCGCAGATTGTTGTCGGCCGTCGCCGCAATCTCGACGGAGACGGAGGAGGTGTTCGGCGACATTTGCGAAGGTTGTCGGCAGCCCGACAACAAATGTTCGGCCAATTTTTTAACCAGATTTTTAAGTCTTGATTAAACCATTTTTTAGATGATTACATCTCAGTCATTTTAATCACATCCAACGATTGTCATGAAATGTATGCACCCTAATATTTCTTATATATATATATATATATATATATATATATATATATGAGGTTACGATAGGGGTGTTCACAAGTCAGGTGGACTCAACCCGACCAAATTTGGTCGGTCGAGTCAAAACTCTTGGGGGCAGAAAATCTGACCCGACCCGACCCAAACCGTCGGGTGGTCGGGTAGTCGGGTCATCCGACCACCCTTTTTTCTTTTTTTAAAAAAAAATTTTTTGTCTTATTTTTATATTTATTTTAATATAAAAATTAATTAATAATTATTATAAAGTATAAAATATGCATTTTTGAATATTTGAGCATTATTTTAACAATTAAAATGTTTTATTTTAATATTTTTTTTCATTTTAAATCAACTATAGGACTAAAAATAAGTAAAAAAATTTAAAAAAATAATAAAAGTCGGGTCATCGGGTCGGGTTGAGATTTCCCAACCCGTACTCGACCTGAACCCCCATCGGGCTGGGTTCGGGTCAGGGTCGGATCTGACCCGACCAAAATCCAACCAAGACCCGACCTGACCCAAACTAGGTCGGGTCGGGTTGTCGGGTTCACCGGGTCGAACACTCCTAGTTAATGAGGTGTAATACACCTTGGGTGAAACTTGTGCAATGCCTACATCATTGGATCCAACAAATGGTATAGCCCATCCCTCTCTCCTTATGATCCCCTGTGACCCACCCCCGCCCTCCCTTCCCGCGACCCACCAGCGCACCCCCCGACCACACGAGCACCAGCAGCACCCTCGACGTCCTCTGTGAGCGCTGGAATCTCCGACCGCGGGCACCCTCGGCTGTCCCCGACCTCGGCACTCCCATACCACTGCTTGCCCCCCCCCCCCCCCCCTCCCCACCCCAACCAGCTGAACGTGATCGTCGATCGAATGCCCAGCACCCCAACACCGCGAGCCCCTCCGATGATCGTCACCCCCTGCTGACCTTTGCGATCCCCACCCCTAATCGTTGCTCCAAAATCTGTGAGCGCTGCCAACCTCCATCGTTGTCGACGCCGACCTCTGCGAGTCCCTTTCTCTTCTAAGCGACTTGCTTCTCCTCTCCGAACATGCATCCTATCCTCCCCTCTCTCGCCCCTTTCTCCAATCGCCACCCTCTCGTCCCCATTTTTTCCTTTTTATCAATTTTAATATAATTACTATAAATACTATTTTATTTTAAAAGATAATGTAGAAGTGAAACTAATTCCTTTTTAAAAGGTAATTTATAATTTAAAATAATTAATTCAATTCGAGTCAAATTTAGATTAATTTTTCATTTTTATTAATTTGAGTATAATTAAAATAAATACTATTTTCATTCTCAAAGATAATGTGCAAGTAAAAATATTTTAAAAACTAATTTAAAAATAAGTAAAATAAGATTAAATTTATGAGAATAATTTTATTATAAGTAGAATTTTTAGTATGATTAAAATGAATAAAATTTTCATTTTAAAAGATAATGTACGAATAAAAATAAAGTCTTTTTTAAAAGATAATTTATTATTTTGATAGTAAATAAATAATTCAATTTGATTGAAATTAATATTTCATTTTTATAATTTTGAGTATTATTAAAATATAATATTTTTTTCTAAAAGATAATATGCAATTAAATAAAAACTCTTATTTAAAAGATATTTATTGGAATTAAAAATAAGTTAAAATAAATAATCCAATTTGAGTCAAATTAAGATTAATCTTTCTTTTTTATCACTTTGAGTATGATTACAAGTAAAAATAATTCCTGTTAAAAAATTATTTGTTACTTTCGACATTAAAAAATAATTTAGTATAAATAGTTCAATTTGAGTCAAATTAAGATTAATCTTTCCTTTTTATCAATTTGAGTATGATTAAAATAAATACTGTTTTCTTTCTATAAGATAATGCACACTTAAATATAATGCCTTTTTAAAAGATAATTTGTTAGTATTAAAATGATAAAATAATTTAAAATAAATAATTCAAATTGAAAAAAATTAAAACTAATCTTTCCTTTTTATATATTAAGTATGACTATAATAAAGAATAGTTTCTTTTTGAAAGATAATTTATTATTTTCGGAATTGAAAAATAATATAAAATAAATAGTCCAACTTGAGTCAAATTAAGATTAATATTTCCTATTTATCAATTTGAGTATGATTAAAATAAATACTATTTCCTTTTTAAAAGATAATGCACAAATAAAAATAAGTTTTAAAAAAAAAAGATAATTTGTTATTTTAATAATTAAGAAATAGGTTAAAATTATTAAGTCAATTTGAATCAAATTAAGATTATTCTTTCCTTTCTCTAATCAATTTTATTATGATTACAATTAAAAATCATTTAAAAAATATAATTTGTTATTTTCAGAAATAAAACATAATTAAAAATAAGTAATTCAATTTTAGGTAAATTAAGATTATTATTTGCTTTTTATCAATTTGAGTATGATTAAAATAAATACTATTTTCTTTTTAAAAGATAATGTACAAGCAAAAATAATTCCTTTTTAAATATAATTTAATATTTAAAATAATTTATAATAAATAATTCAATTTTATCAAATTAAGATTAATATTTCTTCTTTTATCAATTTGAGTACGATTAAAATAAATAAATTTTTTTCTACAAGATAATATGCAAGTAAATAACAATTCCTACTTAAAAGATAATTTATTATTTTCGGAATATAAAAAATAATTTGAAATAAATAATTCAATTTGAGTAAACTTAAGATTAGCCTTTCCTTTTTATCAATTTGAGTATGGTTACAAGTAAAAATAATTACTTTTTAAAAGAAAAATTTTTATTGTCAGATTTAAAATAATATTAAATAAATAATTCAATTTGAGTCAAATTAAGATTAATCCTTCCTTTTTATCAATTTGGGTATGATAAAAATAAATAATATTTTCTTTCTAAAAGATAATATGCAGGTAAATAATAGTTCCTATTTAAAAGATAATTTGTCATTTTAAGAATTAAGAAATAATTCAAAATAAATAATTAAATTTGAGTATTAGTCTTTCCTCTTTATCAATTTGATTATTAGTAAAATAAATAAAATTTCTTTCCCAGAGATAATATGCAAGTAAATAATCATTCTTATTTAAAAGATAATTTATTATTTTTTAAATAAAAAATAATTTAAGATAAAAAATTGAGTCAAATTAAGATTAATGTTTCCTTTTATCAATTTTGGTTGTGATTGAAATATATAATCTTTCCTTTCTAAACAGTAGTTCACAAAATCTACTAAAAATAAGTAATATGTAGTTTTTAAAAATAATTTAGAATTAAATAAATAATAGTTCCTATTTAAAAGATAATTTGTCATTTTAAGAATTAAGAAATAATTCAAAATAAATAATTAAATTTGAGTATTAGTCTTTCCTTTTTATCAATTTGATTATTAGTAAAATAAATAAAATTTCTTTCCCAGAGATAATATGCAAGTAAATAATCATTCTTATTTAAAAGATAATTTATTATTTTTTAAATAAAAAATAATTTAAGATAAAAAATTGAGTCAAATTAAGATTAATGTTTCCTTTTATCAATTTTGGTTGTGATTGAAATATATAATCTTTCCTTTCTAAACAGTAGTTCACAAAATCTACTAAAAATAAGTAATATGTAGTTTTTAAAAATAATTTAGAATTAAATAAATAATATTTCCTTAAAATGATAAGAGTGCAACAAAGTGGTATCATAAGAGCATTGACATGTATCAGATTTTTATATAAGTTAATATATATATAATAATTTTTTTTTAGAAAATAAAAATTATATTATAATACTTTGTTAAATAAAATAACAAAAATAAAAGAAGAGCACAAACTAGCGTCTACTTAGCGTCGTAATCTTCCGACGCTGATACAGCGTCGCAATTGTCGACGCCAATATAACGCAAGACGCCGGCGCTAATATCACCTCTTTATTTTAACGTCGACCTAGCATCGCAATGGTGGTGATGCTAAGTTAGCATCGCGAAACTAAATTAGTGCTACCAATTGTCATTTGTTTTCTAATTTTCGCGCGTGATAATAACAATGAAGTAGCGTCACGATAGAGCCTAATTTAACGTCAATATCCTGTAACGCTAATGCGATGCTAAATTAACGTTACAGAGAGGCAGTTAGTATTTTTTTTGGTCAACTCAATGACGTCGCTATTGAGACACTATTGGAATCGATTTAGCATCACACAGTTTGGAGACGTTAAATCGCATCGCTATTCGACAGTTTACTTATAGTGAATGATGATGATGTTCAAGCGAGAAAGAGAGAGACGTTTCACCCTTCGCCTCCTCTCCGATGACGGTGGCGGGGGCGTTCACGTGAGAGACAGAGGGGGAAGAGAAAGAGAGAGACATTTCACCCTTCGCTTGCTCTTCGACGGCAATGGCGGCGATGCTCACGCGAAAGAGAGAAAGGATCGAAGAGAGAAAAAGGAGAAAATGAGAGATCGAGATAGAAGAAGAGGATCAGAGAGATGGATGATTTCTCGTAAAGCATCGTATACCGCCGTTGATGGATGGATGGACATTTCAAGTGCGAAGAAGAGGGTGTTTCGTGTATATATATATATGTGTGTGTGTGTGTTACTCGTATATATATGAAATCTTACATTATATTTTGGAAAAAAAATATTTTATGACATATTTTGTTTCATCCCTTGCCTCGTGACATTAAGTGATGCTCGTAAAATAGCACAAGATATGCATAATATTCATTAACTCTCAAGTCTCAACATAAACATATATTATAATTCATGGCCAACTATTACACGATGACTAGAGATACATACACATATTACTTCCCGGATCGAGGCTGGTCGTGCACTTAGCATCACTAATGACACTTCCCAAGAACAACTACTACATATAATATACATATATAGATATTATATATATATATATAATTATTACTACATGATACAATAGAGCAAGCTGAGTGAATGGCCACGATAAATATGATTAATTATGTAGACAAGGTACAGTTACGTAAATAATATTAATGACGCATGCATGATGTGTGATATGTGCTTCACGGTTGTTGGCTCGTGGGGGGTACGGGCGGTGAGAGGCAGTGTGGACGCTCTGGGTTGTAAATGTTGCGGGCTTATTTTTGTTTGGAAGCAGTGGCCGTGGGTGTATACCCGGATGTGGAGCCGGGTTTGGGTTTGAAAACATTGGGCGTGGGCGTGGGTGTGGATGTGGATGTGGGTGTGGGTGTGGGTGTGGGTGTGGGTGCACTGGGTTCGGGTTTCGATACACTGTGTTCGGCTTCGACACTATGCCTGCAGCATAACAAGGTACCACTGGGGCGAGGGACAGAAGCAACTCCATCAATAGCACCACCTTGAGGAGATGGCCCAAGGACGTGTTCTTCTTCCCAGTCATAGTGTTCTTCTTCCTTCCTTGGTTTCTTTACATGATCACAGGAAGAACATATGGGACTTGAATGGAAATATGGCAAGCCACGGACAGATTTATATAGGCAATCCAAAGGAGGACCTGTTGGGGAGGGTTCGAATGCCGTTTGATCGATTTTGCTTCTTTTTTCCACAGTGCACTACGACCATTATTTAGTAAATGTGGGACTGTGGAAAAGTATTTAGATGTTGATGGGGGTGTGGAAAAAAATAAAGGAATAGAAAAGAAACTAATAAAACTATAAAAGATTTGGGTAGACCAAATGACGTGGGGAGAGTTTAGACGATATTTGATCAAAGCTAGGGGTGATCGACCCGGTGAACGCGAGTATCCAACTCGATTTGATCCAATCCGATTTGGCAATCCGATTTTTTATTTTTTGAATTTTAAATAATTTTTTTATTTAATTTAAGTATTTTATATCATCTAAAATTAAAAATATATATATAATAATATATTTTAAATAGAGAATAATATGTAAATATTTAAAATAATATTTTTTTATGCTTAAAAATACTTTATTTTGTATTTAAAATAAAATAGTAAATACTTTTTTGTATTAAATTTTTTTTTTTAAAAAAAAAGGTGGTCGGATAACTCGACCACCCGACCTGATCCAACCCGACTCAGGTCGGGTCGGGACCCAATCTGACCCGTGAATACCCCTAATCAAAGCTTTAATTAATTATCACCAAAAAATTATCTTAGTATTTTACTCTGCCCTAGAAAATTACGTGTATTTTAGAGAAAGAAAGAAAGAAGGAACTCATATTTAAAAGTTGAATGTATATTACTTTTTTTAATGAACATACGGTGCATATATAAAAGTTTTATTTGTTGTAAAGATTCTAATACCATTTGCTTATCGATCAAGAGCTAAAACATAAAAGATATTAAAATGGTGGACTCAGAAAAAAAAAGTGGACGTGGTATTTATTAGACTGAGCCAACGGTTCTACGTAAGCCTTCGCATATGTGGTTCCTGATGCATGAATAGTGATGTACTGATGTGAAGATTGGGAACATATATTTTCTTCGGTTAGTCCAACGGTATATATAATAAAATTAACAAATAAGAAAAATAAAAAGAACCAGAAAAGAATTTGAGATAATCTAAAAAGGTAATGTGCCAACTTATTATGCGAGGTTGGAATTTAATTTGATCGTGCTTCTTTTGCGGAAGTACTACGCATACAATTAATTATATGAAAAAATAGTAAAATTCGAAAACAAGAGAAGAAGAATGCAAAGAGAATCGTAGGAAAATTAGAGGAGACACGATTTACTCAGTTTCACTTTTGAGATTAGCGCTACAAGAAAATACATTATTAAAGAAGGGAAATATGGTCGTTAATAATCAAAATCCGGTCGTTATTGGTCATTAGCGATCAGCATTTTCCGTCATCACCAGTCGTTATAGATGCCGCCGACGGCTTAAAAGTGTCGGCCGTTAAACGTCATTAACGACCGAAAAAAAATCCGGTCATTAAATCGAAATAAGGACCATTTAGTTGGTCGTCGAAGTCATTAATGACGAGAAATATCTTTGTCGTTGATAATCTTCAGCGGCTAATAATCCCATCGTTAAAAGTCATCAATGACCAGAAAAAATCCGGCCGTTAAATCCATATAAGGACCATTTAGTTGGTCGTCGAATACATTAATGGCGAGAAATATCTTTGTCGTTGATAATCTTCAGCGGCTAGTAATCCCATCGTTAAACGTCATCAATGACCAGAAAAAATCCGGCCGTTAAATCCATACATTTAGTTGGTCGTCGAATACATTAATGGCGAGAACTATCTTTGTCGTTGATAATCTTCAATGATTAATAATCCCGTCGTTAAAAGTATCAACGACCAGAAATAATCAAATCGTTAAATCCATATAGTGACCATCTAGATCATCGTTAAACGCATTAATGACCATCATAATCTTTGTCGTTGATAATCGTCTATGACCATTAATCCGATCGTTAAAACCCAATAACGGTCTTTAAAGTTATTAATGACCATGAACTTTATCAAACATTGATTTAAATGACACATGATCTACAATGCACTTTCTTAGCAATCATTCAACTAAAAACAAACTCACAATAACGGAAGAGAAGGGTGCCGATGTCGCAGGGGTGCAGGGACGACTGTTGTCCGACGGCGACGGGGAAGGAGAATCAGGGGCGGGGCGAGGACGGCTGGTACGCGTGGCGGGCGAGGCGGAGGTGCTTGGGGGCGGGGGGACGATGGTGCCTTCGCCGATGACTAGGGCGCGCGCGGGGGACGACAGGGGGACTAGTGTGCGGGCGGGGTGGGGCGAGAGACGCTGGTGCCTTCGCCAATGGGGGAAGGGGGACCAGAGGCGGCGGGACGTCAGCTGGCACACGGCGCAGGGGGCGGGAGGTCGCGGCAGGTGGCAGAGGAGAAGGGGGACTACTGTGGGGGTGGGGGGATGGGTGGGTAGCAGCCCAAGACGTGAAGAGGAAGGAGAACAACTAGGGTTTCAATTAAATTTCATATCATGTTTTTTTATGGGAGATATTATATTATATTTCTTTTTATTGGATTTTAGAATATGTAATGAAGTTAATTAAATATATAAACTAATTTTTTAAAAAAATTAGTGTTGCCTAAAAAATTAGTGGAGGGAAATGTTTAGTTCCCGCCAAATAAAATATTAATTGTACATCTACTTCATCTTAATTTATAAATAATTAATGATGATAAAATTTAATGATCATTACTAATCATTTTTAGCGATCAGAATTAACTTTTTTGAGACGAGCAATTTTCTCTTTCGCTAATAATGTGTTTAGTAATGTCCATATTTTTTTCTTGTCACTATTAACTATTTATAACGGTCATATTTTTGTCTCGACATTAATAATTGGTCGTTAAAGCCCCATTTTCTTGTAGTGTAGGGCTACATCCTACAAAAAAGTTTTACTATATCTTTTTTTTATAGTCGTCATGCGGATTACATCTGAAAATAATCTATAAATATGTCTCTCCAAAATGGGTTCAAAATCCGAACAAAATAGAGAAAAAATCTAATCTGCACCACACGAGCCGATTAAACAAAAGTTCAACCCGTCTAGATTTCGAGGGCGGTGCCTCCCGAACCCCCCTTTTATCAGTACACCAACGGCACAAATAATTAGGTAATACTCAAATTCCCCTAAGCTCACGTGGGCAAACCCGGTGTGAAAAACAAGAGGTCCTGAAATATTCACCAACTCCAACAAAATCAGCTATTTGTCTTCTGTCAGTAATCACATATGATAACTTTTACTGGCTAGCTATCTGAATTTGTTATAATTACCTCAACCTCTTTTTTCTATTACCTCACATATGATATACTTTTTTCTCGGTGAGATTTAGAGCCATAATTAATTGATTTGCTTCAGATAATTATATATATATATATATATATAACATTCGTCCTTTTTCTCTTGACTGATAGTAACGGTCTTTCAAATTTGACCTTGCATATGACAGTCGAAGTCGGTTCTCTAATCTCTCCGTCGTTCCAAAGAATCCAAACGGTTGATAAAATTCTCTGTTGACGCAAATACACTTTTTTTTCTTCGGTTTAGACGCACACTCTCAGTTCCGGAGATGGATTTTGAGTGGTCATGCATTTTCGGCTACAAACCAGGACATGCCAAGGGCCAGGGACTAATATATATGGGTTTAATGGTCCTACAACATCGGAATCAAGGCCCTTCATCTGCTTTCAACGTTGCAGATCAAATTTGGAAAAAACAACATATGACGCCCTGACTTCCTCCTCCAATCCGAGCAATGTTGCCATTGTCGGCATCCCAACTCCAACTATGATTGTCTGACCTTCGACCTTCTCCTCCCCTCAATCTCTTCAAGTGCCGTCACCTGCGAGCACCCGCGCCCCTATTAATGTCAATCAGCCTCAATCTCTGCTTGCGTCACACACCACGAGCCGATTCTGATCGCCGCTCGACCGCCTGGCACCCTGACCCCCAAACCCTTGTGACCCTCATAGAGGGGCAGTCGTGGGTGCTGTTGGAGGATTGGATCGACGGAGGCAGCACGGATCGGGTACATGAGGAATGATCGGAGTACGGGGCGAGAGAAGGGAGGATGGGGCAAGAGGGAAGGACGGGGGAGACAGAGAGGATGCATGATCGGAGAGGATGAGCTCCCGGCAATCATAGGGGGTCGTCGACGGGCGCGTGGTCGATGGCGTTCGGAATGGAGGAGGAGGTCAGAGATTGATGACAGCAAAATCCGGGCTCGACGACGGCGACAATCGGAGAAGAGGTGGAGGCAACACGCGAGTGAGAAGAAAGAGAACGAAAAAATGTTAAATAATCTCAACTATAGATGTAAAATGAACGATCCAGGTTGAGGTGTTCCGCAATGTTTCACCCAAGAGTGTTGCATGGCCATTAAATCCTATACATATATTATGTTTATATATGTGTATATATGCATATATCCCTGGAACGTCTGGACCTCTCCTTTCCTTTTTTATGCGTCCATTTCCTCGAGTGATGGTAATGATCTTTCCAATTTGATGCTGTGGGAATGATAGTTAAAAGTTTGATTCTCTGTTGACACAGATTCCTCTTTTTTTTATCATATCAATTCAGGTTTGATGTATTGAGAACATGCATCCTTAGACTCGTCAAATTGGTCTACTCATGTTTTAGATTTGTGTAGTGACATGATAACACCGTGTTTTAGAACTTTTAGGAGTATAAATTTATTGTTTTGCATTCTGCCATCTTTAGTTATTAAATGATCATATATATAATATAAATATATATTATATGTTATAATGTTATAATGTTATAAAAAAAGGAGAGAAAAGAAAAAAAGAATAGATGTAAAGAAGAATAGATCTAGAGCAAGGGAGACGGGCTTAGTGCACAGAATTATATAAATATATGATATATAAGAAGAGGGTAACATAAAAAATTCTTGATATATCTTATAAAACATTCTGATCATACAACTTTGAAGTGAGACCTATTTCTTTTTTTCCTTGCTCTATTAGCATAATTTGTGTTCCTTAGCTTCACACGGCTGCTCTACGGTCACAAATAAATATGGCTCCTTAGCTTCATAATTTGTTTTCGTTGCTATTTTCGTTTGCTCTGACCTTTCGATCATATTCTCTCTTCTTTCTTTTCTTTTATGTAATTTATATTTTTTTTTTCATTTTAGTCCCCTTATTCCCAATTTTATTGATGAAAATAGTTACTTGAATAAACAAATGAAATAAATGATGATATATTTTCCTAACATTAAATAAGACCTTAGATTTAAGAAAACTAGCATTCCAAGATAATAAGTCGAACATTTAAAAGATTATTATGTTTTCTATAAATATTTTATTTTACTTTATTATAATATGTTTCCTCTTTTTTCTAGCTAATATCTTTTCTTACGCTCTTGGTTAGTCAGTCGTCCTCCTGTCAAAATGTGAGAGCTTCGATGGTTGTTGAAGGTAGACAAACCGAAGTGGATGGAATCGATGAAGAAGAAGCAGAGGAAGAAAATGGGAAAAACTAATGGAACAAGTTTTCATTGGAATGATCAAAAAATTACAATTGCTTTAAGCCCTAACTACAACATTAAAAGTGCGTCTACTGCATTGTCATTCAACATTATTTAGTAACGTAGATTGTTTCTTAGAAAGATTGTCACTTGTTAAATTGCCAACAATGTGCATTACTTTGTTTAGTATACATAAGTAATTTATATGGCAATCCATATTAGTTATTTATAAGAAAATAAAGATTTATTATTAATATACAATTTTCACCTACACACCCTTAATCAAAAGAATTATGTTTACATATATAAATTAATTTAACTTCATAAACTTAAATCACAAATATATATATATATATTCACTCATAAAATTAAAATTTACAAAATAATTAACATATTTTAAAATATGATAATAATATAGTCATAATAATTAATATTTATTTGATTGATTTTATAATTTATTTAATTATTATTTTAATTTATTCAACGTGTTTTAGAATTTATTTAAATAAAACTATAAAGGACAAATGCGGAAAGTGAAATTGAAAAAATTGCAATTCAAGTGGTAATGTGAATTGTCTCCCCTCCCATAAGCAATCTGCATTGCCACTTCATAGGCAATCTGGATTGCCTGAACAATGCAGATTATTTATTGTCTGTCACAAGTGAACAGGATAATGTGGTGGGCCCAGGTAATTTAATACAACATTACCTAGTAATCTACAAAGATTACCTCTATAGAACGCCCGTATTTATACTAACAAGTTGTTGATATGTAAGACACTAAACCGCTAATAGAAGTAAAAGAACACCATTGCTACGCTTGGATGAAGCCGAGATGACGACAAGGCATAAATTCCAACAGTCCCCCTCAAGTTGACACCTGGAAAAAGCTGGACGGTGGCAACTTGGGCCGTGTTTGTTTGCGGAACCAGGCGGAAACCATGGCCTTGTTCCGCCGGGTTCCGCCATACAATGCCCCGGATCTAGGTTCCGGGGCGGGAACTACTATGGTGGAACCGGGGTCACGTTCCACACTTCCGGTTCCACCTTTTTTGGTGGAATCGGTAGCCACACCCTTTTTTGTCTTTTGATTTTGACGTGACTTTTTCTTTTTTTTCAAAATTTATTTTTTTTTCTTTTCTCTCACATAATATCTTTTCTAAAATAAATTATTTAATAAAAAATAAAATAATTTTATTTAGTGTTAATATAATATTATTTATTACTTATTTTTTCAAAGAAATTTTAAATTTTAATTAATGTATATTTCAATAATAAATATTTAACAAAATTTTTGCCATAAAATTTTAAATTTTGTAATTTTATTTTAATTAATAATAAAATTATACTTTACAATTATAATAATCATTTTTAATTCAAAACTCACCAAAAATTCATCCATCATATCTACTTTTTTTATCACATCAACCACCTTATTCCTCATCATCAAATCCAACTCCAATCAAACACATCCCAAACTAATCTGTCAATTCAACTATGCACTGGAAACTTAGAAGGAACCACGATTCCGTTTACAAATGACCCCTTGAAGTCTTGACTTGGCATCGTCAAGGCTATAAACAAGATAGAGCCAGGGCAGAACTGTTGAAGCTGCGAAAAAGACAAACAAGAAATGCAATTCATCAAACACCTGCTGGACGATCAGCACATGGACGAACAGAAGCATTCCGGCAGCACCTCATCATATTGAAGCAGAGAAAAGAAAAGAGAATCGACCTTTATGGAAGAGACACAAAGAAGATGTTGTAGGAGGAAGAAGGAAGAAGAAATGGAAAATGACAATTGAAGAATAGAGATGAAGAAAATTTGATCCGAGATTGATGCACAAAAGCACATGAACCCCGATGTGCATGTCTCACGGTTGCCAGTGATGTAAAAGAAGAACAAGAAACAGAGGAAAAGAAACTGATCTTTCTGGTCTACCGCAGTAGACCGGAGAAGGAGAAAATGATGATCGTAGCAAAGAACCACAAAAGAAAGTTGAGATCCAAGAAAAAAGTAACAAATGAAGAAAGAGAAGAAAAGATGAGAATTGAAACTTGAGATGAGATGTCGAAGGACATCTGACGACCACAAGGAGAATGAATCTGATGAAGACGACATCGGAGAATGATGATTTCCACCGGATGAAAGGGGATGAATCTAGAAAGACGCTGGAGAATGATAACGGTGAACATCACCACGAAGAAGGGATGATCGGTGATTTTCACCGTGAAGAGGAAAGAAGATGATGCACTTCACGGTTGCAGCAGAAGTCATCGAGAGGTGATGATCGAAAGGACGACCAGAGAAGAATGCAAAAAGGAAAGGAAACTCGATCGCTTCCGAGAAGAAAATAGAGTATGAAACAAGACTAATAATGACTACGATTGATGACAAAGAACAAGTTGATTGAAACGAGAACACAGAGAAGAGGAAGTAGAGAAATGAAGAATTTGGAAAGACATATTTGAAGAACATGGATGAAAATTAGAGAAGAAAATGACTCGCCAAGAAATTGAGCTCCGATCAGCTTCAGTCAAGCGCAACTGGATAAGCAAAAGAAATTCATATCTCAGTCCGGATGAACGTGAGAAGGCACGTCATGAAGCAAAGCTTGGCCATAATCGGACATCATTCATACTACAACGATTAGATTTGGGGCATGACGACGAGGTCGGCCAGATCGACGATGCTCGAACTTGTTGGAGCCATCTATACTGGTAGAGTTCCTCAGGGCGACGATGAGATGGAGAAACGACTCTAGTTTATCCAACTCCGGTCAGCAGAGGACCCTACATGGTCGGAAGTGATATCAATCCCGATACACCAAGATCGGCATCGACCACAACCAGATCAGCACCGGCCAGAGCTTGTTGGATCCATGTAGACTTATGGCGCTTCACCCGGTGATGACGAGCTTGAAGACACCAACGATGAAGAGGACGACTACAACAGTAGTAGGGTGGCGATCTCTCACGGCAAGAAGGAGCTTAGGTGGCTCATGGACAATTTAGCTCTAATACCATGTCAAAATGTGAGAGCATCGATGGTCAGAAGCAGAGGAAGAAAAAGGAAAAAACTAATGGAACAAGTTTTCATTGAAATGATAAAAAAATACAATTGTTCTAAGCCCTAACTACAACATTAAGATCGTATTTATACTAACAAGCTGCTGAGATGTAAGAAACTAAACCGTTGATACACTACTGCTACGCCTAGATGAAGCCGAGATGATGACAAGGCATACATTCCAACACCTCCTAGTTTTGTGTTAGTTTACATTCCCCATTGTTCTTGCTTACTCATCTCTCTCCTCACTTTCTACTTTCATGTCTCTCTTCCTTTTCTTTTCTTTTTTTAATCACATTTCATTTCATTTTCTCAATCAAGTTTGTCATTTCATTTAATTATTTCCTCAAAAGAATTAATTATGGAGATATAACTAATTAAGTGCACATGTAATGTGGTCTCCACAGGAGAATTTTTTATCCGTGTCTTACTTAAGCTCGCATATAAGAGAGACATAGCTAATCAATGTTATATTTTATGTCCACCAAAATAAAGGAAAAATAAACTATTTATTTCGAAAAGAATTATAACATCAATAAATATATATATATATATGAAAGAGAAAAAGTGAGAGGAGAGAGAAAATAAAAAAATAAGATGCAAGAAATAAGTTTTCTTTCATTTAATTCATCAATATATATATATAAATTTTTATATAGACAATATGCACCTCCAAAGTGTCCATCCGACGGTCATGATCTCCTTTCTTGGGTGTTTAGGGTTAAGCCCAATAACACCAAAGTATACATAGCGGATAGCCCAAATACAAACGAAACTCGAAGTCCACAACATGACGACTCCATAAACGTTCCTCACATGAGGACATACAACATAATCCATAATAAAGGCCCATAGTCCGACCCATACATAATCTACAAACGATATGAAATACTATGGCCCAAACAAAGGCCGACACTATGTGCAATCCACCGTCATGAAATCGCCACCGACTTCAATATACTCTTTCATACCTGCACGAACCTCGATGCAGGGGAAGCCCACCTCCCATTAGTTGTATGTAAGGGCCATAAAAGTAAGCAATTCCATAATCCATAATTGATTAAAATGATAATCAATGATCAATAAAAATTTCAAAATAGATCATGAAAGCCAATTCTCAATTCACATTTCAAATCCATAAATCTATTACATTAATATCGTTTAATACCCAATATCCATATCCATAGTGGCCAAGAACATTCCATTGCATGTACTTTTTGAAATGTCTATTTATAACATTATCCATACGTTCTTGTCGCTTAACCTATTTTCATGATTAGATTATCAATCAATCATTATGAACATTTTACCAATACAATGATGTACATGGTTATCCTTGCGCCCATAAGTTGGCCAAGCCTTAACATCTCGAAGTAATATCATTTCTATTTCCATTCATATGTCCATTCAATAAGGGCCAAGTATTCAAACTCACGTGTCATTTCAATACAATGGTTCATTTACATAGCATGCAATTCAACTTCTATGTGAGTCCAGTAATAAATAGCATTAAAGATGACATGGTATAATATGATATTAGCTAACGATCAGTAATTAAAGGAAACTCGATGTTAGATTTCCACAATCACAACTTTCGATCGGCCATCGACCTACCGATCGACCGATCGTTCGACCGATTATGACAGTGGTTATCGGTCGTTGTTTCACATTGGAGCGGTCGACCGATTCACCAGAATCGATCGATTTAAATAGTGGCAACCCACTATAAAGGTCGATCGCTTGTTCGGTCGAACCGATGCCACATCCGATTTGAACAGTAGCTGCATGCATGCACAAAACCAACAGATCAATCGATCATTCATTCGATGGTCGATCGATTTAAATAGTAGCATTTAGATTTTTCGATCGGTCATCTATCCGGTCGATCGATATTGCATCTAAATAAAATAATAGCAATCACGCATATGAAAACTTATGGACTGGTCGATCAATTTGTATTGAAAAATCACAGAAACGATAACTTCAATCTATCGTGCACAAACCAAAACACATGTCCATTCCTTCTTGGATTTCCTACTACTTTTCTAGCATTTATAAGTCCATAAAACTGCAACCAAATCCAACTAAACGAATCATACTTCCAATCACAACATACACAATCAAACCCAAAAATGAGCAATGGAAACATCATGAAAACACATAGGGGTCGTTTGGTTGCGGAATCGGCCGGGAACCGCAGCCTTGTTTCGCCTGGTTTCGCCAAACACCGGCCCAGAATTCGATTCCGAGGCGAGAACAAGATTGATGGAATCGGGGCCACATGATCCCGATTCCACCACTCCGAGTGGAACCGGAGGCTGCCCCTTTTTTTTGTTTTTTACTTTGACTTTGACGTGATGTTTTCTTTTTCTTTTTCAAAATTCATTTTCTTTTTTCTTTTTCTTTTCTCTCACACAATATCTTCACTAAAATAAATTATTTAATAAATATAAAATAATTTTAATAAGTGGTTAATATAATATTATTTATTACCTATTTTTTCATTAAAAATTTTTAATATTTCATTAAATTAATTTAAAATTGATTTTTTATATTTAAATAATATAATTTTTGACATAAATTTTTCCCATGAAAATTTTTTATTTTATAGTTTTATCTTAATTAATAATAAAATTATACTTCATAATTATAATAATCATTTTTTATTCAAAACTCATCCAAAATTCATCCATCACATCTACTTTTTCCTATCACATCAACCACATTATTCCTCATCATCAAATTCCACTCCAACCAAATACATCCCGAACTAATCTGTTAATTCAACTATGCATTGGGAACTTAAGAGAAACCACAATTCTGTTTTCAAATGACCCCATAGAATCCATTTCAAGGAGTTCAGTCATGTCCTTACTCCAACATGATTAGAACGAGAAATGTGTGGGTTCACCCATTACATACCTTCAATCCCTAAACATTTCTAAGGATGTTTCCTCTTCTTCTAGCCTTTCTTCGTCCCCAACTGATTTTCCCTTCGTTGGCTCGACTTCCTAGCTCATCTTCTCCTTGTTGGATGCCTAAAACACCATGGAAAAGGATCTTGAGCTCTCAAGAATGTTGCAGCCGAATGGAGAGAAAATGGAGATGGAAGAAAAGGTTTTGGGGGTTTAGGGCTAATTTCTGCACGTTTTTTGTCTTAGACATTTCTGCCCTCCAACTAACTTTACTTTTAGGGGCATTTTAGTCTACTTTTTACTTTTTAACCAGATGTCACTTTTGTCCCCAAAGATCCTTTTTATTTGAGGTCATTTTGATCCAATTAAGAATTTAGAATGTTACAAGAACAAAGTTGATATTGTTAGCAGACAGTGACTCGACCATAGCAAGGGTCAAAGGTTGTGTCCTGATCCAAGGAAGGCATGTCAATTCGCAGTGCGGCAGAGCAATGAACGGCGATGCACAATAACAAAGGACGGAGATGAGCAGAGTAGTACTCGCTTTTTCTGCATAAACTAGTTTTTTTCTACACGAACCAATTTTTTTAGAAATTTTTCCTCTGACCTCTGCCCTGAACTATGTACTTTTTCGTGTCTATCCACGACTTTCAAATTTTCAACAAACCTCCCACTTTTTTCACTTAGGTCCATCCATCGACCTATTAACTTTTTCGTTAATTTTTATTATTTTGCTTTATAAAATGATCAAATTTTGCCTCACCGCAAGCGGGAAGGTTGTGGCAGAACAGCTCGGTGTCCAAGTAGTTCCTCGCAGGAACGTCGAGTCGATGATCACCTCTGGGAGCTCAGGGGACTACTCTCCGACGGCCCCCGTGGTCCTCGGGTCGATGGGCAGTACTTCCTCAAGGAGTTCGTCCCTCGCTTCAGAGTCGAGCTGCCGGGTGTAGGAGCCGCCGCCGTCGGGGGTTCCATCTTGGCGAGACGTACGTGCTGGAGGACAGCTGCACGTGCCCGCGGATCTCGCCTCCAACGTGGCAGCGGCAGCGGCAGCGGCGGTGACACGCCCTTGTTTTGGCACAATAGTTCGCCGACTGGATTCTTCTCGCACATATTCATCGATCCAAGTCGTTCCTTTCTCTACCCCCTGTTCTCGTCTCGTCTTACAAAAGTCACAACGGCCGGAGGTTTCCACTCTTCCGACGTCTACACTTAACCGGCGATTGATGTTGTTTGGTGTTAGCAGCATATTACAACCGACGGTCTACAGTTGGTCAACAAAAAGGAGGGGGAAGCTCACTTATCTGATCTGCGCGAGGCAATTTGATCATTTCATAGATTAAAATAATAAAAATTAACGAGAAACTTAACGTAGATTGACGGATGGACCTAAGTGAAAATGTGACATATTTTAGGAGAGGTTTTGCGAAAAATTCAAAAATAGTTAGTAAACACGAAAAAAATTCATAACTCAAAAAATGTCGAAAGAAAAAAAAAAATTTTCGCATGAACAGACTTTTTTCAACTGCAGATCTGCGTGACATCGAAACGGCAGGCCACACACGTGGACTTGGGTCCACGGGGTCCTTAAACCCAGCAATAAAACAATAAACATTCATTGAATTCTATCATATCTCTCATAAACCAACTTCTTTTCTAAACCCGCCTTATTGCTGTCTTTCTCTCTCTTCTTGTTGTTAAGATGGCATTGCACATATGATATACAAGATTGACCATCAATCATTGGAAGACCAAATAATTACAAGTACAGGCTTGTTTCTGCCTTGATTATTCGATTTTGCTAGCTCGTAGTGCATAGGTAGTTAGTTAATGACACACGGATCAAACAAATACAAGCAACGTGATAAGTGATAAATATTTAGCAATGCCAACATTGAATAACTTCAACATTTAGGTCATTGACTTCATAAGATTTTTTTTTCTTTTTTCTTCATCAAGGCCTTACATCAATCACTCTTCGAACAATGAAAAACAAAAAATGAAACAACAATATTTCCATTCATAACTGTTGCTAGGTCTCCAACTATCTCATCGAAGACATGTCTCAACTTTCAGTTGCCTCATCAGTGTAATTGAATAGACAAAATTACATCTCTTAGCACCACAAAAGCACAGTGGATAATCAACCTACTTTGAAACCATCATATGGAAATAAAACACTTCATTCAATTACTATCAGGCTATCAGATGCACCACCTTGAAATTATGTAGCTCTCACAGTGTGACAGAGAGGTCAACCACCATTTTCATCTTCTTGATTCAACAGAGGTCAGTCACCATTTTCATCTTCTTAATCGACCAGATCATGGAGCTTCTTGCAGAATGCATAACTAGACAATTTCATCTGTTACAAGTCCTACAACATGTTTCAGTCCCCTTTGACTTCATGGCCGCCTTTTTTCTTTTTTGCTTTAGACTCATGTTGGGTTCCTTGAATGTTCTTTTTCCGCTTGGTAGGCATCACTTCATCTTCTTCCTCATTTTCACAAGAGTGAACTTCGAGTTCCTTAGCTTTGTTGTGTTTGTTTTTATCATTGCTCCTTTTCTTGTTTGATCCCTTTCTTTTAGTATCTTTGAATCTCTCAACTTCCTTGTCATCATTAGTTTCATCATCAGTAGTTAGTTGGTCACAAGATTGATCAGCATTCTTGCTTGCAAATTCTGTTGGATAACAACGCTATATAAAATGCTTATACAGGGGCAATAATCCCTTCTAGGAGGGATGGGTAACACTCCCACAGAGAGGGGATTATATTAACTAAGAAAGAGCATATAATCAGAACAGACATTGCATACAAAAACTACGAAATTAATTATGTAGATAAAGAAGTTGACCTTCATCTGAGAAATGTGAATCGATTACCACATTCGTGAGATGCTGCTTAAGATAAACCTGCATCCATGAGAAAACATGAGCCAACAAAAGGACAAGTCCTAATAACTTAAAGAAGATATTTGCAGTATGTTCATTTCTTTTGCTTCCACTCGTTGGCATGGGATGTCAAGACATGGTGCTGTACCAACTACCAAAAGTGTAAACTACAAGAATATGATACTGCCAATTGCTCTAGAAATGGCCTTATGTCTAGCACATATCATTGCGTGACAGCTGCTGATCTCGATGAAACAACTGATTTGCATTTGACTAAAAAATATTCGTGCACACAGATTGCGACAACAGTATAATGAGTTCTTGAGGCATTGTTTGGCTTTTTAATGATGAAGATATGAGTTAAGGTGGTGGAGAAAAGTTGATACAAGGTTGAGGGTGGAACACCATGTTTATTATAAAAACTATGTTTAGATATGAATTTTCATGGGATTTTTTTAAACGAATTTTCATGGGATTAGTTGGGCTAATTTAATTTATTCTTTTGTTTGGATACAAAACTCCGCCTATATTTTATAACCGGTCCCAAGCCCGGATAAAGGAGGAGGGTTGTGTTAGGCCCCGACAGCCAGCATAAAATCCTGCCGAATCTTATGAACATGGATCAACGAATAATAGAGCGGAATGACGTCGTATGATCCATGTAGCCGACCCCATCTAGTGGGATAAGGCTTTGTTGTTGTTGTTGTTGTTTTGTTTGGATACAAATTATAATGCATTGGTCAAGAGAGGTCAAGTTAGACAAATGTCTTTATTATGCCTAAGTGAATTAATTATTTTATTTTATTTTATTGAGAAATAAAAGGTAAGATGAGTATAAATATTTTTAACCCCTCAGAAACTACTAATTTAGTGGATTAAGTTATGGGTTTAGAATCACCAACCCAACCTTATTATCATTTTAGAAATTATGTCCAAACATGGTGTTCCACTCCTAAAGAGCCCATCCCATCAAACCAACCCAACCTTATTATCAACAACAACAACAAAGCCTTATCCCACTAGGTGGGGTCGGCTACATGGATCATACGACGCCATTCCGCTCTATTAGTAACCAAACCTTTCGGTATATCATACGACGCCATTCCGCCATTCCGCTCTATTAGTAACCAAACCTTTCGCTCTATTAGTAACCAACCCAACCTTATTATCATTTTAGAAATTATATCCAAACATGGTGTTCCACCCCTCCAAAAGAGCCCATCCCATCAAAACCCACCATTCAAACAAAACCTTAAGGGTCGTCATGGTGTAACTCACATGTGAAACCAATTTTGGTCAAAAAAAGAATAATTTCTAAGACAAATTCCAGTCAAAAAAATAAAAGGCACAAAAGCAATTTTCTAGGAACAAAGTTACAAATAGAATAGGTTGATGGAAATACTTTAAATCCCAATTAGTAGATCAGTTGACTGGATTTAAGGTCATTATATAGATCATTCGTTTTTACAATATTTGAGTCAGTCACCTTTTGAAAAATGAATGTTCAAGTCACTCCACTAATAAAGCATCCAACCAGGCTGATGTATCATTACGATGTCAACAAAAAGTACCCCTAGTAAAATAAAAAGTACATGTCCAAGAACTAGTGCTGACAAGTGTTTGAAAAGCGCTGACAAGTGTTAGGACATAGAGTTTCAACAAAGTTGGCAGTATAAAGGGTGATTCTCTGATGTTTGCTTATATTTGGCTTCTTACCGCTCAAGAACTAGCGCATCATATTGTGTTTCTTATCATCTAAGAAACAACTAGGGCATATGTCAAATTGCATGGGACCAATGTTAGTATCAGATTGTCACATTATTTCCTAATATATAATTTACAACAACAACAACAACAAAGCATTATCCCACTAGGTGGGGTCGGCTAATATATAATTTACAAGATTTGTAATTCCATATGAAACCATCCTCAGCAAATAAAAAAACAATAATATACAAAGTTCTTCAGAAATATCCTTCTTGACATACAATTCAAACATTAAATTTCTTGAGAACCTTATGTATACTAACAAATCTGTGTCTCTATTTCTTTTTTTTCAATTTTTTTTTTGAGGAAAAGGATTGTTACCAAAAGTACCCATTTCATTCATATGTTGCCCATTTACTTTCTCTACGTTTATTTAAGTTTCATTTTTGTAAGCTTGGAGTGTGATCTTCCTTAACTCCGCCTATATTTTATAGCCGGTCCCAAGCCCGGATAAAGGAGGAGGGTTGTGTTAGGCCCCGACAGCCAACATAAAATCATGTCGAATCTTATGAACATGGATCAACGAATATATTGTGTGTTACTAATAGAGCGGAATGGCGTCGTATGATCCATGTAGCCGACCCCACCTAGTGGGATAAGGCTTTGTTGTTGTTGTTGTTGTTGTGGAGTGTGATCTTCCTTAAAGAGGATATTACAACATAGCGAAGTAGATGCATACTTAAGCATAAAATACAATATTGAAAATAAGAAACTATAAATATGTAAAATCAAGCATAGAAGCAGTAGTCGCATACTGCAGACAGAGATTGTCTTGTCTTTGCATCCCAGAAGCGCAAATAACCATCCAACCCTGCAAAAGCGGCAATAGTGTATTAACATATTTTTTCCCAAAATGAGGGAAAGCTTATAACACTAGTAAATGTACTCCGGACATGACAAAATTCTGCAACCTACTTTAACAGAGAATATCCCCATACATGGAAAAAAATGGAAATAGCATGACAGCCTCAATATTATTAAGCAACTATCAGGTTGCAAGGTCAATGATGGCATAATGACGGTTTTCGTTATGTTTTTTCTCTGAGAGGAGGTTCACATTATGTGTTCTTTCTTATTTTGAGAAAGTGGTTTCTCAATTTCTTGACAAATTACCTGATGGTGAACTTGTTTTTTTTTTTTGAGGGGAAAAAGGATGAGCGCCAAGTTTTTTTTTTAGGAGAAGAAGGATGATCACCAAGTTAGGGTGTCATCCGTAGATATATATCAACTATGCTGTGAAAGATGTACAAGTGTAGGCTCTCGCAAAGAGAGCGGCAAAAAGCTGAAAAAGTACAACCACTATCCGAGACCCCACTCCCGAAGAAGGAAAGAACAATGGTGTACAATATCGTCTATCTGACATCTCTCCCCACAAAAAATAATCCGGTTGCGCTGGAGCCAAATAGCCCAGGCACCGGCTAGGAAGGTCACTAACAAAACTCTCCTATGTGTCCGTCCATCACGAGCTCTGAGAAACTGCCAAAATGCCTCGAATGTATGAAAGGGGCCTCCAACCAAGGCCAATCGCAAACAAACCGCACGTGCCACTGTGCAATCAAAAAATAGGTGTGAGATGTCCTCCTCCGCCTCTCCGCATAGAACACAGGATATATCATCATGAGGCGCCCATCTCGCCCTGTACTGTCTAGTGAGAATCATGTCATGTCGCATAAGCCAGGCGAAAATCCTGACCTTAAGCGGGAACCGAGTACGCCAAATAAGAGTGAAGTCTGTCCGGAGGGTGTCAAAAATCGGGCTGGTCGGTAGAAAGCGGAGGTAGAGACTGCGAGCAATAGAAGTCCCAGAAAGCCATACCCATCCATCGGCCTAGCCTGGATCTGGCCGAAATGGAGCAATCTGTTGATGGAGGGCCAGGAGCTCCGGTATGCGACTATCGGAAAGAGCTGATCTGAAAGTAGGCGTCCAAGAACAGTTGCCAGCGCCATCAGCTTCCGACCATGACCATGCTGCTGCAACTGAAGAGTCTGGATGGGCTGCCAGCGGTAGTAGTCGAGGAAAAGATGTTGCCAAAGACCCCCCCCTCGGAAGCCAATCATGATGCCAGAAGGAGAAGACCTCCCCGGAACTAAGAGAAGGGACCATGAAAGGGCAAATCATGGGAAGGAGAGCAGCAACCCCTCGCCAAAATGCAGATGCCCCACGGGGGATAATAGCACGAGACTCCCAGGAGAGGTCCTGGCCATAACATGAAAAGAAAACTGCCAGCCATAAGCTATCATGGGGTCCCATGATCCGCCCAACCCACCGAGCCAAGAGGGCCCAGATGAAATATCTGATATCGCGGACGCCAAGGCCGCCAAAAGAGGTGGGACGGCAAATAGTCTGCCAGGATATAAGATGAATAGCCCGCTGGTCTGGGGTGCTCCCCTGCCAAAAAAATCTGCTCCGTAGAGAGTCAATCCGTCGCTGGACCTGTCCGGGCATCCAAAGGATAGACATATAATAAGTCAGCAAAGCCGAGAGGACCGAACGTAGAAGAACAAGTCGGCCTCCTCGTGAAAGTAATCTCGAGCTCCAGCCTTGCAATCTGTGCTCCAGCCTCTCCACTACATGGGTCCACCCCCGAGAGCCAATGTGTCGATCGGAGAGGGGGAGTCCCAGGTATGTGATCACCAGGGAGCCAGACGGGGTGTGAAGCTCAGTTGCGCATGCATCCGCCTCCTCCGAGACTATGCCGAAAGGGATGAAAGATGACTTGGCATGGTTGATCTGAAGTCCCGATGCTGCCCCGAATAAATCCAGCATGATGGCCAATCGCCTAGACTCCTGAGAAGTGCCCTCGATGAAAAATAGAGTGTCGTCTGCATACTGGAGTAGGGGAACTAAACTGTCTGCGAAACCTCTGAAAAGGCCAACCCCACACGAGGCTTGTGTGCACCTCGCCAAGGCGGCAGCCGTCGGAACAAAAAGCATGGGTGCAAGTGGGCAGCCCTGACGGACTCCTCTCTGTGGCTGGACCCAATCACCTGCTGATCTCCCATTGAGCAGGACTGAGAATGAAGCAGTGGTGATGCAACGCTTCATCCAAGCAATCCAGGCCATAGGAAAGCCTCTAACCTGCAGAGAATGCCATAAGAAAGACCATGAAATAGTGTCATAAGCTTTGGAGAAGTCGACCTTCCACAAAAAGGCCGGGCGCCCGGTCCTCCTCCAATGCACAGTGATCTCTGCGGCCATGCCATAGCTGTCCGTGATAGAGCGGCCCTGAATGAAAGCTGACTGACCCTGATGGATAAGGTCTGGAAGAACCTCCCGAAGTCGATTAGCGCCAAGTTAGGGTGTCATCCATAGATATATATCACTATGATAAGAAAAATGTACAAGTGTAAACTCTCAAAGCGAGAGCGGCAAAAAATAGGAAGTGTACAACCACTACACAAAACCCCACTCCCGAATAAGAAAAGAGCTATGTCATACAATGTTGTCAACATGCAATCTCTCCGCACAAAAAATAATCCGGTTGCATTGTAGCCAGATGGCCCACGCACCGGCTAGGAAAGTCGCCAATTTAGTGATGGCTAACAATCAAAGAAGTGAACTTTGTATTAGTCATCACTTCTTTGATACCATAACAATTGATTTTAACAGGAGCAGCAGGATGTATGCTAGAAACGCTTATAGTTCACTCATAGAACCTGATGAACTGAAAACCAAAATCTGAAAGAAGAAATAATTTCATCCAAGAAATTGCCTTAAAATGATCTAAATGTACAAATTTTAAAGTGATATTTCTCCAAACAGGCATGGATAATGTTTGAAAAAGATTTTTTTTTTTTTTTTTGGTTTAACATATAGGGTCAAAAAAAGCAACAGCTACTCATGAATCTATATAAAAAACAAACTACTGATCAAATCACATGCCACAATCAGATGCACAAAAAGAAGATAACAGATAGTCTCTTACCACAAGATGCTAAAACAGACAGGTTTGGATGTCTGGCTATTGATCTAATGCTTCCAGAGCATTTACCAATATAACAGCCCAGAAGTTTTCCTGTTATGTGAACAGGGCATCAAATATCATTTAACATAAACAGAATATAAAATTGGATAAGGTAACTCAATATGAAATGAACATTTGACCAACAAGAAATTCAGATATATCATCGTCAGTGAATTTCAGATGATTTCATGAATCTCAAAAATAAATGACACTTGATATAACAAAGATGTTAATACCAAAATAAGCATCAAATGACAAAACTAGTGACCTCCATTACTTTGAATGAACATTGAAATAGCATCACAAGACAAAGTCTAATAGCAAGATTATACACGACTTTTATGATAAACAATTTACCAGTCCTCATGTCAAATGAAGCAAGGTCACCAACCCCAGTTCCTATATAGACTGTATAGCCATCTGGATCCTCTGTGATTGCCCTGATAGAAGACTCACGGAAATCAACTGAAATAACCGGTCGTCGTTGTGCTGCAGTATCATATAGACGAACCTATAACACAAAGGGAAAAAACAATTCACATACTTTGTATGTTTTCCTTTTCTTCTAGCAGAACAATCGATAAATATTTCATCCAGAGTGAGTTAGATCAAGAACACAGATCCTCGTCTCAAGTAGTAAACTAAAAAGAGGCAATAAAGACTCGTGCAAACCTTGCACATTCCAGATCCGGAGAAATACTCAATGTAGAATCAGACAATCAAGCATCTAATAAATGAAAAATGCATGTATATGTAGAGAAGAAGTGTCATAACGTTCATAACGGAAACTGATGCGGAAGCAGCAGTAGAATAAATCTACAAGTTGCCGGAGCAACCTGATACGTTGTGACGTATCAAATTAACGCACGCAGTAAGTTAAATCTGTTCTGCAAGCACACTGCAGAGCAGAATAGGAAAAAGAACAATTCTGCAAGCACACAGCAGAGCAGAATAGGGGAATCTGCAAGCACACAGCAGTAGCAGAACAAGGGCAAGAACAAGTTGAATATGAGTCAACTTGAAGAACTGAAATATATTTCTGGAGCAATCATCATCTCTAGCAAATAAAAGTGTGCCCTTTATATAGAGAAATTACAAGATCTGGTCTAGAGATAAAATTCTAAAACTAACCATTAGAGATAAACTTCTAAAACTAACTATAAAACATAGTTGCACTAAAGATAAGATTCTGCCCCAACTAAACTATAAAACTAACTATGAAACAGAATTGCGCTAAAGATAAAATTCTGTCCCAACTAAACTATAATCCAGATAATTATCTCCTTGTTATCCAAGTCCTGCTACAGCAGTCCCTCCTCCCTCTTGGGAAAAGCTCGACCCCGAGCTGATGTTCATAGGTGACGGCAGGTGGAACTCATACAGATCAGACACGTTGAAAGTAGTGGAAATACCAAAGTCAGAAGGAAGATCAACAATGTACGCATTGTCATTTATCCTCTTCAGAATCTTGCAAGGACCAAACTTTTTATTCTTGAGCTTATTGTAAGTGCCAACTGGAAATCTGTCCTTGCGCAAGTAAACCATCACCAAATCTCCTTCGTTAAATATTCAGCGACGGCGGTGTACATCAGCAGATTCTTTATACTTTAGATTAGCAGCCTCCAAATGACTTTTAGTGTGCTGATGAATTAGTTGCAACTCTCTAATAAGTTCTTCCACAGAACCACTAGTAAGAGTTGCTGAAGTAGACAACAAATCAACAGCTTGACAAGGCAGTCGCCCATAGACAATTTCAAATGGAGCCTTTCCTGTAGTTCGACTTTGCATGCTATTGTAAGCGAATTCAGCTTGAGGTAATGCAGAATCCCATTGCTTTGGTTTCAGTTAGAGAGAGCACGCAATAAATTTCCAAGGGACCGATTAACAACTTCTATCTGTCCATCAGTTTGATGATGACAAGTGGAACTATAATTGAGGGCAGTGTTCAAGCTTTTCCACAAGCTCTTCCAAAAAGCAGAAAAAAATTTAGTGTCTCGATTTGATGTTATAGTGAGAAAATGGTAGAGAATCGTTTGAGATGGTTTGGTCATGTTCAGAGAAGACCATTAAATGCGCCAGTAAGAAGAGTAGATCAAATAATCTGGAGTCCGATTAAAAGAGGGAGAGGGAGGCCAAGGCGGACACTTGGCGAACTAATAGAGCAAGATCTATTGGTGAATAATATACCGAAAGGTTTGGTTACTAATAGAGCGGAATGGCGTCGTATGATCCATGTAGCCAACCCCACCTAGTGGGATAAGGCTTTGTTGTTGTTGTTGTTGTCTCGATCTGATGTTATAGAACGAGGTACTCCATGAAGATGTACTACCTCACGCAAAACAAGCTAGCGACATTGTGCGCATCAGTGGTTCTTTTACATGGGATAAAGTGAGCCATTTTAGAGAATCTATCCACCACGACGAAAATAGAATCTGCCCCCCGTTGCGTTCGTGGAAATCCAAACACAAAATCCATGCTGAGGTCCTCCCAAGGTGCCGCCGGTGTCAGTAAAGGAAGATATAGTCCAGTATTCTGAGACTGTCCCTTTGCAACTTGACAAACTGGGCATCTTCGGACAAAGTTACTAACATCTCTTTTAAGTTGTGGCCAAAAATACCTTTCTGCAACTGCTGCAATTGTTTTATCTCGACCAAAATGTCCAGCCAAGCCGCCACCATGAAGGTCTCGTATTACCTTTTCACACAGGGAGGTACGAGGAAGGCACAACTGATTTCCTTCGAATAAATAACTATCCTGAATATGCATATCTCCCGAAGCATGATGCAGTTGACACTTCTCCCAATCATCTTTAAAGTCCTCATCATCTGTATATAACTCTTTTAAACTCTCAAACCCAATAACCTCAGTGTGTAGAACAGCAATCAGTGATGCTCGTCGACTCAAAGCGTCAGCCACAATGTTCATTTTTTCAGCCTTATGCTTCATAACATAGCTGAACTTTTGTAAGAACGTCACCCATCGACCATACATGCGGTCTATGTTGCTTTGTGTGCTAATGTGTTTCAATGCCTCATGATCTGTGTAAAGGACGAATTCCCTTTGAATTAAGTAATGCTCCCAATGTTTGAGGGCTCGCACCACAACGTAGAATTCTTGTGCATATACTGACCACTGTTGTCACGCCTCATTGAACTTTTCACTATGAAATGCTACTGGTCGCCCCTCTTGTGATAATACTCCACCGATACCAACTCCCGAGGCGTCACACTCGACTTCAAAGATTTTCTCAAAGTTAGGCAATGCTAGAACAGGTGCAGAAGTCAATTTTTGTTTAATTAATTCAAAGCTCATTGTAGCTGCATCTCCCCATTTGAAGTTGTTTTTCCTTAAACAAGCTGTAATAGGTGCCATGATACTACTAAAATCACGAATAAACCTACGATAGAAAGAAGCAAGGCCATGGAAACTCCGTACCTCAACCATTGTTTTGGGTACCGGTCAAGATTCTATAGCTGCTACTTTATTTTTATCGACACCAATTCCTTCGCCGCTGATGATGAAGCCCAAGAACAAAAGACTCGTTTGTGCAAAACAACATTTCTTAAGATTGATGTAAAGTTTGTTTTCCTGTAGAGTGATCAGTACCTCCTCTAAATGTTGCAAGTGCTCATCCATGGTTTTACTGAAGACCAATATGTTGTCGAAATACACCACTACTGATTCGACCAATGAAAGGTTTCAAAACTTGATTCATAAACCTCATGAATGTGCTTGGCGCATTTGATAACCCGAAAGGCATAACTAGCCATTCATACAATCCTTCTTTGGTTTTAAAAGCTGTCTTCCACTCATCCCCTTCTCGTATCCGAATTTGATGATAGCCACTACGAAGATCAAGCTTAGAAAAAATGCAAGAGCCGCTGAGAAGGTCCAACATATCATCAAGACGAGGTATTGGAAAACGATATTTAATAGTAATTTTATTGATGGCTCGGCTATCCACGCACATGCGCCAACTCCCATCCTTCTTGGGTACAAGCAATGCTGGTACTGAACAAGGACTCATGCTATCTCGAACGAAACCCGCTGAAGCAGATCATCCACTATATCTTGTAGGATCTTATGTTCTTTGGGACCCATACGGTAATGAGCCAAATTAGGCAAGCTAGATCCTGGAAAGAGATCAATCTGATGTTGGATATCTCTTAATGGTGGTAACTGGTAACCCATGAGGTAGTTCTGCTAGCATCAACTCTTTGTGTTTTTCCAATAAAGATCGAACCACTATTGGAGTTGGAGTTTCTGCACTGGCTGTGTCATTAAGTTTTGAAATTACTGCTAGAATTTTCCCTTCTTCTCGCACGGCAGCCAGGAAGTCTTTTGGTTTAACGACAAGGAAAGAACGTGGTATCCTTTTTTGCAGTGGAGTTATTCTTTCTGTTATAGGCACCAATGTAATCTTTTGACCATTTTTAGTAAAGGAGTAAACATTGCGGTGACAGTGATAAACTGCATTAACATCAAACTGCCATGGTCTCCCCAATATAATTTGACATGCGTCCATTGGAATGACGTCACAAGTAATTTCATCTTTATACCTTTTACCAATGGAAAATGGTACTGGACAAATTTTGTTTACCTCTATCTCAATGCCTTCTTGAATCCAACCAACCTTGTACGGAGTAGGATGGACTTCAGTCTTGAGTCCCAATCGTTCAACCATCAATTGTGAGACCATGTTATCGGTGCTTCCGCTATCTATAATCACATCACAAAGTTTTCCTTGAACGGTGCAACGAGTGCGAAAAAGATTGTGCCTCTGTACAATCTCATCCTTCTTTGGTGCCAGCAGCAGCCTTCTCACAACAAGTGCGACATGCTCTCCTTCGACATCTGGATACTCTACTTCATCATCTTCTTCCTCCTCGTCGGACAAATCATCTTCTGCTACTTCATTGTAGTCATCATGATCCCCTTGAGCGAAATTAACCTTGGGTCGTTGAGGACATTCATTTGATTTATGTCCATGTTGACGACATTTATAGCATATGGTTGACCTGATCTTGCGTTTGGGTTCCCAGACCTTTTGTATGAGGTTGTCGGCTGATCCTTATTTGGATTTGCATTAGAACTGGTTACTTTGTTACCTTCACCTTCTTCTTGCTGAGTCTTATTTGCATTCTGTCGCTGATTGTTCCTGGGTTGAGTGAATTTCAGATTATCATAGGTTCTGGAGGTGTTTCTCTGGATTCTTTCTGATTGCTTTTCGATTCTCTCTGCTAGAGAAATTGTTTCTGCAAGAGTATAGGTAATTTGGCCTTCAATTCGTTCCTTGATGTTGATTCGCAGCCCATTAACAAATCTTGCAATCTGCTGTGGCTCACTTTCAGTTATATCATTACATGCAGAGAGGCGAAAAAAATCAGTTACATAACTTGCAACTGATCTACTTCCTTGTCGGCAATTGCAAAACTGTTAATACAGAATTTGTTAGTAATCTGGTGGAAGAAAGCGAGCCTGTAGCAATCTCTTCATCTTCTCCCAATTTTGAACAGGTCTCTTGTGTTGGCGCATACGTAACATCTGTGTCTGATCCCAGCTTTTAACTTGTTGGCCACAACCTTGGCTTGTTTATGCTCTGGGACATCAACTGTTGAAAAGAATTTATCAACCTCTCAAGGAAATCCTCCATATGGAATTGTCCATTGAAGGTTGGGATCTCTATCTTCATCCTATAACCTTGCTGATTCAAGTGCCGTTGGATCCCTCCAAAGGCATCCTCTTCATCGCTTCCATCAGGATAGCGCTGGAATGGTGGTGGAAAATTTTGACGTGGTTGTCTTGCCTCACGTTGCCTAGGGTTGCGCTGACCTTCTTGACCTTGTCTAGGAGGAGGAAGTCGCTCTTGAACAATCAGCACCAATTGATTGACTCTTTCTGTCATATGTTGCAGATCATCCTTCATCTCATCAAATTCTGCGCGAGTTGGAGCGTCGCCCATGGAGTCGCAGGACTCTAATACCACTTGATGCGGAAGCAGCAGTAGAATAAATCTACAAGTTGCCGGAGCAACCTGATACGTTGTGACGTATCAAACTAACGCACGCAGTAAGTTAAATCTGTTCTGCAAGCACACAGCAAAGCAGAATAGGAAAAAGAACAATTCTGCAAGCACACAGCAGAGTAGAATAGGGGAATCTGCAAGCACACAGCAGTGGCAGAACAGGGGCAAGAACAAGTTGAATATGAGTCAACTTGAAGAACTGAAATATATTTCTGGAGCAATCATCATTTCTAGCAAATAAAAGTGTGCCCTTTATATAGAGCAATTACAAGATCTGGTCTAGAGATAAAATTCTAAAACTAACTATTAGAGATAAAATTCTAAAACTAACTATTAGAGATAAAATTCTAAAACTAACTATAAAACATAGTTGCACTAAAGATAAGATTCTGCCCCAATTAAACTATAAAACTAACTATGAAACAGAATTGCACTAAAGATAAGATTCTGTCCCAACTAAACTATAATCCAGATAATTATCTCCTTGTTATCCAAGTCCTGCTACATCAGAAACATATTTAGCAAATTTCATGTCAAGAAATACATAGTTACATCTGTGGAGCAAAGATAATGCTTAATCTGAGACCACAAAGTTCTGACATTTATCATTTTTTTAGGGTAAATTCTAACATCAAATAAAAAATATCATCAATGCTAGTGTACCTGGTGGTTATTTGTGCCAGCTGCAATTTTACGATGATCATCTTTGCTTAGGAAGGTGGCAGAAGTAAACCAAATTGGAGTGAAGATGCCAAGGCTATTAGAAGGAGGCTTTAAGAGGCAAAAAGACAGAACGTTAGAGGTATCTAAACACATAACAAGATCCTGGAAAATTCACTTCTTAAACATGAAGATAATCACTTACTGGTTTTGCGGTCCAGACTTTGTTACATTTACCAAGATCCCACAAGTTGACCTCAATACCCTTCCTAGACAAAACAAGATTAAATACTCACTAGGAGGAATTCTACTCAGAGGCTAGATTTAAGTTTAAAATTATAAACTGAATGGTAATATGTAAACACTAGACTTCAATTTAGTTTCTTACCCTCCAAATAAAGCATGACTCTCTGTTCCATCTACTTTACTGCATGTCAATTGACCAGCATTGCAAACATCCCACTTGCTAGGAGAGTTAGCATCTGTGCTTTCTTGTTCATCATTCACTAGGATAGATCTCAAGCATGCTTTTCCTTTTTCTGTACATGTAAGCAACAGAGCAGGGCTGGAAAATAGCAAAATGAAGGGTCAGGCTCACATGTGCAATTTTAAGTAATCACCAGACATCATTTTTTAACAGACAGCAAGATAGACAAGACGCCCCACATGATAACTTATCTCACGTATATATCTCACGTGGTTTCTGGGCCACCTATCAACTTTTTTTTTGTTTTGAGGGGTGAAAGGATGACTACAAAGCTTCCATAGCCCATTTGGCTAAACAGATAAAACATTGCTGATAATTATTTTCTTCTGAAGGAAGGGATAGGTTTTAATATTTTAAAATCGTTGACAAGTTTTTATTGCTGATAAGTGCTGAAATTGATTTTAAAATATTAGCAGTATTTGGATAAATGTACTGATAATAATAAGTGGTATATTGTTTGGTAACAATGGCTTATAAGTTATCTTTATGGTTAAAAGATTGCTTCCCTTAAAATATATTGATTACTAAATATTTTAATTTAATGATAATACATTAAAAATTATAATGATATAACTTAATATATATCAATATCTATTTATAAATTATTTAATTAATAAAAATACAAAGAAAGGTGGGATTTGTCCTCCCGAGAGAGAACAAGACCCTCTTCCATATGATGAAAATATTAAGAAGAGTCATGGATGTCATAACAAGCTAACTAGTTTGACCAAATGACTTATAAGTCAAAAAATATAAGTTGGGGGACTCCAACTTATCAGTTGTTTTTAAGTTGTGAGCCTTACAACTTGTATAAATTAGAAATACTACTTATCAAACACTCATGTTTATTGAAAGTTGCTTATAAGTTTGACTGGCTTATTAGCACCCTCTTAATCTCTTTTTTTTTCTTATGACTTTCTCATGACTAATTTCCTTGTCTGGGCTATATCAAAGAATGATATAAACCTTTCAGTGTTGAGTGTTGTTACTTTAACTAAAGCAAGAAAGTACACAGTCATACTAACTCAACAATATAGATTTAAAGGTTATGGATTATGTACCAAGTCTGGCATAGAAACCTTACATATGTGTCCCAGCAAGAGATTCCAAGGAATAAATTCTTCCCAATATGACAAAATTTTTAATTTCTGAGTAAATATCTTATGGATACCATAGAGAATGGCAGGCTCAACCAAGAACAAGTAATAAATCATCACATCAACATAGTAGTTGCTTTCAAATATAAACATTCGTCTCTCAGCAAACATTAAAACCAAAATGTGGACAAACTATGACAATCAACTATTAATATTTCCACATTAGACATGCAAGCTTTCTTGAACAGCTTGTCAACTATGACAAATGCCTAATCTTCTTTAAAGTCTGCAAATTACATGAAAGAATACCCAGAAATTTGATACTTAGCGAACACAAAATTGTCAGATACCCAAGAACTTTAATGATACTTTTTTTTGGAAACTGTGACATACTGATTGACAAAGTAAGACACATACAATGACTTGAGACGTGCAAAAAAGATGCAATGTATTTCTCCATAGAAGTTTCGAATTGAATATCATAAAATACCTAGAAATTAAGTCTCCCATATTTTTAAAAAGATGCAACCCAGCAACGATATCATCTTGAGGAGTAACACTTGATGTGCTTGAGTCCAAGTTAGTGGTTACCAGAGACCCTCCGTTCAGAGGATTCAAAAATTCTATCTATCATAGAAAAAAGAAAGATTTCATGTTGTGTTGTGTAAATATTTGGAAGTACATTTCAGAAAAAAGATAAGAGATGTATTCTCATGTTTTGCATTAAAAATATGACTTACAAGTCCATTCTTCCGAGCAACCACCAAAAGCTGCAGAATTGAAATGGATCAATTGACAAATGCACCTTAAGACCAATGGTCAAAACCTCTTCAAAAAAATCAATGCTAGAAAAATTTACATATGGAATTTATTTCAACACAATAAAACCAAAAAAGAAGATCTAACCAATATACTGAAATAATTTAATATAGAAAGTCATGCAGGGAAAAACATAATTGCAGGCTATTAACAAACATAAAACATCAGTTCCCTTGAAATTTGAAAACAAACCGGGTTGGATTCACGATCAGTGTATGATGTTGCAATGATGGAACGAGAAGCGTCCGGAGGGCCCCAAGTCTCAATAACCTTGGGTACGCCTGCCTTCCCACGAGCTTCGATAACTGAGAATCATCCCACAGCTCAAAATAAAGAAAAACAAAACAACAGTAAAAATTAACAAGAATGATATAGCTTTCAGGTAAAGCTTCTACCTTTCACGAGGCCAAGCACATCCGTCGTCAATGCCCTCACAGGTGGACACCCAGGGCACTCCACTGCAATGGTCCGTGGCATGTTTCTACGATTCAAGTTAACCCTAGAAACCATATGAAGAATGAAATCGTCAATTTGATGTAAATTTAATTGAAGATAGAAAGATCCCTCGGTTCGAGCAAGGGAAACCTTACAGCTCACGTTACCAAGCAGGGACTGGTTCCCTGCCCGCTAGCAAGTAAGCTTTATGGTTCCCTACTCGCAAGCATAGGGGAGCCCTAGGGCTTCCTGCTTGGTACCAAGGGGGGAGAGAGAATGACAGAGGCGTACCAGGCGGCGATGGCGGCACCAGGGCAGCAGCGGTGGTGGCGCCACCAGGGCGGCGGCGGCGACGGTTGATGGGGTTTTGCGAAGGTATGGCATGATCACGTGATCAGTCCACTTCAAAAACAATTGGGTTCGGGGGTGTCCATGGATCCAGCCCAGCCCAGGATGTGAATTAGTGAAATCCAATTAATTTGTAATCTTAATTGCCAAAAATAATAGGTTATAAATGTTTTTGAACAATTAAATCACATTAATTAAAAAATAATCATGGAATGAATAATATTTGAGTTTTTTTAGCAAATAATAATATAATACGTTATAATTTGAAAGCATTTGTTCTTCATAATCACAATTTAGACCAGCGGCTTTAACCATGTTTGGATTGGATGATTTGTTTAGACGAATAAGATCACACAATATATTTTGCAAAAAATATATTTTGCAAAAAAATCACAAGTTAGTCCCACTATAATAATTTAGGATTAAGTTTGTATTGACCCAATCACACATGGACCACCACCATCGATCTATAGATAAACGATAGTCTTAAATTTATTATAAATTAACTCTAAAAATATTTATATAAAATTATTATTAATTTATTTATAAATCAACGATGAGTACACACATGTGAACTTATTTTGGGTTTACGCATTCATTGAATCCTAATAATTTTATTTAAAAAACGATGAGTATTTTAAATATTAAAAATAAAAATGAAATCTTCTCATTTTTGCTAAAAGTACTGCAATTTCTTGTAAAAGGTGTGTTGCGGTTGGGTGATAAATGTTGAAAGGATTTAACGGGCTTGGAAGCCTAAGCTATCGTCAAATGTTAATTGGACGTTAGATAAATCGATGATTTGACAATAAAAGATCATATTTGATTGAGATGGGTGCCTTCTATCTCCGTTCATAAATGCCCAAATGTCTCGAGAATGTCCTGTGATCGACTCGACTCCGTCCTCTTCCCTATCCGAGCGCCACTTTATCCAACCGAGTTGTATTAGTCAACGCATCAAAATTTACCACTCGCCAATTTGCCCGCTCGAGTCGTCTCCTCCCTCGCCGCCCAATTCCGCCTGCTCAGAACTCTTCCCGTCTAACCCCCACCCTATTTCGCCGTAACTCGAACCACGCCCACCCTCTCCAATTGATCTTCTCACCTCTCTGCCCTCTTTGATCGAGCTTCTCACCTCTTTGCCTGCTCGAGTCGCCTCTACACCACCACCCTCACTGTCGGCTCTTCTTGAACCTCGCCGCAACTCGACTCTTCTCCGACCATGACTTAGCTCGCCGAATTCACATCACCGTCTCCGTTGCTCAGCTAGTGCTCAAACCTCACTAAGATCTGCCTACAGCTCGTTGAACCCACATCACCACTGCTCAGACCTCGCCGCCCAACCGATCTCACCATTCCCAACTCTGCATGGTTACTATGGTAATCGCAATAGTCCTCCATTCCTGACTCTATATGGTAATCACTAATCACAATGGTCATCCATTAATCATAATTATATATATATATGCTTGAATAGAAGAAGATATATTACTTTAGCATTGCATCAAATATTAAATTTTATTTTTTTATGATATGTGATTTCTTACTGTAATATTCGTCCTATATAATTGATTTTTTGTTTTCATTCACAATTGTGTATAATTAAAATATAACAACTTAATTTAATACATTATATTAAATTATAATATTTTATTATTATTCGATTAGATCGGATCATCCAATTTAATCTCAAACTGAGAATTGTGCGAATATCCGATCTTGACAATCACAAACTTTTATGTCAAATGCATCCGGCTATCATGAACTTACCTATTTTTTGCCAATTGAATCGTTTTGTCTGCAATTTTATTAAAAATTTGAAAATCAAATTAATAAGCATTTACCCTTCTTTTTTTATAAAGTTCGTATCATTTTATTTGTTTATACTAAAAAATTAAATGAAGGATGCGACTTCAATAGCCTCTTCCCCTCTTTCGTCGAGAATAAGAGGGGGGGCGCTAACATATATTATTACTATTATTATTAGTCGTAATTAAGCCCTTTCCTATATATTTTAAAAATTTCTAGTGTAACTAGATTTTCTATAAATATGACACAACTATTTGTTAAATGAATTAAAAATGAATTAATAAATTCATAAAATGACGTATGCTATAAGAAAATGAATTAAAATAAGATTAAATGCAAGGATAATTATTTATTAAATTTTGCATGCATCAGTATGTGTACGGCTACATGCCTATATTTAAAAATACTTTTTAATTAATGGGTATATGCAGATATGGGATGGGTACACCTCGAAACTGGGTACATATGGAAACTGTCATAAGGAAACTGAGAACGCCATCCATAAAGGGGAATAAAAGTATCTGCGGACCGAATCTTAGTGTTTTTTATGGCTTGTGTCTCAACAGAGTTTAGCGCGTTCCATTGCCGAAATGAGGAAATCCTTCTACACATCGATGCTCTTCGTCGTTATCACGGAGAACGAAACACACCGGTGGCTTAGATTCTTTTTTCAACCTTGCAGCCGCCTTCTTTTAGAAGATAACCAAACCATTTCAAAGCCCTAGGCTATATAACACGAGAGCGCTGAGCGTGTTTGGCAAAATTCCAAAAACTAGACCCATCTAACATTATCATTAAAATTAACTTTTAAATTATTACACTTTTTTCCTATTCATTTATTCTGGATCGTTGATTAATATTTGTTAATTTTTATTTTAGCAATTATCATTTATCATATATTTGATTAATATATTTGATTCACAAAGATTAGCTGTATTATCACTTGAAAAGAAAATGTTAGGAGGAATTAAATTGCAAAAAATGTAACAAGCAATTTTTCATGTCAGAAACTAGGAAAAAACAAATTCCAAATAGAAAACCTTAATTTTCATATGAAAAGGCCTAGCAAAATACAAGCCATAATTATTCCATTCCTGGGAGTGGATACGACTAACAAAATTACCTTCTTCTTCCATCATGTCAACCTCCTCATCCTCTTCAAATTCATCTTTCAAATGCTTTTGAGGCATCCCCCTTTCAGTTTCTCCTATACATAGGAATAACTTATCCACCACTCCCTGAATCCTCAGTGATTAGTAACCATGGTCAGTTTCCATCAGTTTCTATCCTTTCCCTCTGTCCCTACCCAGTTATCGCAAATCAGAAACTTACAGAATTTGAACAAATTATAAATGCTGCAAAACGATGATAACCAAATAAGTACAGCCGAAAGAGAAACATTAACAGCTGAATATGCTTGCATGGAATCCCGAACTGAAATGCAACAAGCAAACAAATCGAAAATAAAAAGAACTTATCTCAACATCTGATAGTTAGAAATCAATCCAGATCTAAGGCCAATTCGTTGAACAGAAAATAAAAAGAATTCTTCTTTTATATTGAAAGCAAAAAGAACTCTTCTTTAAATAACGTTTAGTTAAAAAGAACCAATTTTTATGGCATGGATTCCCTCGATGACGGTAAATAACAGAATTTTAGATGAAAACAAGGTTCGGAAAACAACTACTCAGAAAACTGAATTTTAAATGAGCAGTACACCTCTAATCATATACAAGTGTGGGCTCTCGGGAAAAGGGCGGTAAAAAAAGGAGATGTGTATGAGCTAATCAAAATCCCACGAAGAAAAAAAAAGAGATGTGGTTTACGATGCGCTTTGCCTTACTCCCCACAAAAAGGAAATGATTCAAAAGAATTGTGATGAGCGGAAACACAAGGGCAGAGGATTGATCTCAAAAGGATCGACAGTGGATCACCTCAAAAAGGAAAGATTCGAGTTGTGATATTATCATGAACAACCAATATTTTCAATCTGAATTCAAGCAGGAAAAAAAACAAAAGAAATTCAAATATGAGAAGAGAAGGCCTGTAAAATGGGTATATGACTTTTCCTAGAGTAAATAGTAAACAGGTGCATAAGCTAAATCAATATCATTCTAAAGCATCATAGCAATAACAACACAATAAATCAGAAATTACCTAAAGCTGAGGAGGATGCTTTCTTGAAGTTCTCCCAAATTACAGGACTTTGTGGGTCAAGATTTACGAACCTTTTTAGAAATATTTTATCAGAGCATGCAAGAATACTACTAAGAGCTAGCTGAGGCTTAGCCTTTCCCCTATCCTTCAGCCATTTGTACATTGAAAACCTTAAAATTGGCCCTCTCAACAGTGTATGACAAATATGATGGGAATGCTACCAAAGAACTTAAGGGATAACCTATTTTATTTACAAGAAACGAAATTTTGCTCAAGTTTTATATCCAAATTAGCTGGCTTGCAATTACACCTGACTTCATTATACTGTCATGTTTGTCTTGAAGGACAAATATCACGAAAATCTGCACTACAGAGTTTAAGTAAGGGCCATCAGCCCTTTGGTGATCAGATTCCTTGGAAAGTTTGTGAGCAGTTTCAAGATGATAAATTTCCTACCCTTTCTGGATGTCGGATAGTGCGGATTGCTGTTCATCCTAGTGCCTTGAGGGTAAGATATCAAATTTTCGGTTATCTCGATCAATGTTAGAGCATTTCCACTAATGCTTTCCACCTTCGGTTCATACAGATGGGATATGGATCAACTGCCGTGGAGCTCCTTTCTGGGTCAGTTTGCTGTCATTTGAATTTTATTTCCCCCTTTGCCTTGCTGATGGCTCTCTGTCAAAAGTAAATTAAATTGGGATGAGAGGCCTAACTAGTTTTGAGTATTTCAATAGGATGCATTATCATAGTTGCATAAATATTTATGTAACGTTGCCAGCAACTTGCTGGTAGTGCAGGACCTTTAGGATTTTGTATGATTTTGGTTTATGCCAACCTTTTTGGCAAAAATTAAAAATGCCGCTTTACATTAAAAGCATTAAGTAAAGCAGTATTAGGTGCATAGGGTGTTTGTTTGATCCATTAAGTAAAGCATTAAGATATCCCAGTAGAATTCATATTTCTTGCCAAGGAGAAGCATATTATTATGATGGCAGACCTGCATCGACCAACTCTGGAAGTCCAGTGCCTAGTTTTCCCTTGCTGCCAGCAACTTTCTTCTCCTTGTTTTTCAACTTATTAGCTTGACTATCAGCCTGAGAAACAATCTTTGAAACTGTGAATCCTGCTTCTTCGAAAATAGAAGCTCTTTTGGAGATCAATGAATTGCGGAGAACAACACTGATCCCGTCGTATGTCCAAACATCTACGGTAGCCTCTCCTTTCAGTCCAAATGCAAACCAACCAAGACCAGCTGCAGCTACATCCATAGAACTTGCATCCCAACTATTTCCGGAAATTGTGAATTCTTTTCTCACCCAACTGCCAAAGTTCACTCGTGCGCTTTTCACCAATAGGTGGCTGCAGTTGTAGTTAATAGACCATGACATTATACTCATCTAGTTAAAGCCAACTTTAAACTGAAAAGTAGGGTTATAACATGGTTAAGAAAAGATTAAACATACCTGTAATTGATGACCAAAATGAACTTTTATCATTGTAGAAGCAGACTCTTTTTTACCCATATGCAGTGGAAGAAGTGGTGATGCCCATACTGTAACATAAATTGAGTCGACTGATGATTCCTTGATGTCTAACCTCATAAGCCCACCAATATGAACAGAATGCCTGACCTGCCAAATACAAAGATGATGACAAGTAAGTCCAATGAAATGCCAAAGGAAAAATGTAAGAGTAAGGGAAGAAAAAAATAAGCGGCATCTACAATAAACATCTTTCATAAAGAAACCTGGTTACTTATAAAAGTGTTCTCACACACACCGCAGTGCCTGTTTCCTTATACAACCATTACAGTGAGAAATGCTTGAAATACCTTCAAGGCCCTGACTGGTTGATAGATGCCGAAAACTACAAGTGATTATATGACTATGACAATGAAAACAAGATAAATGTTATTTAATAATAAAAGTGCAAGAATCCTAAACATAATTACTACTAATAACTTTATTTGAGATAATAAATCTCCATATTAAACACTCCGTATGGAGTGGATCAAACTCCAAATACATAATTTTTTTAATCAAAACTCCATTTTTTTTCAAAGGACAAAGGATGCCTACTGGGGTTTGTGGTTGTCATCCGTATATATATGGAAACTTGACCCACCAAACTAGGAGAGCCCAGCGGATGTCCCGAAGTGTAGTCCTCCCTAGGAAGTGGGACGACAGACACGTCTGTATCCATATCCCATCTGTATGTCCCGAACTGCAGTCCTCCATGCAACAAGGTGGACCTCACGTCGACCAAGTTCACAACCCTGCCAGAAAAATTTACTCCTCAAGGAGTACATGCGCTTGAGAATCTCGCATGATGTCCGAAGGACCATCATGTAATATGTTGGAAACGCCGAGAGGACATAGCAAAAGAGGATGAGCCGACTACCTAGGGATAGATTGATAAATACATTTCAAAGGCTGCCCCAAATGTAAAACCCACACTGTCTTCATAATATGCCGAGGTAGTTACTATAACTATAATAGAACTACCCACTATTTTCTTAAGTAGTCACTATCTTTTTTATTCGTAGAATGTGGTATCTTATTATTAGCACCACCACAAAGACTTACAAAAAGATTTAAACTCAGTACTTGGGTTCGTACAGTTCTTAAGAGCCTTTATGTCTTAATGTTTGTATTTAATTTATTCGGAGATATTAGAGCAGAATTTTTTTCTTTTTTCCGAGGAGGATTCACAAGCCAAATTGACTATCATAAGTGAGTACACCATCTTTAAAGCATACTAAAACATGATTTCAGGCCTTTTCTTTTTCAGATTGATAAAAAAGTGAAGGCAAGTCAGCTGCTGATATAGTAAGCACGCCTCATACTCTATGTCCAACGTTTTCAAAGGGACCAAGATACAGAACAAGAAGGCAAAAAGTTGTACTCCTTCACGCCTTCCATAGAAGTTTTCAGACCTAACCTGCCTCTAAAAAAATGTTTTCAAACATAACATTTTATTTCAACATCATATCTTCTTGGAGGAAACCACTAGGATATTCAATTTGAAAACAACTCTGTGCACCCTTGCATCCTAGCATAAACCTTAAAAAGAAATCTATAGCAAAACTATAAAAAGATGAGTGTGAAACTAGTGCTCGTTATATATTTTCTTCTTTGAAAATTCGAGCAAAATACATGTGTCTTCTTAAACTTGTATTGGATTTAAGGTCATAAAAAAAATCCCAGCTCTAATTGGGACACAATTTACACAAGACAAAAGTTGGCATAGATCTTCGAACAATTCTTCAAGCAAAAGAATACTAACATATCATCCTGGGTTTTCTTTTGCATATCAATGATTTAATTTCAGTACATGAAAGTAGCATTGAAGGAGATCCACTGGTCCAAGCTGAGAGGGAAACTTTTTTCCTGTGGGAGAAGCTCAAACATAAGCAGATACTATGAAACCCAAGAGAAAAATCGACCCATGGTCCTTATATTCAAAATCATTTTAGAAAGGGTGACATAAAGAAACTCAAACAAACATCAAAATCTTTTTTTCTCTTTTTTTCTGAGAATTTTTATTTTTCCTCATTCATGGAAACAATTAATAGAGGAGAAAACTATGCAGCACGGTCAGATATAACACAAGACTTATTATCAATCGCTTAAATCAAGATTAGAACAAAAAGCTATCTATACCACCAAGGTCATTAAACAGTTTGTTCTTTTAGAATGCACCAACGAGAAAAGATCTAGGAAGAACTGAAACATTAACAAAACTATGCAGGAAGTTAAGGGACTCACCTTTATTCTGTAAGTTCTAGGCCGTAACTCCTTGCTTATATGGACCAGCTTTTGCTCTTCTCTCGTTAATCTTGAGGTGATTTCGTAAGCATGCAGGATGCCAGGCGTGTCAAATAGCTTAGCTTGTCCGCTGAGAACGCCTTCTACCCTGATGATCCCCAATGTGGTGCCCGGCACTGGAGCCTCAGAGTGGCTTACTTTGTGATGGAAAAATTTGAGAACAAGCGGAGAAAATCGCAGAGAGATTGCAAAAAAATAGAGGAGACACGTGAATTTACCCAGGTTCACTCTTGAGATGAGGATTACGTCATGCAAAGAGGTTCCACTATATGTTTAGGTTTACAGCCACCACACGGATTACACCAGAAAATTAGGCTATTAATAGCCTCTTCAAACCGGATTTAAAACCCAAACAAACAGAGAAAAAACTTAATCCGAACCACACGGGCCGGCTAAACAAAAGCCCAAAACCCGTCTAGATTTCGGAGGCGCTGCCCCCGAACCCCCCTTTCGTTCGTACGCTAGTAATATTGTTAATTGGGTAATACTCAGATTCTCCTAAGCTCACGTGGGCGAACCCGGTGTGAGAAACAAGGGGCCCTGAAGTATTCACCAACTCCAACATTCTCCCACTTGATGGATACTTCACACCAATTAGAGTCTTGTCAGCAACATTCTTCTTCAATCCGATAGCAGTAGAGCACCACTCAAACTTTACACCTGTAACTGTTTTAGTCAGAAAATCAGAACTATTCTCTGTTGTATCAACCTTTTCAAGCTAAACCTCTTTCTTTTCCATCTTTTCTCGAATAAAATGGTATTGGATATCAATATGCTTTGTGCGTGAGTGAAATTCGGGATTCTTAGCTAACTGAATAGCACCTTGATTATCACATCTCACCTCTATAGCACCTTGCTCAAATCCGAGCACCAAGCACAACCGTCGTAGCCATATGGTCTCTTTTGCAGCATGAGTAAGAGCCATATATTCTGCTTCTGTAGAAAAAACTGCTACCACGCTTTGTCTCTTGCTCATCCAACTTAGTGCAGCCCCAAATAATGTAAAAACATATCCGCTAGTGGACCGTCTACTATCAATGTCTCCACCCCAATCAGCATCTACATGGCCCACAATATCAAGCATCTTTCCTTTCCTTGTACCTTCAAAACACAACGAAAAATCTGAAGTTCCACGAAAGTACCTGAAAACTCTCTTGATAGCATTTCAATGTTCCCTGCTGGGTTAGACATATATCGACTCAAGACTCCCACTGTTTGGACTATATCTGGACGCGTGCACACCATGGCGTACATCAAGCTACCCACTGCACTTGCATATGGCACACGGTCCATCTCTTCGGCTTCTTCATCCGTCTTCGGGCATTGCTCTGCAGAAAGTTTGGTTCCTAGAGACATAAGAGTACTCATTGGCTTGCAGTCTGACATGTTAAATTTCTTCAACACTTTTTTTATGTACTTCTCCTGTCCTAGCCACAACTTTCGCTTCTGACGATCCCTTCTAATCTGCATACCCAAAATAAAATTCGCTGGCCCCAAATCTTTCATCTCAAACTTCTTGGCCAACAAACTCTTCACTGAATTCACCATCTTCATATTGTTTCCAATCAGCAACATGTCATCCACATACAGTGTAAGAATGACAAACTAATCTCCAACTTTCTTCACATAAACACAATGATCTGAATCTGAACGTACAAACTTGAGTTCGAGCATGTACGTATCAAACTTCTGGTACCACATCCTTGACGACTGCTTCAATCCATACAGAGACTTTTTCAATTTGCACACCAGCTTCTCTTTACCTTGAACCTCAAAGCCTTCTGATTATCTCAGATATATCTCTTCCTCCAAGTCCCCATGAAGGAATGTCGTCTTCACATCTATCTGCTCTACCTCAAGATTATATGCTACTGCCAGAGATAGAACAAATCTGATTGAAGTCATTTTCACCATGGGAGAAAAAATTTCATCATAGTCGACTCTCTCAACTTGAGAGTATCCTTTAGCTACCAGCCTCGCCTTGTACTTCTCTACAGACCCATCTGGTTTCAACTTTCGCTTGAACACCCATTTGCAACCAATTGCATTTCTATCCTTAGGCAATTTACACAAGCTTCATGTTTTATTTTTATCCAGTGACTGCATCTCATCTGTCATAGCAAGCTCCCACTAATTTGCATCATCCATAGACCTTGCATCTTTTACAGAATTAGGTTCTTCTCCGATGATGCTCAAAGCATGAAACGAACTCAGAGCACTAAGAGAGTTTGATGCTGAAACTTTTTGGAAACAGATAACAGAAGAAGATCGATTGGTTTGGAACACCGCTAAACATAGCTCAATTCAGAATCCTGTTCTGCGCTACGTCCATCGCATGCTAAGCAACACCATAAGTGGACGCAGTGATAATGATGGTGCCGTCTCAGAAGGAGAATTATATCTCATCCACAGCATGCTTCACAGAACTCCCGTTAATGTGGGTGCCTTCCTCATTCGTCGATTTCAGCGCCGCACTACTCATCGTGGCGGTAGCATTAATATGGGTGTCCTTCTCACACCTATCGCTCAGCACCTACAACTTGACTTGGATGATCTTGAAGCTGTGCCAGGAAATACTCACCTCACTCGTAGGACCATTCAGGCTATGGGTCTTGTGAAGACCAACAACTCAGGGATCAAAGTTTTTATTTTTAAAGGCCACCATCAGGAGGTGCCCTGCTCAGATCGAGATGCTTTTACGCTGATTAATCCAAATAATTGGCTCCTTTTTAGGCAGGTCATAGCTCCAGTAATCCCACCTGCAGGACCATCTACCTCTGTCGGACAGCTACACCAGGATGAACCTTTCTCCTGATTTGATTCTACTGATTATGCGACAGCCCAACCCTACCTTCAACAGCAACAAGGATTCCAGGCTATATCACCGGTAGCTCCCAATATGCCACATCCGTCCATTCGCCTTATATGCCGGTACCTTCTCCGATTTCATCTCCAGCACAAGAGAGCTCTTCTGATTCCTCATTCATACCTTCTACTCCTTATGAGGAACGCGATTCGATGGAAGTATCTGCCCCTTTACAAGAACCTGTGCAGAATCGCTATATAGCACCAGAGTCCACTTTTACTTCAGCTCCAGAGCAGACTTACTATCCACCTCAGCCACCTCAGCCTGACTATGCTTCCATGCAAAACTTATGGGAATCAATGTATGATGAACAACTTCGTCAAGCAGGGGAGTTTCACACTTTTCAAGAAGAGCAACTTCGTCAGTCAGGGCAGTTGCACGCTATTCAGGAAGAGCAACTTCGACAAGCACAAGAGCTGACCAACATTCGAGCTGATTTTAGAAATATGGATGATCGTCAGGGTCGCTTCGAATCCCTTCAGAATCAACATGCGCGCATGACGAGACACATCCATGAGTATCATATGCGCCAAGGAAATCTCAGCTACTATCCACCATCGCCACCTCGCAGACAATAAATCTGGTTGTGTCTTTTCCCTTTTCTTTATTTTTGTTTCTTTAAATTTTCCTTTTTATTGAGTATGTATCACTTTCCCTTGCTGACTTAACACTGAGGACAGTGTCTGGTTCAAGCTTGGGGGAGTTTGCATTCCATGCATTGCATCTTTCTGTTTATTTGCTTATGTCTGCATCTATTTATAAAAAAAATCCAAAAAATTTTGAAAATTTTCAAAAAAATACCATTGCATGCATTTATTTTTGCTACCATCTTACTAACTTTTGTCTTACTGTTTTAATTATCTTTAAGTAAAAGTTCAAAGACATGTTGTTAATTGATGAAATTTGAATACTTTTCTTTCTTATCACTTGCTATTTTAGTATCAAACTTATGGACTATGTGCCTATGCTAAGTAGAACTATGAATGACTAGACGACAAAATCATATTCATGCCTTTTTATTAATTTCTTTTAAGTCTTGATTAATAGTAGCCTTCTTATTGATCATATCAAGCACTTTTTGAGCTTATAAAAATTGAAAGTGAATAAGAAAAGAAGGGTTAGTTAAACCCCAACAAATGAAAATAAAAAAATGATGAATAAAATTATGTGTAAGTACAAAAGTGTTATCCGGAACCAAGGTGTGTTCGGGTAATTAGATCCGTAGGGGTTCATGCCTGGCGACCTAAGGGCAACTGCTCTGGGATCCGTCGATCGAAAACCTGCTACATGGACCATCTTGTGGAATATGGAGAAGCACAGGAGTACTGAATCATGGCTAAGTTCGAACTCTTCATTCAGAACCTTGGTTGTTCGGGCAAGTAAACTCGAGGGGTGCTTTATCACCTGGTGCCCTAAGGCCATCTGGTCTGGGAGTCATCAGTCCAAAGCTCGCTACATGGACTTCCTTGTGCAATCCTGCTTGAAGATTAGAACTTTTAAATGATTGAAAATAAAGTTGAAAAATGAAAAGAAAAAGAAAAAGTTTTAAGCTCAATTAGTACTTATGTGTTCAATATCAATGCTATTATTTGACAGACAATTTATTTTTCTAGAATGCTGAACTTGAGATTGTTTAAATTTGTGTAGCATTTAGAACTTTTATAAAGCTAAGTGCATAGAAAATGATAAGATACTAAGTAGTAGGTGTGCAGAAGCACTGTGTGAGAAAATTAGTCAGTTGACAATGTGGAGGCTATGATGGAACTTTCTTGAGCCTTGCTTTGAATTTTTGCTTGAGGACAAGCAAGACTTTAAGCTTGGGGGAGTTTGATGCATGCAAAATATAACATATTTTAGTTAATTATTTTAATTAAATTTTCTATAATTTGATCATGGCATGCATCATTTTTAGTCACTTTTAATCATAATTCTGGATTTATCAATTTTAATTATTAAAATCGCTGAATATTTTAATTGTGGATGGATTAACTATATTTTGATAATTATTTGCAGAAAAATTTGAATCTCGGTCGAAATTCAAAGAAATTATTTCTTACGGCCGAGATTTGGCTTTATACCCAAGTCGTTACGGCCGAGATTCAAAAGGAGTAACAAGATTTAATTCTTTGTCACGGCTAAGATTTGAAGGAGTAAAGATAAATAATTTTATCTTTTGGGCGTAATGGCATGAAGATAAAGATGTTACGGCCGAAATTTGGAGGGCGTAATGGCATGAAGACGAAGGGTGTAACAATCAATCGAGTTTATCTTTGGGCATAACAAGATAAGTTCATTCCTTACGGCCGAGATTTGGAGGGAGTAATGGCAATTGAAATCATCCGTTTTGGCCGATATACGAAGGTGTAAAGATAAAATTGTTTGGGCGTAAAGATAAAAGGATTTTTATCTTTTGGGAGTAATGAAAAGGAGTAAAGATAAAATATTTTCCTTACGGCCGAGACTCTAAGGGAGTAAAGATAAGAAAGATTTATCTTTGGACGTAATGATAAAAGAATTTATCTTTGGCCGAGTTTATCTTATAATTTTAAAGTCAACCGTACGATGTTACGGCCGAGATCAAATTGAAGGCCGTCCGCACCCTATAAATACGTGAAGAATCCATCGTTTCAATTCGTGCTCTGAAGTTCAGGTTTCTTCCACGGCGAGTCGTGAGCTCTGCAGGCTACGACCAAGAGGAGAGAGGTGCGACGGTTGGAAGTTGATCGCGACCTTGATCAAGTCCGAGAGGCTGCCCGACTGTCTGCCCGTGATCCGAAGCTTCGACTTTTGTCTATTTGGGTGTAATTCTTCCAATTATTATTACTTTGTTATTATCTCTCCAGAATTTCTAGGATGAACTCCATATTTTTATTTATTTCATTTTAGGAGATTATTATTGAAGGGAAACTATTTGACCCTATATTATTTGTTTTAATCTTTTCTGATCAATTAATTAATTATGCTTAATACTTTTAATTTAATTATTTGGATTTCTGAGTTGAGTACTTACCAGTTTGTGGATTATTTAATTTCAGAATTCATTAATTAAATTAATTGATTTTATGTGAAATTAATAATTGACATAAATTTGATAACTAGTGTGTGGAGAATCAAGTTTATGTGGTCTGTTAATCTAACCAGTTTGTGGAGTGATTAATAGTCTAGGATTTTCATATTAATGCATCTTAATTTTAATCTTATCTGACGAATACCAGTTTGTGGGACTTTAGGTTTGATTAAATTTAAGATAGTTTGATTTACCGGATTAAATAGCAGAATTACCAGTTTGTGGACTCTGTGATGTTAATATTGTAAATTAATAACTTGAGAAAATTCCTAATCCATCTTTAAAGATTAAATTTATCTTTTATGGTTCAAATATTTATCCTAATCTATTTTCATCCTAAGGCCTAACTTCAACACCATTATCTTATCTTTATCTTATTTTCCTTATTTTATTTCATAAAACCTCTTTCCAAAAATCCATATTTTTCCTCTCTTAAAAATTTATAAATCCAGATATTGAATTAATAATATTCCTCGTGGGTTCGACACTCTTACTCCTATTACTATATTACTTGATCGACTAGTGCACTTGCTAGCAAATTTTATTGTTACAAATCAAACGCATCAAGAGGTCAGAGGACTGAATGTGAATGCCACATCCTGGGCAAAGGGGGAGGAGATGAGGAGGCAACGAATCAGCATCAACATAGTCGTCGTAGCATCCTCCGCGAAAGGTAGAGAATGGAGGTAGTGGTGGAGATGGTGGTGGCAAGGCCTCGGATGATGACATAGGTGAGGACTCGGAGGAAAAAGTGCGGAGGAAGACTAGAAGAGGGTTTTGTGGGGGTTTAGTAATGGGGTGGTGGGGATACGAAAGGGGAGGTGGAGCACGGGGTAAGTGATGGGTGGTGGTAGCTGAGGGATGGAGAGGGGTTAGAGGTTTTGATGGCCACCTTGACGAAAGTCTTCGAGCGAGCGACAACATCGCGACGCCCTCGACGTGTTTGTTCACAAGCGTAGGAGAAGATCTTCTTGGCTGTGTTTGCACAACAAAGGACAGAACTTCCCTTGTTCTACCAAACACAGCGTGAACAAAAAAAAGTTCATCCAAAATAAAAGTTCTGGTGAAATTTTGATGTGACATTTTATTCCTATAAAAAGTTCTTAGAAAGAATTTGGTTAGTTCTTGTCAGAGGCAAGAACTTATCTTTTTTTTAACCTACTAATATTATTTAATAAGATATTTTATGTTATATATTATATATTATATAGTATATTTTTACATACAATTAGTATTACAATATAGTAAAATATTATTAATTAATATTTATTATTAATATTAGACTTATATATCTATTTTAAATAAATAAATACATAATATTTTATTTACAATAATTTTATTTCTCATAAAATAATAAATTATATTCTTTACGTAAATTATAATATTAATAACACAAAAAATTAATCAAAATTAATATTAATATAGCACAAATTTTAAATTAATATTTACATATAATATTTTTTATTCTAATTATTATTATTTTAAATAAATATATACATACTTTTTAATTTACTATAATTTTATATTCTATTAAATAATAAATTATATTCTTAATTCTTACTTTTTATCCAAACACCCACTAAAACTTATCTATCAAGATAACTTTTCAAATTTCCATCATTGCACTTTTCATCCAAATACCACACATAAATTTTTCTATCAAATCGATTAGTTCTCGGGAACTAACGAAAACTACAAATTCCCAATCTAAACACAGTCTTCGAGAACTTTGTTTGTCCGCAAGCATGAATTACTTAAGTTTCCGACCCATCATGGCAAATCTTCTAAATCCTTCCATTACCACACTTGATAAATAGTTCAGGCAATGAGGCTGCATTAAAAAAAGTGTTAACATAAAACAAAAATTACTTCACAGAAAAAGAATCTACTAACTTACACAAAACTTTGAGCTAGTAGGAAGGACACTTGTGATGACCAACCTCTACTTACTTTAGCATTATTCATCAGGAGGGGTTAAATAAGAAACAACACATTTTTTAAAGTTTAAACAAAATGCAAAGTTGTGATTCAAAATAAAGCTAAGTCATGAGATTTCGGAAAACTTTTGCATGACCTATACATATGATAGAGGATGGTTAAAATGACAACTTGTACACTTTATTATTATTTTTTTTATTTTAGAAGAGACAACATGCTGTAGATATCAATCATATACAATAAAAGGGGACAATTTTCTTGATCAATTGAATAGGATAAAGGAGCACTGAGCTAGTCATCAAATATAGCAAGCATAAACAAGAAGATGAGCAAAAGCTCATAATATACATGATGCCTAAAAGGCCAATCCGATATATAACCACATGAATATAGCATGTCCCCGTACGAATAAACTAAGATCATTTTAAAACTTATTTATATATTCTAATAAGATAAGCAAGCAAAGGGGAACACAAAAAAACACGCCCTCAACCTTTTGAGTGAGGGTTGAGCATTGAATGCGGAGGGCATGGGAGTATTAGAAATTATATTCATCCTATCAATGTTGTCAAACTTGTAAATCGCAGTGGACACGAAAAGGCCGTGTGAAGACCTAATACGTGGGATCGTAACATGACACGACCGATTCTATCAAAATTATACAATAATATTTTTAAAATATATAACATCTTTATTGAATTATATGTATATATTATTTGTACAAAAAATAAAAAATGAAGATAAACAATAATTACACAACATTTATGGAATCCAATAATAAATACATAATAATCTAACTAATAATTACTAACAAGTGACCAATGATCTATTAATATATATATAAAAAGATATCCAATGAGTGAGAGAAGTCCGAACCAGCCCTCTTCTCCTACTTGCGCACCACTTGCAAACAGAGGAGTCTTTCTCTCGACATTCGAGCAGAGAGGATGAGTCCTCTTTTGCTCACATGCCACTCGTGAGAGGACTTGTCCTCTCCTCCTTGCGGGTTGAGCATAGAGGACTTGTTAGAGTTGGTGAATACTTCAGGGCCCCTTGTTTCTCACACCGGGTTCGTCCACGTGAGCTTAGGGAAATCTGAGTATTACCCAATTAACAATATTGCTGGCGTACGAACGAAAGGGGGGGTTCGGGGGGCCCCGCCCCCCTAGACTGGTTTTGGGCTTTTGTTTAGTCGGCCCGTGTGGTTCGGATTAGATTTTTTCTCTGTTTGTTTGGATTTTAAACCCGGTTTGGAGAGGCTATTAATAGCCTAATTTCTGATGTAATTTGGTGCGGCGGCTGAAAACCTAAACGATATAGTGGAACTTCTTTGCAGGACGTAGTCCTAATCTCAAAGGTGAACCTGGGTAAATTCGTGTGTCTCCTCTATTTTTTCTTGCAATCTCTCTGCGATCTTCTCTCCTTGTTCTCGGATTTTCCCATCAGGACTCACCCTCTTCTACTTGCGAGCAGAAGAGAGTGCACGTGCCCTCAACGATGTTGCTTTCTTGAAGTTCTCCAAATTATAGGACCTTGTGGGTCAAGATTTACAAACGCAATTATATCACATGCATAATAAAAGTACGGAGGAGAGGGAGAGAAAAGATAAATACAAAAGGCATGATAGTTTGTTAACGAAGTTCGGTCACACCTTAGCCTACGTCCCAGCTCCGACTTCTTGACTTCTAGACCATTAGCGATTTCACTAACTTCCTTCCTTCATTCCAAATGGCGCAAGGAAGAAATGTTTTACAACTCTTGCCTTTTCTCATTTTTAAGAGGTAAGGCACACATTTTTCACTTGTAGGCTTTCTCTCGTCTTTTCTTTGCTCAAGAAACACAACCTCTTATCACTCAAGAGCTAAACAACTATTATAATATCACAAGAACACTCCACAATATATCTTTTATAATTTAAAACCTCACACAAAAGTAAGAGAATGAAATGAAAGATTTACAAGTTGGAGTTCAAATAGACTTCACAAAATGTTCTTCTCAATTTTTCTTGGAAGTCTTGATCATTCCTACACCTTTGGGTCTTCTTTTATAACCCTTTTAACTCCATTTAACCGTTAGAGCTTATTTTTTATTTTGGGGCCAAAATATGCCAGTTATAGTACATTCTACAAGCTAACCAGTCGACCACTCTGCCCATCGATCGACTGGTATACTTTTTTAAAAAAATACGACCATTGGTGAATTCTGATCTGTCAATCAATCGGTGCTTTGAGTCTTTGACTGTCATGATCTCAAATTCTGCTACTTGATTTTTGCATTTTCTGCACTGACCGGTGGATCAGTGCTTTGACTGTTAGATCGATCATCATGTATCATTTTAAGTACAACTTTTTGCACGGTTATCCGAATGAGATGTTTTTTATTCATTGGAAAGTTAACAGAATTCTCTACAATTTTAATATTCATTATTCATCAAAACTATAATGAGATCATAGTCAAATATTGATTCAAAGTTTAGTACAAAAAGTTGTCCATTTTAAATAAAATATTTAGACCTTTACGTTTTTATACTTAACTTTTCGTATCAATATTCAAATGAGATGATAAAAGCTAACAATATTATCTATAACTTTTATTTTTAATCTCTTGATCCAAATATCATGATTAAATAGTCAAATATTAAGTGTAAATTTACATAAAAATATTAATTTCAAAATAAACTTTTCGAGCTTCACTTGTTTAAATATAATTTTGTATGTGGTTGTACAAATGAGACAATTCTTGATTCTTCACAAAGATAAGAGAGTTATTTATACCTTTCACCTCTTAATGTAAATTTAATGGGAATATAAATAAATATTAATTGAAAGTTTAATGCATGAAGTAACTAATTTTTATTTAATTTTTTTCAACATTTTAAATATAATTCTAATCTTTCGAAGTTTGTATCATCAAAATATAATTATATAAGACATAAAAATTTTGCTCCAACCCTGGAAGAACAAATGGATTTGATGAGGGAGTTTTGAAGGCCAAAATTTAGAAGTTTTTTTTCTTCTTAATGTGAACCGATTCTGAATTTGAGCCGTCAATTTCAAACTATGGAGGAAAAAAATAAACAATTTCTAGAATATAAAATATTTTTGTAACAGAAAGTTTATGTATATTCCATATAAAATTTTTAGTAGGCCATGCTACGCTGGATTTGAAGTGGGGTTAAAATAAAAATATAATAACACATTTTTAAAGAGATAATATGCAATAACAAACACTCATGATAAAATAATTAATAAATTTTAATAATTGAAAAGGAACTATTATTTACATATAATTAAATATTTAATAATATAATAAGTAATTTTGTTTTTGCAACTCCATCTTAATTATCAATTGGCTTCATCTAAGATTGTTAAGATGTTAGGTCCAAAATCTTAAGATCTTATTTTATCTTGAAAATCTTATGTGTAAGTCTTAATACGATTTTAATTTTGATTACAAAATATCAATTTATTTGATCCTATGCGACCTCATATAATTAATATAATTATTTAAATATTAATAAAAATATATTTTCTTTAGTTTTAATATGTTTTGATATCATGTAATAAAAAAATATTCTGTGGACTATAACTTAATATTTAAATGCAAAAGAATTATCAAAAACATATTTTTTTTACTTTTTAAATATATCTTTTTATTAATAAGCAATATCTTACTATACTCTATTCGATGTTACAATCTTTAACAACTGTGGGAATAGCTTGAATCCCTTGAATCGCATGATCAAAATTTATACAAAATTAACTATATTTTTCTTCTTAACAGATAAATTTATATAAAATATTAACAAATATTGTAACGAACAATATTTTTTTAATATATATATATATATATAAAGAGACTAGGGGTATCTTGGGTATATAATTTTACTCGTCAAGCCATCTGCTCCTTTCCTTATTCTTCCTATCCTTTTTATAATTAATATATTACACTATTTGATTCCTTGTGTCATCGTTTTATATTCTCATTATTAAATAATTTCTTTGTATCAAAACTTTATTCTTATTATTAATTTACGTATTAAAATTTCTATATCATGATTAAATATTTACAAATTATATGTTGACATTTTAAGTTCTATTAAATTTTTTATTTATAATAATAAATAATCATATATAAATGCATGTGTGTACTAACTTCTTAATGGCATGATTAAATTTTCGCAAATTACATATTTAAATCTTTATGTTCTATTATATTTTTATTTGTAATAACAAACAATCATCCTTAATTAATGTGTATTATTTTTTTAACATCATGATTAAATTTTTATAAATTCCATTATATTTTCTCCTAATAAAAAATAATTATATATATTATTGTGATAATGGCGAATTTAATATATTACATTAAATATATTTTTATATAAATTTGTGATATGTTATTATTATAGTTGCTCTCATATAATTGAACTTTGACTTCATCCATATAAGGCGCGCGCGTGAGGGGGCCGCCGCTTTGCTATTGTCACTCGTTGGTTTACAGCTCGTACCATATGCCATGCTTATTACCTTCTCTAAGTATACCCTATGCTTATTACCTTCTCTTTGTCGGGTGAGGTTGGGAAACGAATTCCCTTTGGAAGAAGGAATGAAAATATGTCAACTAGAGGAAAAATTACGCCAAATACTCTCTAACTTTGACGTTTGCTTAACGATATCTTCCAACTTCACTTTGTAATACGAATGTCATCCATCTTTTAACTCGTTTCACCCAGTGCCCTCCTTACTTGCGATTGGTCATCTCTCGATTACGAGCTCACGTGGCACGTGCGTGCGGCAGGGGAGGGTCGCCCCCCTGCGAGCTCCGGCGAGAGTGCGCAGGGGGGCGACCCCCCTCCCTCTGCCTACGTGCATCGCCGATGCACGCACGCAAAAGGGGGGTCACCTCCGGCTCCGGCGAGAAGGATCGGCATGCATCTGTCGGCACGCCAGAGAAGGAGGGTCATCCCTATTGGTCTCAATACCATATTTCATGTATTTTGATGATAGCAAACAAGGAAGATGATGTACTAATTATGCTTAAAGTAATAGTGTGAACATGTTTAACATTTTTTGAAAAAAAATAATCAAAGTTTTAATCTGCAGTAAAAATGGGCGACCGATACTATAACAGTCGACCGTTATGACAGATAATGGACGGCCGAAATCAATGATGGAGCATCCGCTAATCACAGAATGGAACAATCGTGAAAAAATGGACGATCAATTTATAACCGGTCGACCGTTATGAAGAGAATGGACGACCGAAATAGAAGACTGGATCATCCGCAAATCACAGAAAGGATCAACCTATAAAAACGAGCGACCAATCTTAAAGGTCGACCATTATGAAGAGAATGGACGACCGAAATAGAAGACTGAATCATCCGCTAATCACCGAATGTAATGAATTTTAGAATCGGGCGACCGATTCACTATCGGGCGACCGTTATGAGATCATGAACGACCATAATTCTTCTACGACCTATTATCAACGGTAAACTGCACAAAAAAGATAAAATAACGGATATAATTTTTTATTAAATAGACGATCGATTTAGTAATGGGCGACCGCTAAAGAATCGACAGACAGAATAACGGCTGGTTACTGTGCAAAACGGATGACTGATACTAAAACAGTCGACCGATTCAGGGCTGACAGCAAAAGCTTTTTTGATTACTTTACAACGGCCAAATTTTCATAAGAAGCCTATAAAAGGGATCCAAAAGATTGAAGGAAGATAATCTAAGTAAGGCAAATCATTCTTGAGCTCCCTTCAAATTCAAAGTATTTTTCTTGAGGCAAAGTTGCAAATCATCATTTCCTTCTTCTAGTTTCTTAGTGAGAATATTATTTGTAAGAAGAAGAGTTTTAGAGGGAATTCTTGTTTAGATAGTTTTTTAGAGCTCCTTATAAGAAGATGTGTGCCTTACCTCTTAAGCAAAGAAGAAGGCATTGTGGTGTAGAAAGGGTTATTCTCTCCCTATAAAAAAAAGAGAAGGATAGTGAATCTCCGACGATCTCAATGTTGAGGAGTCGGAACGGGGACGTAGGCCAAAGAATTGGGCTGAACCTCGTCAAAATATTGCGTCTTTCTCTTCTCTTACTTCTCTTGCTTCTCTTGTGCTTTTATTACCTATCCTTTACTTGTTTGTATCGTATTCGCTTTGAATTTACTTCAACGTCTTTTTCGGTTCTAAATTTTTATACACCAATTCAACCCCCCCCCTCTTGGTGCTTTCGATCCTACAACCCCCTCAGGCGATGTGACATTTTTGAAATTATTTTAATATTTTCCTCATCATTGCAATGTCTACGTGGATAAGAGAGAAGACGTTGTGTCAGCGCCACGTTAGCTCCATGATCGAGAGACGACCGATCGCAGGTAAGGAGGGCATCGGGTGAAACGGGTTAAAAAATGGAAGGGATTCGTGTTATGAAGTGAAGTTAGAGGGTAGCAAACGTCAAAGTTGGAGGGCATTTAACGTAATTTTTCCGTCAACTAGAGGCTTGTGTTAAGCATCTGACATATCCCAATTCCTTAAGCCAAAGGTTAATGCGTAAATAATTTGTTTTGTCAAATTGCTGCACTTGCATGTGTTATCATGATCAAGTGACCTATATGTTTATTAATTTGTTCATATCTCTAAAGTCATGTGCATGTTTCCCCTTCTGAATTCATTGTTCAAAAAAATTGATTCCATTTGTATCAGTTGGGATCCAATTGTTGATCATTTTTTTTGCCTTCCTAGGGACATTGCACATAGAAGACAAAAATACATACTTAGCATATGGACTTGTTTATGATTTATACTTGCATGACCAAGTGGAAGTTTTTGTTGAAGTCATACCAATGCCAACTTGTTTTCATGCCTTTGCTTTTGTTCCTCTCATTTTCTTGCTAATTGAACTAACAACAAATTATGTATTTTTGTTAGTTAAGGTTACTTTATTAAAGGCTATTTTATGGAGACGAAGGAAGAAATTGCCATTAGAAATGATATTGTGGAAGAAGAGCTTAGTGAGGGGTTGGTTAGAGAATATTACGATGAAGAAAAAAATAATGAAATGCATGTTGATTATGTGAAAACTTATGAATTACCAAAACTATATGTTAGAGTGATATTTGACATCAATGATAAAAGCATGCAAGTCTTATAATGTGTATGTCAAATTAATTGATCTTTTTAAGAAAACAAGCTTCCGAGAAATATTATTAATAGAATTGTCTTTCTATTTTAAAGGACATAAGAAATTGAAACAATGTACTAAAAGAATGTTCAAATAAAGAAGAAAAATTAAGGACAACTGTCTTGCTCATTTATGTATTTATTTAACAAAAGATAGAAAGTGGGAGATAAAAAAATTTTAAAAAAATAAGCACAACTAACTCCCTTGAAGATAAAACTTTTACGCTCTAAAAAAGAATGTAAGGCAGCTTCTAAAGAAGTTATTGTTAACTCTATATTGATCATTTAAGAATAATAAGGCTCCTAAATATCATATCTATTTTTCAAAGTAAGAAAAGTGTTGACTTGGGTTTCTTTTTGTAGATGGAAGTTGGATGGAGATGACATTGTTTCAATTTTTTTTTAGATTTTGATGTCATGTTAAGGGATAGCTATATTTAACATGTAATTATGTTTTATTTAATATAACATATTTGACAAATAATTTGATAATTTCATTTGCTTTCCTTCACTAGAATAAATCATCATATGATGACATATTTGTTTACGTGTGCTTAGTTGCATATGAGACAAAAAAAAAGACCTTCATGTGATTAATGAAAAAATGATCCGAAAGCATTAATGAAAAACATCTTAAATGTTTTATTACAAATCAATATATTGTAATGAGTAATGTAGTTAGACAATGTAATGGCTCATCCATAAGATTTATATGCACAAGTCACATTTAAAAACAATGACAATAAGTGACTTTATGAATCATCAAATATACATGAATTTGAAGAGGATTGACTTTCTTTGAAACAAAAAATTGATATCCCTTATGAACATTGGTTAGAGTTCATCTACAACAAGTGTGAGCAATGAATTTTATTATATTTTCAAAATGTTTTTATGGAAAGTATGTGTACCAATCAAAGGGCAGAAAGTACTAATGTATTTTTTAACAGGCTTGTTAATGCAAAGGCATCACTTTCATATTTTGTGAAATAATATGATTAGGATGTCCAAACTCAATGGAGTAGAAGAAAAATAAGTTTTTTTATACGATGAACTCCTCACCTGCGTAGTAATCTATGCAAGAAACATAAACACATTAGATATGGATGAGTTGTGCCGAGCCGAGCCCTGGTCGAGCCACATGTGTGTCATGTCGATATGGCCCATTTCAAGTGGTGCCATGTCGAATTGGCATTAGACCAAGAGGGGCGACCAGCGAGGAAGGATAGTCAAGCCTGGGCAATTGGTTGTGGTCGTGTGGCACCCAACGAGTGAGCGTACCAAGCGCAGACATCCCGTGGTCTCTGGCATGCTAGAGCTCGACTCGATGGAGCTCAACGGCGTTCCCTTCAACTTCGGCAACTAACTCATTGGAGGCATCCTTTTTGTTCTTGCGGCAATCCACACCTAATGCAGCGAGGCCCTCTCAACCCGCAACCGACCAAGATGAGACTAACCCCTTAGTGTCCTAGCTCATCGCTCGTAAATCTCATGAGACTTATCCTTTTCCTCTAATGATAGTTGTGGCATCAGATGATCAGACTCCTTTTTTCCTCCGGCGACTAGAGTAACTCCTCCTTTTCCTCCGACGCCCGAATCAACAAGCAATCGCCAGTCGCCGAGTCAGTCACCATTCGTTGTGTCCATTGGTTGTAGTTCCTCTCGACAATGAAGCCAAAGATAAAATGTTATTTCATATTATCATCATGTTTATCTAATGTCAATTTAATTATCCATTAGTTTAGTATCCTCCAATTAGGTTGCGAAGCTCATGGGATATATTTATTTTATATTAATCCTACATGTAAAAAAAAGTCATGAAAGGATGAGTCAAAGCGACAAATCATTGTTAGTGATGATGATGTGTACATAGGCAATGGAGGAGTCAAAAAATATTTTATTGGGTTCACTAAAAAAATTAGACATGCAATATTCAAATTAAAGTATAATAAATGTTCAGAATTATTAGATTAAGTCATATTAAATTAAAAAATAACAATGTAATTAAGAAAAAACAATACATTTTAACAAATCAGAATATTGTGCAAATGTAATTTATCTCTCATTTGTTTTTATGCTAAATTATAATTATGAGATTTGAATATCCCTTAATAAGTATTTTCTTTAATCCTATTTTGATAATTAAGATTATAACTTATATTTTTTCTATCTCCACTATGGCAATCTTATTACATTTATAAAACCCTACACATTTTTATTTGAAAAATGCCTCGGCGTATCTAATTATACAATAATTTTCATTTTTTGAGTGCCTGCACGTGTAACATATACCTCTATCTTTGGTACATACGGTGGTACTTGACTATTTTCATTGTGTCACATTGTTATTTATCTTTTCATGAATTATGAAGTTGTAATAAAGTCATAAAACTCTTTATCTTTCACTCTTTATGAGACTTTACTTTTTTAACTATGTTAAACTTACATATTATTGAATTCTTATTCTGATTTATCTTCAAGTCTTTCGCATTTATTTTACTTAGTCAAGAAATTATTCAAAGTCAAGTTAATAATCAACTTTGTTACATAGTCAGTAATTTTATTGCATAGTTAGTAATGTTTTCATGTAAGTGTTGAACTCTCCCCACTTGGTGGGGTTCAATTTGGAGACATTACATGCATAAGATGATATGAGAGATGAAATGATATAGAAAAAATGTGACATATTATATGGTATATTAAAAATGTTGTTTTATTTATGTGAATAAATATGTTATGATTCGTAATATGATATATGCTAATAATTTTCATATTCAAAATTCATGGTGTCCCCATTTTAAAAGGAGACCACATTAGGATGCAACTAAAAAGATCTATTTTTTATATTAGAATCACACGTCACAGGAAATTTCATTCTATAAATTGTTAAAAATAATAACAATTATAATGATTTTATGATATCATACATTTTAAATTATTTTTTGAACTTCTTTGTATCCAAATGAAAGAAAATATGCATTGAAAATTATTTAGTTTTTTTTCAAGAGTTTATCCACACCTTTCGACATTGCTAGTGAAATTCGTGAAAAGATAAAGATTTTCATGCGTATTTGTTTTTTGATAGCCAGCCTTTGATGTTTAGAAAGTAGAGTCGATGATTCAATTCGTGCGGTGCTAATAATTATGTGCACTGTTCACATATTGCAGGTCGGCCCACCATCGAGTTCAATTAATTCGATAAGGTCGTCCCTCATCGCGTATCTAATATAAATGATGCTTCCAACAAAATTTTTGTATTTAAAGAGACTCAAGCTTTAGACCTCTATTTAAGCAAGAGGAGTTGCACTCACTCCACCTCAATCTTGGTATTTTCATGTGTATTTTAAAAGCTATTCCTATGTTTTTTCTGACATATTTGATATTTTATTTATTTGGATATGTGGTTATTGATGTACATCCATTATTCATTATTTCATGTGTATTTTGATCATTGGATGCTAATCACTAGGAGTGTTCACGGGTCGGGTTGGATCCGACCCGTGAACAAATTCGACCCGACCCAACCAAATTTGGTCAGGGCGTGTCGGATCGGGTCAAGGGAGATAGGGGAGGGGGGGGGGGGGGGGGGGGGGCTGGATCCAACCCAACTTGACCCGGTTCGGGATACGAGTCGGGTCGAGTGGTCGGGTTACCCGACCACCCAATTTTTTTAATTTTTTCTTACTATTTTATATTTTATTAAATATAGAAAATATTATTTTAAATGTATAAAATATATTTTCTAACTATTTAATATTATTTTTGTACTTAAAATATTTTATTTCAGTTTTTTAAATTTTTAAATCAAATATAAGCCTTACGTTTAAATAAAAAAGAAAAAACAAAAAAAAAACAAAAAAAAACAAAAAGTCGAGTCAATCGGGTCAAGTCGAGTCAATTCAGGTTAGTTTTTTCCAACCCGTACCCGACCTGACCCATGTTCAGATCGAGTTCGCCGAACCGAACTGGATCATCGAGTTCACGGGGTCGATCCGACCCGGTGAACACCCCTACTAATCACCTTAAAGAATCACGAAATTACTAACATCATTAAATCATATTTAATATAGGTGTTAAGCGTTTTTTATGTAAATCACATGTTAAATGATTTATGCATATTTTTCTTTATTTTTTTGATATATTTCTTCATTAATAGTTTAGAAGAACTAAAAAAATGTGATTTAAATAATTAATAACAATTATATTCATCATTTTTAAATTTTTATGACCTTATGCACATTATTATTCTATAATATTTTTTATAATTTTTTACATCATAAAACTATTTTTTGTTATTATTGATGATCCTCTAAACTATTAATAAAAGAAATATAAAATTAATAAAGAAAAGTATGCATAAAATCATTATACACTCGTTTGACACGAAAAATCATCGACACTTACATTAAATCATATTTTGACCATTGATATAATACACAAGTTAGAAAATTAGAAAAGAATTTTGCCCTATTTGATTGTAAAAAAAATGATTTCATATAATATCCGGTGTTTTGATTTGGTCAATATGTGCTTAATTAACATATTGGGACACAATACATCCACTTATTCCAAGTATACTTTTAAGAAGATTAATAATTACCATTTGTTTAATATGTTTATTCTTTTATAATATGTGACAGTTTATTATTTATTATTATTTTCTTAAATTTATAATTGTTTGGTTTAAAGAAAAAGATTATGGCATTAAATTTAATCATAGTTTATTACAATATTCATATCGAATTAGAATTATATATAATAGATTAAAATAATAGTTTTTTTACAAAATTTATTTCTTTCAATTATTTGAAGGGATGCTTTTAGTTCTTAGAAAAAAAAAACTCCTCTTTTAGTGTTAGATGCCAATAATTGCTTTTCTTTTCTTGTGGCATACACCTGGCAATAAAATAATTGACATATCAGCACTTGCATGCATCTGAATATTTCCTTTCATTTAATCTTCTTATTTTCACATTGTTTATATTATATCATATTAAATATTAAATGCACCCAGATGTGGAAAATGCATGCATAAAAAGAAAGAGATCAGGATAATTTTTTTCTGCAAATTTTTATCCATGTATATCCTTGTTGCTATGGAAATATGGAAAAATAATTAAAATCCTTAATTTATTCAGTAAAGATATTAATTGCCTGGCCCCTCAATTTGTTTTGAACACAATTAATTAATTAAGGAAATAATTAAAAGGCAACCTTTCCTTCCACCCACATTTTTATTATCCTTCATCTTTCCAAATCTCCCAAAAGTCTTGTTATCATTTCATCTTCCCACATCAACAAAAACAAAAAAAAAATTTAAAAAAACATTAAGAATTATTAAAATAAGATATGTTATGTAATAATAATTAATTATATTCATAAGTTTCATGCAGAGATAATGATTCTGAAATATATATTTTTTTAAAAAACTTGTCTTGAGAATATAAATTACATTTAAAGCGAGAATTTATTATTTAAAGCTATTTAGTTCTGTTTTCTGGCTTGGTGGCTCTCTCTTTCTCTCGCTTCTCTCTCTTTCTACTCTTCACGAAAACTTTGGTTTGCGGATCGCCGGAAGAGGAAGAGAAGAGAAGAGGAGAAGCCCCGGCGAAGATGGTGGAGACGAGGCGTAGCACGGCAGCGTCAGCCGCTAGGCGCCGACCCACATCGCCTTCCTCCTCTTCCTCCACACCGCCCCGTCCCTCCAAGCGCTCCAAGGTGAGATTTTTATCCCAGCTTCTTCCCGGATTCCTGAATCCGCGGTTCCGGGGATGATTCCTTTCATGTTATGGTCTCTGTATGCGTGTTTATTGGGTTCGCATGTAAGGGGCTTCAGGTGGAGGCAGGGGCGGCGCGTCTGCTGGACGCCGTGGGTTCGGTCAATCCGAAGGATGTGTTGCAAGCTTCCGAGGAGCCGAGCTCAGTGGTCGAGGCGGCGAAGGATTCCGCACTCGTGGAGGAGGATTCTCTGCCTCTTGCCGCCGAGGTCTCTTCAAAAGGTGCGTCCTTTTCCGGCTTTTCTCCTGTGCATGCGATGGGGATGTGGAGATTTGTCCGAAATACTGAATCCTTTTGGCTGAATTGGGTTCCGGGATTCAGAACTTGCGTTTCCTCTTTTGTTTCATAGGAGATGCCTTGGTGGCGACGGATGCGTTTGGGGCTCAACAAACGAAGAAGAAGAAGAAGGGGCGTTCTAAGGGAGTGGCTTGGGGCAAGCTCGTGTCACTAAACAAGGTTAAGCGATCTGTTGGCTTCATGTTGTCAATAATTTTTTTATCCGTGTTTTAGTTAGTCTCGAGGCTCTTCTTTTGGTCGGAAATTGGGTTTATTGAAGTTTTGGCCATCTGCACGTTGAATCCAAAGTTTCTACAGTTTTAGCTGCTCACTTATTTGCAGCAAGATTAATAATTTTTTATAGCAACACAATACTGAAAAAAACAACAAAGAAATTAAGTAATGAGATTTTGAAATCATAAATCTTTTTTTAACATGAATTCCAGCTTGATTTATCTGGTTGCCTCGGCGAATATGAGAAAAGATGTAAGATCGCAACATCATGACTTCAGAGTAAACCTGAAGTGGTGCTCTTTTCGTGGGATGGGTTTGTGAGATGAGTTAACTGAATTATTGATTCTCTTGTTTTCTTGATCTTAGAATTTTCCAGGTCAGGACATGTGGTTGTGCATGCATAGTTGCCACATGCCAAAAGTATTTGCGTGTTTGTTAGGCATGCTAATTGAACACTTTCTGCATATACTGGAGGGCAAAGCAACACATGGCATGCCTTAACCTGAAGCAGGAAGAAGTCGAGGGTCCTCCTTTTGGTTTACATGGCTGACATTTATGAGATTTGATGACAGTCTTAGGTAGCTTGACTCTTTTAGGGAATGTGCTCATGGAATCCAGTGAATATGGGTTGACTCCCTTTCGAGGAAAAATATGGGTTGACTGATATTGGTGTGAGTACATATTGAAAAGTCTTGTGAAACTTTAAAATGGTTGATGGAACAAAAATGGTAGGTGGGGGAGGGCACTCTGATATTCGTTGCATGTTGGAACAAATGCAATAGACTTCTGATAAGCTATCATTTTATTCGAAGTCTCTTCTAGTAACCTGTCATGATATCTTTGGTCTCCAACATTAAGAT